>QXEO01002100.1:0-1200000 GCA_007115705.1 Dactylis glomerata
GGTGGTGACTCAACATAAAAGTAAAAAAAATCCCTTCACAGAGGGAAGCAATGATTGCAAGTTTTATAGACCTTCAAAAATTATGTTACTTACCGGCTTTGAGCTCTCATTGCCCCCATCATAAGCATCATGAATGGTTAAAGTTAATGCGAGAACAATTATGATGCATATGCTTGACAAATCATAAGTCAAAAACGTCGTGCCCCGTGAATACGAGTACCCAAACCTCATGCTACTTTACTTAGAGTCCCAAGCAGGGCTCTTGTCATTGTAAGTATATATGTATCATGGAGAACCGCCAACGGGGTACCTCCGTGCCCGATGACATGGAACAAGCCCACATCAAAATGACAGGACAAGTAGACAATGAACACCTCGACATCTCTTTTATTTGCCATTTATTTAGCTTTTTATTTTGAGATGCGTCGTCGAATATCCACCATGGGTATGCTACAAATTTCCACCATGAAATATGCATGGCTTAGATTGGCGGCCCAGGCGTTTCCCTAACACATAACAAACTCCATGATCCCACAAGATTCCCAATTTATTTTACACCGCGGGCATCCATAAACAAAAGATCACGATATCAACTCAAATAAGAAGTGCAATGTTGAAAGCTTGCCCCATGACAGCATGGTTGGGCTAGTATCCAACTTACAACTTGCAAGCATAACAACTCAACATAAGAGGCCACAATGTCAAATTTTTAAGAACAAGAAAAAGTAAAGTGTGCCTTCCGGTTCTTGAGAGCTTTACTAACCAATTTTCACATAACACTGGTAAGAGTTTAATTTGAAGAGAAAATAAAAGCAAGTCAAATTTACTTGGAATAGCAAATTGCTAATAGGTATGTATGGTGGACACTTTGGAAAACTTTGGTTTTTAGGAGTTGGAAGCACGAGTAGAGCTCATACTCAGTACAAGGTGAGGGTTAGCAAAAGACTGGGAGCGACCAACTATGAGAGCAATAATGGCCATAATCATGCAAAGCGACAAAGCGACATTAAAAAAAACATAAGATGGCATCAAAAGTCAAAAACTAAATGATCATAGAGGCTATTGGCGACTTTGTAAGAGTCTAACATGTGTGAGCATGCGCCAAGTCAACCCAAATAAAGCATCAAGGAGAAAACCAAAATAATGCTTCCAAACAAAAAAAACAACGCATGATTTTTTCAAAGGCTCATTAAGCAATCTCAGTTATTTGAGACAAGTCATGCTACAGCAAAACCAATAAGCATACTATCAAAAAGACATCAATCATGACATGAAAAAGCCTAAGCCGCAGTCTACACAAGCTCCTTCTTGTACCACTTTTTTGCATAAAGCTTTTTCTCTTTTCCAACACCATTTGAAATTTTTATAAACACCTCTTTTGATGAAAACCAATAAAGCTCAGAGGCAAAAATACACCTTGATGAAAAGATATAAGAAGATCTGAATGCAAATCAAGGCAAAAACAAAAACCAAAAGCAGTAGCAGAAAAAGAAGAACACTCGGTTTTTGATAAGAATGAAAACTAGAGCGTTCTTGGCAAATGAAAAGCAAGGCAACTTCTCCAAAGGAATTTTGTTGGGGTCCAACCATTTATTGCAGAAAACAAAACAAAACTAAAACAACTGACGCTCCAAGAAAAACACATAGTGCATGAAGCAATAAAAATATAGTGTTTTGAAAGGTGACCTAATTTTTGCCGATGAAGAAGGGGTGCCTCGGGGGCATCCCCAAGCTTTGAGCTTGTACTTCTTGGATATTTCTTGGGTGATGCATGGGCATCCTCAAGCTTGAGCTTTTGTCCGTTCTTCAACTCATCTCATCACTCTCCGATCCCTACACTTGAAAACTTCCTTCATACAAAACTAAACACAAATCTATTAGCAACATTAGTGTAGCATAATATATAATCAACCTCTTTTTGCTTCAGGTTTGAACCCAAAACCACCACATATAAAGTATATACTACTGTAGCTGAAGGGTTTCGCAGCATAGAAAACAAAAATTTTCCTACGGAAGCGAACAAGAAAGCCAAGATCTAATCTAGGAGATGTAATCAACGAGAGAGGTAGATGAGATCTTCATACCCTTGAAGATTCGCACAGTGGAAACGTTCAATAGAACGTGGTTGACGTAGTCGTACTCGCCGTCTCCTCCTCGCGATCCGATCCGATCCTACGCCGCAAGTGGCGGCGCCTCCGAGAGTTGCACACGTGTGGTGCAGCGATGTCTCCTCCTTCCTTGGTCCAGCAAGTATGGTGGAGAGATAGATTGGATCGGCAGCACGACGGCGTGGTGCTTATGGTGGAGAGTTTTTGCGGCAGGGCTTCGCCTACGCGCAGTCGGAGAGAGAGAGAGGGAGGGCAGCAGTTGGCGGCTAGGGTTTGGGTTAGGGGTGAGAGAGGGCTGCGCCCTTGCCCCCTATATATAGAGGGGTGGCCGGCCAGCTTGGCCTCTCCCCAAAACCTAGGGCGCCGACTTGGAGTAGGAAGAGTGGGGGGCAAGTTTCCCCCCCTTCCTTCTTTGAAGACTCCCTTAGGGTTTCCCCTTGGGCTGGCCGGCTGGGCCTTAGGGGCCTTGTGCGCCTGGCCCAAGGCGGCCAGGGCACTTCCCCTTAGGCCCACGCAGGCCTCTGTCAAGTGGGCCCACGTTGGTCCCACTCCGGAACCTTCTAGAACCTTTCGGTACAATACCGATAAACTCCGAAACTTTTCGGAATCCAAAAACTGCTTTCCTTTATATGAATCTTATTCTCCGGACCATTCCGGAACCTCTCGTGACGTCCTGGATCTCATCCGAGACTCCGAACTAAAACATAAACCAATTATCCATTCTATCCTAGCATCGATACACGTCAAGTGTGTAACCCTACGGGTTCGAGAATATGTAGACATGATCTTCTATCAATAATCAACAGCGGGATCTGGAAACCCATATTGACTCCCACATATTCATCGATGATCATATCAGATGAACCGCGATGTCAGGATTCAATTAATCCCGTATATGTATTCCCTTCATCACACGATATTTTACTTGCCCGAGATTTGATCGTCGGTATCACCATACCTAGTTCAATCTCGTTCACAGCAAGTACTTTACTCGTTCCGTAATCCGATATCACTTTGTGATTAACTCCTTAACTACATGCTTGCAAGCGGTGTTGATATCGATTACCGAGTGGGCCCGAAGTATATCTCTCCGACTTGGGAGGGACAAATTCCATCTCGATACATACAACCCAACAAGTACTTTCCGATCACCTGAGAGACACCTTTATTATCACCCTCACATAGGATGATGTTTGATGACTTCAAAGCTTTCTTCCGATACTAGGGAGTTGTATTATCTCATGGTCTAAGGAATACAATACATGACATAGAAAAGCTTCGCAAAGATGAACACAATGACACGATCTAATTGCTCTGCTTTATTTGGGTCTGTCCATCATATCATTCTCCTAATGATATGATCTCATTATTAATTGACAACACATGTCTATGGTTAGGAAACCTTAACCATCATTAATCAATGAGCTAGTCCATAGAGGCGTACTAGGGACACGGTGTTGTTTATAAACCACACAAGTATTAAAGTTTCCGCTTAATACAATTCTAGCATGGAATATAAACATTATCATGAACAAGAATTATAATAATAACATCTTTATTATTGCCTCTAGGGCATAATTCCAACAGTAGCAACTTCCCCAAAAGTTCCGTGATCAAAAGAACTCAAAAAGAAACCGATCGAGCGGCAACCACAAATATTGGTAGAAATCTGTCAAAATAGAACAGCTGACAAAGCTCGAATTTTTAGAGGGTTTTCTGTTGCTCAAATCAAAAAGTGTTTGACTAACGAAAGTTTGGATATAACCTGGGGCATATGCACAAGAAATTTCAGGTCCAAACTATATACAGAGAATTTTCACGAATTTTTACGGTGCAGCACCGAAAACAGTTTCAGGACAGCAACATCCCCAAATCTTTACCTCACTTGAATTAGAGGCTTCTCTTGGCACAACAATGAAATAAAAAGGATAAGGAGAGGTCATTACTGTAGTAATGACTTCTAAGACTCAAATAAAAGAAAAAGTACTGAAAATAAAACATTGGGTTATCTCCCAAGAGTGCTTTTCTTTAACGCCTTTGAGCTAGGCGCAGAAAGTTTGCGAATCAAGTAATATCAAGTGATGAAGCATCAAGCTCATAATTTGCTCTAAGAATAGAGTCAAAAAGTAATTTCTTTCTTTTCCTAGGGAAGTGTTCCATACCTTTCTTGAGTGGGAATTAATATTTGATGGTGCCTTCCCTCATATCAATGATGGCACCTACAGTTTGAAGAAAAGGTCTTCCCAAAATAATAGGACATGAAGCATGGCATTCAACGTCCATAACGAGAAAATCAACGGGAACAAGGTTATTGTTAACCATAATAAGAACATCATTAATCCTTCCCAAAGGTTTCTTCTTAGCAACATCAGCAATAGAAACATCATAATAACATTTTTCAAGTGGTGGTAAGCCAAGCATGTCATAAATTTTCTAGGGATGATAGAAATACTAGCGCCTAGATCACACAAAGCATGGCAATCAAAACCATTAACATGCATATCAATGATGGGTTCCCAACCATCTTCTAACTTCTTGGGAATAGAAGCTTTTTGCTGCAATTTTTCATCCCTAATTTTCATGAGAGCATTGGTAATATGCTTAGTAAAAGCAATATTTAAAGAACTAGCATTGGGACTCAAAGCAAGCTTTTGCAAGAACAAAATAACTTCAGATATGTTGCAGCCATCAACATCAAAATCATTAAAAGAAGTAGAGCTATCATCTCCTACACTCCGAAAAATTTCAGAACTCTTTTGAGAAAAAGTTTTGGCAGTTTTAAGCTTTTTAACACAAGGAGTGGGAGTTTTCTCTACACCAATCAAAGTAAGAGGATTGCTAGCATTAGGAACAACATTATTAGAGGTAGTAATAGTACAAACTTACATATTCCTAGCAACCTCATCCTCTCTTTCCCATCTAGCATGCAATTCTGCTAACAATCTAAAATTTTCATCAATTCCAACTTGGATAGCATTAGCAGTAGCAAAAACATTGTTCTGTTTCACATCATTAAGCAACACTTTTAATTTTAGAAGTTCAACATCATGAGCAAGGCTATCAACTTTAGAAGCAAGAATATCAATTCTGCCTAACTTTTCCTCAACAGACTTGTTAAAAGCAGTTTATTTTACGATGAAGTCTTTGAGCATGACTTCAAGTTCAGAGGGCGCGACCCTAGTGTTGTTGGAGGAATTACCATAAGAGTTACCATTACCATTACCATTAGTAGAAGGATACGGCCTATAATTGTTACTAGCAAAATTGTTCCTATAAGCATTGTTGTTAAAATTATTGTTTCTAATGAAGTTCACATCAACATGCTCTTCTTGAGCAACCAAAGAGGCTAAAGGAACATTATTAGGATCAACATGAGTCCTATCATTAGCAAGCATAGCCATAATGGTATCAATCTTATCACTCAAGGAAGAAGTTTCCTCAACTGAATTTACCTTCTTACCTTGTGAAGCTCTCTCGGTGTGCCATTCGGAATAATTTACCATCATGTTGTCAAGTAGCTTTGTTGCGGCGCCCAAGGTAAGGGACTAATACGTTCATTTTGCATCACTGTTTTGTATCATAATTTACTGTTATTCATTGATATATTTCATATTTAGAGATGATACTTATGTTGTTTCCTCTATTTTTACATGTTTGATGATCATCGGAGGATTTGCTGCCAGAGTCAGGATTCTGCTGGAAAAGGACCGTCAAGACACCATATTTTGGAAGATTAGGAAAATTCCAGAAAAATACCAGAAAATTATATTTTACCAAAAGACTCCGGAGACCAGAAGGAGAAGGAGAGAGGAGCCAGGGGCAGCCTCACGCACAGGGGGCGCGGCCTGGCCCCTGGCCGCGCCGGCCCTATGTGAGGGCGCCCTGGCCCACTTCTGGTCTCGCCCCTTCGCGTACTTCATCATCTTCGAAAACCTAAGTCAAGGGGGCTCAGAGATAGACACCGCTGCCTCAGCGGGGCAAAAAACACCAGAGAGAGAAAAGATCTCTGGCAGGCAGAAATCTGCCAGGGAAATTCCTTCCCGGAGAGGGGAGATCGTCGCCATCGCCATCACCATCGCATCGGACTTCATCGGGATCATCATCATCATCTCCATCACCAGCACCTTCATCTCCACCATCACCATGCCATCCCGCTGTAACATCTTGAGTTGGATCTTGTTATATTCTTAGGAAAAACTTTCCCGGTGTTGATTACTCTTGTAGTTGATTCTATTGAGTGGAACCGTTGAATTAAGGTTTATGTTCAGATTGTTATTTACTATTATTTCACCTCTGATCATGATCCATATGATGTCTTGTGAGTAGTTCGTTTAGTTCTTGAGGAGATGGGAGAAGTCAAGATGTTAGTAGTGAATTATGGTTGAGAAATATTTAATGGTTTGATATTGTTGTGGTGCTATTTCACTAGTGGTGTCATGTGAACGTCAACTACATGATACTTCACCATTTATGGGCCTAGTGAGATGCATTGTGTATTTGGCTACCAATCGTGGGGTTGCTGGAGTGACATAAATCTAAACCTCCGTTGGGAAACCATTGCACCAGGGAGCGTAGGATCTTAGAGTTTAAGGCTGTGGTTAGATTTATCTTAATTACTTTCTTATATTTGCGGATGCTTGCAGGGGTATAATCACAAGTATGTATTTATCGTAGTAAGGGTAGTGCGCTAGCACAGGTTCACCCCCATAACACTTATCAAACCAATAAAGACTACTTGGCGGTATGAAGCGAAAGCTCTTGACAGAAACTCCCGTATGTCCTCGAGAACGTTTGTTTATTATAAGTTACACAACCGGCTTGTCCTTTGCTAAAGAAAGGATTGGGCCACTTGCTGCAATTATTACCACTGTCTTTTATTTACTCGTACTTTATTTATTTGCATTACCAAATACCCCTGAAAACCCCATTTGCTTGTATTTATAGTGAAACCTTGATCAAAACCACTAGTCAACACCTTCTGCTCCTCGTTGGGTTTGACACTCTTATTTATCGAAAGTACTACGATACACCCCCTATACTTGTGGGTCATCAAGACTATTTTCTGGCATCGTTGCCGGGGAGTGTAGCGCTATTGAAGAGTGGAATTGGTAAAGGTAACCGTCACTGTGAGTATTGTTTTATTTTTATTTTACTCTACTATAGAGAATTCTCCATTTGGTTTCCTATTTGGGAACACTTCTACCACTGCTGCACATGTGGATGAACCACCACCGCCACCACCTGCTGAAGTTGATCCTTTTAAAATACCTATAAAAATTGTTGGGCGTATTATAGATAACTGCTATTTAGGAGATGGAACTGTCCATCTGGGTGATCACTTACTATTTATACATGAATTATGCGAGTTATTCAGGTGTGTAGGTATTTCACCAAGCCAGGTCAAGAAGAAGCTATTCTCTTTATCATTGAAAGGCAGAGCTGAGGAGTGGTATCGACTGCTCCAAGATGGTCCATCTATGGCATGGGAGGACATTGTACCTCTCTTTTATTCCAAGTTTTATCCTCCAAGTGAAATCCATAAAGATCGTAATCAGATATATAATTTTTGGCCTCATGATGGAGAAAGTATTGCCCAAGCGTGGGGGAGATTGAAGTTACTAATGCTCAAATGCCCCATTCATGAGCTCCCCAATAATATTGTTATTGATAATCTTTATGCGCGGCTTACTCTTCCTGATAAGGATTATTTGGATGCTTCTTGCTTTGGATCATTTACTCATATGAAAGAAGATGCTAAGTGGAAACTTCTTGACCGTATACAAGAGAATGCTGAAGGATGGGAAAACGACAAAGGTAGGAAGTCAGGTATAAACTATGATTATGAATGCATTAAAGCTTTTATGGGAACCGATGACTTTCATAGTGTTAGCACTGCTTATGGTCTTGATTCTCAAATACTTGCTAATTGCCTTAAGGCCTTTGCCTCTTATCTTGATGTTCCAAAGAAAGATTGGAACAAATATCATGCGCCTTATAAAGATTCTATTAGTCATATACCTGCTGCAGCTACTGAAGTTTGTACTGTTGATAGCATTGTGCCTGAACCTTATTTTGAGAAGACACCTTTTCCTGCTAAGGTAAAGAAGTATTCTACTTTGGTAAGTGTGTCTAATAAAAGTACTAAGAAAGCTGCAGAACCTGATAAGCAAATTACTATTAAGTCTCCTGTAGCTATATTGAAGGATCTTGTTACTAAAGATGTAGGGGATGAATATATTCTTTTTTGTGAAGATGCTTCTAACATTATCTCTCATCCTAAAAAGTATAGGAAAACAAGTGTTCCTGTTATTTCTGTCAGGATTGGAGATCATTGCTATTATGGTTTATGTGATATTGGTGCTAGTGCAAGTGCTATTCCTTTAGAGCTTTACAAAGAAATTATGCATGAGATTAGCGCTTGTGAACTTGAATATATTGATGTGGTTGTTCAGCTTGCTAACAGAGAGACTGTTTGGCCTCTTGGTATTGTTCGAGATGTGGAAGTTCTTTGCGGTAAGACTAAATACCCTACTGATTTTCTAGTACTTGGTAAGGAGGCTAGTAAAACTTATCCTATTATTTTTGGTAGACCCTTTTTGAACACTTGTGGCGCCGTGATAGATTGTAAGAAGGAGAATTTTTTTACTAAGTTTAATGGAGAGTCTTATGAGTTTAATTTTTCCAAGTTTGCTAAGACTTCTTATGAAAATGACACGCCTAATGAAAATTTTCGAGTTGAACAGCTTGCTTCTATTGCTCTCGCTCCTAATAATGCTTTGCAGCAATTCATGGAAGATCACGAAAGTGATGTTTTCAGTAAGGAAAGAGAAGAGATTGACGACATTTTTCTTCATCAACAACCGCTGACCAAGCACAATTTACCTGTGGAGGATCTTGGTACCACTTTGCCACCTAAGGAAGATCCTGTGTTTGAATTAAAGCCTTTGCCTGATAATCTTAAATATGCTTATATTGATGATAAGAAAATATATCCTGTTATTATTAGTTCTAAACTTTCAGGAAAGGAAGAAGAAAGATTATTGGAGATATTGAGGAAACACCGAGGAGCTATGGGATATACTCTTGATGATTTAAAAGGAATTTGCCCCACTTTATGTCAGCATGCCATTAATATGGAGAAAGACGCGAAGCCAGTCGTAGAGCATTGATACGTCTCCAACGTATCTATAATTTTTGATGCTCCATGCTTGTTTTTACACCATTTGCCTATTGTTTTGTTACACTTCGTGGCACTTTTATGCATTTTCCGGAACTAACCTATTAACGAGTTGCCACAGTGCCAGTTTCCAGTTTTCTGCTGTTTTTGTGTTTCAGAAGTGATACACAGGAAATATTCTCGGAATTGGACGAAACAAGTTCCTGAAGTCTTATTTTACCCGGAAGCTTCCAGAGATCCGAAGAGGAGTAGGAGGGGGGCCACCAGGGCCCCACACGCAGGGGTGGCGCGGAAAAAACCTCTGACATCGCCCCTTCGCCTATAAAGACCCCCCGACGGAAAAAACCTAAGTACCCGCTCAGATTTCCAGAACACATCGCGATCCGCCGCCGCCGTCGACCCGAAGATCGGCAGGGTCCAGAAGCTCTTCCCGGCACCCTGCCGGAGAGGGGAATCGCCACCGGAGGTCTTCTTCATTGCCATGCTTGCCTCCGGAGCAATGAGTGAGTAGTCTACCTTGGACTATGGGTCCATAGCAGTAGCTAGATGGTTGTCTCCTCCACCATGTGCTTCATGTTTAGATCTCATGAGCTGCCCTACATGATTGAGATCACCGTTATGTAATTCTACATGTTTGGTTTGTTGGGATCCGATGAATATTGGTGTTTATGATTAAGTTGCTGTACTGAATATTATCTTTTGTTATCTCTATGTTGTTTATGATCTTGCATGCTCTCCGTTGTTAGTAGCTATCTTGGCCGAGTAGTTGCTAGTGACTCCAAGAGGGGGTATTTATGCTCGATAGTGGGTTCATGCCTCTATTTAACCTGGGGGAGTGACAGAAACCTCTAAGGTTGTAGATGTGCTGTTGCTACTAGGGAGAAAACAACATTCATATGCTCAAGGGCATATGCTTTGTTTACATTATACACTTTGCTTAATGCAATTATCTGTTGTTCGCAACTTAATACTTTTGGGGTGTTCGGATTGATATCCCCGGGAGTGGATTATTAGTCATAGATGCAGTTGGATGGCGGTCTATGTATTTTGTTGTAATGCCCAGAGTAAATCTTATAGTGATCTTCTTGACATATCACGTTTATCTTTATTCTATCAATTGCCCAACTGTAATTTGTTTACCCAGCATGTGTTATTTTATCTATGGAGAGACACCACTAGTGAACTGTGGACCCCGGTCCTATTTACATCATATTGCTATCACCTGTTTACTTTCTCGTACTGTTTACTTTACTCGCATACTATATTGTTTTCCACTCGATATGCTCATAATCTTTGTTTCCAGCAAACCGGTGAGATTGACAACCTCATTGCAAGTTGGGAACAAAGTACTTGGTTGTGTTGTGTGCAGGTTCCGCGTTGCTACTGGCCGAAGACGAGTCAACAAGTATCGTTAAACGGCACCCTTGTTGGAGTGTTATTAAGCCAGTCTGCATCACCTTCAGTCGTCGCTGTCTCTCCTCTCCTGATCGACATTAAACCTTGGTTTCTTAACTGAGGGAAAACTCGCTGCTATACTCATCATACCTTCCTCTTGGGGTTCCCAACGGGCTGGTCATTCACCACGCACAAGGACTTACTGCTCCATGCTAGCAGCCTCTTTTCTGGCGCCGTTGCCGGGGAACGAAGAAGAATAATCTCCCTCGTCAACTGGGCGCCATCATCAGCAGCAGCTTCTTTTCTGGCGCCGTTGCCGGGGAGGAAGAGAAGACTTCTGCGAGGGAAGTTTTTTGCACACACATCTTTTACTTTGTTTTATTGTTTTGTTTTGCTTTACTTTATTTATTTTACCTGCATTGCTTTATATCAAAAACCCAAAAAAAAATTAGAATCCTTGGTAGTTGTTTTTACTTGTTTACTTTCGTTTTGCTGAAATGGCCAATCCTGAAAACACCAAGCTGTGTGACTTTACTAGCACAAACAATAGTGATTTTATCTGCACTCCTATTGCACCACCTGCTACTGCTGCAAACTTCTATGAGATTAAGCCTGCTTTATTGAACCTTGTTATGAAAGAGCAATTTTCTGGTGCTAGTACTGACGATGCTGCAGCTCATCTCAACAATTTTGTTGAGCTATGTGAGATGCAGAAATATAAGGATGTTGATAGTGATATTATTAAGCTCAAGTTGTTTCCTTTTTCTTTGAGAGGAAAAGCTAAAGATTGGTTGCTGTCTTTGACTAAGAATAGTATTGATTCATGGGCTAAGTGTAAGGATGCTTTTATTGGTAGATACTATCCTCCTGCTAAGATTATATCTCTGCATAGCAATATTATGAAGTTTACTCAGTTTGATAATGAACATGTTGCTCAAGCTTGGGAAAGAATGAAATCTATGATAAAGAATTGCCCCACTCATGGACTGACTACTTGGATGATTATCCAAACTTTTTATGCAGGACTGAATTTTTCTTCAAGGAACCTACTTAATTCAGCTGCTGGAGGCACTTTTATTTCCCTTACCTTGGGCGCCGCATCAAATCTACTTGACAACATGATGGTAAATTATTCTGAATGGCACACCGAGAGAGCTCCACAAGGTAAGAAGGTAAATTCTGTTGAGGAAACCTCTTCCTTGAATGATAAGATTGATACCATTATGGCTATGCTTGCTAATGATAGGACTCATGTTGATCCTAATAATGTTCCTTTGGCCTCTCTGGTTGCTCAAGAAGAGCATGTTGATGTGAATTTCATTAGAAACAATAATTTTAACAACAATGCTTATAGGAACAATTTTGCTAGTAACAATTATAGGCCGTACCCTTCTACCAATGGTAATGGTTATGGTAACTCTTATGGTAATTCCTACAACAACACTAGGGCCACGCCCTCCGAGCTTGAGGTAATGCTCAAGGACTTCATCGGTAAGCAAACTGCTTTTAACAAGTCTGTTGAGGAAAAGTTAGGCAAAATTGATATTCTTGCTTCTAAAGTTGATAGCCTTGCTCATGATGTTGAAATTCTGAAATTAAAAGTGTTGCCTAATGATGTGAAAGAGAACAATGTTTTTGCTACCGCTAATGCTATTCAAGTTGGAATTGATGAAAATATTAGATTGTTAGCGGAATTGCATGCCAGGTGGGAAAGAGAAGATGAGATAGCTAGAGAGATGAAGGTATGTACCATTACTACCTCTAATGATGTTGCTCCTAATGCTAGCAATCCTCTTACTTTGATTGGTGTAGAGAAAACTCCCACTCCTTGTTTTAAAAAGCCTAAAACTGCCAAAACTTTTTCTCAAAAGAGTGCTGAAATTTTTCGGAGTGTGGGAGATGATAGCTCTATTTCTTTTAATGATTTTTATGTTGATGGCTGCAATATATCTGAAGTAATTTTGTTCTTGCAAAAGCTTGCTTTGACTCCCAATGCTAGTTCCTTAAATATTGCTTTTACTAAGCATATTACCAATGCTCTCATAAAAATTAGGGATGAAAAGTTGAAGCAAAAAGCCTCCGTTCCCAAGAAGTTAGAAGATGGTTGGGAACCCATCATTGATATGCATGTTAATGGTTATGATTGCCATGCTTTATGTGATCTAGGTGCTAGTATTTCTATCATGCCTAGAAAGATTTATGACATGCTTGATTTACCACCGCTTGAAAAGTGTTATTTTGATGTTCCTATTGCGGATGTTGCTAAGAAGAAACCTTTGGGAAGGATTAATGATGTTCTTATTGTGGTTAACAATAATCTTGTTCCCGTTGATTTTCTTGTTATGGACGTTGAATGCCATGCTTCATGTCCTATTATTTTGGGAAGACCCTTTCTTCGAACTGTAGGTGCTATCATTGATATGAGGGAAGGCACTATCATGTATCAATTCCCACTAAAGAAAGGTATGGAACACTTCCCTAGGAAAAGAAAGAAATTACTTTTTGACTCTATTCTTAGAGCAAATTATGAGCTTGATGCTTCATCACTTGATATTACTTGATTCGCAATTTTCTGCGCCTAGCTCAAAGGCGTTAAAGAAAAGCACTCTTGGGAGATAACCCAATGTTTTCTTTTCAGTACTTTTTCTTTTATTTGAGTCTTGGAAGTCATTACTACTGTAATGACCGCTCTTTATCTTGTTTATTTCGTTTTTGTGCCAAGAGAAGCCTCTAATTTGAGTGAGGTAAAGATTTGGGGATGTTGCTGTCCTGAAACTGTTTTCGGTGCTGCACCGTAAAAATTCGTGAAACTTCTCTGTTTATCTTTTGGACCTGCGATTTCTTGTGCATATGTCCCAGGTTATATCCAAACTTTTGTTAGTTGAACACTTTTAGATTTGCCTCAAAAATTCGACCTTTGTCAGCTGTTCAGTTTTGACAGATTTCTGCCAATATTTGTGTTTGCCACTTTATCGCTTTCTTTTGAGTTCTTTTGATCATGGAACTTTTGGGGAGGTTGCTACAGTAGTATTTGCTATATATGTGGTAGTTTTGAGTTGAAACCTGAAGCAAAAATAGGATTGATTATATGTTATGCTTACACTAATGTTGCTAATAGAATTGTGTTTAGTTTTGTATGAAGGAAGTTTTCAAGTGTAGGGATTGGCGAATGATGAGATGAGTTGAAGAATGGACAAAAGCTCAAGCTTGGGGATGCCCATGCATCACCCCAAGAAATATACAAGAAGTACAAGCGTCAAAGCTTGGGGATGCCCCCGAGACACCCCTTCTTCATCGGCAAAAATCAGGTCACCTTTCAAAACACTATATTTTTATTGCTTCATGCACTATGTGTTTTTCTTGGAGCGTCAGTTGTTTTAGTTTTCTTAGTTAGTTTAGTTTGTTTGTTTGCTGCAATAAATGGTTGGACCCCAACAATTTTCTTTTGGAGAAGTTGCCTTGCTTTTCATTTGCAAAGAACGCTCTAGTTTTCACTCTTATTTAAAAATCGAGCGTTCTTCTTTTTCCGCTACTGCTTTTGGTTTTCGTTTTCACCTTGATTTGCGTTCAGACCTTGTCATATATTTTCATCAAGGTGTATTTTTGCCTCTGATCTTTATTGGTTTTCATCAAAAGAGGTGTTTATAAAAATTTCAAATGGTGTTGGAAAAGAGAAAAAGCTTTGTGCAAAATAGTGGTACAAGAAGGAGCTTGTGTAGACTGCGGCTTAGGCTTTTTCATGTCATGCTTGATGTCTTTTTGATAGTATGCTTAGTGGTTTTGCTGTAGCATGACTTGTCTCAAATAACTGAGATTGCTTAATGAGCCTTTGAAAAAATCATGCGTTGTTTTTATTGTATGGAAGCATTATTTTGGTTTTCTCCTTGATGCTTTATTTGGGTGGACTTGGCGCATGCTCACACATGTTAGACTCTTACAAAGTCGCCAATAGCCTTCATGATCATTTAGTTTTTGACTTTTGATGTCATCTTATGCTTCTTTTAATGTCGCTTTGTCGCTTTGCATGATTATGGCCATTATTGCTCTCTTAGTTGGTCGCTCCCAGTCTTTTGCTAGCCCTCGCCTTGTACTGAGTATGAGCTCTACTCGTGCATCCAACTCCTAAAAGCCAAAGTTTTCCAAAGTGTCCACCATACATACCTACTAGCAATTTGCTATTCCAAGTAAATTTGACTTGCTTTTATTTTCTCTTCAAATTAAACTCTTACCAGTGTTATGCGAAATTCGGTCAGTAAAGCTCTCACAAACCGGAAGGCACATTTTACTTTTTCCTGTTCTTAAAAATTTGACATTGTGGTCTCTTATGTTGAGTTGTTATGCTTGCAAGTTGTAAGTTGGATTCTAGCCCATCCATGCTGTCATGGGGCAAGCTTTCAACATTGCACTTCTTATTTGAGTTGATATCGTGACCTTTTGTTTATGGATGCCCGCGGTGTGAAATGAATTGGGAATCTTGTAGGGATCATGGAGTTTGTATATGTGTTAGGGAAACGCCGGGCCGCCAATCTAAGCCATGCATAATTCATGGTGGAAATTTGCAGCATACCCATGGTGAACATTCGACGACGCATCTCACAACAAAAAGCTAAACAAAAGGCAAATAAAAGAGATGTCGAGGTGTTCATTATCTGCTTGTCCTGTCATTTTGGTGTGGGCTTGTTCCATGTCGTCGGGCACGGAGGTACCCCATTGGCGGTTCTCAATGATATGCATATACTTACAATGACAAGAGCCTTGCTTGGGACTCTAAGTAAAGTAGCATGAGGTTTGGGTACTCGTATTCACGGGGCACGAGGTCTTCAACTTATGATTTGTCAAGCATATGCATCATAATTGTTCTCGCATTAACTTTAACCATTCAAGATGCTTATGATGGGGGCAATGAGAGCTCAAAGCCGGTAAGTACCATAATTTTTGAAGGTTATAAAACTTGCAATCACTGCTTCCCTCTGCGAAGGGCCTTTCTTCTACTTTTATGTTGAGTCACCACCTTCTTTCTTTATGCACCATTAAGAGAGCATAGTTGTCATTCTTAGTGTGATATGCATTGTCCCAAAGTTCATTGATTGATTCATATTGTTGGTTTCACTTGTTCTCAAATTATTTGTATCTAGTCGCCCTCTTAAACTTGAAGGTGTCCTATGCATTTATGTTTTGCTCTCTTTGAAGGACAAGCTGAAAAACTTTTGTATGTTTTTCCTTATGATTTGAACACACATTTGACTTTCATTGTTTCATTATCATGATCTTTTGTTTGTGTTCATTTGCATGTTTACAACATGGTTGCTAAGTTTCTTATTGTCAAGATTATATCTTCATGCCCATGTTTTAAGTTCTTATGATCCCAGCTCGCAAATGCTTACATATATGATCAAGATTGTGTAGGTGCATGTCACCTCAAAAATTATTCTTTTGTTATCACTTACCTACTCGAGGACGAGCTGGAGTTAAGCTTGGGGATGCTTGATACGTCTCCAACGTATCTATAATTTTTGATGCTCCATGCTTGTTTTTACACCATTTGCCTATTGTTTCGTTACACTTCGTGGCACTTTTATGCATTTTCCGGAACTAACCTATTAACGAGTTGCCACAGTGCCAGTTTCCTATTTTCTGCTGTTTTTGTGTTTCAGAAGTGATACACAGGAAATATTCTCAGAATTGGATGAAACAAGTTCCTGAAGTCTTATTTTACCCGGAAGCTTCCAGAGATCCGAAGAGGAGTAGGAGGGGGGCCACCAGGGCCCCACACGCAGGGGTGGCGCGGCCAGCCCCCTAGCCGCGTGGGCCCCGCGTGAGGGAGCCTGGCTCCACCTCTGACATCGCCCCTTCGCCTATAAAGACCCCCCGACGGAAAAAACCTAAGTACCCGATCAGATTTCCAGAACACATCGCGATCCGCCGCCGCCGTCGACCCGAAGATCGGCAGGGTCCAGAAGCTCTTCCCGGCACCCTGCCGGAGAGGGGAATCGCCACCGGAGGTCTTCTTCATCGCCATGCTTGCCTCCGGAGCGATGAGTGAGTAGTCTACCTTGGACTATGGGTCCATAGCAGTAGCTAGATGGTTGTCTCCTCCACCATGTGCTTCATGTTTAGATCTCATGAGCTGCCCTACATGATTGAGATCACCGTTATGTAATTCTACATGTTTGGTTTGTTGGGATCCGATGAATATTGGTGTTTATGATTAAGTTGTTGTACTGAATATTATCTTTTGTTATCTCTATGTTGTTTATGATCTTGCATGCTCTCCGTTGTTAGTAGCTATCTTGGCCGAGTAGTTGCTAGTGACTCCAAGAGGGGGTATTTATGGTCGATAGTGGGTTCATGCCTCTATTTAACCTGGGGAGTGACAGAAACCTCTAAGGTTGTAGATGTGCTGTTGCTACTAGGGAGAAAACAACATTCATATGCTCAAGGGCATATGCTTTGTTTACATTACACACTTTGCTTAATGCAATTATCTGTTGTTCGCAACTTAATACTTTTGGGGTGTTCGGATTGATATCCCCGGGAGTGGATTATTAGTCATAGATGCAGTTGGATGGCGGTCTATGTATTTTGTTGTAATGCCCAGAGTAAATCTCATAGTGATCTTCTTGACATATCACATTTATCTTTATTCTATCAATTGCCCAACTGTAATTTGTTTACCCAGCATGTGTTATTTTATCTATGGAGAGACACCACTAGTGAACTGTGGACCCCGGTCCTATTTACATCATATTGCTATCACCTGTTTACTTTCTCGTACTGTTTACTTTACTCGCATACTATATTGTTTTCCACTCGATACGCTCATAATCTTTGTTTCAAGCAAACCGGTGAGATTGACAACCTCATCGCAAGTTGGGAACAAAGTACTTGGTTGTGTTGTGTGCAGGTTCCGCGTTGCTACTGGCCGAAGACGAGTCAACAAGTATCGTTAAACGGCGCCCTTGTTGGAGTGTTATTAAGCCAGTCCGCATCACCTTCAGTCATCGCTGTCTCTCCTCTCCTGATCGACATTAAACCTTGGTTTCTTAACTGAGGGAAAACTCGCTGCTATACTCATCATACCTTCCTCTTGGGGTTCCCAACTGGCTGGTCATTCACCACACACAAGGACTTACTGCTCCATGCTAGCAAGCATCAACGCCGCTTAATTCCCAAGATGAAGGATGTGGTAAGAAATGAGGTATTAAAGCTCCTTGATGCTGGTATTATTTATCCTATTGCTGATAGTAGATGGGTTAGTCATGTTCATTGTGTTCCTAAGAAAGGAGGTATGACTGTTGTGCCTAATGAGAATAATGAGCTTATTCCTCAAAGGGTAGTAGTTGGTTATAGGATGTGCATTGATTATAGGAAGGTAAACAAAGTTACTAAGAAAGATCATTATCCTTTACCGTTTATAGATCAGATGCTAAAAAGGTTATCTAAGAAGACTCATTTTTGTTTCCTTGATGGTTATTCTGGTTTTTCTCAAATTGTTGTTAAAAAGGAAGACCAAGAGAAAACCACTTTTACTTGTCCTTATGGAACTTATGCTTATAGACGTATGCCGTTTGGTTTATGCAATGCTCCTGCTACTTTTCAAAGATGTATGTCTGCTATTTTTCATGGCTTTTGTGAAGAAATTGTGGAGGTTTTCATGGACAACTTCTCCATCTATGGAACTTCTTTTGATAATTGTTTGCACAACCTTGATAATTTTTGCAGAGATGCGAAGAAACTAACCTTGTTCTTAACTGGGAGAAATGCCACTTTATGGTAAATGAAGGAATTGTCCTTGGACATAAAATTTCTGAAAGAGGTATCGAAGTTGATAGAGCAAAAGTGGAGGCAATTGATAAAATGCCCTGTCCCAGAGATGTAAAAGGTATTCGTAGTATCCTTGGTCATGCTGGTTTCTATAGGAGGTTTATTAAAGATTTCTCTAAGATTTCAAAGCCTCTTACTAATCTTATTCAAAAAGATGTACCATTTGTCTTTGATGATGATTGTAAGGAAGCTTTTGAAACTCTTAAGAAGGCTTTAACTACTGCTCCTATTGTTCAACCACCTGATTGGAATTTACCTTTTGAAATTATGTGTGATGCTAGTGATTTTGCTGTTAGTGCTGTTCTTGGACAGCGAGTAGATAATAAGTTGAATGTTATTCATTATGCTAGTAAGACTCTTGATGCTGCTCAAAAGAATTATGCTACTACTGAAAAAGAGTTTCTTGTTGTTGTTTTTGCATGTGATAAGTTTAGATCTTACATTGTTAATTCTAAAGTTACTATTCATACTGATCATGCTGCTATTAGATATCTTATGACTAAGAAGGATGCTAAGCCTTGGCTTATTAGATGGGTGTTGCTTTTACAAGAATTTGATTTGCATATCGTAGATAGGAAAGGTGCTGAAAATCCTGTGGCTAACAACTTGTCTAGATTGTAAAACATTTCTTTTGATCCTATTCCTGTTAATGATAGTTTTCCAAATGAACAGTTAGCTGCTATAAACGTAACTTCGCAAGACCTTCCTTGGTATGCTGATTATGCTAACTTTATTATTTTCAAATATTTGCCTCCAACTTTTACAGCTCAGCAAAGAAGAAAATTCTTCTATGATTTGAGGCATTACTTTTGGGATGACCCACACTTATATAAAGAAGGTGTTGATGGTATTATGCGAAGATGCGTACCAGAATATGAGCAACAAGAGATATTAAGGAAGTGCCATGGAAGCGCTTATGGAGGACATCATGCTGGAGATAGAACCGCACAGAAGGTTCTACAATCAGGTTTTTATTGGCCAACCCTCTTTAAAGATGCTAGAAGGTATGTTTTATCTTCTGATGAATGTCAAAGAGTTGGTAATATTTCTAGACGCAATGAAATGCCGATGAATTATACTCTTGTTATTGAACCATTTCATTGTTGGGGATTTGACTTTATGGGTCCTTTTCCTCCTTCAAAAGGCTATACCCACATACTTGTTGCTGTTGATTATATTACTAAATGGGTAGAAGCCATACCTACAAAGAGTGCCGATGGTGAGACCTCGTTAAAAATGCTTAAAGATGTTATTTTTCCTAGGTTTGGTGTGCCTAGATATCTTATGACTGATGGAGGTTCTCATTTTATTCATGGCAGTTTTAGAAAAACTCTTGCTAAATATGATGTTAATCATAGAATTGCTTCTGCTTATCATCCCCAAACTAGTGGGTAGGTAGAGCTTTCTAATAGAGAAATCAAGTCTATCTTGCAGAAGACTGTCAATAGATCTAGGAAAAATTAGGCTAGTAAGTTAAACGATGCTTTATGGGCTTATAGAACTGCTTATAAGAACCCCATGGGAATGTATCCTTATAAGATGGTTTACAGAAAAGCGTGTCACTTGCCCTTAGAATTAGAACACAAAGCTTTGTGGGCAGTGAGAGAGCTTAATAGAGATTTTAAACTAGCCGGTAAGAAAAGATTGTTAGATTTGAGTTCTCTAGATGAGTAGAGAAACGAAGCGTATGAGAATGCCAGACTTTTCAAAGAGAAAGTCAAGCAATGGCATGATAAGAGAATTCTTAAGAGAGAGTTTCATGTTGGTGAGAAAGTTCTATTGTATAGGTCTCGTCTCAGGTTTTTTGCAGGGAAATTACTGTCTAAATGGGAAGGACCATATGTTATTGTGGAAGTATATCGCTCAGATGCTATTAAGATTGCTTCATTGAAGGATGACTCCACACAAGTGGTGAATGGGCAAAGACTCAAACATTATATTACTGGAGATTCTTATAATGAAGATGTTGATGTAATTGAAATAGTTTCTCTAGAAGAATTCATCCAAGACAAATTGCAGGTACCTGCAAAGTTCATTTTTGAATAGGTAACAGTTCTAGTCAGAGAAGTTTCGCAAAAAACTTTTCCTTCATTATTTTAGCTGTTTTTACTAAATATGAAAAATCACGAGACGAAAACGGGCAGAAAAAGGAGTTCGTGTGCTCCTCACACACAGGGGGCGTGGGCCCACCTATGGCCGCACCGCCCTGGTGTGAGAGCACCCCGGAACTCATTTCCATCCCGGTTTCTTCCTGTGGTTTCGTTTCAATGTATAATTTTCGCTTATTTAATCCCCCGGAGTCCCCGAGGTCTGTATATCGTTTTCTCGTCGAGTTTTGTTTCGAGCTGTTTCTGTTAGGGATTGCTCTCAGCTTTGGAGTTACAATGTCTTCGTCCGGTCCATCTGAGGAGAACCCTCTTGCGGATTCCATCAATCCGTATATGAGGGAGCTGAAGATGCATCTGAAGGAGTTGTCACTCAAGGATGGGGAGTTGCAGATTAAAGATGTTCGAGGACCCAAGGGAGAAGGGAGTCTCAAAGCGAGGATGGAAGCACTGGAACAAGAAGTTTTCAAATATAAGAAGATGGCAGAACGCGAGGTGGAACTCATCCATAGGATTAATCAAGAGCTTGTTACCAAGTAAAAGAAGGAGACTACAGAACTGTGGAAGGACATCTTTTCGCTCCATGAGACCACCAATCAATTACAAGCGCAACTCTACGACTTGCAGAACCAAAACTGTGAGTATGAAGCTAGGTTTAAACAAATGAGTGCTGCTGCAAGTTTCAGGACATTGGAGACCAAGACATCCTTCCTCGACGGAGGACCCCTGCCTTGGAAGTATGACAGCGATGAAGACTCACCGCCGCCGCCAAAGGAGTAATACGTCATCGGTATTGGCATCCCCTTGGCTTGTTCCAAGCTTGGGGGAGTGCCGCGGTATCACATCATCATCCTTTTACTCATTTACTTTTCAAGTAGAGTCATATCATGAATAGAGAAATTATCTTATAGAATAGTTCGCAGTGTGGAAGTATCCTCCTTAGTTGGTTATCTATGTATCCCTTGGAGCGAGTTGCGGTAATGAAATATTAATGAGAAGTTTTATCGTTTACTTTCCGCACACTTTATTTTAGTTTGCAATGTTTCTTATATGATTAGTTTTGTTGATTAGTATTGGTATCACTTTGGGAGCATAAGTAAATTTAGTTGGTTTTGGCAAACCTAGCTTGGTCAGTAGCAGCATTACCCTGAGGTTTGAGTAGAAAAGAATAAAGAAGTGTTTGCTACATCACTTTAGTTTACCCTTCATGTTTGGCTTATAAGCATTGTTATTCTCAAAGTTAAAATCATTGTACCTTCAAGGGAGTTTGCATGATTGTTCTTATTATATGTATGTTTGTTTGTTTCATGCAATTCTTATGCTTGCTACCCAGCCTTGCTAGCCAAAAACCTGTACTGAGAGGGAATACCTCTCGTGCATCTAAATCCTAAAAGCCAAGTCACTTCCAAAGAGTCCACTATAAATTCCTATGCATGGTATTTTAAGCCATTCCAAGTAAATTTTCATGTGCTACCTTTCAAAAACCTTCAAATACTTCTTATTTTGTGCCACTGTTTTTAGCTCATGAGGACGTAGTGGATGGGTTTGTTATCTTCCATACTAAATTAAGTACTCCTCAACTAGGCAGCTTCATCTGCTCGTCATTAATTTTGCAAGGGAGCTGGTTAGACCATTATAATCTCAAAAAGAAAAGAAAAAAGAGCACTCCTCCATGGTATGTGAAAGTTGGTCGGCACCCGATGGAATCGGTTAGCCATGGTTTGAGAAAGGAAAAAGGTGGGGAGGAGTGCCAAGCTATAAAAGAGCACCAATGTGCCAATTAATCAAACATCTCGGAACCGCTCTCACTTGTTTAGTATGGAAGATATCAAGAACTCCATTGCTAGTCGTTGACAAAAGCAACCACCTCTCAAAACAATTTTTACCTCTGTTTTAAAATAAAAAGCTCTAGCACATGTTTAATCCCTGCTTCCCTCTGCGAAGGGCCTGTCTTTTACTTTTATGTTGAGTCAACCTATTCCCCTCTATCTCAAGCAAGCATTTGAGTTGTTATGTTTCACTCATCCATATGTTGATCCGTTTAATCATGTTTAATATCTTCCTTGTTTTGTACAATGCTTTTATCTAAAGGATTATATCTTTGAAAGTTTTCTATGAATGCAAAAAGTTTGTTTCATTGAGCATATGGTTTTTGCTATATTAGCTCTGTTTTAAAAAAGGCTCCATTCAAAAGGCTAGTATAGTTGTTCGTTGTTCTCTGACCAAGAACTAAGGTTTGCCATTACCAATTATAGTTTATTTTGTGCATCTTTATATGTGATTCCCTTTACTTATTGCAAGCCTATATTATAAAGGGAAGTTGCTGTCTATTATAACTTGTGCCTTTGGTACACGTGATGCTTCTTGTCCGTATTTTGATTATCGACACTTCACTCCATAAACCTGTGGTCATGTTTACCGAGTTTAGTTTTCGCTTGGGGACAAGCGAGGTCTAAGCTTGGGGGGGTTGATACGTCCATTTTGCATCACTATTTTGTATCATAATTTACTGTTATTCATTGATATATTTCATATTTAGAGATGATACTTATGTTGTTTCCTCTTTTTTTACATGTTTGATGATCATCGAAGGATTTGCTGCCGGAGTCAGGATTCTGCTGGAAAAGGACCGTCAAGACACCATATTTTGGAAGATCAGGAAAATTCCAGAAAAATACCGGAAAATTATATTTTACCAAAAGACTCCGGAGACCAGAAGGAGAAGGAGAGAGGAGCCAGGGGGCAGCCTCACGCACAGGGGGCGCGGCCTGGCCCCTGGCCGCGCCGGCCCTATGTGAGGGCGCCCTGGTGTCGTCGTGGTGAAACAACATATGCCATAGGATGGCTTAAATGGGGGCCGACTAGATGCTGGAGGATTCGGGATAGGGGAACGAGCTAAAGAGCCCGACAGAAAGGAACACAGATCTACCCAGGTTCGGGGCTCTCGTAAGGAGATAACACCCCTACTCCTGCTCTACTTGCTTTATATTTGGATCGATGGAGTATACAACACTGGTGCTTCTGAGCTCTCTGCTGGAGGAGGAAGATGAACTGCTAAGTGTAGGAATACTCAAGTGACCAACAAACCTTCAACCCTTTTCTAGGACTCCCTGTGCCATCTTATATAGTGGTGGCCAGGGTTACAACGGTCATAGAGGACCAGGAGACACCAACTACACTCCAAACAGGACTTGTTGTCGTGGGCAGATGCCCATGACTTTCTCCCTGATTGCTCTCGATGGGACTCCCCTCGCTGTACCTTGTACTTCCAGGACTGTGACCTTACCACTCTAAGGTAAGCTTGTACTTGTGCACAGTGAGGGTAGGTAACCTCCACTGTGCACCCTGCCATCACCCTGCTACCATGCTTGGATGTTTTCTTCCTTGATTGTAGCGATGTGACACCTTGGTTGACTTAAGTATCCCGGATATGACCGTTGGCCATATCCTGGACATATATGCCGGACCTACGACCTATGAAGGTCAGGTAATCCGGCCTCCCCTGCTCCTGTACAACACACAGAATAGATAGGCCGGCATATCTAAGTATATGCCGGCACTCCCCAGTTAGTATTCCGGTTAATCCGGCATATCCAGACATAAGCCGGCATATCTAAGTATATGCTCCTATATTCCGGCCAGGCCCTTCCCTTGGTCAACCGGTATAAATGTCAACCATGAACCTTGTATCCTTCTAGCTTCTTGACCCTACCGGGGGTCATCCCCCCGACACCTGGCCCACTTCTGGTCTCGCCCCTTTGCGTACTTCATCGTCCCCGAAAACCTAAGTCAAGGGGGGGCTCAGAGATAGACACCGCCGCCTCAGCGGGGCGGAAAATTCCAGAGAGAGAAAAGCTCTCCGGCAGGCAGAAATCTGCTGGGGAAATTCCTTCCCAGAGAGCGGAGATCATCGCCATCGTCATCACCATCGCACCGGACTTCATCGGGATCATCATCATCATCTCCATCACCAGCACCTTCATCTCCACCATCACCATGCCATCCCGCTGTAACATCTTGAGTTGGATCTTGTTATATTCTTAGAGGAAACTTTCCCGATGTTGATTACTCTTGTAGTTGATGCTATTGAGTGGAACCGTTGAATTAAGGTTTATGTTCAGATTGTTATTTACCATTATTTCACCTCTGATCATGATCCATATGATGTCTTGTGAGTAGTTCGTTTAGTTCTTGAGGACATGGGAGAAGTCAAGATGTTAGTAGTGAATTATTGTTGAGAAATATTTAATGGTTTGATATTGTTGTGGTGCTATTTCACTAGTGGTGTCATGTGAACGTCGACTACATGATACTTCACCATTTATGGGCCTAGTGAGATGCATTATGTATTTGGCTACCAATCGTGGGGTTGCTGGAGTGACAAAAACCTAAACCTCTGTTGGGAAACAATTGCACCAGGGAGCGTAGGATCTTAGAGTTTAAGGCCGTGGTTAGATTTATCTTAATTACTTTCTTGTATTTGCAGATGCTTGCAGGGGGGTATAATCACAAGTGTGTATTTATCCTAGTAAGGGTAGTGCGCTAGCACATGTTCACCTCCATAACACTTATCAAACCAATAAAGACTACTTAGCAGTATGAAGCGAAAGCTCTTGACAGAAACTCCCGTGTGTCCTCGAGAACGTTTGTTTATTATAAGTTACACAACCGGCTTGTCCTTTGCTGAAGAAAGGATTGGGCCACTTGCTGCAATTATTACCACTGTCTTTTATTTTCTCGTACTTTATTTATTTGCATTACCAAAAACCCCTGAAAACCCATTTGCTAGTATTTATAGTGAAACCTTGATCAAAACCACTAGTCAACACCTTCTGCTCCTCGTTGGGTTCGACACTCTTATTTATCAAAAGTACTACGATACACCCCATATACTTGTGGGTCATCAGGGACATAAAAGTGCCTCCAGCAGCTGAATCAAGTAGGTTCCTCGAAGAAAAATTCAGTCCTGCATAAAAAGTTTGAACAATCATCTAAGTAGTCAGTCCATGAGTGGGGCAATTCTTTATCATAGATTTCATTCTTTCCCAAGCTTGAGCAACATGTTCATTATCAAACTGACTAAACTTCATAATAGTACTACGCAAAGCTATAATCTTAGCAGGAGGATAATATCTACCAATGAAAGCATCCTTACACTGAGCCCATGAATCAATACTATTCTTAGTCAAAGACAACAACCAATCTTTAGCTTTTCCTCTCAAAGAAAAAGGAAACAACTAGAGCTTAATAATATCACTTTCTGCATCCTTATATTTCTGCATCTCACATAGCTCAACAAAATTGTTGAGGTGAGCTGAAGCATCTTCAGTACTAGCACCATAAAATTGCTCTTTCATAACAAGGTTCAATAAGGCAGGCTTAATCTCATAAAAGTTTGCAGCAGGAGCAGGTGGCGCAATAGGAGTGCAGATAAAATCACTATTGTTCGTGCTAGTAAAGTCACACAACTTGGTGTTTTCAGGATTAGCCATTTCAGCAAAACTAGAAGTAGACAAGTAAAAACAACTACCAAGGATTCTAATTTTTTTGGGTTTTCGATATAAAACGATGCAAGTAAAAATAAAGTAAAGAAAAACTTAAAACAAAGTAAAGGATGTGTGTGCGAAAAACTCCCCTCGCAGAAGTCTTCCACTTCTTCCCCGGCAACGGCGCCAGAAAACTTGATGGGGCCGAGTCGATGGTGTATGAAATTAAATGACCGGCCAGTTGGAAAACCCCAAGAGAAGGTTTTGATGAATATAGCAGCAAGTTTTCCCTCAGTTAGAAACCAAGGTATGTCGATCAGGAGAAGAGCAGACAATACGACTGAAGGTGATGCGGACTGGCTTAGCGACAGCTTCGGACAATTTATATATGGCGCCTCGTCCAAGCTTTGCTTTGCGAGCAGTAACGTGGAACCTGCACACAACACAACCAAATACTTTGTTCCCAACTTGCGATGAGGTTGTCAATCTCACCGGTTTGCTTGAAACAAAGGGTATGAGCGTATCGAGTGGAAAGTGATAATAGTATGTGAGTAAAGTAAACAGTGCGAGTAAAGTAAACAGGTGATAGCAATATGATGGAAATAGGGCGCCCTGGTGTCGTCGTGGTGAAACAACATATGCCATAGGATGGCTTAAATGGGGGCCGACTAGATGCTGGAGGATTCGGGATAGGGGAACGAGCTAAAGAGCCCGACAGAAAGGAACACAGATCTACCCTGGTTCGGGGCTCTCGTAAGGAGATAACACCCCTACTCCTGCTCTACTTGCTTTATATTTGGATCGATGGAGTATACAACACTGGTGCTTCTGAGCTCTCTGCTGGAGGAGGAAGATGAACTGCTAAGTGTAGGAATACTCAAGTGACCAACAAACCTTCAACCCTTTTCTAGGACTCCCTGTGCCATCTTATATAGTGGTGGCCAGGGTTACAACGGTCATAGAGGACCAGGAGACACCAACTACACTCCAAACAGGACTTGTTGTCGTGGGCAGACGCCCATGACTTTCTCCCTGATTGCTCTCGATGGGACTCCCCTCGCTGTACCTTGTACTTCCAGGACTGTGACCTTACCACTCTGAGGTAAGCTTGTACTTGTGCACAGTGAGGGTAGGTAACCTCCACTGTGCACCCTGCCATCACCCTGCTACCATGCTTGGATGTTTTCTTCCTTGATTGTAGCGATGTGACACCTTGGTTGACTTAAGTATCCCGGATATGACCGTTGGCCATATCCTGGACATATATGCCGGACCTACGACCTATGAAGGTCAGGTAATCCGGCCTCCCCTGCTCCTGTACAACACACAGAATAGATAGGCCGGCATATCTAAGTATATGCCGGCACTCCCCAGTTAGTATTCCGGTTAATCCGGCATATCCAGACATAAGCCGGCATATCTAAGTATATGCTCCTATATTCCGGCCAGGCCCTTCCCTTGGTCAACCGGTATAAATGTCAACCATGAACCTTGTATCCTTCTAGCTTCTTGACCCTACCGGGGGTCATCCCCCCGACACTAGTCCCCGAAGCTGCCGAGGTTCCCCAGTCATAACTGTGGAGCCTTGACAGGTTCAACATATCTTCTTTTCATTATACTCCGGTTCTCCGGTATATCCCGACGATCGGATTATATGCCGGGACATCCGCCCCTATCCTGGCCGCTGTTACCTCTCCAAATGTTTATTCCGGCCAGTCCCGAGGGTATTACGGACGGAACATATACATCAGGCAGTTATTCCGACATATAGACGAGTCTTCCTCGAGAAGCCACGCCTGACAGTTTGCATCGAAACTTGGAACCGTCCTGTCACCTCGAACGGTCACACACGATGTGACGGTTCACAGTGCAGTTACTCCTCGCCATCATTGCGTCATGGCACGGTTACAGGAACCGCCGCCCCACTCCGTGCTGCCACATGGCGGCTCGCCACAGAAACGGTCGGGGGAGTGGAGCACTATCCTCCCCACGACCCTTACCTGGCAGGCATATAAATAGGGCGGCAGGGGTAAACTTCTCTTTTTACCCCCCCACCATCGTCTTCCTCCTCTGCTCCTCTGCCTCCTGCGCTCCACCGCCGGAACGAAGAACAGAGAACAGCATCGCCGCCGCCGTCGACCTGCTCCCCGCCGACGCCGACGCTTCTACGACGCCCGACATCTCTGTCGACGACGCCGCCGCCGCCGCATCTCTCCTTCGCGACACTGCTGGGAGATTGGACCTCCTCCCGCACGCTCGTTGCCGCCGTTCCGCCGCCGTCGACCAAGCTCCGGTGAGTTTCTCTTTCCCTCTGTTCTTCCTCTTTCACGCTTTTCTGTGGCTTTGCACCGGTAGCCACACTTGCATAGATCTGCCGCAGTTTCTCTGCTTGTTTTCCCGTTGATTCGACTAGCATTGCTAGCAACGCTCGCAGGTGTTCTTCCTTAGAAGTTTTACCCTTGTTTGTTTCTATTTTTAACCACCTCGGTAGATCTTGTATCTCTGCTAACATTGGTGAGGGCGGTATGCCGGAGAGACTAACCTCCCTCTTTTCTCCGGCCTTGATAGGATTAACATCACGGGACTCCGGCTCTCACGCCTTGTCTCAGCCATCAAGATGGCATCATCAAGCATGATGGGTACCTCGGCCTCGGAGGAAGATAACTCAGCCCGGGTCCAAGGACGCTCCGGCTGGGAGGGGTCGGAGGTTACCCCGGCCGACATATCCTGGGTCACCTCCACCAGGAGAGTGCCGGAGGGAGTTGCATGCTGGCTACCGGCAGGAGAGACTGCGCCGGCACCCGAACCCGGCGAACGCGTCGTCTTCATCGCTCACTTCGAGCGGGGTTTCGGCTTGCCGGTGTCGGACTTCTTCCGGGACATCCTCGACACCTACGATCTGCAACCTCATCATATCCCGGCCAATGCCGTGATGATCCTCTCCGCCTTCGCTGCTTTTTGCGAAGGCTATGCCGGCATAGAGACCTTATCCCAAGGCTGGGCGAAGTACTTCCAACTGCGGAAGCAAGTCATCCAAGAGCCGCCCCGGAGCAAGGATGAGCCGCAGGAGATAGCCCAGGAGAAGAAGGACCGCCCCATGACCCTATGCGGCGCGGCGACCATCATGTCCCGGAAGGGCTCGGACTTCCCCAAGGTGGAGCTCCTTGAGTCTTGCAAGAAGTGGCAGAAAAGCTTCTTCTACGTCAAGAACACCACTGACGAGGATCTGCTCAACCTGCCGCCATTTGTGGACGAGCCACCATTGGCCATGAAGAATTGGACTTACAACCCGAAGAACTCGGTGATGCCGGTGAACGCGCTTCACCGGGTTAAGGGCGAGCTCCGGGATGCCGGCCTTACCCCTCAAGATCTGGTGGCATGCTATATCAGCCGGCGCGTGTCCCCTCTGCAGCGCCGGTCGCACAAGATCTGCCAGATGAGCGGGCCCATGGACCCCACCCGGCATTCCACACATGAGCTGACTCCGGCCGACATTCTGCGGCGGATCAAGGACGTCTGCAAGTCCTCTCAGGCCACCTTTGCCTGGGGGCTGGAACCATACAGCCGGGATAGGCCTGCCCCGACGGTAAATACTCTGGCCGACACATGCTTTTTGCCCGGCACATAGATAGTTAAGCCGACACATATCTATTTATCGACACATATCCTGTTCGGCCCGAGATATTTATATTTACCGCCATATTCCCTGGTTTGATCACTTGACTTTGCTTTTATACAGAAATTCAGCTTCCAAGCCATGGAGAACTCCCGGATCAAGATCGCGGCAGACCGCACTGTTGCGGATGTTGAAGATCCGGATCACTGGGACAAGTTACCCCGGAACACCCGTGCCGCAGCTGCCGCGGGTAAGGTCTCTTCATCCCGGCATTATACTCAAGACCGGAGTGAGATTGATTCTGACGAGGAGATCCTGCTGTACTATGACCCGATGCCACTTGCATATGCCTTTCCAGAAATACCTATTGCTTACGAGTTTCCAATGCCGTCCTCAGCTATCCCGGACGATATGGTTGTCGATGTCGCCCCTCTGAACCAGGGACCTCCTTCCACCGGCGGACGTGCCGGCCGGAAGCGAGGGGTGAAGCCCCAGCCCGACACACCTCAGAAGCCGAAGAGGCAGAAGATCGGCGTGCCTATCCAGAAGAAACCGAGGCCCGTTGCCGCGGGGTAAGTTTCTTTTCTTTGTATCTCCTCCGACATATCTCTTGCTTTGATTATTAACTTGGTGTTATCTCCTTTTCAGAGCTCCTCTTGCGCCGGAACAAGCTTCTGGCTCGAGTGGCGGCCCCAAGATCACTAAGCCGGCAGAAACTGCCACCTCCGACATACCCTCGGCAAGTCACACGACCTCCCCGGCGCCGGCATCTTCGCCTACGCCTGAGAACACCACCTCCCCGGCGAAGGACGTTCCTCCGCCGGAACAAGATACCTCTACCCCCGACGTTCACATGGACTCGGGGGCTCAACAGGAACCTCCGGCTCCTGATGTCCACATGGACACAGGAGCCCACCAAGAAGCCCCAGACTCCGGCGCGCCCACCAGCGATGCCGGCACAACTAAAGACGTCGACGCAAGCGACACAAGCGCCGGCATAGATCTTAAAGGAAAGGGCCCTGCTGTGCCGGAAGTCCGGACTATTCCGGAACCTGCCCCAGCTGGCCAAGCTTCACCGGCCGCGCCGGAATAGCCTGCACCCGAGACTCCATCCTCTGAGAAGACTCCTGCGCCGACCAAGGCTACTGCCTCGGCCAAAGCCACCGCCCCGGCCAAGACCACCGCCCAGGCCAAGCCCGGCACTCTCAAGTTCCAGCCTAGCAAGTCCGGCACGCCTTCCGCCGCCACTGCTCCTCCTAAAGCAGCATCCCGGACCAGCTCTGCTCTGGCCCTGCATCTTGGCAGGGCAGCAGCCCGGCCTGGCTACCGGCGCAACTTCTTCGACACGCCAGAACTTGAGGGCATCGTCCCCCTGGTGACAAAGAGTGACCAAAGCCTCGGCTCTCTGACGGAGCATTGCACCAAGTGGAACGATGCTGGCAGCATGGACACCGCGGACTCCAGCAGCAAGAAGATGGCCGAAGCCGCGGCTACTGGCAGCCCAGCAGATATCCTGGCCGCGAAGCCCCTACCGATCGCCTGCGAGCTGCTCAGCCTCCAGCAGAGACTTCACCGATTGGCCGATGCCACCAACGTAAGTCCTTTCTACTTATACACATATCCCCAGTCCCCGAAAATGTCGGCTGTCCGGGATACGGACATCCGAGATTTTCTCATAGTCCTTTAGCTAGCTTCTTTTGAATTAACTGCCGACATATGAGCTCGATCCGAGCTTCAAATCCTAGTCACCGAGAGCCGGGATAGGTGCGCAGCACCTGTGCCGGGTCTTCAAAAGAATGATCACTTGATAGAATCTTCAACTTAATTATCATGCCAAATTTCTCTGCTGACATTTTAAATCCCGGCACTTTTGCAGCGCATGAACAACACCCGGGCCGACATGTTTCATGACTTGGTATGCGAGCATCGGAAGTTATCCGACGAGCATAGCAAGCTTCAGCTGGAGCTGTCCAAGAGAGGTAAACTTCGCCGACATACCGCTATATGCCGGATATCTTTCCTCTTTTTTACTTTGCAATACTATTCCTGCCGACACATAACCTTGTGCCGACATTCTTCAGCTGGCACTGAAGAACAAGTCGCCGAGCTTCTCAAGAGGGTGAAGGAGCTGACAGGTATACCGAATTCTGCTAATTTTCGACTAGCATCTTGCACTTCAAATCCTTTAATCTTTGTCAGTGCTATCTATTTTCAAATCCTTTTAACTTCAAACTGTTGCAGATGAAAAGGCTGGACTGGAGGCACGCCACCAGGACTGTATGTCGTCCGTGGATGTGGCCAAGCAACTGGATGACCGGGATACCGCTCACAAGGCTGAAATTGAGCAGCTGAAGGGCCGGATCACCGAGCTTCTGGACGAGAAGGAACTGAGGGAGGGCCAACTAAAGAAGACCCAGGACCTGCTCGTTGCTTCCGAGTCTGATGCCTCCACTGCCCATGCCGAATTGTCCAGCCTGAAGGAGCAGGCGACCAAATGGGAGGTCACAGTTGCCCAGCTTAATGCCGACCTTGCCAGTAAGCTTCAAATCCTCTTTTCCTTATCCTGCCCGACATATCATGCTCTCTTCCGGCATATTTTCCTTTTGCTAATCCTTATTTCTATTTCCCAGACATGTTCCCCGCTTCCGTCGAAGACGTTGAGAGGGCTCTGCAGTTGGATCGAGAAAACCGGGGTGTTCCGGTTGACTCGGCCAACTGGGACATGTCGGAGCAGCTGCTGGCTCTGCAGTCCCGGAAGAACGCCATGACGCTCTACACCGAAGAACTCTTTTATGGCGCCCAGGAGGCATTCTCTGCCCTCTGGCCGGGACAAAGGACGCCCACTGATCCTGTTGATCTCGGCAATGATCTGCAGCTTGCCAAGGTTCGCCTCCGAGAGTGGCGAGATTCCGGCGCGAGGGTAGGAGCTGACGAAGCTCTCAGCTACTTCCTCTCCTGGTATGAGAAAGCAGACCTGGAGACTTTGCGCACCGTGCGTGAAGGATCCATCTGGACCACGGATCCGGAACATATCCGCCGGTGCCGGGAGTTGGCCCACAGCTATGTGGACTATGCCGACACCGACGCCTTCGTCCGGGACATCCGTGAGCCGGAGAAGACAGCGGAAGACGCCGCCAAGGAAGCTGCTGATGCTGAGGGCTCGGACTCCAGCCAAGATGAAGGGGAAACCGAAGAGGCCGACACTGATGCTCCGGAACAGGCGTCTGTCCCGGGCGGAGGTGACGGCTCCATTCCGTCTGCTGGATCCGGCACTCCTAAGGCCGACATCTCCACCGCTACAGCTCCTCCAGCCGGCGGCTCTGCTTCTGCCGCTGCTCCTTAACTTCGCAGCACAAAAACTTTAAGTTTTATCAGATCCCCGGTATGCCGGGTGCAGATGTAATATACACGTTTAATTTCCTTTGGTTTGCTACCTGAACAAGTTTTATCTCGGTTTGCTTGTTATTAACGCCGGATCATCTTTGGCTAAGTCACCGAGTTTGTTTTCCTGTTTCCCCAACTTCACAACCTTGGCTTCTTGTCTACCTTAATTGGCTTTCGACTTATGAGTCTCAAGGTTGCTTCATTGAACATACAGTACTTTAACTTTGAAACTTAGACTTCAAATCATCCGACACTTCAAATTTTAACTTTAGTTTTAACAAAAATGTCGGTTCGCTTGCTTTACACTTCCTTAGCCGTTTTCCATGTGTAGACAATCTCCGGCATCTACTCTTGCTAGCCATGAAGCCGGGTTTCGGACAGCAGCTGAGTCGAAGAGTGGCCTTTGGTGCCGACACACTACTATGCCGACATAGGAAACATTCAAATCAAGCCAGCCGGCATATAACAAAAACTGTAAATACACAACAAATATATCTCGGAGGCAGTGACCCGGCTTCTTCGGGATGCCGGCATTTCATTCATTATTCTTGTGCCGGCATAACGCGCCGGCACACAAAGGAAAATATGGAAATACATACATTGTGTTGCTCAGGAGTAAAACGGGCGGAGTAGAGCTATGTTCCATGGCCTCTTGGTTTCTTCTCCGGACCTGTCCGCCTTATCCTTCTTGGGGTCCTGCGCATCTATAAGATAGTAGGCATCATTGTGCAGAGCTCTGCTCACAATGAATGGCCCCTCCCACAGAGGAGTTAACTTATGCCGGCCTTCTGTTCCTTGCTTTAGCCGGAGTACTAGATCTCCCTCTTGAAATCTCCTTGGATTTACCTTCTGCGCATGATAGCGTCTGAGGTTCTGTTGATATACTGCTGTTCTTGACAGAGTTATTTCTCTTGCTTCCTCTAGCAGATCTACATCATTTTCCCTGGCTTCTTTAGCCTCTTCCTCAGTATATAGCACTACTCTTGGTGCATCATGTATTACATCTGTTGGAAGCACAGCTTCTGCTCCATACACCAGGAAAAATGGCGTGTAGCCTGTTGACCTATTCGGAGTTGTTCTTAAACTCCACAGCACTGCTGGCAGCTCATCTAGCCAACATCCCGGAGTTTTCTCCAGGGGCTCTATCAGCCGGGGTTTTATGCCGGATAACACTAGACCATTTGACCTCTCTACTTGGCCATTGGTACAAGGGTGAGCGACCGACGCAATGTCCAGCCGGATTCCCACCTCTTCACAAAACCTAGCAAATGGCCCTTGGGCGAAGTTCGACCCATTGTCAGTGATGATGCCATGGGGAACACCATATCTCAAGATTATATCTTTCAAGAATTTCACTGATGTGTGACCATCACACTTGCTTATGGGTTTTACTTCAATCCATTTGGTGAACTTGTCCACCATGACCAGGATATGAGTCATCTTTCCTCTGGCCGGTTTAAAAGCCCCGACCATATCCAGGCCCCAAACAGCAAAGGGCCAGGTTATTGGGATGGTTTTCAAGGCAGATGCCGGCTGATGAATCTGGTGGGCATACCTTTGACACCCATTGCATTTCTGGACCAAATCTTCTGCCTCTTGCAGTGCCGTCGGCCAATAGAAGCCATGCCGGAATACCTTTGCCACCAATGCCCTGGACGAAGCATGGTGACCACACTCCCCCTGATGAATTTCCCGGAGCATCTCCAGACCTTCTGCATATTCGACACATCTCTGCAATACTCCGGTGACACTTCTCTTGTATATTTCTTTGTTTATTATGGTATACCCTTTGGATCTCCTTGCAATCCGGCGTGCCTTGGCTTCATCCGCCGGCACTTGACCATCTACCAAGAAATTCATAATAGGACGTGCCCATCAGGGCACTTCCCTGACAGTGAACACTGCCTCATCTATCTCCATCATTTCGACCGACACATAATCGATCTCCATGGGCTGCGAAGTCCCCGGGACTGTGGGATCAGTCCCCGGGTATGCCGGAGCAGTCCCCGGGTATACCGGCGCAACCTCTTGGTAAATTTTACCCTTGCCCTTAGCTCTGCTCCGGAATACCGCACTCACCGCATACGTCGGACCAGTCCCCGGGACTGAGGTAACAGTTCCCGGGTTATCTGATCTGGCTCCGGCATCTACCTCCATTGGAACCGCATCCTCCGGTCCTGGCGGGACATAGATGGAAGATGACTCCGGCGAGGGCTTGATTGACGGCTTCCTCAGATGCTCCAAAGAAATGCCGGGCGGGATTGAATCTCTGGAAGACCCCAGCTTGGACAATGTATCGGCTGCATCGTTCTGAGCCCGGAGAACATGCCGGAACTCACAACCTTCAAAGTAACCACTTAACTGCTGTACCAGGAAACGGTAGGATCCCATGTTAGCATCATGCGCATCCCATATTCCGGAACACTGCTGAATCACTAAGTCAGAATCACCGAAACACATAATCCGGCGAATTCCTATGTCCTTAGACACTTTCAGGCCATGCACAAGTGCCTCATATTCTGCCACATTATTTGATGCTGCAAAATGAATCTGCAGGACATATCTCAATTGGTCGTTCTTTGGTGAACTGAGAACTATGCCGGCACCCAGGCCATGTATTGTCTTGGACCCATCGAAATGCATCCTCCAATAATTTGCATCTGGCAATGGTGGCTCATACTGTATCTCGGCCCAGTCAATAAAGAAGTCAGCCAACACCTGGGACTTGATTGCATCCCTCTTATCATATTGAGGTGTATATGGCGACAACTCTATTGCCCACTTGGCAATTCTGCCACTGGCATCTTTGTTACTTATGATCTCCGAGATAGGGGCCTCGGCCACTACCCGGATTGGATGCTCTTGGAAGTAATGCTTGAGCTTCTTGGCCGCCATATAGACTCCATAAGTCATCTTCTGATAATGGGGGTAGTTTTGCTTTGAGGTGGAGAGGACTTCACTCAGATAGTATACCGGCCGCTGCACGGTTTTGCCTCCCTCCTCTCGCTCCACTACCACCACTGCACTGACAACCCTATTGGTTGTCGCTATATAGAGCAACATTGGCTCCCGGGGCATTGGAGACGCTAATACCGGCGCTGTTGACAACATCTGTTTTAATTCCTTGAAAGCAGTATCTGCTTGTACTGTCCAGACAAATGTGTCGGACTTCTTCATTAACTGATATAACGGCAAAGCTTTCTCGCCCAGCCGGCTTATGAAACGGCTCAGGGATGCGAGGCACCCTGCGAACTTCTGTACTTCCTTCAAATCTGCCGGCGGCTTCATTCTTTCTATAGCACGAATCTTGCCGGGATTTACCTCTATACCCCGGCTGGAAACAAGGAAGCCGAGCAACTTTCCCGCCGGCACACCGAAGGTACACTTTGCCGGATTTAACTTCATCCGGAACCTCCTCAAATTTGCGAAGGTTTCCCGGAGATCGCCTATGAGAGTTTCACTCTCCTTGGTCTTTATGACGACATCGTCGACATATACCTGCACATTTTTATCTATTTGATCATGTAAACACTTCTGCATACATCTCTGGTAAGTTGCGCCGGCATTTCTTAAACCGAACGGCATGGTGAGATAGCAATAAGCCCCGTACGGGGTAATAAAGGATGTCTTTATTTGATCCGGCTCATACAAAGGGATCTGGTGGAAACCAGAATAGGAATCTACAAATGACAATAGTTCACATCCAGCTGTGGAATCAATCACTTGATCGATTCGAGGGAGCGGGAATGGATCTTTAGGACATGCCTTATTCAAGTTGGTGTAATCAACACACATCCGCCATACTTTCACTATGGTGGGCTCATCCTTCTTCTTTTCCACCAAAACCGGATTAGACACCCAGTCCGGATGAAGCACTTCTTTGATAAAGCCGGAGGCTAAGAGCCTGGCCACTTCCTCCCATATGGCTTTCCTTCTATCGCCGGCATTCCGCCGGAGCGGCTGCTTTACCGGCTTAGCATCCGGTCGCACATGCAATGCGTGCTCAGCCAGCTCCCTCGGCACACCTTGCAAGTCTGAAGTAGACCATGCAAAGATATCCCGATTCTCACGGAGGAAGCTGATGAGCTCGCTTTCCTATTTGGGATCCAAACTTGTCCCAACCAGGGCATGACGCTCCGGGAAAGCTTCATCCAGAGGCACCTTTTTTACCTCCTTGCCTGCTTGAAAAGTAGCACTGCTACCGGGATTTGCCATGCCCGGCATAGATTTGCCGGCCACGACCGTTTCCGCAATCTCCACTGCTCGCTTGAGCCTCTTCTTCTCCTCTGCAAAGATTAGAGTCTCGGCCAGGTTAGACCCGGCGGTTGCGCATGCCATCGAGCGCTTGTAATCACCAATGATGGTGATCACTCCCTTGGGCCCCGGCATTTTCATCTTCAGATACGCAACATGCGTGGAGGCCATGAATTTTGCCAGTGCCGGCCTACCCAGCAAAGCATGGTAGGGGCTTTCCAAATCAACCACCTCGAACATGAGATTTTTCACCCTGCAGTTATCCCGGCTGCCAAACATGACATCCATCCGGATCTTGCCCATCGGCGCACACGAAAGTCCCGGCACAATGCCGTGGAATGTGGTCTTGCTTGGCTCCAGCATATTCTCCTTGATGCCCAGCTTCTGCATCGTATCTCGGTACATGATGTTGATGCTGCTACCATTGTCAATGAGGACCTTGCTGAATCTCACGTTATTAGCCGGCCCGACAAATGTCGGATCCATCACCAGAGCATACCCGCCGGGGTTTGGCATGATCCTGGGATGATCTGCCCTGTCCCAGCCAATGGCCTGGTCAGACCAGTACATTAGCTTCGGTACTGCCGACATAACGGCATTTACCTCCAGACACCGCCGGTACAAGCTCTGCTTGTCTGTTCTTTCGGTCTCAAAGACCATGTAGCTCTGATCATGTTCCTTGTACTCATCCCGGCCTGCTGCTGGGCCTCCGGCATAGTACTCTGGGTTATGGTTCTGATCCACTTGATTTACACCGGCATTTCCGGCATTGCTCTGATTCCCGGGATTAACCGGCCTGGGCGGGACTGCAATTGTATTGGCACCTGTCAACGGCGATGGAGCTGCCGGGACAGATGGTCTAGCCGGTCCCCAGGGACCTGCATGACCTGCCAATATGTCGTCCAGCCATGAACAGTTTCTTGTCAAATGGTTTGCCGGCTTACCCGGCTGGAATGTGTGAAACACACAAGGTTTGTCCATTGCCAAACCTACTGTATACTTCGGCCACTGCTTCTTTTGTCCGCCGGCTCCGCCGGCGTTCTTGTTGATCCAGACATTCTTTTTCTGGAAGGGCTGCGGTGGCTGCTGCGGTTGTTGCTGCTGAGGCTGTTGATAGCCCTCATATCTCGGACGCTGGCTACTGCCGGCGCCCTCTTGCTCTTCCTCCACCGCTGCTACTTGTGCTGCCCCATACCGGTAATCCGGCCTTTCATCTCTTCTCTTGTTGCGGTTATCAGTGCGATAGTATTGCCCTGGTCTCCTGGCACTGATGGTGTTCCCCTGAGTCTGCCCCTGTCCTTGTGAATCAAGGGTGGGCTGCATGGGATCTCCCAGAGCATAACTATCGGCAATCTTGATTGTCTCGGCCAACGTGGCCGGCATTTCCCTCTGTAGCTTTTGCCACAACATGGTGCCGTGCCGGCACCCATGTGCAAACCACATGATGGCCTGCTGCTCGACAACTCCTTCGCAGGAATTGCGCAAGGTGCACCACCTGGTCAGGTAGTCACGATCAGTCTCATTCACTCCTTGCCGGCAGTTAGCCAGCTGCTGAGGATGATTCGGCCTCTTGTATGTGCTGGTGAAGTTTGACACAAACTGCTCCTCGAAATCAACCCAGCCATTGATACTTCCGGCCGGCAGATTGTTCAGCCATATCCTGGCTGGTCCTTCTAGCATTTGCGGTACATATCGTACCACCCATCTGAGGTTTCCTCCGGCGATGTTCACCGCTGTGGAGTAATCCTCCAACCAATCTTCCGGCTTTGTACTGCCGTTATATGTCCTCGCGCCACGCGCGAGCTGGAAGAAGTAAGGTACCGGCTCACCCATGATCCGGGGTCCGAAGCACATAGGACCCGGAGCTCCTTGTCTCTCCACCAACTCCGTTTGGTGAATCCTGTCCAGCTTGAAGCGCGCATCACTTGCTGCTAAGGACCGAGGTCCTAGCCGGGAAGCAATTGGGCCCGCGATCACTTTCTCCTGCTGCTGCTCCGGCTGATACTGCTCAGTATGCCGGCCTTGCTGATGCTGCTGCTGATATCCCGCCCTGACAAGGGCGGAATTGCCATCATCTTCACGATGTCCCGGTTGACCTGCACCTTGCTGCTGCACTGCACCTCCGGCGCCCTGCTGCTGACGCCAGGCTGCACTGTTACCCCGGCCACCACCGGCCGACGCTGCCCCATGCCCGGCCGGCACATTCTGGCCAGCCTTCTTGCTGCCGACATACTTGCCAGCCTGTCCGGCACTCTTCTGCACTATTGCCTGCTTTCCGGCGATTGCCGGATCATACACTTGGATCTGCTTGTCCCGGCGGCCAGAGGTCACACTTCCGGCACGCCGGGCACTTGGATGCGGGGACGAAGCCTCGCCCCTCGATCTAGCGTCGGCACCTCCTACCGACGCAATGTACTGGGATGCCCCGGCACCTGGGTTTGCCTTCTTAAAGGCCTCCTGCTGCTTAGTAGCTTCAGACAAAAGATGGTTAAGCCGGGCTTGCTGCTCATGCAGTGCTTCGCCGGACAAATTAGCTAAGTCCTTAGCTACCTCGGCTGCTGCTCTAAGGTTCTTTACTGGGGAGCTATAAATTACCTTAGGCACAGTACTAGTTGCAGTATGACTCTTAGCTCTAGTATCTTTGCCTAGCTCAGTGTTAAGATCTCTGCCTCTAGTTCTAACCTTATCTATCCGGCTAGGCCGGGTTACCACAGGAGTAAAACCATGGGCTGCCTCATACTCACGGAGTTGCCGGTTAAACCGTTTGCGCTCCTGGTTCATGGCCAGGGCCTCGTCGACGAGGGCCTGACGAGATCCTTCCAGGACCTCTCTTGTCTGCTCCGGATCATCGCCAAATCGCACCGGCTCAAGAAGTCGCTCGATAACGGGAAGAAGCACCTGACCTCTTGCCGGCACAGCGGAAGTGCCGGCCAGGTTCTCGACACGCTCCAACGGAGGACGTGCCGACCTCTTGGCCTTCGGCGGCTCCGGGGGAGTATCTCCTGCTGCTGCTGCTGCGGCTTTGCCGGCACCGTCTGCCGGCGGCGCTGATGTGCCGGCCATCATCACCTCGGCCGACTCTACTGAGCGAGCGCTACGCCCAGCGTGAGCCAACCGATGTGACGGAGGATCCGACGCCACCAGCACCTTTTCCCTGCAAACTCTCTCAGTCCCCACGTACACCTCGTGGGAACCGAAAGACATGATCCGGCCATCCCTGGGGAACGGCCGGCCGCCGAGACATCCAGCGTTGTCACTGACGAAGCTGAGCGAGCCTAGCCTCTGGACGAGGCCAGAGACCACGCGCACTCCTGAAGCTGCTATCACAGACCCCGTCCGAATAAACACTCCGCCCAGCATATCGATCAGCCCCACGGTGGGCGCCAAATGTCGTCGTGGTGAAACAACATATGCCATAGGATGGCTTAAATGGGGGCCGACTAGATGCTGGAGGATTCGGGATAGGGGAACGAGCTAAAGAGCCCGACAGAAAGGAACACAGATCTACCCAGGTTCGGGGCTCTCGTAAGGAGATAACACCCCTACTCCTGCTCTACTTGCTTTATATTTGGATCGATGGAGTATACAACACTGGTGCTTCTGAGCTCTCTGCTGGAGGAGGAAGATGAACTGCTAAGTGTAGGAATACTCAAGTGACCAACAAACCTTCAACCCTTTTCTAGGACTCCCTGTGCCATCTTATATAGTGGTGGCCAGGGTTACAACGGTCATAGAGGACCAGGAGACACCAACTACACTCCAAACAGGACTTGTTGTCGTGGGCAGACGCCCATGACTTTCTCCCTGATTGCTCTCGATGGGACTCCCCTCGCTGTACCTTGTACTTCCAGGACTGTGACCTTACCACTCTGAGGTAAGCTTGTACTTGTGCACAGTGAGGGTAGGTAACCTCCACTGTGCACCCTGCCATCACCCTGCTACCATGCTTGGATGTTTTCTTCCTTGATTGTAGCGATGTGACACCTTGGTTGACTTAAGTATCCCGGATATGACCGTTGGCCATATCCTGGACATATATGCCGGACCTACGACCTATGAAGGTCAGGTAATCCAGCCTCCCATGCTCCTGTACAACACACAGAATAGATAGGCCGGCATATCTAAGTATATGCCGGCACTCCCCAGTTAGTATTCCGGTTAATCTGGCATATCCAGACATAAGCCGGCATATCTAAGTATATGCTCCTATATTCCGGCCAGGCCCTTCCCTTGGTCAACCGGTATAAATGTCAACCATGAACCTTGTATCCTTCTAGCTTCTTGACCCTACCGGGGGTCATCCCCCCGACACCTGGCCCACTTCTGGTCTCGCCCCTTTGCGTACTTCATTGTCCCCGAAAACCTAAGTCAAGGGGGGGCTCAGAGATAGACACCGCCGCCTCAGCGGGGCGGAAAATTCCAGAGAGAGAAAAGCTCTCCGGCAGGCAGAAATCTGCTGGGGAAATTCCTTCCCAGAGAGCGGAGATCATCGCCATCGTCATCACCATCGCACCGGACTTCATCGGGATCATCATCATCATCTCCATCACCAGCACCTTCATCTCCACCATCACCATGCCATCCCGCTGTAACATCTTGAGTTGGATCTTGTTATATTCTTAGAGGAAACTTTCCCGATGTTGATTACTCTTGTAGTTGATGCTATTGAGTGGAACCGTTGAATTAAGGTTTATGTTCAGATTGTTATTTACCATTATTTCACCTCTGATCATGATCCATATGATGTCTTGTGAGTAGTTCGTTTAGTTCTTGAGGACATGGGAGAAGTCAAGATGTTAGTAGTGAATTATTGTTGAGAAATATTTAATGGTTTGATATTGTTGTGGTGCTATTTCACTAGTGGTGTCATGTGAACGTCGACTACATGATACTTCACCATTTATGGGCCTAGTGAGATGCATTATGTATTTGGCTACCAATCGTGGGGTTGCTGGAGTGACAAAAACCTAAACCTCTGTTGGGAAACAATTGCACCAGGGAGCGTAGGATCTTAGAGTTTAAGGCCGTGGTTAGATTTATCTTAATTACTTTCTTGTATTTGCAGATGCTTGCAGGGGGGTATAATCACAAGTGTGTATTTATCCTAGTAAGGGTAGTGCGCTAGCACATGTTCACCTCCATAACACTTATCAAACCAATAAAGACTACTTAGCAGTATGAAGCGAAAGCTCTTGACAGAAACTCCCGTGTGTCCTCGAGAACGTTTGTTTATTATAAGTTACACAACCGGCTTGTCCTTTGCTGAAGAAAGGATTGGGCCACTTGCTGCAATTATTACCACTATCTTTTATTTTCTCGTACTTTATTTATTTGCATTACCAAATACCCCTGAAAACCCATTTGCTAGTATTTATAGTGAAACCTTGATCAAAACCACTAGTCAACACCTTCTGCTCCTCGTTGGGTTCGACACTCTTATTTATCAAAAGTACTACGATACACCCCATATACTTGTGGGTCATCAGGGACATAAAAGTGCCTCCAGCAGCTGAATCAAGTAGGTTCCTCGAAGAAAAATTCAGTCCTGCATAAAAAGTTTGAACAATCATCTAAGTAGTCAGTCCATGAGTGGGGCAATTCTTTATCATAGATTTCATTCTTTCCCAAGCTTGAGCAACATGTTCATTATCAAACTGACTAAACTTCATAATAGTACTACGCAAAGCTATAATCTTAGCAGGAGGATAATATCTACCAATGAAAGCATCCTTACACTTAGCCCATGAATCAATACTATTCTTAGTCAAAGACAACAACCAATCTTTAGCTTTTCCTCTCAAAGAAAAAGGAAACAACTAGAGCTTAATAATATCACTTTCTGCATCCTTATATTTCTGCATCTCACATAGCTCAACAAAATTGTTGAGGTGAGCTGAAGCATCTTCAGTACTAGCACCATAAAATTGCTCTTTCATAACAAGGTTCAATAAGGCAGGCTTAATCTCATAAAAGTTTGCAGCATGAGCAGGTGGCGCAATAGGAGTGCAGATAAAATCACTATTGTTCGTGCTAGTAAAGTCACACAACTTGGTGTTTTCAGGATTAGCCATTTCAGCAAAACTAGAAGTAGACAAGTAAAAACAACTACCAAGGATTCTAATTTTTTTGGGTTTTCGATATAAAACGATGCAAGTAAAAATAAAGTAAAGCAAAACTTAAAACAAAGTAAAGGATGTGTGTGCGAAAAACTCCCCTCGCAGAAGTCTTCCACTTCTTCCCCGGCAACGGCGCCAGAAAACTTGATGGGGCCGAGTCGATGGTGTATGAAATTAAATGACCGGCCAGTTGGAAAACCCCAAGAGAAGGTTTTGATGAATATAGCAGCAAGTTTTCCCTCAGTTAGAAACCAAGGTATGTCGATCAGGAGAAGAGCAGACAATACGACTGAAGGTGATGCGGACTGGCTTAGCGACAGCTTCGGACAATTTATATATGGCGCCTCGTCCAAGCTTTGCTTTGCGAGCAGTAACGTGGAACCTGCACACAACACAACCAAATACTTTGTTCCCAACTTGCGATGAGGTTGTCAATCTCACCGGTTTGCTTGAAACAAAGGGTATGAGCGTATCGAGTGGAAAGTGATAATAGTATGTGAGTAAAGTAAACAGTGCGAGTAAAGTAAACAGGTGATAGCAATATGATGGAAATAGGACCGGGGTCCACAGTTCACTAGTGGTGTCTCTCCATAAGATAAATAACACATGCTGGGTAAAAAAATTACAGTTGGGCAATTGATAGAATAAAGATAAACGTGATATGTCAAGAAGATCACTATGCGATTTACTCTGGGCATTACAACAAAATACATAGAACGCCATCCAATTGCATCTATGACTAATAATCCACTCCCGGGGATATCATCCGAACACCCCATGAGTATTAAGTTGTGAACAACAGATAATTGTATTAAGCAAAGTGTGTAATGTAAACAAAGCATATGCCCTCGAGCATATGAATATTGTTTTCTCCCTAGTAGCAACATCACATCTACAACCTTAGAGGTTTCTGTCACTCCCCCAGATTAAATAGAGGCATGAACCCACTATCGAGCATAAATACCCCCTCTTGGAGTCACTAGCAACTACTCGGCCAAGATAGCTACTAACAATGGAGAGCATGCAAGATCATAAACAACATAGAGATAACATAAGATATATTTTAGTATAGCAACTCAATCATAACACCAATATTCATCGGATCCCAACAAACCAAACATGTAGAATTACATAACGGTGATCTCAATCATGTAGGACAGCTCATGAGATCTAAACATGAAGCACAGGATGGAGGAGACAACCATCTAGCTACTGCTATGGACCCATAGTCCAAGGTAGACTACTCATCGCTCCGGAGGCAAGCATGGCGATGAAGAAGACCTCCGGTGGCGATTCCCCTCTCCGGCTGGGTGCCGGGAAGAGCTTCTGGACCCTCTCGATCTTCGGGTCGATGGCAGTGGTGGATCGCGATGTGTTCTGGAAAATTGATCGGGTACTTAGGTTTTTTCCATCGGGGGGTCTTTATAGGCGAAGGGGCATCATCAGAGGTGGCCCGAGGCACCCTCACACATAGGGGGCGCGGCTAGGGCCTAGGCCACGCCGCCCTGGTGTGTGGGGCCCTCGTGGCCCCCCTCCAACTCCTCTTCGGATCTCTGGAAGCTTCCGGGAAAAATAAGACTTCAAGAACTTGTTTCGTCCAATTCCGAGAATATTTCCTGTGTAGCTTTTCTGAAACACAAAAACAGCAAAAAACAGGGAACTAGCACTGTGGCGACTTGTTAGTAGGTTAGTTCCGGAAAATGCATAAAAGTGCCACGAAGTGTAACGAAACAGTAGGAAAATGGTGTAAAAACAAGCATGGAGCATCAAAAATTATAGATACGTTGGAGACGTATCAATGCCCCCGAGGCACCCCTTCTTCATCGGCAAAAATCAGGTCACCTTTCAAAACATTATATTTTTATTGCTTCATGCACTATGCGTTTTGCTTGGAGCGTCAGTTGTTTTTGTTTTTAGTTTTGTTTTGCTTTGTTTGCTGCAATAAATGTTTGGATCACATCATGTGTTTGGAGAGAGACATGCTCCGTTTTTCACTCTTATCGTTCAACGAGTGTTCTCTTTTTCTGCTACTGCGTTTAGCTTGCATTTTTCACCTTGATTTTTGTTCAGATCTTGTTATATCTGTGTATCAAGGTGTATTTTGACCTCTGGTCCATGTTGGTTTTCATCAAAAAAGTTATTTCAAAAAGGTTCGAATGGTGTTGGAAAAGAGAAAAAGTTTCATGCAAAAAGGTGGTACAAAAAGGAGCTTGTGTAGACTGCGGCTTAGGCTTTTGCATGCCATGCTTGATTACATTTTGATAGTATGCTTAGTGATTTTTGTGGTAGCATGACTTGTTTCAAATGACTAAGATTGCTTAATGAGCCTCTAAAAAAATCATGCATTGTTTTTATTATTTGGAAGCATTAATTTGGTTTTCTCCTTTGATGATTTATTTGGGTTGACTTGGCACATGCTTACACATGTTGACTACAAAATAAGTCGCCTATAGCCTCTATGATCATTTGGTTTTTGACTTGTGATACCACTTTATGCTTCTTTCAATGATGTTTTGTCGCTATGCATGATTATGGCCGTTATTGCTCTCTTAGTTGGTCGCTCTCAGTCTTTTGCTAGCCCTCATTTTGTACTGAGTATGAGCTCTACTCGTGCATCCAACTCCCAAAAACCAAGTTTGCCATTGTGTCCACTATAAATTCCTATGCATGGTACTTGCAAGCCACTCCAAGTAAATTTTCATGTGCTACCTTTCAAAAAACCTTCAAAACACTTCTCTTTTTGTGACACTATTTTCAGCTCATGGGGACGTAGTGGTCAGATTTGCTATCTTCCATATTGTCTTATTCCAAAAAAAGGAAAGAAAAAAGACACTCCTCCATGGTATGTGAATGTTGGTGGGCACCCGATGGAATCGGTTAGCCATGATTTATGAAAGGAAAAAGGTGGGGAGGAGTGCCAAGCTTTCTAAAAGAGCACAAAGTGCCAATATCTCTCAAAAACTTGCTTCATTTTTGTATGGAAGATAGTAAGAACCCCATTGCCAGTCGTTGACAAAAGCAACCACCTCTCAAAATCCAGTTTTTATCTCTCTATTTTACAAATGAAAAGCTCTAGCACATGTTTAATCCCTGCTTCGCTCTGCGAAGGGTCTTTCTTTTACTTTTATGTTGAGTCTCCACCTTCTATCTTTATGCACCATCTAAGAGAGCATAGTTGTCATTCTGAGTTTAATATGCATAGTCCCAAAGTTTAATATTGATTGATTCATGATTATGGTTTTGCTTGTTCTTAAATTACTTGTATCTAGTCACCCTCTTAAACTTGAAGGTGTCCTATGCATTTACATTTTGCTAGTCCATGAGGGACAAGCTGAAAACCATTTGCTATGTTTTCCATATGGTTGAAACACACACGTGAATTTCATTGTTTCATTTTCATGATCTTTCCTTTGTGTTTCTTTTCATGCTATAACATGGTTGCTAAGTTTCTATTATCAAGAATATGTCTTTCATGCCCATGTTTTAAGTTCTTTGATCTCAGCACTCAATGCTCTACCTCATTGATCAAATTGCGCTGGTGCATGTCACCTCAAAAATTATTATTTTGTTATCACTTACCTACTCGAGGACGAGCAGGAGTTAAGCTTGGGGATGCTGATACGTCTCAAACGTATCTATAATTTTTGATGCTCCATGCTTGTTTTTACACCATTTGCCTTGTGTTTCGTTACACTTCGTGGCATTTTAATGTGATTTCTAGAAATAACCTATTGACAAGATACCACAATGCCAGTTCCCTATTTTCTGCTATTTTTGTGTTTTAAAAAAGCTACACAGGAAATATTCTCGAAATTGGACGAAACAAGTTCGAGAAGTCTTATTTTTCTCAGAAAAGTACCGAAGACCGAACGAGAGCCGGAGGGGGGCCAGGGGCTGCCCACACAACAGGGGGGCGCGGCCCAGCCCCTGGCCGCGCCCACCTATTGTGAGTCCACCTTGGGCGCCTCTTGACGACGCCCTGATACGTCCAAAACGTATCTACTTTCCCGAACACTTTTGCTATTGTTTTTCCCCTAATTTGTGTGTTTTGAATACAACTAACACGGACTAACACTGTTTTCAGCAGAATTGCTCTGGTGTCTCGTTTTTGTGCAGAAATCCAACTTTCAGTAAAAATTTGGGAAAAATCATCAAAAATCCTATTTCACCAGAAGACCCACGGAGCCAGAAGACGAGACGGAGTGGAGGCACGAGGCCTCCACACACACAGGGGGCGCGGCCCAGCCCTGGCCGCACCCACCTGGTGTGAGGGCGGCTCGGCCGTCGCCTCGACCCCTCCTTTCAACTACATACACCCCTTTACCTGAAAATATCGGGGAGACGGCGTTTTTCCCAGATAGACTTCCGCTACGCCGCCGCCATCAGAAACCGCGATTTGAAACCAGAAACTCCATTCTGGCATCCTGCCGGGACGGGGATTTGGAGGAGATCTTCATCACCATCATCATCGACGCTCCTCCATCGATCGTCCATGACTCCCCCATCCATGTGTGAGTAATTCCCCCGCTGTAGGTGAGGGGATGGTAGGGATTGGATGAGATCGTTCATGTAATTTGATATGAGATTGTTAGGGCATAGTGCCTAGTATCTTTATTTAGTGCCTATGACATTGTTGCAACTTGTTGTGCTTAATGCTTGTCACTTTGGGCCCGAGTGCCATGATTTCAGATCTGAACATGTTATTATTTCTATGATGATACTTGTTGTTTATGGTCTTACCTACAAGTTGTATACACATATTGTTGTCCGGAACCCGAGGCCCCAAAGTGACAGAAATTGGGATAACCGGAGGGGATGGCTATGATGTGAGGATCACATGTGTTCACTGAGTGTTAATGCTTTGCTCTGGTACTTTATTAAAAGGAGTACCTTAATTACCAGTAGTTTCCCTTGAGGCCCTGCTGCAACAGGCTGGTAGGACGACAAAAGATGTCGTGCAAGTTTCTCCTTGTGAGCACGTACGACTATATACGGAACACATGCCTATGATTGTTTGAACTAGGATGCTTTATCATTATTTATCTACAATGCCCAAGTCTCATTGATTTCATGAATTATCTTATCCATGCAACGCCCGTAATCCATCCCTATGCCTACAGTATTTGTTCCTACTGTTTACTATTACTACTATCATCGCTGCTATTTTACTACTGCTGTTACTATTTCACTACTATCACCACTATAAAACTGTTGCTACTGATAAACCACTGTGAGCAAGACTGTTTCTAGGTGCAGCTGAATTGACAACTCATCTGTTAAGGCTTACATATATTCTTTGGCTCCCCTTGTGTCGAATCAATAAATTTGGGCTTTACTTCCCTCGAAGACTATTGCGATCCCCTATACTTGTGGGTCATCAAGACTATTTTCTGGCGCCGTTGGCAGGGAGCATAGCTTTATTTGTAAGTTCACTTGGTATTCATATTGTTCGCTGCAATCCTTTCATCATGGGTAAACCTCGTGATGGAAAAGTTCCTATATTGCCATCCACTACAAGAAGAGGTACGACTCTCAACACTTCTGTTGCTCTTGAGTCACCATCTGTTATGAGTAAGTTGCTTACACCACCACACCCACACGCTACTGCTACTACTTCTGCTGAGTTTAAAAATGCCACTGATAATTTAGATGATGCTTCTACTGTGCTTGATGAGAGTGGTTCACTAGGTTCATTTTTAGATGCTACTATTGCTGGAGCTAAGTTGGGAAACGCCACTGTTACACCTGTTAGTTCACCTGAGTCTAGGGAATGTCCTAGTGATGATTTTGATGATGATGCTTATATTGAGCTTAATGATGATTTTATTGCTGAAGCACGTGCTACTCGTAATGCTGCTGAGGTTAAAGAACTTCTTGCAAGACGTTCTGTTAGATATAATTTGTCTCCTGATCCTAAGTTTGCTGCTTCTCCCATAAATATTAGAGATAAGGATTATAATTTCTCTTTGGATTTATCTTACATATCTATTGTTGAGAAAATTCCTTTTTGTGGTACTAAAGATGAGAGTGCTATGGAGCACATGAATGAGCTTTCTACTTTGAGTAATTTGTTTTCTGATGATATTAAGCTCCGCACTTACTTTGTTGCTAAGATTTTTTCTTTCTCATTGAAAGATGCAGCTAAAACTTGGTTTAATAGCTTGTCTCCTGGATCTCTTAATAGTCTTATTGCTTTGGTTAATGCTTTCTTTTAGAAATATTTTCCTGCTAGTGCTCAACATGCTGCTGTGCAGAAAATCTTTGATTTTGAATAGGGAAAAGGAGAGATATTGCCTGAATCTTGGACAAGGTTTTGTTCTTTAATTAGAGCTTTGCCTAAAGAACCATTGCCTAAAAATGAACTTCTTGATATATTTTATAATGGACTAACTGATGAATCTAAGTTATATCTGGATAGTTATGCTGGTTGTGTTTTCAGGGAAAGAACTCCGGCTGATGCTGAAGAATTAATGGCTAAAATAAGCCGGAATTATGATGATTGGACTCTAGTTGAGCCAACACCAGCACCAACACCTGCGCCAGCCACAGAGCCTACACCGAAGAAGAGAGGGGTGATTGAATTAAATAATGAAGTTATGAAGGAAGCTAAGAAATCTCTTAAGGAGAATGGTATCAAATCCGAAGATGTGAAGAATTTACCTCCTATAGAAGAACTATGTAAGCCAATCCCTCATTCATCAACTATTGAGGTACACTCTCTCCAGCGCTTTGATGAAAGAGATATTACTTATTCTAAACCTCCTGATCAATGCTTAGATGAATTTGATAATTTTATTGTTAAGCAAGAAAATTTTAATAGAATGGTGCATAATCATCTGTAGGAAAATTCTAGAGCTATTAACAAGTTGCAGGATATTGTGGAGAGAACCGCCAATGATGTGAAGATACTTGTTAAACATTTTCAAATGGTTCAAACACAAATTGATCAGCTTACCAAGGTACAAAAAGACTTGCTAGTTAATGCCGCAAGAGAGAAGAAAGCATGTGAAATACGCACAAGAAGTGGCGCTGCTACTCAGGATCCATTATATCCTAAAGGACATCCTAAGAGGGTCGAGCAAGATTCTCAACGCACTTCAAGTGATGATATTCCTTCCAAGAAGAAGAAGAAGAAGAAGAAGAAGCATAAAACAACTACAGAATCATCTGATGCAGATAAAGATCCTAACAGTGTTTCTATTTCTGATGTTGAAACTGAACCAGGAGATGCTTCCGATAAAGAAGAAGTTGAAGAGGAACCAGAAAAGATTGATAAGAATGCAAAGTACACCAAAGAAGACTTCATTGCCAACAAGCATGGTAATGAGAGATAACCTTGGGTGCAAAAACCAATGCCTTTTCCTGGTAAGAAACACAAGTCCAAGGAAGAAGAACACTACAACAGATTTTGTGAATGGATGAGACCTTTATTTTTGCAAATTCCTTTGACTGATGCTATTAGAATGACTCCTTATGCAAAGTATATGAAAGATATTGTTACTAACAAAAGGAAAATTCCTAATGAGGAAATTTCCACTTTACTTGCTAATTATTCTTTTGATGGTAAAGTACCAGAGAAGCTTGGAGATCCAGGTATACCAACTATTCCTTGCTCCATTAAAAATAACTATGTTAGAACTACTTTATGTGATTTGGGAGCTGGAGTTAGTGTCATGCCTTTTTCTCTTTATAAGAGACCTGATCTAGAAAAATTGGTATCAACTGATATATCTTTGCAGATGGCTGATAAGTCTACTACTATTCCTATTGGTATTTTTGAAAATGTTCCTATTCAAGTTGCTAACAGTTGTTTGATTTTAACTGATTTTGTTGTGTTGGAAATGCCTGAAGATGATAATATGTCTATTATTCTTGGGAGACCTTTTCTAAACACTGTAGGTGTTGTTATTAATTGCAATCAAGGAAAAGTAACTTTCAATGTCAACGATAAAGAGTATATGGCCTATTTTCCCAAGAAGATTGATAGAAAGAATGCTCTAAATTCTGTCAAGAATGTTGAGACCATCAAAGTTGGTCAAATTATTTGTTCAGAGTAAACGCCCAAGGAAGAATATAAAATTGTTATGATTGGGACTATGCCTATCAAAGTTGAGGTAACATAAGCATTTTAGTGAAGTGCAAAGTTTTGCCTCATATAAAGTTAGTTTGGAAACAAGACTTGATCAACCTTGTTAACAAAGTAATTTTATATGAACGAAACTTCATTTTCACCGCATCCACACCACCTTACGTATATTTACTTGTTCAATTTTATTCCTTTAGTTTAGTTACATGATTAAGATTATCTCAGAGCTGCTGAATGCTTGGTTTTGATTTGCTTGAAATCATTTCATCTTCGTTTTTCTGAGTTTTTATCGATATGCCAATTTCTGAAAAATCCTCGAAAATAAAGTTTCTTGAAAAATTCCAGAAAATTCTTTATAAATTTTTATGTCAAAAATGGGGCAGAGAGGCACCTGGGAGACACCAGGAGGGGCTGCCACGCCATCTCCCACACAGGGGGCGCGGCCCAGCCTGGGGCGCGCCCACCTGGTGTGAGAGGGCCCCACCTGGCCTCTCACTTATCTCTTCCTCCCCTGCTCTTTCTCTCTCACGAAAACAACAACACACCCAGCTCATACCTGAGTTCTTGCTATTCTTCACCTCGATTTTTCGATCTCCTTGCTCAGCCCATCATTTCTGCTGAGATTTGGAGCATTTGTTCTCCGGTATGTGACTCCTCTGCTTGTCCAAGTAGAATTTCTTTTGGTGAAGTATTTCTTGAGTATTTTAGCATTGTAGGTGGCAGGATAAATGAGTATGCATGCTTGTTCTATTTCTTAGAAATGATATTTTGATGCATGTTAGCTCTCTAGTAACTCACTATAGTAGTTCCCTACATTTGCTTGTCTCAAAATCATATTTTATGAGGATTGTTAAAAAAATTAGAAATGGAGGAGAATGCATATCAACTTTTTCAACATGAACTAGAAGTGAATGAAGTCATGAGAGTTCACCGTGAAGAGAGGGTCTTTACCTCACACTATCCATGCTCAGAGTTCATGAATGCTGCCAGAATTCTGCAGGATTTCCAAACCTTACTCTCTAATGCAGGATTGGAACATTTTACTGAGGGTGAATGATATGTCTCCAACGTATCTATAATTTTTGATGCTCCATGCTTGTTTTTACACCATTTGTCTAATGTTTCATTACACTTCGTGGCACTTTTATACATTTTCTGGAACTAACCTATTAACAAGTCGCCACAGTGCCAGTTCCCTGTTTTCTGCTGTTTTTGTGTTTCAGAAGTGATACACAGGAAATATTCTCGGAATTGGACGAAACAAGTTCCTGAAGTCTTATTTTGTCCGGGAGGTTCCAGTCATCTGAAGGAGAGAAGGAGAGGGGCCACCAGCGGCCCTCACGCCTGGCTGGCGCGGCCCAGGCCCTGGCTGCGCCGCCATGGTGTGAGGAGGCCTGGGGCCACCTCTGACATCGCCCCTTCGCCTATAAAGACCCCCCGACGGGAAAAACCTAAGTACCTGATCACTTTTCCAGAACACATCGCGATCCGCCGCCGCCGTCGACCCGAAGATCGGGAGGGTCCAGAAGCTCTTCCCGGCACCCTACCGGAGAGGGGAATCGCCACCGGAGGTCTTCTTCATCGCCATGCTTGCCTCCGGAGCGATGAGTGAGTAGTCTACCTTGGACTATGGGTCCATAGCAGTAGCTAGATGGTTGTCTTCTCCACCATGTGCTTCATGTTTAGATCTCATGAGCTGCCCTACATGATTGAGATCACCGTTATGTAATTCTACATGTTTGGTTTGTTGGGATCCGATGAATATTGGTGTTATGATTGAGTTGCTGTACTGAATTATATCTTTTGTTATCTCTATGTTGTTTATGGTCTTGCATGCTCTCCGTTGTTAGTAGCTATCTTGGCCGAGTAGTTGCTAGTGACTCCAAGAGGGGGTATTTATGCTCGATAGTGGGTTCATGCCTCTATTTAACCTGGGGGAGTGACAGAAACCTCTAAGGTTGTAGATGTGCTGTTGCTACTAGGGAGAAAACAATATTCATATGCTCAAGGGCATATGCTATGTTTACATTACACACTTTGCTTAATGTAATTATCTGTTGTTCGCAACTTAATACTTGTGGAGTTCTCGGATTGATTCGCCACAAGTGGATTATAAATTGTCCAAAGCTGTCGCAAACTAGCAAGCATCACCTTCAGTCGTTATTGTCTGCTCTTCTCCTGATCGACATACCTTGGTTTCTTAACTGAGGGAAAACTAGCTGCTATATTCATCATACCTTCCTCTTGGGGTTCCCAACTGGCTGGTCATTCACCACGCATAAGGAATCTTCTGGTGCCGTCACCCACGCGCCAGCAGCTCTTTTTCTGGCGCCGTTGCCGGGGAAGAGTGGAAGACTTCTGCGAGGGGAGTTTTCGCATGAACATCCTTTACTTTATTATTGTTTTGCTTTACTTTATTTATTTTACCTGCATCATTTTATATCAAAAACCCAAAAAAATTAGAATCCTTGGTAGTTGTTTATTATGTCTAGTTCAGTTGCTACTACTATGTCGCCCGAGGACATGATTTTTACTTTTAAACAGAAGGATGAGGAATGTTTTAAAGAAGCTTGGTCTAGAATTTATGATTGGCATGGAAAAACTGAACCTAAAATGACCTTGAGTTTGCTTCTTAGTAGCTTTTACTTTGGACTTGCTCTTCGTCATAGATATGCTTTGGATGCTACTGTAGAAGGAGATTTCATTCATTGTGATGGAGATCAAGCCTTCAACATTATAAAAAATTCGATTACAATTTATAGCATGCCAACCTATTTTGATTCCTCTCTTGTGTGCATTTTTAATAGACTTGATACTCTTGAGACTCGCACTGCTAGCTTGAATTCTTGCTACAATACTTTGCGCCAGCATTTTGATTATGTGCCAACAAATTCTGAACCTTCGAGTTGGTATCCTACGGTAAAAATCACCATTAGTGGTGAAACTTTTCATGCTTGTTGTGATATTATGTCTGAATTTTATCTCATGCCAAAGGATGTTTACGAATCTTTGAGCCTTTGGAAGCTTTCTGAGGGAGGAGAAGGAATTTATCTTACTAACAATGCCACTATATTTCCCATTGGAATAGCTGAAGGAGTTTTTACAAAAGTCCTAGGAAGAATGATATCTACAGATTATCTTGTTATTGAATGTGTAGGAAAAGGACAAATCACACTTGGAAGATCCCTCCTGAAGCTCCTAGGCGCCGTCATTGATGTGGGAAAAGGCAATATAAGATTTATCTCTCCACCTTGCAATAGCCATGTCTTTCCTAGAGTCAAGAGCAAAGGTAAGAATGGAAGACGTAAGGCACCCGCTGATCCTAGCACTTCATCACTTGATGTTACTTGATTCGCAATTTTCTGCGCCTAGCTCAAAGGCGTTAAAGAAAAGCACTCTTGGGAGATAACCCAATGTTTTATTTTCAGTACCTTTTCTTTTATTTGAGTCTTGGAAGTCATTACTACTGTAATGACCGCTCCTTATCTTGTTTATTTTGTTTTTGTGCCAAGAGAAGCCTCTAATTTGAGTGAGGTAAAGATTTGGGGATGTTGCTGTCCTGAAACTATTTTCGGTGCTGCACCGTAAAAATTCGTATACATTCTCTGTATATCTTTTGGACCTGCAATTTCTTGTGCATATGCCCCAGGTTATATCCAAACTTTCATTAGTTGAACACTTTTTGATTTGAGCAACAGAAAACCCCTCAAAAATTCGACCTTTGTCAGCTGTTCTATTTTGACAGATTTCTGCCAATATTTGTGTTTGCCGCTTTATCGCTTTCTTTTGAGTTCTTTTGATCATGGAACTTTTGGGGAAGTTGCTACAGTAGTATTTGCTATATATGTGGTGGTTTTGAGTTGAAACCTGAAGCAAAAAAGGTTGATTATATGTTATGCTACACTAATGTTGCTAATAGATTTGTGTTTAGTTTTGTATGAAGGAAGTTTTCAAGTGTAGGGATTGGAGAATGATGAGATGAGTTGAAGAATGGACAAAAGCTCAAGCTTGGGGATGCCCATGCATCACCCCAAGAAATATCCAAGAAGTACAAGCGTCAAAGCTTGGGGATGCCCTCGAGGCACCCCTTCTTCATCGGCAAAAATCAGGCCACCTTTCAAAACACTATATTTTTATTGCTTCATGCACTATGTGTTTTTCTTGGAGCGTCAGTTGTTTTAGTTTTCTTAGTTAGTTTTGTTTTGTTTGCTGCAATAAATGGTTGGACCCCAACAAATTTTCTTTGGAGGAGATGTACTCATTTTCATTTGCAAAGAACACTCCGTTTTTCATTCTTACAATTTCACCGGGTGTTCTTCTTTTTCTGCTACTGCTTTTGGTTTTCATTTTCGCCTTGATTTGCATTCAGATCTTCTTATATTTGTTTATCAAGGTGTATTTTTGCCTCTGATATTTATTGGTTTTCATCAAAAGAGGTGTCTTTAAAAATTTCAAATGGTGTTGGAAAAGAGAAAAAGCTTTATGCAAAAAAGTTGTACAAGAAGGAGCTTGTGTAGACTGTGGCTTAGGCTTTTTCATGTCATGCTTGATGTTTTTTTGATGGTATGCTTAGTGGTTTTGCTGTAGCATGACTTGTCTCAAATAACTGAGATTGCTTAATGAGCCTTTGAAAAAATCGTGCATTGTTTTTAATTGTATGGAAGCATTATTTTGGTTTCTCCTTGATGCTTTATTTGGGTTGACTTGGCGCATGCTCACACATGTTAGACTCTTACAAAGTCGCCAATAGCCTCTATGATCATTTAGTTTTTGACTTTTGATGCCATCTTATGCTTCTTTTAATATCGCTTTGTCGCTTTGCATGATTATGGCCATTATTGCTCTCTTAGTTGGTCGCTCCCAGTCTTTTGCTAGCCCTCACCTTGTACTGAGTATGAGCTCTACTCGTGCATCCAACTCCTAAAAGCCAAAGTTTGCCAAAGTGTCCACCATACATACCTACTAGCAATTTGCTATTCCAAGTAAATTTGACTTGCTTTTATTTTCTCTTCAAATTAAACTCTTACCAGTGTTATGCGAAATTCGGTCAGTAAAGCTCTTACGAACCGGAAGGCACACTTTACTTTTCCTGTTCTTAAAAATTTGACATTGTGGTCTCTTATGTTGAGTTGTTATGCTTGCAAGTTGTAAGTTGGAGACTAGCCGAGCCATGCAGTCATGGGCAAGGTTTCAACATTGCACTTCTTACTTGAGTTGATATCGTGATCTTTTGTTTATGGATGCCCACGGTGTGAAATGAATTGGGAATCTTGTGGGGATCATGGAGTTTGTATATGTGTTAGGGAAACGCCGGGCCGCTAATCTAAGCCATGCATAATTCATGGTGGAAATTTGCAGCATACCCATGGTGAACATTCGACGACACATCTCACAATAAAAAGCTAAACAAATGGCAAATAAAAGAGATGTTGAGGTGTTCATTGTCTGCTTGTCCTGTCATTTTGATGTGGGCTTGTTCCATGTCATCGGGCACGGAGGTATCCCATTGGAGGTTCTCAATGATATGCATATACTTATAATGACAAGAGCCTTGCTTGGGACTCTAAGTAAAGTAGCATGAGGTTTGGGTACTCGTATTCAAGGGACACAAGGTTTTCAACTTATGATTTGTCAAGCATATGCATCATAATTATTCTCGCATTAACTTTAACCATTCAAGATGCTTATGATGGGGACAATGAGAGCTCAAAGCTGGTAAGTACCATAATTTTTGAAGGTTATAAAACTTGCAATCACTGCTTCCCTCTGTGAAGGGCCTTTCTTTTACCTTTATGTTGAGTCACCACCTTCTATCTTTATGCACCATTAAGAGAGCATAGTTGTCATTCTTAGTATAATGTGCATTGTCCCAAAGTTCATTGATTGATTCATATTGTTGGTTTCACTTGTTCTCAAATTATTTGTATCTAGTCGCCCTCTTAAACTTGAAGGTGTCCTATGCATTTATGTTTTGCTCTCTTTGAAGGACAAGCTGAAAACCATTTGTATGTTTTTCCTTATGATTTGAACACACATTTGACTTTCATTGTTTCATTTTCATGATCTTTTGTTTGTGTTCATTTTCATGTTTACAACATAGTTGCTAAGTTCTTATTGTCAAGATTATATCTTCATGCCCATGCTTTAAGTTCTTATGATCCCTGCTCACAAATGCTTACATATATGATCAAGATTGTGTAGGTGCATGTCACCTCAAAAATTATTCTTTTGTTATCATTTACCTACTCGAGGACGAGCAGGAGTTAAGCTTGGGGATGCTAGATACGTCTCCAATGTATCAATAATTTTTGATGCTCCATGCTTGTTTTTACACCATTTGCCTAATGTTTCGTTACACTTCGTGGCACTTTTATACATTTTCTGGAACTAACCTATTAACAAGTCGCCACAGTGCCAGTTCCCTGTTTTCTGCTGTTTTTGTGTTTCAGAAGTGATACATAGGAAATATTCTCGGAATTGGACGAAACAAGTTCCTAAAGTCTTATTTTGTCCGGGAGCTTCCAGTCATCCGAAGGAGAGAAGGAGAGGGCCCACCAGGGGCCCTCACACCTGGCTGGCGCGGCCCAGGCCCTGGCCGCGCCGCCATGGTGTGAGGAGGCCTGGGGCCACCTCTGACATCGTCCCGTCGCCTATAAAGACCCCCCGACGGGAAAAACCTAAGTACCCGATCACTTTTCCAGAACACATCGCGATCCGCCGCCGCCGTCGACCCGAAGATCGGGAGGGTCCAGAAGCTCTTCCTGGCACCCTGCCGGAAAGGGGAATCGCCACCGGAGGTCTTCTTCATTGCCATGCTTGCCTCCGGAGCGATGAGTGAGTAGTCTACCTTGGACTATGTGTCCATAGCAGTAGCTAGATGGTTGTCTTCTCAACCATGTGCTTCATGTTTAGATCTCATGAGCTGCCCTACATGATTGAGATCACCGTTATGTAATTCTACATGTTTGGTTTGTTGGGATCCGATGAATATTGGTGTTATGATTGAGTTGCTGTACTGAATTATATCTTTTGTTATCTCTATGTTGTTTATGATCTTGCATGCTCTCCATTGTTAGTAGCTATCTTGGCCGAGTAGTTGCTAGTGACTCCAAGAGGGGGTATTTATGCTCGATAGTGGGTTCATGCCTCTATTTAATCTGGGGGAGTGACAGAAACCTCTAAGGTTGTAGATGTGTTGTTGCTACTAGGGAGAAAACAACATTCATATGCTCAAGGGCATATGCTTTGTTTACATTACACACTTTGCTTAATGCAATTATCTGTTGTTCGCAACTTAATACTTGTGGAGTTCTCGGATTGATTCACCACAAGTGGATTATTAGTCATAGATGCAGTTGGATGGTGGTCTATGTATTTTGTTGTAATGCACAGAGTAAATCTCATAGTGATCTTCTTGACATATCACGTTTATCTTTATTCTATCAATTGCCCAACTGTAATTTGTTTACCCAACATGTGTTATTTATCTTATGGAGAGACACCACTAGTGAACTGTGGACCCCGGTCCTATTTCCATCATATTGCTATCACCTGTTACTTTACTTGCAGTGTTTACTTTACTCGCATACTTCTACTATTTTCCACTCGATACGCTCATAACCTTTGTTTCAAGCAAATCGGTGAGATTGACAACCTCATCGCAAGTTGGGAACAAAGTACTTGGTTGTGTTGTGTGCAGGTTCCGCGTTGCAGCTAGCAAGCAAAGCTTGGACGAGGCGCCATATATAAATTGTCCAAAGCTGTCGCAAACTAGCAAGCATCACCTTCAGTCGTTATTGTCTGCTCTTCTCCTGATCGACATACCTTGGTTTCTTAACTGAGGGAAAACTAGCTGTTATATTCATCATACCTTCCTCTTGGGGTTCCCAACTGGCTGGTCATTCACCATGCACAAGGAATCTTCTGGTGCCGTCACCCACGTGCCAGCAGTGAACCTTCCCAATATGTTAAACTAACAATGTCTGTGGTGCAGGATTTTAGATTTAGTTGGTCTACTTCCAACCCCATGGTTCATTATAAAATCTATAACAAATCTGTGGACTTGCCTCTCGATGTTTTCTGTACAGCTATTAGAGTACCACAGTGGGGATCGCTCGAGAAGATAAGGGGGCAGCCTAGGCCATTGTTGGAACTATATGAGGAGATTTGTCAAGGAAGAAGCTTCACAGGAGAGGGTGGTAAAACTCGAAATATTCATTTCCCACCCATTCGGTATTTTGCCTTCTTTATTGCCAAATTTGTTCTTGCTAGGAAATCTGCAAGTAAATTATCTCTTCATGATCTAGCTTTTATTGCTGCTGCTTTGAGGCGTGATAGGACTTACCATTTGGGTGCCTTAATAGCTTTCCGTCTTGATGTTAATCGTGAGAAAGGGGGAATCTGTGGGGGACTTATAGCTTCACGCCTGTTAGCTTTGCATGGTGTAATGCCTCATTTTCTAGATCTGCAGTTCCCCGAGGAGAAACTTGATCTTAGTTCTATGATTCATCATAAGTTTATTTCTCCTCCTGCTAGTTTGATTAATTTAACATTTGAGCTAACCTTTTTCAAGAAGACTACCTGGAAGGTAGTAAAGACTGATCGATCAGTCCGTTTGCCTGCACCTCTTTTGTTTAACCTTGATCACAGGAATGGATGGTCGCTCACTGAGGATGAGCTTGATGCATACGTAGAGGAGCACCCGCCGCCTGTGCACGATGAGGAGGGTACCAAGGAGTCAGGTTAGCCCTCCAACATTGCAAACTTTCCTTATGAGCAACCTTACTATGATTATGCGCCATCAGCGTCATCTTCACGAGAGCCAGGGTACGATTACACCCTTAATGACCCACCAGCCTAGAGGAACTATTGGAGTTGGGATTGATCTCCACTTAGGCCAAAAGCCTAAGCTTGGGGGGAGGTACGCCGACGATTCACTCATCTACGTATCATATTTTGTCGGTCCTATGTATATCCATGTTTCACTTTCTTTATTGTTCTTGTTCTTATTTCCACTTTTCCAAAACACAAAAAGACCAAAAATATTTCCGTTGTTTCTCTTTGTTTGCCTTTTTAGTTTTCTACCTTTGGTTTTGCTTTACTTGCTATTTTCGGTTTGCTATTTGAAAAATCCAAAAATATTTTGCTTTGTTTGCTATTTCCTTCTGCTCTTGTTTCAAAAATCGAAAACCCAAAAATATTTGTTGTTCTTCTTCGGTTTTGTAAAGTTTATTGCAGAGTTCAGTCCCCCGTTACTCTATTGGAGCTTGGTATTCACTTTATATTATTCAAGCCACACAAGTGAAGAGCAATAATGACGACATATGACAATCCGAGATGTGGTAAGAGGCTGGTATGAACTCTATTTGTTTTCATTTTTGTACATATACTCATCTATGTGGACATGCTTAGTCGGTTCATGTAAGGTATATGTTATCTAATGGATGCTTTGTAGTTCTTGCTTTCGTATGATTAGTTCCAATTTACTAATAGTTTGTAGTATGTCATGTAGACGCTTGCATGCATTATTTTATTCATATGTTATTGTGGTATCCACCTCTGAAAGCTTCATTTGAATCGACTTGGCACATGCTCAAGCATGCATATGACTGAACAAAAGGTCAATTAAGCCTCGATGATTTACTTTGCCTCAGAGTTCTTGTATCATTTTTATGCCTAAATTAATTTTGTTTTGTCGCAAGCATGATTATGACAGTTATTGCTCTCTCGATTGTCGCTTCCCAGTCTTTTGCTAGCCTTCACTTGTACTGAGTATGAGCTCTACTCATGCATCCAATTACCAAAAACCAAGTCTTCCAAAGAATCCACTATAAATTCCTATGCATGGTATTTGCAAGCCATTCCAAGTAAATTTTTATGTGCTACCTTTCAAAACTTTCAACTACTTCTCATTTTGTGCCACTATTTTTAGCTCATGGGGACGTAGTGGTCGGAATTGCTATCTTCCATATTAAATTAAGTACCCCTCGACTAGGCAGCTTCATCTGCTCGTCATTAATTTTGCATGAGAGCTGGTCAGACCATTATAATCTAATTCTAAAAAGAAAGAAAAAAGGCACTCCTCCATGGAATGTGAAAGTTGGTGGGCACCCGATGGAATCGGTTAGCCATGGTTTGAGAAAGAGAAAAGGTGGGGAGGAGTGCCAAAGCTTTATAAAAGAGCACCAATGTGCCAAAATTTCAAAGAACTCGGAACCGCTCTCACTTGTTTATTATGGAAGATAGCAAGTCCCCATTGCCAGTCGTTGACATGAAACAACCACCTCTCAAAATAAATTTTTATCTCTGTTTTACAAATGAAAAGCTCTAGCACATGTTAAATCCCTGCTTCCCTCTGCGAAGGGCCATTCGTTTACTTTTATGTTGAGTCATCATCTTCTAACTTTAAAGCACTTCTTGAGAGCATAGCTGTTATTCTTAGTGTGATGTGCTTGTCCCAGAACACGGTTAATTGTGGTATAACTTTGATGCTTGTATCTTTGATATTTTTACTTCTAGTCTTCCCTTGGACTTCAGAGGTGCCTCAGCATTTATTTTTTGCTCCACAAATAAAGGCAAGCTGGATACCACTCTTTCATATCATTTATGCACATTACAATCTTGTAGCTTCTTATGTACATATTACTTGTTATTAGTGCATTGGCACTCTTTCATAGCTTGCTTGACTATGAGGTGACATTAGTTGCATATTTCTTATTATGAATTGCCTGAGTATTTGATCACATAGTTAGTATATATACATCATATGAAGCAAATGTGTTCGTGAAAGTTTCTTTTATCGCTCTCAGTTGTTAACTGAATTGCTTGAGGACAAGCAAATAGCTAAGCTTGGGGGGAGTTGATACGTCCAAAACGTATCTACTTTCCCGAACACTTTTTCTATTGTTTCTCCCCTAATTTGTGTGTTTTGAATACAACTAACACGGACTAACGCTCTTTTCAGCAGAATTGCTCTGGTGTCTCGTTTTTGTGCAGAAATCCAACTTTCAGTAAAAATTCGGGAAAAATCATCAAAAATCCTATTTCACCAGAAGACCTACGGAGCCAGAAGACGAGATGGAGTGGAGGCACGAGGCCTCCACACACACAGGGGGCGCAGCCCAGCCCTGGCCGCGCCCACCTGGTGTGAGGGCGGCTCGGCCGTCGCCTCGACCCCTCCTTTCGCCTACATATACCCCTTTACCTAAAAATATCGGGGAGACGACATTTTTCCCAGATAGACTTCCACTACGCCGCCGCCATCAGAAACCGCGATTCGGAACCAGAAACTCTATTCCGGCACCCTGCCGGGACGGGGATTTGGAGGAGATCTTCATCACCATCATCACCGACGCTCCTCCATCGACCGTCCATGACTCCCCCATCCATGTGTGAGTAATTCCCCCGCTGTAGGTGAGGGGATGGTAGGGATTGGATGAGATCGTTCATGTAATTTGATATGAGATTGTTAGGGCATAGTGCCTAGTATCTTTATTTAGTCCCTATGACATTGTTGCAACTTGTTGTGCTTAATGCTTGTCACTTTGGGCCCGAGTGCCATGATTTCAGATCTGAACATGTTATTATTTCTATGATGATACTTGTTGTTTATGGTCTTACCTACAAGTTGTATACACATATTGTTGTCCGAAACCCGAGGCCCCAAAGTGACAGAAATTAGGATAACCGGAGGGGATGGCTATGATGTGAGGATCACATGTGTTCACCGAGTGTTAATGCTTTGCTCCGGTACTTTATTAAACGGAGTACCTTAATTACCAGTAGTTTCCCTTGAGGCCCTACTGCAACAGGCTGGTAGGACAAAAGATGTCGTGCAAGTTTCTCCTTGTGAGCACGTACGACTATATACGGAACACATGCCTATGATTGTTTGAACTAGGATGCTTTATCATTATTTATCTACAATGCCCATGTCTCATTGATTTCATGAATTATCTTATCCATGCAACGCCCATAATCCATCCCTATACCTACAGTATTTGTTCCTACTATTTACTATTACTACTATCATCGCTGCTATTTTACTACTGCTGTTACTGTTTCACTACTATCACCACTATAAAACTGTTGCTACTGATAAACCACTGCGAGTAAGACTGTTTCCAGGTGCAGCTGAATTGACAACTCATCTGTTAAGGCTTACATATATTCTTTGGCTCCCCTTGTGTCGAATCAATAAATTTGGGCTTTACTTCCCTCGAAGACTGTTGCGATCCCCTATACTTGTGGGTCATCACGCCCCTTCGCCGATAAGAAGTCTCGGGATGGAAAACCCTAGAACAATCGACGTTTTTCCCAGAACAGTTCCGTAGCGCCGCCGCTATCGAAGACAAATTTAGGGGGATAGAAGTCTCTATTCCGGCACCCTACCGGGACGGGGAAGTGCCCCCAGAGCCATCTCCATTGGTCTCCATCGCCGTCTCCGCCGTCTCCATCGACCTCACCACCATCTCCATCAACCTTGCTGTCTCCTATGATGAGGAGGGAGTAGTTCTCCCCCGAGGCTGAGGGCTCTCCCGGTAGCTATGTGGTTCACCTCTCTCTCCCATGATGTGATATTTATGTGATCGTGAGCTTTGTATCTAGTTGAATTGGTAGATGTTATTATTCAGATATTATGCTACTCTCGTGCTTTATATTTGTAATCTCCGGAGATACCTTGTATCATGGTGTGAAGGTGACTAGTGAGCGCATCATGTGTATCTTTTTGGTTAATGTCTCTATGAATTGTTGGTGTTTGTTGGAACCATCTAGTGCGTTCACGGTGATAGTGTGGGACAATCTAGTTTGGGTACATACGGACTTTGAGAAGTGCTTTGTAGCCCTACGCATGATTAGTGTTTGTTTTCCATTGGAGAATTGTTTTGAGTTGCATATTGATGATAGTATCTATTGGTTCAATTATGTTATATTTGTTGAGAGTGTGTCCACTAGTGAAAGTATGATCCCTAGGCCTTGTTTCCAAGCATTGCACACCGTTTCCTTTCAGTTTTGTTACATGTTTGCTCGCAGTGATATTTATTCCAGATTACATTTACTACTTATAATCATCACTACTACTTGTATTTCACTATCTCTTTGCCGAACTAGTGCACCTATACATCTGACAAGTGTATTGGGTGTGTTGGGGACACAAGAGACTTTCTGTATCGTAATTGCAGGGTTGTTTGAGAGGGATAGCTTTGACCACTACCTCCCTGAGTTCGATAAACCTTGGGTGATCCACTTAAGGGAAACTTGCTGCTGTTCTACAAACCTCTGCACTTGGAGGCCCAACACTGTCTACAAGGATAGAAGCGTGCATAGACATCACTATCCCAATGGTCCTTCCTTTGCCGAAATGAACCGTCCCTCTGATACATCTCCAACGTATCTATATTTTTTGATGCTCCATGCTTGTTTTTACACCATTTTCTTAGTGTTTCGTTACACTTCGTGGCAGTTTTATGCATTTTCCGGAACTAACCTACTAACAAGTCGCCACAGTGCTAGTTCCCTATTTTCGGCTGTTTTTGTGTTTCAGAAAAGTTACACAGGAAATATTCACGGAATTGGACGAAACCAAAGCCAGTCGCCCAGAATTTCACCGAAGCTTCCAGAGAACCAAAGAGGAGACGGAGTGGGGCCACGAGGGCCCCACACACCAGGGCGGCACGGCCCAGGGGTAGGCCGCGCCCCCTATGTGTGAGGTCACCTCGGTCCACTCCTGACGATGCCCCTTTACCGATAAAGATCCTCCGACGGAAAAAACCTAAATACCCAATCACTTTTCCAGAACACATCATGATCCGCCGCCGCCGTCGACCCGAATATCGGGAGGGTCCAGAAGCTCTTCCCGGCACCCTGCCGGAGAGGGGAATCGCCACCGGAGGTCTCCTTCATCGCCATGCTTGCCTCCGGAGTGATGAGTGAGTAGTCTACCTTGGACTATGGGTCCATAGCAGTAGCTAGATGGTTGTCTTCTCCACCATGTGCTTCATGTTTAGATCTCATGAGCTGCCTTACATGATTGAGATCACCGTTATGTAATTCTACATGTTTGGTTTGTTGGGATCCGATGAATATTGGTGTTATGCTTGAGTTGAAGTACTGAATTTTATCTTTTTTTATCTCTATGTTGTTTATGATCTTGCATGCTCTCCGTTGTTAGTAGCTATCTTGGCCGAGTAGTTGCTAGTGACTCCAAGAGGGGGTATTTATGCTCGATAGTGGGTTCATGCCTCTATTTAATCTGGGGGAGTGACAAAAACCTCTAAGGTTATAGATGTGCTGTTGCTACTAGGGGGAAAACAACATTCATATGCTCGAGGGCATATGCTTTGTTTACATTACACAGTTTGCTTAATGCAATTATCTGTTGTTCGCAACTTAATACTTGTGGAGTTCTCGGATTGATTCACCACAAGTGGATTATTAGTCATAGATGCAGTTGGATGGCGGTCTATGTATCTTGTTGTAATGCCCAGAGTAAATCTCATAGTGATCCTCTCGTTATATGCACGTTGTCTTTATTCTATCAATTGCCCAACTGTAATTTGTTTACCCAGCATGTATTATTTTATCTTATGGAGAGACACCACTAGTGAACTGTGGACCCCGGTCCTATTTCCTTTATATTGCTATCACCTGTTTACTTTACCCGCACTGTTTACTTTACTCGCATACTATTATCACTTTCCACTCGATACGCTCATACCCTTTGTTTCAAGCAAACCGGTGAGATTGACAACCTCATTGTAGGTTGGGAACAAAATATTTGGTTGTGTTGTGTGCAGGTTCCACATTGCCGCTCGCAAAGCAAAGCTTGGACGAGGCGCCCTATAAAATGTCTAGAGCTGTCGCGAAGCTAGCGGGCAACACCTTCAGTCATTTGTCTGCCTCCTACTGGATTGATAACCTTGGTTTCTTACTGAGGGAAAAACTTGCTACTATATTCATCACACCTTGCTCTTGGGGTTTTCCAACTGGCCGGTCATTTACTACACACATTCAAGCTTTTTCATATCATCATCACCGCGCCATCAACAAGTTTTTCTGCGCCGTTGCCGGGGAGGAAGAAGACTTCTGCAAGGGGAGTTTTCACACGCACATCCTTTACTTTGTTTTAAGTTTTGCTTTACTTTATTTTTACTTGCATCGTTTTATCAAAAACCCAAAAAAATTAGAATCCTTTGTAGTTGTTTTTACTTGTCTTGCTTTATCATGCTTTCTATCAATGGTAGGTTTCTTTAAAACAAAATCTTTTTGGCAAGGTGGGTTCACAGAAAAGCAGCAAAATTATTATGAGGAACACCGCTTGTCACAAAAAGGGAAACACTTATGGGAACAAATCAATAGATTGTATATCATTGCTAGAAACGTGTGCTCTACTTATAATGTTACTTATTGCTTTGATAGATCTTGTTGCTGTAGGAGGTATAAACACCTCCCTTTTCAATGTGAGTATAATGATGATGTTACCATATCTTCTTATATTAATGGAAATTATGACTTTTATGATGTGGAACAAATTGAAGAATTTATTGCTTGGAAGGGTGCATTCGAACTTGCTTATTTGCTTGAAAATACTGATGATGCACTTTATAAATATGAGGTTTATGATATACTTACATTTTGCTTTGATAATTACAAGGAATAAAATGGCTATATTCTTAAATATCTTAATAGATGCTCTTCAACGGAAGAGACTAATGCCTTGAAGGAGCCTATGGAAGAAGAAATTGCTGAAACTGGAAGCTCATTGGATGAAAAAGAGGAGGAGAGTGATGATCAAGAGGAGGAAAAATGGAGTTACCCATATCTACCTCCCAATAAGAGTAACTCTTTAACTAATACCTTATTTGATCGCCCTCCATGCTTAATAAAGGAGGGTGAGTGTGATATTTATATTGTTGAGTTTGTTCATGATGCTACTCAAAATTATTATGAGAGAGGAAAATATGGTTGTTGGAATTCTCATGTTACTAAAACACCTCTCTTTATATTGAAAGTTCCAAAGTTGCTCTTATTTTATCTACCCATGCTTGTTACTATGTGCTTCTTTGATTTATTTTCTTACAAGATTCCTATGCATAGGAAGTGGGTTAGACTTAAGTGTGTTTTATATTTGCTCCTTGATGCTCTTTGTGGCTTCCATTCATATTTCTTATGTGAGCATCTTCTCAAATTACTGAGCCTAGCTCAAAGGCGTTAAAGAAAAGCACTCTTGGGAGATAACCCAATATTTTACATTCAGTTATTTTTCTTTTATTTGAGTCTTGGAAGTTATTACTACTGTAATGACCTCTCCTTATCCTTTTTATTTCGTTTTTGTGCCAAGAGAAGCCTCTAATTTGAGCGAGGTAAGATTTGGGGATGTTGCTGTCCTGAAACAGTTTTCGGTGCTGCACCATAAAAATTTGTGAAAATTCTCTGTATATATTTTGGAACTGCGATTTCTTGTGCATATGCCCCGGGTTATATCCAAACTTTCATTAGTTGAACACTTTTTGATTTGAGCAACAGAAAACCCCTCAAAAATTCGACCTTTGTCAGCTGTTCTGTTTTGACAGATTTCTGCCAATATTTGTGTTTGCCGCTTAATCGCTTTCTTTTTGAGTTCTTTTGATCATGGAACTTTTGGGAAAGTTTCTACAGTAGTATATGCTTTATATGTGGTGGTTTTAGGTTGAAAACTGAAGCAAAAGAGGTTGATTCAATGTTATGCTTACACTAATGTTGCTAATAGATTTGTGTTTAGTTTTGTATGAAGGAAGTTTTCAAGTGTAGGGATCGGAGAGTGATGAGATGAGTTGAAGAATGGACAAAAGCTCAAGCTTGGGGATGCCCATGCATCACCCCAAGAAATATCCAAGAAGTACAAGCGTCAAAGCTTGGGGATGCCCCCGAGGCACCCCTTCTTCATCGGCAAAAATCAGGTCACCTTTCAAGACACTATATTTTTATTGCTTCATGCATTATGCGTTTTTCTTGGAGCGTCAGTTGTTTTAGTTTTCAGTATTAGTTTAGTTTAGTTTGATGCAATAAATGATTGGACCCCAACAAATTTCTTTTGGAGAAGTTTCCTTGCTTTTCATATGCCAAGAACACTCCGTTTTTCATTCTTATCGTTTCAACGAGTGTTCTCTTTTTCTAGAACTGCATTTAGCTTTCGATTTTCGCCTTGATTTGTGTTTAGATCTTGTTATATCTTTTCATCAAGGTGTATTTTTGCCTCTGGTATTTATTGGTTTTCATCAAAAGAGGTGTTTATAAAAAGTTTGAATGGTGTTGGAAAAGAGAAAAAGCTTTATGCAAAAAAGTGGTACAAGAAGGAGCTTGTGTAGACTGCGGCTTAGAATTTTTCATGTCGTGCTTGATGTCTTTTTGATAGTATGCTTAGTGGTTTTGCTATAGCATGACTTGTCTCAAATGACTGAGATTGCTTAATGAGCCTTTGAAAAAATCATGCGTTGTTTTTATCGTTTGGAAGCATTATTTTGGTTTTCTCCTTGATGCTTTATTTGGGTTGACTTGGCGCATGCTCACACATGTTAGACTCTTACAAAGTCGCCAATAGCCTCTATGATCATTTAGTTTTTGAATTTTGATGCCATCTTATGCTTCTTTTAATATCGCTTTGCGTGATTATGGCCGTTATTGATCTCTTAGTTGGTCGCTCCCAGTCTTTTGCTAGCCTTCGTTTTGTACTGAGTATGAGCTCTACTCATGCATCCAACTCCTAAAAACCAAGTTTGCGATTGTGTCCACCATACATACCTATTAGCAATTTGCTATTCCAAAGTACATTTGACTTGCTTTTACCTACTCTTCAAATTAAACTCTTACCAGTGTTATGCGAAAATTGGTCAGTAAAGCTCTCACGAACCGGATGGCACACTTTATTTTTCTCGTTCTTAAAAATTTGACATTGTGGTCTCTTATGTTGAGTTGTTATGCTTGTGTAACAACTCAAAAATTTGTAATCCAATTCCTATTAATTAAAGTGCCAAATTTGGACCAAGATAAAACTTTTTGTCTCATATCGCATGCATGCATAGTATTTAAATAATTGTTGTTCTATGATTTCATGTGTGTTATTTGTTGTTGTGTGTGGTTGAGATGAGAAAGTCTTAACTAGCATACTTATTAGAGATGAAAAGCAAGGACTAAAGAAACCAGAAGCAAAAGAAACAAAGAAGAGAGAAGAAAAGATGATCTAGAAAAAGTTAACCACTACCCTACTTTGGACTTCTAGATTAAGAAATCCCCAACTCAACTGAAGGTTGGATCAGTTGGGTTAGCGAGACCAAACTACCTACTTACTCAACCAAGAATTCTCAACCCAAAATTTAGATCATAACCCCACTAAAACATCTGCTAAAATTAGAATCTGAATCAATGACCAACCCAATTTTCGAATTCAAATTTTTGCAAAACCTGTTCTTTCTTCAGGACAAAAATAGTTTTGGAGTCCTTGTGGAATACCTTGACAACCCACGGTGGCAGATTTCAAAAATTTGAATTTTGAGTTGGTTCAGACATTTCGTCGAACACCTGTGAACCAGATTTCAGAAAATCTAAACCTACTGTGGCTGACGCCGCCGCCGTACGTCGCCGTACCTGTAGCTGTACCCGACGACGTCTCCTAGCCTCTCCGCTGTCGAACCCCCACTGCTCCAGTCCGGACCCCGCCCGTGAGACCTGGGAGAAAGAGAGGAAAAGGACCAGACCCCCTCTCCTTTCCTCTGCCTCTCTGCACGACACCGACCCGCGTGAGCGCGCCAGGGCATGCCTACAGTGCCCAGACGCCGTGACCGCACCTCGCCGCACGCTCCCAAAGCCGCCGCGCCGGGCAGCAACCGTTGCACAGCGCCGGACCCCCCACAGTCGGCCACCTCCGCTCCCGACCTCTCCCGCCTATAAAAGGCCCCCCTGTTCGCCTGAATAGAACCACACCCAAGGCCATCTATCAGGGGAACCCTATTTGAAATTGGTGACTTGAACTTGACAACTTGAATTGGAGATTTCTCCTACATGATAGTTTTATGAAGGAAAATAATCTTGACTAAGAACTATGGAATGTATTTGCAAATTGATAATAAGTGATGTACCATGTGAGCCAACCATTACCGTATGACCACATTACCCCTAAATGGGAAGGGGCTTAGTCCGTAGCTTGTTTACCCTAGTATGGGAGGTCTTGTATCATCCTTTATAGGAGTGCACCGTGCGCGGGTACTTCTGAACCGAGTGGAAATTCCATTCATCCGGCACTCCGGAGCGGGCAAAACTAGAGGCGCCAGAACGGGGATTCCGTATCTCGGGCTCTAGGGAAGGATCCTATACTAGAGTGAGCAAGTGAAAGAGCTGGTTTGATTATCTGAACCCCGCATACTTTGTGTATGACAAATCCGTGGATTTCTCCCGGCAGATGTATCGAATCTTGTGGGTAAAGTGTACCCCTCTGCAGAGGTTTCAAACTATTCGAATAGCCGCGTCCTCGGTCATGGACAGTTGGCAAGCTGTACTTGACTTTTGTCAAGAATGTTAACAATGTATGGTGAACTTGGTGAATGACTTGACTTGACATTGATGTTGACCAACACTTGAAGTTCCTCTTTAGATTAAACTTAGAGAATTAAATCTTCTTCTCTACTAATGAACATGCTTGGGAAATAAAACTAGCTTTTGCAAATAAACTTAGTGCTTAGTCCACCATATCAACCTTGCATATCTACTTCATCATTTTGTTTATAAGATGGTTTGCGAGTGCATCCAATGTACTCATGGCTGTGTCCCTGGCTATCAACTTGGCCAGACTATGGGGAAGATTATCTGGAGGAAGGTTATGAAGATGAGTACCAGAACTAAGATCATCTCCTGAGTCGCCATTGCCTGTAGGGTGAAGGCATGGACCCGAAGACGTTATCTCCGCTGCTATATTGTGTTGTAATATGAACTTGGTCACTATGACCATTGTATTTGAACTATTCGTATTGTAATGTCTATGGAACTGGTTACCAACTACGTTATGTGTATCACAACAATGATTCTGGGATTGTGGTGGAATACATAACGGGCACTTTGAATTTCTGGAAATTCGGGTGTTACAAGTTGGTATCAGAGCCAGGTTGACCATAGGAGACCTTAGTTAGAATAGGCGTTAGAAGAAACTTTATGAAAACAAAGAAATAAGTAGTGGTTTAAAACTGCTTAGTCTTTCCTATCTATTTTACAAAGCTTTGTACACGATTCAGTTTCTGCCTACTTAAAATTTTGCACACTTGGGTTGAACACTAACTTAATCTAATCTAAAATTTTGTAGATGGCCCCGGTGTTCACTGAGCAATACCAGTTGGGCCATGGTGGTAGCCTTTGTTTCGAGCGCGACCTCACTACCCTGACCTTGTTCCTGGATCGTCTGTATCCGGAGTTCAAGGGAGCCGTGCTAAATGAGCACCCGGATGGAGAGTTACGGTGGCTTATCAGGGCAAGTTGCCGTGGCAAGAAGGGAGATTTAAGTTCTCCAAGGATCAAGTTTGAGCTTGTGGAGAACACTTGGGCCAATGGTTTGGTCCGAGGTATGCAGGAGATGCTTGCCCGCTTATGCAGACTGCATGTTGAGGAGGTCCAGGTGGAGCACTTTAGGAACTTTGCTCGGCGTGATGCGGAAGGGCGTCCCGCAAACATGCCAGGGCACAATGAGCCGAGTTCATATATAGATCACATGGACTTCTTGTTGTACTCCACTCAGCAGGAGGCGGATCGTGCCCGTACGAAGGCCAACCTTGAGCACTTCGCACTTGTGGAGGCGAGGAGCACCATCAGGATCCTTGCGAGAGATCGCAAGAGTCTTCGCCGCCAGCGCGATGAGAAGGATAAGACCATTGAGGAGTTGAAGGCCAATGTGGCTGAGCTGACTGAGTACATTGAGGATCTAGAGAGCCACCTTGGAGAGGAGGAAGGCATTGATCTCCGCAAGGAGGATAATGCCCTCATTAGTGATGAGGATGATTTCATGGAGGACCTTGATGATCAGGAGGATGATGAGGATGCTGGATTCATCGAGGATGATGAGGAGGAAGACCCCGAGGAGCCCGATGTTTAGATTAGAGATCCAAGTGTTATCTAGTTATGAGTTCACTTTAAGTCACTTCGTGTAGGTGTGAGTTGTATCCCCCTCTCTAGTAGACGAGTCGCAATGGTTTGATGTAAACCATTTGTAATGTGTGAACTCGTATGTGTGGTATGTTTGATGTTTGTTGAATGAAATATGAATTTGGCCCTTAAGGCCTTAGTAAGACAAAATTGCATCATATATGTTACATTTAAATCTTAGCAATTAGTTTTTCCCTCTTGTCTTACACCCATTATCTTCAGATGCCGCGAGCACCCCCACCCCCGAACCCGGAAGTAGCACAACTGCTAAGGTTGATCATGGAAGATCGGGAAGCAGCCCGAGCTGAGCACCAAGCTAACTTGGCCACTCTTCAGCAGCTAGCCCAGATGGCAATGAACCACAACAATGGCAATGGAAATGGCCATGGTGAAGGAGAGAACAATGGCCATGGTGATCACCGCTCCAAGTTAAGGAGTTTCCAAAACACCAACCCACCTATGTTCACTAAGTCTGAAGAACCCTTAGATGCTGATGACTGGCTTCGCACCATGGAGAACAATTTGGCAGTCGCCGGAGTTGGCGAGCATGAGAAGGTCTTGTACACCACTCACTATCTTGCTGGAGCCGCAAGAGCTTGGTGGGATAGCACTCGTGCAATGCAAGCCCAAGGGTATGTGATGCCTTGGGAGGAGTTCAAGAGCAAGTTCAGCAAAGCCCATGTTCCTTTGGGATTAGTTAAAAGGATGAGAGATGAGTTCAGAAATCTAAAGCAAAGTTCCCTCTCTGTGGTTGACTACCGTGACAAGTTCCTTACCTTGTCTAGGTATGCCCCAGATGACACCAACAACAATGAGAAGAAGCAAGAAAGGTTTCTGAATGGACTTCATGATGAGATGCAATGTGTCTTGGTCAGCATTCCCTTTGCAGACCTGGAGTCATTGGTTGACTCTGCCATTCAGATGGAAGGCAAACTCAAGCAAGCTGCAGAGAACCGCAAGCGCCGTATGATGTATCAAGGCAACTCAAGCAACTCGCAGAAGCCAAGGGGAAATCCACCTACGGGTTTTGCCCCTAGACCTATGAGGCCACCTGCACCTGCCCCACGTCCCAACTTTCCCAACCGTCTGACTGGCAATAACTTCAACCGTACACCTCCAAGACCTAATGGCAACAACTTCAACCCCAATACTCCAAGGCCAAATGGCGCACCTGCGCTGCCCAAGTCTGGTGATAAGTCTGGAGTTACCTGTTATGAGTGCGGAATCAAGGGGCACTACTCCAATGAATGCCCTAAGAAGCTGAATGATGCATCCAAGACCACTGCTCCTGCTCCGCAACAACGCCGTGTTGGAAATGGCAAGAATTATCCACCAAGGAACCAGCCTCACCCTCGAGGCCGTCTGAATCACATGAATGTTGAAGAAGCTCAGGAAGCAACCGACGTTGTGCTTGGTATGTTCCCTGTTAATTCAGTTCCTGCAAGAGTTCTGTTCGATTCTGGAGCTTCACACTCGTTTGTTACTAAGTTATTTGTTGATAAAAGTGGACTTCAACCAACACCCATGAAACATGCCATGTTAGTACAAATACCTGGGTCAACAACAAGGGCTGAGTGGAACTGTTTGGCAGTTCCCATAGAAATTCATGGAATAGCTTTCTTAGCCAACTTGATAGTGTTGGGAACTAAAGGTTTGGAAGTAGTTCTTGGTATGAATTGGATGTCTTCCCATCAAGGAGTAATAGATTGTGCCAAAAAGACCATCACCATGAAGAGTAGCACCGGCATTGTAGTAAAACATGTGTCCGTAAAACCACCCCAAACCACCAGATGTCATAAGAGTATCTCAGGACCAACTTTAGATGAAGTTCCAATCGTCTGTGAATACCCGGATGTTTTTCCCGATGAGCTACCCGGAATGCCACCGGATCGGGATATTGAGTTTATCATTGAGCTTATTCCTGGAACTGGACCTATAGCCCAACGACCCTACCGTATGAACCCAGTTGAGTTAGTAGAGTTAAAGAAGCAATTGGATGACCTTTTGAGTAAGGGATTGATTCAGCCAAGTTCATCTGCTTGGAGATCACCCGTCTTGTTTGTGGATAAAAGTGACGGTTCCAGCCGACTGTGCACTGATTACCGCAAGCTAAATGATGTTACCATCAAGAATAAGTATCCTCTCCCAAAGATTGATGATCTGTTTGACCAATTGACTGGAGCTCAAGTTTTCTCAAAGATAGAGCTTAGAACTGGATACCATCAACTGAAGATCCGTGCAACTGATATACCCAAAACAGCCTTCACTACCCGATACGGATTGTATGAGTACACCGTAATGTCCTTTGGATTAACCAATGCCCCCGCCTATTTCATGAATCTCATGAATAAGGTTTTCATGGAGTTTCTGGATAAGTTTGTTGTTGTCTTCATTGACGACATTCTTATTTACTCCAAGTCTGAAGAAGAGCATGCAACCCATTTGAGATTAATCTTAGAGACCCTGAGAGAGCATCAGCTATATGCCAAGTTTAGTAAGTGTGAGTTTTGGTTGAAGGAAGTTGGATTCTTAGGCCATGTATTATCAGCTGGAGGAGTTTCAGTGGACCCAAGGAAGATCAAATCAGTCATGGAATGGGAAGCTCCTACCACTCAAACTGAAGTTAGAGGTTTCCTCGGATTAGCAGGATATTACCGCAAATTTGTTGAAGGGTTTTCAAGCATTGCTAGGCCCATGACCCAACTGTTGAAGAAGGACAAGAAGTTTGAATGGACCCCTAAGTGTGAAGAGAGTTTTCAAGAGCTCAAGAAGCGATTAGTAACCGCACCCGTCTTAACCATGCCCGATATCACCAAAAACTTTGATGTCTATTGCGATGCTTCCAAACTTGGACTTGGTTGTGTGTTAATGCAAGAGGGCAAGGTCATAGCATACCTCTCCCGGCAGCTTCGACCTCATGAAGAAAACTATCCAACCCATGATCTGGAGTTAGCAGCCGTAGTTCTAGCTTTGAAGACCTGGAGGCACTACCTTATGGGTAACCGTTGCGAGATCTACACTGATCACAAGAGTTTGAAGTATATTTTCACTCAGAAGGAGTTGAACATGAGACAAAGAAGATGGATAGAGTTAATCAAGGATTATGATTTGGAGATTCATTACCACCCCGGTAAGGCCAATGTAGTGGCCGATGCATTGAGTAGGAAGCCATGCACCTTGAATATGATGATCAAGGAGGAGCAACCTATGTTGCACCAAGAGTTTGAAAAATTTGGATTGGAACTAGTCAGCCAAGGATTCTTAGCCAACCTTGAGTTTCAACCCACCTTGATGAGCCAAATCAAGGAAGCCCAGAAGGGAAATGAGAGTATTGATGGAATTAAGCGCAGAATTAGTTCCGGCAAGGTGCCAGGATTTGAGGAAGATGACCAAGGAGTTCTTTGGTATAAAGGACGTATCTGTGTGCCTGCGGATTCAGAACTGAAGGAAGTTATTATGAAGGAAGCCCATGAGACACCTTACTCCATCCACCCCGGTGGAACCAAGATGTATCAAGATTTAAAGGAACAATTTTGGTGGCATGGAATGAAGCGTGAGATTGCACTGTTTATATCTAAGTGTGATATTTGCCAACGAGTCAAGGCTGAACATCAACGTCCTGCTGGACTGCTGCAACCTTTGCAAGTTCCGGAATGGAAGTGGGAATCAGTTGGAATGGATTTCATCACTGGATTTCCAAGGTCTAGCCGCGGAAATGACTCTATCTGGGTCATTGTGGACAGACTGACCAAAGTTGCCCACTTTATTCCAGTCAAGACCACTTATACATCAGGACAGCTGGCAGATCTTTACCTATCCAGAATTGTTAGTTTGCATGGAGTTCCTAAAACCATAGTCTCTGATCGAGGTACCCAATTTACCTCAAGATTTTGGAGAAGTTTGCACCAAGCCTTGGGAACCAAATTAGCCTTTAGTACAGCTTACCACCCTCAGACTGATGGACAGACTGAAAGAGTAAATCAAATACTTGAAGACATGTTGAGAGCCTGTGTTCTAGCCTATGGAGCTAAGTGGGAAGATTGTCTGCCTTTCGCGGAATTTTCCTACAACAACAGTTATCAAGCCAGTTTGCAAATGGCCCCATTTGAAGCTCTATATGGAAGAAAGTGTCGTACCCCTTTGAATTGGTCTAAAACTGGAGACAGTAAGATATTTGGACCTGACATTCTGCAAGAAGCTGAGGAGAAGGTTCGCATAATCCGCGAATACCTCAAGGCAGCCCAGTCTAGACAGAAGAGTTATGCTGACAAGAGACGTAGAGAACTGGCCTTCAAGATTGGAGATTTTGTCTATCTTAGAGTATCACCTCTCAAGGGAATGCAGAGATTCTGAGTCAAAGGAAAGCTTGCACCAAGGTATATTGGACCCTTCAAGATACTAGGCCGCAGAGGAGAAGTGTCTTACTAGTTGGAAATGCCCCCTGAACTGTCTGAAGTGCACGATGTTTTTCACGTGTCTTTACTTCGGAAATGTCTGGAAGTTCCGGAGAAGCCAGAGATCTTCAAGAATATTGATCACCGTTCTGTGGATATCAACAAAGATTTGACCTATCGTGAAGTGCCTACCCGTATCCTCGAGCAAGCATATCGAACCACTCGAACCCGTAGCATCAAGTTTCTGAAAGTTCAGTGGAGCAATCACACAGAAGATGAAGCCACTTGGGAACGAGAAGATTACCTTCAGAAAGAATTTCCCAATCTTTTCAGTTCTTAGTTGGTGAATCTCGAGGACGAGATTCTTTTTAAGGGGGGAAGATTGTAACAACTCAAAAATTTGTAATCCAATTCCTATTAATTAAAGTGCCAAATTTGGACCAAGATAAAACTTTTTGTCTCATATCGCATGCATGCATAGTATTTAAATAATTGTTGTTCTATGATTTCATGTGTGTTATTTGTTGTTGTGTGTGGTTGAGATGAGAAAGTCTTAACTAGCATACTTATTAGAGATGAAAAGCAAGGACTAAAGAAACCAGAAGCAAAAGAAACAAAGAAGAGAGAAGAAAAGATGATCTAGAAAAAGTTAACCACTACCCTACTTTGGACTTCTAGATTAAGAAATCCCCAACTCAACTGAACGTTGGATCAGTTGGGTTAGCGAGACCAAACTACCTACTTACTCAACCAAGAATTCTCAACCCAAAATTTAGATCATAACCCCACTAAAACATCTGCTAAAATTAGAATCTGAATCAATGACCAACCCAATTTTCGAATTCAAATTTTTGCAAAACCTGTTCTTTCTTCAGGACAAAAATAGTTTTGGAGTCCTTGTGGAATACCTTGACAACCCACGGTGGCAGATTTCAAAAATTTGAATTTTGAGTTGGTTCAGACATTTCATCGAACACCTGTGAACCAGATTTCAGAAAATCTAAACCTACTGTGGCTGACGCCGCCGCCGTACATCGCCGTACCTATAGCCGTACCCGATGACGTCTCCTAGCCTCTCCGCTGTCGAACCCCCACTGCTCCAGCCCGGACCCCGCCCGTGAGACCTGGGAGAAAGAGAGGAAAAGGACCGGACCCCCTCTCCTTTCCTCTGCCTCTCTGCACGACACCGACCCGCGTGAGCGCGCCAGGGCACGCCTATAGTGCCCAGACGCCGTGACCGCACCTCGCCGCACGCTCCCAAAGCCGCCGCGCCCGGCAGCGACCATTGCACACCGCCGGACCCCCCACAGTCGGCCACCTCCGCTCCCGACCTCTCCCGCCTATAAAAGGCCCCCCCTGTTCGCCTGAATAGAACCACACCATCCACAGCACCCTCCTAGACATACTCCTCTCCCCCCGAGCTCTTCGTATCGACCTCGCCGGAGCCGGCCGAGCTCCCAGGGCGCCTCGCGTTCCCGGCGACTGGAGCGCTCTCCTGACCTGCCGCCGGTCCAGGGCGGCCGAGAAGCCTCTCCTCCGCCGCCGTGACACCCCGCCGCTGCCTCTCCTTCCTCTACGCCGCCCCCCTCCGTCGCCGCCCTTGTTACTGCACGCACGGTGAGCCCGCTCTCGTGAAGAAGACGACCCCCCGTGCGTACCGATTCGGTTAGGCCGGCCTGACATGCCTGGCCTGCTGGCAGGCCAGCGACATTTTTTTTTTCTTGCTCACCCGGCCAGCTTAGCCTAGTGGGCCGGCCCAGTAGAAGCCTGTGCGTGCGGCCCAGCTCAGGTTGAATTTCGATCTGTTCGATTTTTTTTATTTTTTCCGCCCGTTTCAAATCCGTTTCGGAGATGATTTTCAAATGAATTTTCCCAGAGTTTTACAACTCCGTTTTTAGCAAATAAATATGCGTTGGAAAGCTTAGAGAATTATCTAGCCCCTGGAATTAGTTAGAATTTGATTTGAGTTAAAGATTTAATTTGATAAGAGCACTTTGACCATAGCTTTATTAGTCTTAAGAAAAATTTAGAAACTTGTTTAAATCATCTAAAATTCTGAAACTTAGTTTATGAACTCACTAGTTAACCTATCTACTGTTTAGTCTAACCTTAATCAATTAAAACCTTGTTAGTGCTATCAATTAGCTTCTAATCCAATCTTAGCTTATAGCATAAAATGATAGATCCCAATATACACCTAGTTTGTTATTTCCCTCACTACCAACTTACTTAATTGGTCACCCTCTTCTTGAACTAGCCATAATACCCCTGGTTTCATACCAATGTTAAGAAAGTGATCAACACATAGCACATGGTAGAAAAATCTAACTTGCACACTTAATGAAAACTTGGAAGAAAACTTGCAAACCCACTCAATAAAATCCAACATGATTACTATTGTTTGCAAAACAAGTATGTGTGCTTGGAGTGTTGTTGGTATTGCTTAGTGATTGTGTGCATTGTGTTTATTCACTATTAGACGCTAGTGTTGCTGAGGAGGATATTGAGGGGGGATTCTATCAAGAAGAAGAAGACTACCCAGCACACTTTGCCAACCAAGGCAAGCCATCTTTTGAATCATACTCCACATGCCTAGTTGTCCTATTGCATTCTATTTGTTTTTAAGTAAATTGCATGATTAAATTTGCTACTCTAGAATGACAGTTGTGTAGTGATATCTTGCTTAGCAAGAGTATCAAGCTGAGTTTATCCTACCTTACTTAGTGGTATCATCACTCTATATAGTTGCTTAGTCGCTAATAAAATTGAGGCCATCTATCAGGGGAACCCTATTTGAAATTGGTGACTTGAACTTGACAACTTGAATTGGAGATTTCTCCTACATGATGGTTTTATGAAGGAAAATAATCTTGACTAAGAACTATGGAATGTATTTGCAAATTGATAATAAGTGATGTACCATGTGAGCCAACCATTACCGTACGACCACATTACCCCTAAATGGGAAGGGGCTTAGTCCGTAGCTTGTTTACCCTAGTATGGGAGGTCTTGTATCATCCTTTATAGGAGTGCACCGTGCGCGGGTACTTCTGAATCGAGTGGAAATTCCATTCATCCGGCACTCCGGAGCGGGCAAAACTAGAGGCGCCAGAACGGGGATTCCGTATCTCGGGCTCTAGGGAAGGATCCTATACTAGAGTGAGCAAGTGAAAGAGTTGGTTTGATTATCTGAACCCCGCATACTTTGTGTATGATGAATCCGTGGATTTCTCCCGGCAGATGTATCGAATCTTGTGGGTAAAGTGTACCCCTCTGCAGAGGTTTCAAACTATTCGAATAGCCGCGTCCTCGGTCATGGACAGTTGGCAAGCTGTACTTGACTTTTGTCAAGAATGTTAACAATGTATGGTGAACTTGGTGAATGACTTGACTTGACATTGATGTTGACCAACACTTGAAGTTCCTCTTTAGATTAAACTTAGAGAATTAAATCTTCTTCTCTACTAATGAACATGCTTGGGAAATAAAACTAGCTTTTGCAAATAAACTTAGTGCTTAGTCCACCATATCAACCTTGCATATCTACTTCATCATTTTGTTTATAAGATGGTTTGCGAGTGCATCCAATGTACTCATGGCTGTGTCCCTGGCTATCAACTTGGCCAGACTATGGGGAAGATTATCCGGAGGAAGGTTATGAAGATGAGTACCAGAACTAAGATCATCTCCTGAGTCGCCATTGCCTGTAGGGTGAAGGCATGGACCCGAAGACGTTATCTCCGCTGCTATATTGTGTTGTAATATGAACTTGGTCACTATGACCATTGTATTTGAACTATTCGTATTGTAATGTCTATGGAACTGGTTACCAACTACGTTATGTGTATCACAACAATGATTCTGGGATTGTAGTGGAATACATAACGGGCACTTTGAATTTCTGGAAATTCGGGTGTTACAGCTTGCAAGTTGTAAGTTGGGAATTAGCCCAACCATGCCGTCATGGGGCAAGCTTTCAACATTGCACTTCTTATTTGAGTTGATATCGTGATCTTTTGTTTATGGATACTCGCGGTGTGAAATGAATTGGGAATCTTGCGGGATCATGGAGTTTGTATATGTGTTAGGGAAATGTCTGGGCCGCTAATCTAAGCCATGCATAATTCATGGTGGAAATTTGCAGCATGCCCATAGTGGACATTCGACGACGCATCTCAAAATAAAAAGCTATACAAATGGTAAATAAAAGAGATGTCCAGGTGTTCATTGTCTGCTTGTCCTGTCATTTTGATGTGGGCTTGTTCCATATCATCGAGCACGGAGGTACCCCGTTGGCGGTTCTCGATGATACGTGTATACTTACAATGACTAGAGCTTGCTTGGGACTCTAAGTAAAGTAGCATGAGGTTTGGGTACTCGTATTCATGGGACACGAGGTTTTCAACTTATGATTTGTCAAGCATATGCAGCATAAGTCTTCTCGCATTAACCTTAACCATTCAAGATGCTTATGATGGGGGGCAATGAGAGCTCAAAGCCGGTAAGTACCATAATTTTTGAAGGTTTATAAAACTTGCAATCACTGCTTCCCTCCGCGAAGGGCCTTTCTTTTACTTTTATGTTGAGTCACCACCTTCTATCTTTATACACCATTAAGAGAGCATAGTTGTTATTCTTAGTATAATGTGCATTGTCCCAAAGTTTTCATTGATTGATTCATATTGTTGGTTTCACTTGTTCTTAAATTATTTGTATCTAGTCGCCGTCTTAAACTTGAAGGTGTCCTATGCATTTATGTTTTGCTCTCTCCATGAAGGACAAGCTGAAAACCATTTGTATGTTTTTCCTTATGATTTGAACACACGTTTGACTTTCATTGCTTCATTTTCATGATCTTTTGTTTGTGTTTATTTTCATGTTATAACATGGTTGCTAAGTTTCTTCTATCAAGATCATATCTTTCATGCCCATGTTTTAAGTTCTTTTGATCCCAGCGCACAACGCTTACATACATGATCAAGATTGTGTAGGTGCATGTCACCTCAAATATTATTTCTTTTGTTATCACTTACCTACTCGAGGACGAGCAGGAGTTAAGCTTGGGGATGCTGATACGTCTCCAACGTATCTATAATTTTTGATGCTCCATGCTTGTTTTTACACCATTTGCTTAGTGTTTCGTTACACTTCGTGGCACTTTTATGCATTTTTCGGAACTAACCTACTAACAAGTCGCCACAGTGCCAGTTCCCTGTTTTCTGCTATTTTTGTGTTTCAGAAAAGTTACACAGGAAATATTCTCGGAATTGGACAAAACCAAAGCTAGTCGCCCAGAATTTCACCGAAGCTTCCAGAGAACCGAAGAGGAGACGGAGTGGGGCCACGAGGGCCCCACACACCAGGGCGGCACGGCCCAGGGGTAGGCCGCGCCCCCTATGTGTGAGGTCGCCTCGGTCCACTCCTGACGATGCCCCTTCGCCTATAAAGACCCCCCGACGGAAAAAATCTAAATACCCGATCACTTTTCCAGAACACATCGCGATCCGCCGCCGCCGTCGACCTGAAGATCGGGAGGGTCCAGAAGCTCTTCCCGGCACCCTGCCGGAGAGGGGAATCGCCATCGGAGGTCTCCTTCATCGCCATGCTTGCCTCCGGAGCGATGAGTGAGTAGTCTACCTTGGACTATGGGTCCATAGCAGTAGCTAGATGGTTGTCTTCTCCACCATGTGCTTCATGTTTAGATCTCATGAGCTGCCTTACATGATTGAGATCACCGTTATGTAATTCTACATGTTTGGTTTGTTGGGATCCGATTAATATTGGTGTTATGCTTGAGTTGAAGTACTGAATTTTATCTTTTGTTATCTCTATGTTGTTTATGATCTTGCATGCTCTCCGTTGTTAGTAGCTATCTTGGCCGAGTAGTTGCTAGTGACTCCAAGAGGGGATATTTATGCTCGATAGTGGGTTCATGCCTCTATTTAATCTGGGGGAGTGACAGAAACCTCAAAGGTTGTAGATGTGATGTTGCTACTAGGGGGAAAACAACATTTATATGCTCGAGGGCATATGCTTTGTTTACATTGCACACTTTGCTTAATGCAATTATCTGTTATTCGCAACTTAATACTTATGGAGTTCTCGGATTGATTCGCCACAAGTGGATTATTAGTCATAGATGCAGTTGGATGGCGGTCTATGTATCTTGTTGTAATGCCCAGAGTAAATCTCATAGTGATCCTCTCATCATATGCACGTTGTCTTTATTCTATCAATTGTCCAGCTATAATTTGTTTACCCAGCATGTATTATTTTATATTATGGAGAGACACCACTAGTGAACTGTGGACCCCGGTCCTATTTCCTTTATATTGCTATCACCTGTTTACTTTACTCGGACTGTTTACATAACTCGCATACTATTATCACTTTCCACTCGATACGCTCATACCCTTTGTTTCAAGCAAACTGGTGAGATTGACAACCTCATCGTAAGTTGGGAACAAAGTATTTGGTAGTGTTGTGTGCAGGTTCTATGTTGCCGCTCGCAAAGCAAAGCTTGGATGAGGCGCCCTATAAATTGTCCAGAGCTGTCGCGAAGCTAGCGGGCATCACCTTCAGTCATTTGTCTGCCTCCTACTGGATTGATAACCTTGGTTTCTTACTGAGAGAAAAACTTGCTGCTATATTTATCACACCTTGCTCTTGGGGTTTTCCAACTGGCCGGTCATTTACTACACACATTCAAGCTTTTTCATATCATCATCACCGCGCCATCACCCTCCCACTGAGAGGTTTAACTCAGAAAACTAAGCCTTGTCGCTAGTCATGTGGTTGCTAGCGCCCGTGTTGAGGTACCATACGTGCGTAGCCGTATTCCTCGTCCTATCATGAAGAAGAACCTTCTCTTACTCGAACTTGCCGATCTCCGTAGCCGGCGCCAGTGGAGGTGACTCTCCATTATCTGTTTGCTCGCATACTTCGAGCATCATCATCATAGGTCCATCATCTCCTTCCCTCGCCATGAGAGCCTTCTCCGCCGGAGCGTTGCGACTCTCCGATTTGAAGTGACCGGGCTGATTGCACTTATGGCAGCGAAGATTTTTTTTATCGAATTTCTTCTTTGGCTTCTTCCCCTTGTTACCCGACTTCTTCGTCGAGTGGGATTCTTCCTTCTTTCCACCGCTGCCAGATGCACCATCGCTCTTCTCTCTAGCGTCTATTGCCTGCCATTGGGCGCGCGTGAGCATGATATGCTCCTTCACTTTCGCGTCGCCGTAGGTGATCTTCATCCGCTCATCATGCGCCTTGAACCGTTCGATCAAATCATCCAACATGACAGTCTTGAGATCAACGCACTGCTCGATCGCTGACACAACAGAGATGTACCGCGCCGGTGCGGCATGAAGGAAACGCCTAACCACCGAGATCTCATCTAGCTTCTCGTCCAGTCCGCGAATCCCATTGACTATTGTGGCAACCCTCGAGGTGAAGGCGTTCAGTGTCTCATCTTCTCCCACCTCCAGGTTCTCGAACTTCTTCTGAAAAGTTTGCAGGGTCGCCTCGCACACACGCGCATGCCTAAGATTGAGGATCTTGAGCGTGTCCCACACCTCCTTCGCAGATTTCTTCGAGATCAGGTGCTGCATCACGTCCATCGGCATCACGGAGCAGATGGCCGTAAGTGCCTGTCGGTCCTTGCGGTACTTCGGCGCGCCCTTCTTGTACTCGTCGCCGCCTGGATCGACAGCCTCCCAGAGCTCGTTGGACTCGAGCGCCCACTCCATCGTGGTCGCCCACACCGTGAAGTTCTCGCGGTTGTACCGCGGGTACGTCGTCGACACCGGTGCGGCCGCGGCCGTCCCAGAATACTCGCTCGTCTCCTTCGTCATGACCTTCCGTTACAAGGAGATCCTCCTCGAGACTCTGATACCAATTGTTGGACCAGCCCCAAATACGCCAAGTGCAGTCCGGCGTTAGACGAAGACGATCCGACGAGACTCACACACGTACACGAGTACTCTCCTCAATGCACTACGTTTCAGCTAGCACCAAGCTGAATTGATTCAGCTAGCTCTCGTCGTACGCGATACACAAACAACACAAAGCTCGATTGTATTGTCAAAGGCCCGTGATGGACCTTGCGTTTATTCAGCTCAACTTCTGACGTGTCTTACAGGGTACCGATACAAGGGTATAAATACCCGGCCAACACACATGACGCGTGAACCGACTTGGTGATGAGTCCGCGTCCAACACGATACGGTAATCGTATCCAACACGACGCTACCCGGAGACAAATCCGATTTACACTAGAACACCAAAAATCTACGTAGACTATGCGTAGACTACACGAAGCACACGACATCATACCGGCGTCGGACGTGATTATCGCTAACAGCTTTCCTACTTGTAAACATCGTTGGGCAACTTCTATAAGCCCACCGAGATCATAGTGTTTGTAGTCTTTGTACACTCCTCATGATACCACCAATAACAAAAGTCCAAGAGAAGTTTTTCTTCATCATCATCACAATGTTCTTTGATCCAAACCTATTGACCAGGGCCTTCTACCGAACAAATAAATTGAGCGAGATTGATTTTGGATCATATAAACTATCCTTTCGTGTACGTAAAAATACAATACCTTTTTCCTGACAACAAAGATACTGCTCAACCGACTAAAGGAAGCAATCGCTCTCGGCGAGCACTCCGGGAGGTCCTCGCCACCATCGCTAAAGAGAAAGCTGGTCTAGGGAGCCGTGTCATCTGCCTAACCGGGCACTCTCTCGGCGTTTCGCTGGCGCTGGAGGTGGGGTGGACCATGACGTTAAGAAGGGGCTCAACCTCCCGACCTTCCTTTCCAAGCCGCCGTATGTGTCATCTACTCCGGCGATCAACCGGCTTCAGCTGTACGCCATGAGCCCGTGAGCAAACCCTTGAAGGCCGGCATCGAGTTGATCCTCGGTCTCTACCGGAAGTGTATGGAGACGTTGTTCGAATGGTTGTCGCCATGGTCACCCAAGCTATATGTGTACGAGAAGGACTTGATCTTCCAGTGATTCATCAACTACTTTGAGCAGAGGGACCAGCTGGAGGTGCGTTTACGCGGCGCTGCTAAGTCATCCATATCATTGTCGTACCGTCACATGCTCTTTTACCTGGTTGGCAAGGATAAGGAGTGCCAGCAACTCCTACATCAAGTGTTTATCAAGTGACGACAAATAAACACCGGCACACATGGGGTTTGGCGAGTGCCGCCTAAAACAGTAATGCTACATCTACGGGGAAACTTCTATGGAAAAGACCTACGGGCTGACGTGTGGTTACACGTGGAGAGCCAGGCTAGGCATAAAACGGAAATAGACCACGATTTTTGGAAAGAAAATTCATAAACAAAACGGCTGTTCTCGTTTCTGCCGGTCTATAGCCTGCTTTTGGCGAGAAAGAAGCTCACGATCGCCATACGTGACCCCTCCAAAGAGCTCGCCGGCTTGCCGTGGCGCCTCGGAAGAGATCCCTGTCTCGAGCCATTACAAGGGAGCATGTCTAGCCGCGCCGTGCCGGGAAACCTGGCCGCTCGCGCCGCCTCTATAGACCTCGTCGGCGTCGGCCACACTGCTGAACTGTGCGACCCGTCGGTTGGCGGTCGCAGCCTGAGATGGAGCGCTACAAGTTCACCCGTCGCCAACGGCCAACGACACCTCCGGGCTCCGGCCGCCGGCGTCGTGTAATTCGCAGATTTATCCCGAACGGAAGGACGGTGCGGCGATGTGCTTGCGACTTTTCAGGTTCGAGCATGGTCACCAGACTTCACCAAGGAGCTCTCTCGGCTCTGTTAGGCTCTGCTATAAACGAGGATTTTTTTTCTTTTGTCTCAAATGGCTGGCCTACTTCTCCTTTTCTTCCGGTGATTACGTCCACCGTGGCTCCACATGAGAGGCAACGTCAGCCCGTAGGTCTTTCCCGTAGAAGTTTTCCCGTAGGTGTAGCATTACTGCGCCTAAAATACTCGACAAACGCTAGGCGGGAAACTCTCCAGGCGGGAAATTGGTTTCTTCGTGTGCGCGCAGGAAAAAATTAAATTCTATCCTTTTGGCCCGCGACGCCCCTGTAGCTGTGGCCACCCATGCCACATGTCTTCGTGCATTACCATCTGCCAAATTTTTGCCATATATCTCTATTTGCCGGATGTTTTTCTCATCTTTACCGAGTATCGAAACTTTTCTGTGCATTTTTTAAATGTATTGCCGAGTATAAATATGTCACACCTGCTACCAATCAGGTGGCCATCGAGTCGCCGGTCCAAGACATGGCGAGCGAAGCCAGCGAGGATGAGTTGGCAGAAGCTGAGCTGGAGATGGGACCCACCGGGAAACGTAGTCTAGCGGTATAAGGACGCGGACGTTGTTCCGTGAATGGCATGAGAATTGTAAAGAATATTCAGAACCTTTTTTCCCCTTTCGTCTAGATCCCACCTACTGCTGTTTCTCATCCTTCTCTGTTCTTATTCGATTGTATCCCCGAATTAGTGAATTGTTCTGATCCCCTTTCCTTCCGGACACTACAAAATATCTACCGAGTGTTTTTTATTTGTACTCGGCAAAGGTGCCTCTTTGCCGAGTTTAGAACAGTTTACACTCTGTGATATTTTGAGATTTCTGGTAGTTTTGGTCAAGGTAAACGCGCGCTGTGGTCTCGAGCACGCTCTTATTCGTGGTTGGAGTTACCCCGTATTGGCTCGGTCGCCTCGTCACGCCGTGTACGCCCACCTGCAGGTCGGGTCGTGACAGTAATCCTACGTGAGAATGCAAATACGAGCAAGTCAGTCAGTTTGTCGTATTTTGGGAGTCTTTGTGCTGTACCAGTCTTCCCTAGCGGGCTAGTGGACGTGTTCAATTGAGAAGCATCGATAAATAGCTGTATATATGGGTGCGACTGACAGCAAATCACAAAGCGCATCGACGCAGAGTCCTGTGCTCCAGAAGAACACTTGGCTCACCAGTCCCATTCCCAGTCGTCGTTGATAGGGGCATCGCTCGCAAGTGGCGCAATAGTCCGAACTGCCTCTTGATCCCCTACCTCGATGGCTTTGAGTATCGACCTCGCCGACCGCTTCGACGTGTCTGGGCCAACTCATATGATGCCCACCGGTTCTTCTGCGATGAAGATTGACTGGTATGCTTCGTCTCGATCGTGCCTCCTCATGGTCGTCCAACCTACGTCTAAGCTGATAGTACAAGATTAATAATGGTACAGGGAGAGCGAAGAGCACCGCCGGTGCGTTGCCGCCTGCATTGTGAAAGGCACTTACATCCTGGAGAACGACAGAACCATGTGCAGGGTGCAAGCGGAGGCTCTGGCGCCGGCGTGGTGGGAGAGCTTTCACTTCCGTCTCGTGGAGGTGCTCAAGGACGACTCCTTCAAGCACAAGGGCGACAAGTTCATCTTTGGAGCCATCTACGAGAACGTCGCTCCACCGCCACGCCACCCGTCTGCTCCGCAGTATGTCATCGCCTTCCGGGGGACCATGCTGCGTCACCCGAAGGCGATAAACGACATCTACCTTGACGGCAAGATTGTGATCAACTGCCTCAAGGGAAGCAATCGCTCCCAGCGAGCGCACACGGCTGTGGGCACACTCCTCGCCACCATCGCCGCCAAAGAGAAAGCTGGTCCAGGGAGCTGTGCCGTCTGGCTTGCCGGGCACTCTCTCGGCGCATCGCTGGCCCTGGAGGTGGGACGGGCCATAATGGAGGAGCAGGGGCTCAGCCTCCCAACCTTCCTCTTCAACCCGCCGCAGGTGTCATCGGCGCCGGTGATCAACATGCTTCATCCGACGGAGGTGGTGAAGACCGACCTCTACGCCATGAGCCACCTCTTGAAGGCCGGCCTCGGGTTGATCCTCAATCCCCACCAGAAGCGCATGGAGAAGCTGTTCGAACGGTTGTCTCCGTGGGCGCCCAACCTGTATGTTCACGAGAAGGACGTGATCTGCCAGGGCTTCATCGACTACTTCGAGCAGAGGGACCAGCTCGAGGAGCGCTTGCGCGGCGCCACCAGGTCAGCCATGACACTGTCCTACCGTGACATGCTCTTCTTCCTAGTCGGCAAGGACAAGGAGCGCCAGCACCTCCTGCCATCAGCAACACTGTGGAAGAACTCCAGCATGGATAGTGAAGCGCAATGGCTCACGCAGCAATCAAACGCGCACGGGCTCCAGCAGTGGTGGAAATCGGACGGCGAGCTCAGCTTGATCCCCAAGCATTACAGATATACTCTGTAGCACAAACCCTTTTTATTCTGCGCGGGTGTAGCATAAACTATTGCTACACCACCAGCTGTTGCTCCTTGTCGAATTACACTTTCATTATTAATTACTCGAGCTGATATGTAGTTAAAGAAAAAAAAGTTCGACTGTAAATTTAATCAAGAAAATATGAATTATATGTCACAAAAAACTATATCATTGGATTTGCATACAAAAGATGTTTTCAACTGTATAATTGTTGTGATATATAATTTATAATTTGTTAACCAAATTTATGCTCAAACTTCTTTCTGAATCTTTATTATTGGTTTGGAGTTGGTGGTGGAGACACTTTCTAGCTACATCATTTGATTTCCGATTTTACCCTTCATAAAAAAAATCTAAAAACCAATTAAGCGTCGTTCCCTCAAATTGAAAATGCCATAATTTTCCTAATCTCAGCCGTAAGATGGCCCTTAGGAATCTCCACGACACCGTCCCATCGACCGCGGCTTGCCTGCGCCCCGCTTGTGCGACCATCCGTGCGGCCGTTACGCTAATTTCCATCGCACGGTCTTGGCAATTTACCATCCCGCGTCTCTTTTCTGGCTAAAATAAAACAGTAACTAACTCTGTATTTCTTCTCCTTGATACTCGCCCTACACCAAAACCGCAACAGTCAGCGTCTACAGCATCCCAACAGATCGATTGCAGGCTAAAAAAATCAACTGAACAAGTGCATGAATTTCTACACACGAATATCTTTTGCCGCTTCTGGTCTGTGAACGCTCTAGACAAACGATTCATCAATCTAGTGTGACAAATCAGCAAAGAAGATAGGGGAATAGTTGGTACCCAACGAGAGCGCAGAGAAAGATTAGCACGAAAAAGTCGAGGTTGGGCTTGGGCAGCGACGGTCATCGGTGCCGGCGAGGCGTCCATTCCTCACTGACTCGGTAGGATCAGATTAGGCCCGTGAGGACAACACGGAGGTTAGTGCTCATGACGCGATCGACGAGCTCGGTAATTCCAGCGACGCCTGTCCACTTGCCCCACCATCACCCGGCCGCCATTCCCGCCACCGCCGTCTCTTTCACTCAGGTGTGGGGTATCGTTCGATGGAAACGGGGCCAACGACGCGGCAGCTTGCGAGTTCTGCAAAAGACGGCGGTGATGCGGCAAGACACGGGGTCTGCCTTGCATGAGCCGGTGACCAGCATAGGCCATTGGGTCGCATGATTCCGGCGAGAGAAGACGGCCGCGCGAGAGAGAAAGGGGTGTTGGATAATTAGGCACAATTTCCATGATAAATCCAGAATATTAAACATGACAATACCAGCTACTACCACATGTAATACTAGATGTGTTAAACAGCAAGATGAATGGAAATAAATAGCAGCTAAACATGTACTCGCAGAATATGATGAACAGACGAACAACAGTAGACCGCACGTACCGTTCGTTTGCAGATGTAGTCGTTGCAGTAACGTTGTTGATCACAACGTTGGAGAAGACCCGTCGAAGCAGACGGCGATGAAGACGGCGGTAGGCTGCACCGCCCGACTTGGAAGGAAGACGACCCGTGATGAAGAACTCAAGCAGTCGCGCAGAGCGCTTCCCAAAAACCTAATTCGCCCTCTCCCGTACAGGATCGCAAAGACGAGTGGTTTCGGAGACCTGCTCTCCCGTTCGCCGGTGCACGCCGGTGCTCGGGATGAGGTAGACTACGGAGGCGGCGCAAGCAGCGAGAGGTGGCAAAACCCTAGATCGGTTTCAGGATGTGTGCGGCGGTAGCCGAGCAAGAGTTTATATAGGCGGCGCAGCGGAGAAACCTTAGGCAATGTGGGCCACGCCCACGTCGCACGCCCGAGTCGATTACAGCAGCTCACGATCTGGGAGCGACCCAAACCGGCTAGTTGTGACGCGTCCGTCAAGGACTCGGTCAAACGTTCGGTTTTCCTGTGCAGCAAAAACATAAGCTCGGCTCCGAGGCTCAATTCCGCAAACCGTGGCGCGCGCGCGTCGTGACGTGTCGAGTCCAGTCGAGACGAGACGAGCGAGCGAGGAGGAGGAGGAGGAGGAGCGCACGTGCGGCACTTCTTTTCTCACTCACTTACCAAGTGGTGCAACACTCCACCTTATATGTTGTTCTACATTTCTCCCAACTTTCCATGTGGGACTAAACTTAGCTCCCACCTCTTGCCTTTGTGCAGCCAATAACTTGGGTTGCATGTCTCATGGGCTTACACACATGGGCTTTGAGATTTCTAGGAATTTCTGAAATCTATTATGGGCCACTAGATTTTGGGCCCGATATTTCAACAATCCCCCACCAGATCTCAAATGTCCATTTAGAGATTTGCCAAACCTCACTACTTGTTTATATACCAGTGTTTCAGCAGAGACTGTTAAGTTGAACTTCCGCCTAGAACCTTAAGCTACGTCTATCAGCAATTTGAACAATGGACTACGCCTTGAATTGCAAGTTTGGTGCGTCAAGATTTCACTTAAAGTCATAACCAGTACATGGCTGCCAGTAGCCTACCCCGCGGGTTGGAGCATATGCGTCGTACTCCATGGTCTCTTCATGAGTTTACTAGAGATCACCCAAATCTCATAGACTGCGACGTTTAACAGTCGGACTCATATAGGTGTGTTCTTTCAAGAATGCTCTGTAGGATATTATCTTTGCTAATCATAGCCAACAGAAACATATTAAGGCATATTGCCAACCTGCCTTACAGATTTTGAGAGTTTTGCATCTTCACATAGAGAGGGTTACAGAATACTCTCCTCAGTTAAACCACTAGCTTGTTTTTCCAGGTCCTAATTCACGGGATCTCCGATCACAAAGGTTGGGTTACCACTATGGCATAACATCTATGGGTCTCAAACCCATCTCCCTTGATGCACTGTCTATCACATTGCGTGATAGTCCCTTTGTAAAAGGATCTGCTAGGTTTTTGTCTGTTTGAATACACGTAACAGTTATTACTGCGGAGTTTCGCAATTTCCTGACAGACTTCAAACGTCTTTTAACATCTATGGGTCTCAAACCCATCTCCCTCGATGCACTGTCTATCACGTTGCGTGATAGTCCCTTTGTAAAGGGATCTGCCAGGTTTTTATCTGTCTAAATATACGTAACAGTTATTACTGCGGAGTTTCACAATTTCCTAACAGACTTCAAACGTCTTTTAATGTGGCTGAACAACTCGCTAGACCTGAGATAAACAAATTCACTCTTATTCCCCCCATGCAGCAAGCCACGAAATTACTTATATTCCTGGGGCATGAATCTTTTACCAAAGCACATACAACAGCGAGATGATTCTGCACAACCACAAAAGAAAAAGTTTAGGAGTTCAGCTCACCTCGAAAACAGTGGTTCCTTGAATCGGGCAAAGCAGACACACCCTGGTGCGACTTCCAGCAACAACAACGACCTGCAAACAAGGCCCAAAGCGAGGGCACACAATGTGAGATCTTTCACCAAGCACATTGCAACCATGTATTTAAATGCCTGATCGCAGATGAAAACTCGTCACTAAAAGGTAAGCAGTAGATTATAGTGTAGCGTAGTTTTGCAACCACATAAAATAATCCAAACTCCAAATCCAATAATTAGGGAAAGCATCAAACATACCTTCGAAAATCTTCTGTCTCAGTCATAACCAAGGCCAGATGGTGCATTCTGGAGAGTCATGAGAAGAACCTGTAGTAGAAAGGAAACATTTTTTATAAACATCAGGATATGCAATTATGGGTTGATATGTTCCCCTTATCAAGTATATGAGTACAAAGTAGAACCACCACATGGTCTGACATGGACAATGTCAATCAAATACAAATAAATGGCAGAGTATACTATTATAGACTATAGTATGAGGACTGCAATAAGCCACAGGCCCATAAGTATGGATAATTTAGTCATTACAAACTAATATAATACCACGATATTCAAAGCAGAAAATTCACATGAATGATTAATTATGCTATTTTGCATAAGAAGAAACTAAACCATTACCTTCATAGGGGGGTACTTCGAAAATGGAGCATGGCCATGCGCTAGTTCAAGTGCAGTGATTCCAAACGACCATATGTCAGCTCTGCAAAAATGAGAGGGAGGAGGAGGTGAAGAATGCCCTCAAGAAAAAGCCTAATGGCTCTCAGCAGACAAGAATCGGTATCACTGAAGAACAATCTACGTTACCACTGTGAGTGAAGGTTTTGCCAAAAATCAATGGTGTCAGCTGACCCCAATGGCAGGTTTGGTCTGGTCACACGCGCCGCGCGGGCACAGTACACCTTTCTCAACTTGATCTACCGCTCAGACTCGGAGGACACGTACTGCGGCCACTGTAGGGGACGTCACGCGGCGGCTTCCCGACCTGATTGATGATCTACCTAGCTACGGCGATGACCAGGTCGATCGAGGGAAGGAAGAAAAAAGAGTCGCTAGCTAGCTAGCTGGTTCCAAAAGGCAAAACAAAAAACGCGCGATCGATGGATCAGGATCAAGCGCGTGCTCGTTCGCCTCCGATCTACTTTACCGTCACTCGATCGAAAGAAAGGTAAACAACGAAAAACATCATCGGTACCTTGTATCTGATGAGCGCGTGCGCGTGCACAGACGGAGCTCCGGTCAATCCCTCCTCTTTTCTCCCCTTCCGCCGCCAGCGCCGCCCGTCGCATTCCTTCTCCGCAGGTGCAGATGATCAACGGACACGAGCTCTTCTTCCCGAACGCCATCTTCGTTTAGTCTAGTCTAGTCTAAGTCCTAAGTCTAAGTCGCACGCGTACCCCGCACGCGGTAAGATCCAGACCCTTCATATTTATAGACGGATGTTTGAAGACGTGTTTCGTTCAAATTTTAAAAACCAGCGCCTCTTTTCTATTTTCCCGCTACTCTGCTTTTGGTTTCCCGTCTATTGGATCCTCCGTTGTTTACAGTGCACAGAAAGCACAACAGGCGGCTGATTGATTTCCGTGTCCTTGGTCACCATAATTAAGTCTATTGCATTTACACAGTTTTTTCTCGTTACCTACGCTGAACCTATTGCACATACTCACGGGGCAAATCTGAGCAGCACTACCGTTCTGATTTTTTGGCAGAGTAAGTTATTTGGGTCCTTTACTATGTTTATTTAAGAATGCGGTTCACCCCCAAGCATCTCGCATCACCCAGAACTAAATACAAGTACCATGGTAGGCTCTCAGCTTCTTGAGTCGCCCGGCACTAAATCCAAGTACCGGTAGCCTGTTCAGCTTTCTTGCGTCCAATAACGCTGGAGCAAGTTACCGTGGTTCAGTGGCTTTATTTTGTTGTATGACTTAGATTATACTCCCTCCATTACGCATGTTTTTTTAATTTATCTTCAACAATATCAATTATCCACTACATTATCGTGGAATTGTTGCTCTTTTATGGTTGTCAAATTTCGTTACTGAAGCTAGTTTTCCAAATGATATTGCAGCTTCAGCTAGAAATCTCGTGTTGACGGCTACGAACAGTAGGAAGAAAAACCTGTAATTATAGTTTTTTTTGCCTAAACTGGAAAAGCAACACAGTATACATCCTGGACAAAGACTTACTTTCGGTAACGACGCAGAATATCACATTCTGGAAAAGTTATACCGAAATATAGCGAGGACAAAGGTGTTCACCATCAAATATAGGGTCTCAAAAGATAGTTACATATATTCGAGAAAGCAGTTTTGGCACATGGGAGCATATGCTCCTGATTTTTAAATTTTGATTTAAATACATTTCAAAAACGTCAAAAAAATTGGACACAAAATTTGACGCGTATGTCTCGATATTCTATATGCTTACAAAGTCGTTCCACGAAAAACCGACATTTCATGTGTCGTGTGTAAAAAAGACAAAATTTAGTTTTAAAAAATGGCATTGTATGAGACATTTCTTTGTCTTTTTTACACAAGCTACAAAAAATGTTGGTTTTCGGTGAAACTTGGCGTGCACACTTAAAATGTTGAAACGTACATGCGAAATTTTTGTTTAGAATTTTTTGACATTTCAAAATAGTTTTTCCTGGCGCGGGAGCATATGCTCCCATGTTCCGAATTGGATTTCCGCATATATTCACATAAACAAGATGATAATTGAGCTATACATAGAACATATGAGGGCACCTTCAAAGCTCATCACAGAAAAGTGTTGCTTAATTATGTTAGATGTATATTTGTATATGTGTATTTTCCCCACCTGTTAGGGGGTTTCCTGCATATTCACACATGTACATGTAACTATATGTTGTGGCCTTTGGCCCCCAGGGAATACAACTTGTCTATTCCTAACATGGTATCAGAGCCATAGGTTAGCTCCTCTCCTCGCAGCCGCCGCCGCCGCTCGCCCTGGCTTTATGCTGCCGCGTCCGGCCGCCGCCTGCCTCGTCCTCGATCTCGATCCGTCGCCAAGTCTTCTGGGCTCGTCTTCGATCTGCTCGTCGCCCGCTCCAACCCCCGCTCGATCCCCGTCCGACGCCTGCTCCCGTGTCTTCGATCTGGGCGGATCGATCTCCTGCTCTCGTGTCCGACGCCTGCTCTGCTCGGGTCCCTGCCGCCGTGCCCCTCAGCCGGCTCGTCCCCGTCCCCGCCCTGCTGGCCCGCCCCTGCCTGCCGGCCCGCCCCTGCTGAGATCGGCCACGCCCGGTCGTCTCCTCGTCCAGGAATCGATCCGCCTGCGTGCTCGAGGTCGGCTACAGTGGTCCAGCTTGATCTGTAGCTCCACCTCTTCTTCTATCGTCTGATCTGCAGGGAATTGGTTGATTGGCTCCTGATCTACTCGATCCCAGAGCCCTTGCCCTCAATCGGCTGCTCATTTGCCTTGAATTGGCCGGATTTCATCCTGTTCTTTGCAGTCAACGTGAGGTCTGTCTGAGAGTAAAAAAAAAAAAGAGAGTAAAAAAAAAAAGAGAGATGTCTTCCTCATCGGGCTATGTTGCGATTCCCCGCTGCCCCGTGATTTTTGATGGCGCGAATTATCCTGATTTCGCTGCCTTTATGCGCGTTCACATGCGCGGTCTCCGTCTGTGGGGTGTGCTTTCCGGCAAGGTCCCCTGTCCGCCGCGCCCCACTGCTCCTACGGCGCCGATTCCACCGACGCCCGTTGCCCTTGCCCCCGATGCTACTCAGGAGGCCAAGGATGCAGCCAAGAGTACTGATGCTACTGCTCTGGCTGAGTATGACCGGCATGTCCAGGAGTATTCTGACGCTCTTGCGACCTACCGGCTGGATCTGACTGACTACACTCAGTGGATAGATGAGGATGCTCGTGCTGCTGCTGTTCTTACTTCCAGTGTTCTGCCTCAGTATGCTGCTGAGTTCATGGGTCTTCCCACTGTTGCTGCTCAGTGGGCCTTTCTTCGTCAGCGCTATCAGCCGTCTGGGGATGCTCTCTACCTGTCTGTTGTTCGCCAGGAGCATGCTCTTCAGCAGGGTGATTCTACCATTGATGAGTTCTATACTTAGAGTGCTGCTATCTGGCGCCAGCTTGATTCTCTTCGTACAGCTATGTGTGCCACTTGTGCCTGCTGTCTGACTGTGCGCGCTGATCTGGAGTTTCAGCGTGTCTATGAGTTCTTGTCTCGGCTCCGCAAGGAGTTCGAGCCTCGTCGCGCCCAGCTACTTGCTCGTGGTCGTGTCCCGCTCTCTGAGGTGCTGTCTGAGCTTCGTGCTGAGGAGACTCGTCTTCGTGGTGTTGGTCTTCTTGAGGTTCCCTCTGTACTTGCTGCTCGTGGTCCTCATGTGTCGTCGGCTCCGTTGCGGTCTCCAATGCCGCCGATACTCTCTACTCCTCCGGTCCAGGGCCAGAGTCAGTCTCAGCAGCCTCGCGGTCAGAACCGCAATCCTCGTCCTCCCTGCTCCTACTGTGGCAGGACTGGCCACGATGTCTCTAGCTGCTGGAGGAGGGATCCCAGTTTATGTCCGCAGTCCCACGCTCGTCAGCAGGCTGGTTCTTCAGGATCTTCTGCAGTTGCACTCTCAGAGCAGGACATTCTTCGGGGTATTCACAGTCTGCTCGCTACTACAGGCTCTTCCTCGTCAGGCACTGCTGGTCCTGTGTCTACTTCTTCTGGCACCGCGCGACCACCACCTTCTGCACAGTCAGGTATGTCCCCGTGGTATCTGGATAGTGGAGCTTCCTTTCATATGACCTCTGCGTCTTCTATTCTTTCTGCTCTTCGTTCTCTTGTTTCTCCTGTCTGTGTTATCACGGCTGATGGTACCTCTCTTCCTGTTTCCAGTCGAGGCACCCTCTCTACTTCCTCTTTCTCTGTTCCTGATGTTTCTCATGTTCCTCGCCTTAAGATGAATCTTTTTTCTGCTAGTCAGCTTACTGATTCTGGTTGTCGCGTCATTCTTGACGCTGATTCTTGTGCTGTTCAGGACCGCCGCACACAGGCCCTGGTTGGAGCTGGCCCTCGCAGCCGTGAGTCTCCAGGGCTCTGGGAGTTAGACTGGCTTCGTGTTCCTTCCGCTGCCTCTTCATCGGCCAGTTCTCCTGCGGTTGCTGCTTCAGTCACTGGCTCTTTTCAGCAGTGGCATCATCGGCTGGGTCACCTTTGTGGCTCCCGTTTATCGTCTTTAGTCCGTCGTGGTCTTCTGGGGTCTGTCTCAGGAGATGTGTCTTTGAACTGTCAGGGTTGTAGGTTAGGCAAACAGATTCAGCTTCCCTATCCTACCAGTGTGTCTGTATCTCAGCGACCTTTTGATTTAGTTCATTTAGATGTTTGGGGTCCGGCTCCCTTTGGTTCAAAAGGGGGCCATCGCTACTATATTTTATTCATTGATGATTTTTCACGGTACACCTGGTTGTTTTTTATGCGCTCTCACAGTGAGGTGCTCTCTATTTATCAGCGCTTTGCGGCCATGGTCTGCACTCAGTATTCCTCGCCCATTCGTGTGTTCCGTGCTGATTCTGCTGGTGAGTATATCTCTCAGCACCTGCGTGGTGTTCTTGCTGAGCAGGGCACTCTTGCTCAGTTTTCTTGTCCCGGTGCGCATGCTCAAAATGGTGTCGCCGAGCGTAAGCATCGTCATATTCTTGAGACCACACGTGCTATGATGATTGCTTCTTCTCTTCCGCCGCATTTCTGGGCTGAGGCTGTCGCTACATCGACTTACCTCATTAACATCCAGCCTTCTGCTGCCCTTCAGGGTGGCATCCCTCTCGAGCGTCTCTCTGGTGGTTCTCCAGACTACTCGACTCTTCGTTCGTTTGGTTGCGTTTGCTATGTTCTTCTCCCTCCTCGTGAACGCACCAAACTGACCGCTCAGTCTGTTGAGTGTGTTTTTCTCGGCTACAGTGATGAGCATAAGGGCTATCGCTGTTGGGACCCTGTTGGTCGTCGGATGTGCATCTCTCGTGACATCACGTTTGATGAGACGCGTCCCTTCTACCCTCGCCCCACCTCTGGTACCTACCCGGTGGATGATATCTCCTTTCTTCTGTTTCCTGATGCACCTCCTTCAGTCCCTATTGTCCCTCCTCCTGGACCTCGTTCTGATGCGCCCTCTTCGTCCCCGGTGCCATCCTCTTCGACTCCGATGTCCTCCTCCCCACCTAGTTCTCCTCTTTCTTCTTCTGATCCTCCACCCACCTCACCGTTGTCTCCTTTTCCCTTTCATTATTCTCGTCGCACTCATGTTTCAGATCCTCCTCCTGATGTCCCTTCTTCTTCTTCTTCTGATATGTCTTCTTCTTCTGACGAGCTTCCCTCTCCTCTTCCGATGACTCGTCCACGTCGTGCTCCAGACCGTTACTCTCCTAGTCAGTACGGTCTTTCTGTAGCCTCCGAGCCGACTTCTTATCGGGATGCTGAGAGTCATCCTGAATGGTAGCTTGCTATGGCTGAGGAGATTGCTGCGCTTGAGCGCACTGGCACTTGGGATCTTGTCTCTCCCTCTCCCGGTGTTCGTCCTATCACGTGTAAGTGGGTCTATAAAATTAAGACCCGCTCTGATGGATCTCTTGAGCGCTACAAAGCGCGTCTTGTGGCTCGTGGCTTTCAGCAGGAGCACGGCCGTGACTATGATGAGACTTTTGCCCCTGTGGCTCATATGACCACTGTGCGTACTCTTCTTGCTGTCGCTTCTGTTCGACACTGGTCTGTGTCTCAGCTTGATGTTCAGAACGCTTTTCTTAATGGCGAGTTGAGTGAGGAGGTCTACATGCAACCTCCTCCCGGGTATTCTGTCCCTGATGGGATGGTCTGTCGCCTTCGGCGTTCTCTTTATGGCCTGAAACAGGCCCCTCGTGCTTGGTTTGAGCGTTTTGCCTCTGTGGTGACTGCTGCTGGTTTCTCTCCCAGCGCTCATGATCCAGCTCTGTTCGTCCACATTTCTCCTCGTGGACGCACTCTTCTCCTTCTCTATGTTGATGATATGATCATTACTGGTGATGATCCTGAGTATATTGCCTTTGTTAAGGCTCGTCTTCGTGAGCAGTTTCTTATGACCGATCTTGGTCCTCTCCGCTATTTTCTTGGGATCGAGGTCTCTTCCACTTCTGATGGCTTTTCTATCTCTCAGGAAAAGTATATTCAGGATCTTCTTGCTCGTGCTGCTCTTGGGGATGAGCGCACCGTTGAGACTCCTATGGAGCTTAATGTTAAGCTTCGTCCTACTGATGGTGATCCTCTTCCTGATCCGACGCGTTATCGCCATCTTGTTGGGAGTCTTGTTTATCTTGCTGTCACTCGTCCTGATATATCTTATCCTGTTCATATTCTGAGTCAGTTTGTCTCAGCTCCTACCACTGTCCACTATAGTCATCTCCTCCGTGTTCTTCGTTATCTTCGTGGCACGATTACTCGTCGCCTTTTCTTTCCTCGTTCCAGCTCTCTCCAGCTCCAGTGCTACTCGGATGCTACTTGGGCGAGTGATCCTTCGGATCGTCGTTCACTTTCTGTTTACTGTGTGTTTCTTGGTGGTTCGCTTATTGCTTGGAAGACGAAGAAACAGGTTGCAGTTTCCCGTTCGAGTGTAGAGGCTGAGTTGCGAGCTATGGCCTTGTTGATTGCTGAGGTGACATGGTTACGGTGGTTGCTTGCCGATTTTGGGGTCTCTGTTACGACACCCACTCCACTTTTGTCTGACAGTACAGGTGCTATCAGTATTGCACGTGATCCGGTCAAGCATGAGCTTACCAAGCATATTGGTGTTGATGCTTTTTATACACGTGCTCAGGTGCAGGCTCAGGTTGTTGCGCTTCAGTATGTGCCTTCAGATTTGCAGTTGGCGGATTTCTTTACAAAGGCACAAACTAGAGCGCAGCATGATTTCTTACTCTCCAAACTCAGTGTTGTGGATCCACCATGAGTTTGAGGGGGGGTGTTAGATGTATATTTGTATATGTGTATTTTCCCCACCTGTTAGGGGGTTTCCTGCATATTCACACCTGTACATGTAACTATATGTTGTGGCCTTTGGCCCCCAGGGAATACAACTTGTCTATTCCTAACAAATTACAGATTGCTCTAGCAAATGATAATTGATTACTACACAGAACATATGCTGACACCTTCAAAACTGATAACAGAGAAGTGTTGCTTACATATTTCTCTAGCAACCCACTCTTTGCGCACTCAGCTGAGGATGAACACTCTATTAGCTTGACAAAATAAATGGTGTTGATTCGGAACCTTTCCACATACCACACATACCAAAATATGAGAGTAACAAATAATACAGTAGGACCATCCAAATTGGCACATTCTAATCCTAACACCTCAGCATGTTCTGGTGTTACTTCACTTGGTCTCCCAGAGCTTCATATACATTGATCACAGAGAATCAGCAACAATCTGAACGACACTCTGCAAAAAAAAATATTACTACTAGTACATATGTGGCCCAAAATAACTATTTCAGACCTGGCAGCTCAGACTTCATGGGCTTGTTATCTTAATGGAATAAAGCAGTTATCAATAAGCAACGGTAAATTTGTTCTACCGGTAGTACCCTAAATAACAGACTAAAAACCGTGATAACTATCGATATTTCCATTCAATCAGTCCATACCCAAAACGAGATGACATGTGTCGGACCTTGCTTAGAAAAAAATGCAAGCAAAATATAAGGCGTCTAGCTTCCTGCATTAGTATCCAGCTGCTGTAATATTGATCACAGCTAGGCAATCACGCAATAACTTGTTCACAGCTGCAACCGCTGTGGTGATGATTATACTGCAACAATCAGGAAAGAAAATGGGTTTTCAGGGGAAAACTATGGGTCATGTTAGGACTTAGGACAGGCATACCTCGCAGATTTTAGCCTATCACACTTAATCCTCATAAAGGAACTTCTAAATGTTCAAGAAAGATAAATTACATGAAAAACCTACGCCTAGAAAAGAACCCATCACTATCAGCATGCATAGAAAGTTATGGAAAAAATAAGGGCAATCATGCATGGACCAAATGTAGAGGTGATTTGAATGTCCATGGTGGTATTTGTTATCTTTGGCCATGTAGGGACTTACATCACACAGTTCTGATCATAAATTCATAATGACCACTAAATCTAGGCAGACAATTTAGGCTCTTAGTATGAATTAATAGAGAACACAAAATTTGTCAAACAACATAAATTTAGTACCTATAGAACATCTTGTTCAACTGTTATGTTGAAACCATAATTTAATTCTATCTCGAAATTGATGATAACTCACTAGACAGCTGTCCTTTTAAAAATGCATGTTCAGCTACACTATTTTTGCTCCCTTCCCAAACCAATCGCTGGTAACCAAGATACTGCAGAAAAGCTATTAACATCCTAAGTCCTCTACAACTTTTATTTGACTACAATCTAACAATTGCAAACTGTTTGCACCCAGTTTGAAATCTAAATTTTCGTATTTAATTGCACTTAACAGCACCATCAACCGGATATCAATTGTACCAACACATCTATCAATCTGTAATCTAGGGACTATAAGGTTACCATCACGCATGAAACATGAAATGATGGTGCGCTCGAGGAATTTTCGTAGAATCCTCGTCCCTTTATTTTCTTTTGTCTTTCTTATTTCTATCTCCCGTTGTTCTCCCTGACCTGCTCCTCTTAGGCATGTGGTGCAGCAGCAGCAAGGAATCATCCTGGGCATGGGGTGCACTGCATCAAGTCAGAAAAGATATGAGTTCTTGCTCTCCAGGGGTTGTACCAAATAAGGTCCCAAATCTTATATTTGTGGTTGCTGTACTACTATGTAAGCATGGTGAATCAATAAAAAAGGACATCCAGTTTGGATCAGGCCAAAGAGGTTAGTCTCGACTCTAAACAATCAACAATTTGAAATGAACACTCTGAGCTAAGGCCATCCAAGAAGAAATGAACACTCTCAGCTGAGGCCATCCAAGAAGAATATATAAGCATCATGCACCACACTTGCTTCAGGATAGGACCAGCTCAGATTAGATTATTATTACTCTCTAGGTAACAAAAATAAATCTTTTCTCTTATATGCTTTGTGTTTATCTTCAAATTTTGAGAGAAGAGCAAAAATCAAGCCCTCTGATCAAACATGGATCAGTGATACTCTCTCCGACCACCAATACTTGTCTCCACATGGATGTATCTAGACATATTTAGTGTCTAGATACATCCAGATAGAGACAAGTATTAGTGGCCAGAGTGAGTACAACATTCGGCTAGACTACATGCATGCTTAAATTAATATACCATAAACGAAGAGATATTATAAACATGTCAGGAGTCATACGAAAGTTTCAGACATCACATATAGAAGAGATGAATAACATCATTATATGAAGTTATCAACTTAGGTGTAATGGCATATAAACATCTCTGACTTATATCATAAACAGTACATTTACCTTGCAAAGGATGAGTCAAAAATACTTCAACCATGCATTAAGTTAACATAACAGAAACCTTACAAAAACCAAATCACTAACAGACTATCCACTACCAGCCTAGTTAACTAGATGGTATGCAGCAGCCAGAACGGATTAACCAGTGGAAAATGACACCAGCAGCATCAAGCTGCCATTAGATGCATAAAGAAAGGATAGTATATGCGTTTGTTTTTGACACATGGGAGACCTCCTCTGTGGACTTCACCATGCATGGTATCCATCTCAACTAACAGATAAGGAAACATGCATGTCGATTGCGACTCAGGAAGCCAGGGATTATATGAATGAATTGTTCTCACCTGAGGTGGATGCTCAGATAGCATGTCGACTAGGGCAGCAGTGATGAGTTTCTAACAGGGAGGGGAGGAGTCGTCGGCATACTTCAACCTTGCATTAAGGACAAGATGCCAAGCAGAGCAGGTGGGGAGGGGAGGCCATGGCCACTATTGTCATTCTTCATAGCCCGGGTAGCCGTTCACTAGTACTCACGGCCACAGGGCATTTACCCGAACACCTGGTGTGCTTAGGCGAGAGAGACCTCTCCTGGGATAGCCAAGCCACACAAGTGGCATCGGTGTGCCAACAGAGGCGCAAGACCTGACATTTGGGTAAGATCAACACTATCAAACAATGATAAGATCAACACTATGCTTGAAGGAAATCTAAGGCTTAAAGTACACTTGGGTGCTCACAACGAAATTATTATCAGCTATAGTTTAATAGGAGTAATGAGAAAATAGGACAAACAGAAATCCATGAAAATGCATTACTCTATTGGAAATCGAAGACAACACCACCTAAATAGTGACAGTGAAATACAAGGCTTCAACTACTGGAGATGCTATTTCACAAATTCTGGGAACTCATTTTGTGCAGATAATATAAAACCTCCTCTCTGATCTTTAGGACTGATGAAAACTACATTTATTGGTTGTGTTTATTTTGGTCATGATCTGTACAAACAAACAAACTCCTCCCCCAACCTATTCCTCGCATTGAGCAAGTCCCATCATGCACACAGGTAATCATCTGTAGCAGCCATACATACCAAACCACCAGGGCTAGAGAGAGTGATATTACCTCGACGCCAAACTTTCTGGTGATGCCGGCAGTAGCAAGGACAACGGCATCCTATCCACCGAAACCAGCTGCATGCCGCATCCTCCGCCTGTGGAGCTCAGCGGACAGATGGTGCAACCCGCCACGAATGCCTTTCCTGCCAAATCGATTCGAACCCAGTCACTACGATATCATTTCATTAAGCACAAAGACAGGGGGAAATTGGATAGAAAGCATGGCAGCAATCGATACAAATATAACATACAAAGATATCCAATAGAACCATGCTTAGATGTCCTAAACTAAGGGAAATATAAAAGGCACATATGCATTCAGTGGAAACCTACTGTAAAAAGAATAACAAAAGATCAGCAAAATAGCAACCCATCTCTATGGACCTGACATGGTTCATTCACTCCCACATGTATTCTCTATGGACCTGACATGGTTCATTCACTCCCACAAATAAGTCAACGTTGTATTCTATGCATCAGAAAACATAACAATTTATCAAAACCTCCACTGCTAGTTTCATTATCCAACCAATGGAAAAGACTAATTAATTGCACAGGACAATTCAATTACTACTAAATTTTCTCCAATCTCAACATATTCATTCACATGCAAATGAAAGATGAGATGAAGTCTTTGGACCAATCTTCTAAAAGAAAATGGAGGTTTCAAACCAAGTGTAGAAGCAATTAAGTAGGTGCTGCAAGAGATGTTGAGCTAGTTCAGTCTTTGTAGATGCCTAGCTAGAGAGGTCCCAGGTGAAGACAAAACAGAATTGAGACCAAAAGCTCCCATGACCTTAGTTTATGTCTAACTCATGCTATTCAAGACCTCAATGTTGCAATCAGGACATGGTTAACTAATCCCAACAAATCTCTACTCCATTAGGTGGTTTGCAAAAAGAAGCTGCATCTCCAATAGAAGTTCTACATGTTTGAATTGGACCTTGTGATTAATAGAAGAACTAGCTAACTCATGACACTCAAAACAATACTTGAAATAACCAAAACCTACTGCCTCAATTTTGCTCCAACAACATGCTGCAGCAAAAACAGCATAACAACATAACAATGTAATAGAACTTTAAATTAACCAATTTTCACACATTCAGCAAAGGAATGAGCAGCACAGCAAGACACTAGTCACACCTGCTCGTGGAAGTCCTAGCCATCCATGGCCGAGCAGCAGAACCGCAACAGTGGCAGTGAGGACGGCGTCCTTTCCAGCGGTGGCGGTCAACACACGCAGAAAGGGCGCCACAGTAGTACCAGTTGCACTGCAGCAAAGAATCAAAGCCAAAAAATTACAGATCCATCAGGTTCTTTGCCAAAATAATGCATCTCACCAACAGTATCTATATATGAATGTTTGATTCGATATTGTAAGTCATAAAGGACTAATTAACAGATGAGACAAAAACCAGAGCTAGCAATATGTGTTTTGTTGTACTACTCACTGAACATGGTCCAACATATCATTGGTGTGGTTGCTGCAGTAGTCATTAACACTAGTGGAAAAGGGCCATTAATCCCGGTCTGTAACGGCCTTTAGTCCCGGTTTCCAAACCGGGTTAGCAAAGCACGATTAAAGGCCCTCACCCTTTAGTCCCGGTTGCAAACGAACCAGGACTAATGGCCGTCCACGTGGGCACGGCTGGGAGCGCCGTCTCGGGGACCTTTAGTCCTGGTTCGTAATGATAACCGGGACTAAAGTGTTCTGTTTTTGTTTTTATTTTTATTGCTGTTTCAGATTATAGGTTTAGGGTTTATGCTTAATTAGGGTTCATTTTAATTTCAAACGAGTTTCCGTACCTATATTCTATAATTAGTACATACACATTACATGTTGGTGCATGCATATATAATATTATACGATGTCTTGCGACTGTATATACTACAATTTCAAACAAGTGTATGTACAACTATTTTTCAAACAAGTTTCAAAACAAACTAAGTTACATGGAGATCACTAAATTACAGATAGCGTTCTTCGTCCTCCACATAGTGTTCTCCTTTTTCACAGAGGACCTCTCTCATGATGAATTCTGCCAGCTCCTCTTGAATTGCTTTTAGGCGCTGGGTTGGTACGAGCTTCTCCCGCATCACATACAACTTTAAGAAGATCGATATGGATATATATAAGTTGGATGAAACTCAACACAATTGATTATAATAAAAGAAAACTGTGAATATTATTTACGTATATCAAAGTCCATGGAACGTGCTCTCCGCTCACTGGTGCACCACCGGATGAACTCGCAGACGTAGAATCCATAGAGATTGGTCCCCGGTGGTTGCTGCAAACCCTTTATCTTTTTAAAAGTTAGTTGTTCTTTGAATTCGCCTATTACCGACCTTCTGAAACGTGTCCAAACGCTACAAGGCAAAGAAAATGAGCAAATGAGTTATTAAATACTTGATATTAGGAAATTAATGAAAGGAGCTGATATAGTCGAGTAATGATTGAAATTACTTTTGCAGCATTTCTTTCATGTCGCTAAACAGGACGTCAGGCTTATCCAATGAGTCAAAGATATGAACAGTTGATGTGTCCAATTGAATGTTTAGCAGAATCCAGTGGTAACTGCAGACATGCATGCATAACTCATCAATTACACTTAACATCGAGTAAGCAAAAAATAATGTCTAGAAGATAGAAACACTCACTTGAAGTTGTAAGGAAATAGAAGTTCTCTTTTAAGACTTTGCTTGACAAAAAATCTAAAGAGGTCCTTCTCCACGTCTCTGGGGTGATCTTTTAACATCCTTTCATTAATGATATATGGGTCAATGAACCCAACGTCATAGATTCCTTTTTTTTGCATTCAAACATCTTAAATCTGCATAATAGCATACAAAAATCATATAGTTAATTAAGATATATAGGCAATGAACGAGCTTAGCTAGATACTTGAATATAAATCACTTACAGACAATAGCAACTGTTGGTAGACTTGTCGAGATCGCGCTGATTGAATATGTGAAACAATTCATCCAATGAAATATGTAACAGGTATCTTTTGAAGTAATGCTCCTCTCTAACGTCCAAGAGGATAAAATGTTTGAAGTCCTTTTTTGTATATGCACCTTGTACCAGCCGAGCAGATTTCGCATATGTGTTGATAGACCGCGTTCCTCCTCAGGCTTGATCAGAGGCCCCCCTAGTACATATTGCTCTACTACCTCTCCCACTGGCGCTTCTTCAAGGCCTAACATAACTAGAAGAGGCACATTCAAGATGTCCGCGTTCTCTTTTGCATCCCTTACAGTTAAACCCAATAGTTGTGCAGCTGCTACTACTCTGGGGTCCAATAACAATCGGTCCTCTTCCAAATCGGCTCTGAAGGACGTATCGATATCGGGGGGGGGGGGGGCGACTATGAGCGGGGGGACCGATTGATTCTTCTGTTCTCCAAGCTGGGGAATTTGTTTCCCGCTTCTTTTTGCCTTGGCCAAGTCACTTTGCCTTTCAATTTCGCGTTTATAGTCTGATGGCAGATTCATCTTATATTGGGGCTCTGCAGTAAGCATACCATAAGCCCAGTCCTTTTGTTTCTCCGTGTATGTCGGCTTGGGCTCAGGCACTTTCGGTGCAAAAAATGCCTTCACTTCGGCGCGTACTATCGCCTCGTTTTCCTCGGGAGTCCGGTCATAAGATCTCTTGGGAAGAGGCTTTAGCGATGGCTCTGGTATCTTCGTGGTCTTATGTACTACCTTATCAGTAGTACTAACCGTAGCGGACCTGCTCCGCTTTTTCCCCGTCTGAGTAGTATTGGGGGGCGGCTTCGCCTGACGCGCTGGAGGTGCACTGGGGGACGGCGTTGGCTGACGCGCGGGAGGTGCACTGGGGGACGGCGTCGGCTGACGCGTCGCCCGAGGTGGACTCGGGGGTGGCATTGGCTGACGCGGCGCCCGAGGTGGACTCGGGGGTGGCGTCGGCTGATGCGGCGCCCGAGGTGGACTCGGGGGCGGCGTAGGTGCACGACGTTCACCGGGGGAGGGTGGACTTGGATTCCTCAGAGTCGGTGGCCTTGGCGCTGAGCCTGGAAACTTGATGTATTTCTTTTGCCATAAAACGATTTGGCACTTGACATCTCCAAGTCTCCGATCCCCTTCAAGTGTAGCAAAATCAAGCTCTAGGTCCTCGAACAAGCTGACTATGTCAAGCACCGAGACACGAGCATAGCCAGCCGGTATCGGGTTCCCATGGTGGAGTGCTTCAGGTAGACAAGGTAAAGCATCGCCGCTCGCCACCTTGAAGGTCATGTTCTTCATTGGTTGATGTAGCTCACAATTTGTCATCTCCCTAACATCATCCACGGGATAGCGAGACCCCGGTGCTTCATGCTCATCAGTTGGGACCTCCGTGGAAGCCACGCTGCTTCTCCGCTGACTATTAAGATCCAATGCTGGATCTTCCTGCAGCCGAGATCCGCCTCCTTGGCTAAGTTGATGTATCATACTCTTCATGTCGGCTAATTCACGTTCTACCTTGCCGATCCGATCTGCTTCCCGATCCTTCTTTCTCTTACGGCTTTTGTAACCGTACGGGTCTTCATGCTGAGAAAACCCTTCCTTCCATGGAACACTGGTGCCTTTGCCTCTTGTTCGTCCTGTGTGTTCTGGATTCCCGAGGGCATGTGTCAGCTCGTCGTTCTCTCAGTCGACACGGATCAATCCCGCTTGAGCATCCTCCATTGCCTTAACAAGTTTTACTGTGGGAGTAAAGGTCTGTTTCCGATGTACACACTCCCCTGTTGCCGGGTCTAACGATCCTCCATGTCCGTACCACCAGTGCTTGGCCCATTCGGGCCATCCCTCTGTATCTGGAGTGATTCCTCTATTCCTCAATTCATTCTCCATAGCTTCCCACTTGGGCACTGCTCTCACGTAGCCGCCTGGCCCCAAAATATGGTGATGTTCCTTCTTATCAGCATTTTTCTTATTTTTTTTCTGACATTTCCTTGGCTCTCTCAGATGCCTTGAATGCCACAAATTCAGGCCACTGTTGTCTCAACTTCTCGTATGCTCCTTCGAACACTGGAGTTTTCTTTTTCACGATATACTTCGTGTATAACATTTTCTTGAAGCCCCGGAATGCTTCAGCTATCTTCTTGAGAGCGTACTGTTTAACTCTCCTTCTCCTTTCACGTCCACCCGTAATTTCATTACCATCATCATCCTTCTTGGAGTACTCCAGAGGTAGAATGAAATTTTCCATGAGCTTCCTCCAAAGGTCTTTCTTGGATCTTTTGTTCACAAAAGTAGCTCCAAGACGTGCCTTCTTTGGCTCGTGCCATTCTTGAACCGTGATCGGGATCATGTCCCTAACAATCACTCCGCATTGATTTATAAATTTTGTTGCGTGCTGTTTTGGCTCCAACGGTTTGCCATCTGGAGATACTACATCGATGGTCAGCTTTTGATTCGCACTCAACTTTTGGCTCGGACCTCGTTTAGAATACGATTTGCTCGATCCGGAGGGCTGAAAAAAGAAAGAGTCATTAATACATATATGCATATTCCCTTTATATCACCAAAAGCTAAATCTATATACCTCGCCATCGGCATTTGTTTGCAATTGTCGTTTGGCATCGGTGTTTGTTTGCCCTTTGTCGTCAAACGTTTCTATCTCCATTCCGTCACCGGAAGGGTTAAGAAACGACGAAACATCTTCTTCAAGTTCAGATTCTCTGGCACCTTCTCGGCCGACTCCTTCTCAGCCGGCTACTCCGAGGTCTTCTCGATCGGCACCTTCTTGATGCACATATACATTCTCACGTATCATGCCAAATAAGAATTCTTCAGGGTGGCGTGGGTCATTTTGACCGTCCATGTCTCTTCTAAAGACAGGTAAAACAAGTTAGTGACACATATTTGATCAATAACCAAAAAAAAGGGGGCGTTGGCCGAGCGCAGATGCGGTGGGGGAAGACCCCCTCACCGCGTCGGCGCCCGGCCAACGCCCCCTTTTAGTACACATATTTGATCAATAACCAAAAAAAAGGGGGCGTTGGCCGAGGGTCGACACGGTGGGGGGAAGACCCCCTCACCGCGTCGGCGCCCGGCCAACGCCCCCTTTTAGTATACATATTTGATCAATAACCAAAAAAAAAGGGGGCATTGGCCAAGCGCCGACGCGGTGGGGGGAAGACCCCCTCACCGCGTCGATGCCCGGCCAACGCCCCATTTTAGTACACATATTTGATCAATAACCAAAAAAAAGGGGGGCGTTGGCCGAGCGCCGACGCGGTGGGGGGAAGACCCCCTCACCGCGTCGGCGCCCAGCCAACGCCCCCTTTTAGTACACATATTTGATCAATAACCAAAAAAAAGGGTGCGTTGGCCGAGCGCCGACGCGGTGGGGGGGAAGACCCCCTCACCGCGTCGGCGCTCGGCCAACTCCCCCTTTTAGTACACATATTTTTCTAACTATTTTTCTAACTAATTCATCTAACCATTTTTTCTAACTAATTCATCTAACCATTTTTTTCTATCATTTTTTCTAACTAAATCATCTAGCATTTTTTCTAACTAATCATCTAACTTTTTTTCTAACATTTCTTCTAACTTTTTTTCTGCAGGGGGCGTCGGAGGGGGCGTACCTACAGGGGCGTCGCGCCGGCGGCGGTGGTGGCGGCAGTGTGCAGTGGCGTCAGAGGGCGCCGGCGGTGGCGTTGGAGGGCGTCGGCGGCGGTGGTGGCGTCGGCGTGCAGGGGCGCGTCGTCGGAGAAGGGCGCGCGCCGGCGGTGGTGTGCCGTCGGAGGGCGCTGGCGGCGGTGGTGGCGTCGCAGGGCGTCGGCGCTAGTGCGGGCGGCCGGCATCGGTGCAGGCGGCGGAGGTGCTGGCGGCGGAGGTGCGGGCGACGTCGGTGCGGACGGTGGAGGTGCTGTCGGCGGAGGTGCTGGCAGCGGAGGTGGCCGAGCGCGGGGCAGCCGACGGGGCGGGCGACGGCGCGGGCGGCGTGACCTCGCTTCCGCCTGAGCTTGACTGGAAACCGCCCTTCGTCTTCGTCGTCGGATCGAGAATGGAGAAGGGCAGGGGCGACGCGGGCTTTTATAGCCCGGGACCTTTAGTCCCGGTTGGTAATGTGATCCGGGACTAAAGACCCTTTAGTCCCGGGTCGTTTTACCAACCGGGACTAAAGGGCCATTTTGGGCGGTTCCCAAAATTTGCGCGCGCAGGGACCTTTAGTCCCGGGCCGTTTCCTCGACCGGGACTAAATGGTGTTTTGAATAAACTTAACAAATTTTAATTTAGCTTGACTAAATATTCGAATTGAATTTCTAAGAAATCTACAACTGCAAATCGAGTGATTCAAAATCCTACAAATCATAAATTTAAATATCTATCAAATGCCATTGTTCTCATATTTGTATGATAATCCAATAATTTTACATAATTAAAATACTCCAAATATGCTTATAGAATCTTTGAAAATTCATATCTAAAGATTTACAAATCTAAATTGTTTGAAATTGAGTAACTAATTCAAAACCATTTTCTATTTTCAAAACCAGAAGATTAAAATAAGTTTGAGATTACCCAACACTGTTAGAGGATATGGAGTCTTTCACGGGCTTGCAGGGAAATTTTTCCGAGGCGGAGCTTCCGAAGATGCCGTAGGGCGTGAGCACCAACGACATCTTCGAGAAGCTCCGCCACGGTATATTTTCCAACCCTTTACCCAACACTGTTAGAGGATATGGAGTCTTTCACGGGCTTGCAGGGAAATTTTTCCGAGGCGGAGCTTCCGAAGATGCCGTAGGGCGTGAGCACCAACGACATCTTCGAGAAGCTCTGCCACGGGAGATTTCCCAACCCTTTCCTCCATAACTGTTAGAGGAGATGGAGTCTTTCACGGGCTTGCAGGGAAATTTTTCCGAGGCAGAGCTTCCGAAGATGCCGTAGGGCGTGAGCACCAATGACATTTTCGAAAAGCTCTGCCACATGGGAGATTTCCCAACCCTTTCCTCCATCCATGGGGATGAAACTCTCCCTGCCTTCGAGCTGTGCTTGCCATGGCGTATCGATGCTCCTTTTATAGGCACGGCGCCGCTTCTACTTTTGTCTTATTCCTCCGACAGGGGCGTCGTGCGCTACATGCTTTATCTCATCGAGCAGTGCATCCACCCACGCATCCTTATCCTGCCAACAGCTTTAGTCTCGGTTGCACCCACCAGCCGGGACTAAAGGTTACCCACACGTCCTTATCCCACCGATAGATTTGTTAGATGACACAAAAACCACCTTTAGTCCTGATTGTACCCACCAGCCAGGACTAAAGGTTAGATGGTTTCCCATGCCACTGCGTTCCCGCCTATTTTCTTCCCGCGCTTTCCACTGCTTCCCGCCTCCGTCTTCCCGCCATTTTTCACTATATATATGTAGGCTTGGCCTCCATTTACATATCACATCTAGACTCATATCTGCAAACCTCATCACTCTCTTCCATGGCTTCCATCGTATCTCTAACCCCCCAGGAGGCGGAGGCGCTTTGCGCCTCAAACTACCCCTGCCCGCCGGGCTACCGCGTCCCCACCGGCTGGATGCTGAGCGTCGGAGGCGTACCGGTCCCTCCTGTCCCTCTAGGTGTGGCACGCCAGATGGCCATCACGAACCACTACTACTTCGAGCTCACGCTAGAGCAGCAGAGGAATCCCCAGTGGCATCCCGACTACAGCCCGACTTGGGATGCCTTCTTCATCAATCGGCATGAGAGTGCGCTTGCCAGGCACGAGAAGGACGGCCCGCCTCGTTCGAACTTCAACGAGGCCGGCCGTCGGCTGTGGTGGCGCGGCCGGACTCTCCAGAGCGTCATGGCCTACCGTGGCCCCCGCCTGCGCTACCCTCAGTCTCAGCCCACGCGTGCTCACCCGCCGAGGTTCGACTACCGCGACCCCAATGCCAGCGACGACGACGTCGGTGACTACGATGACTACAGTGGTGACGTTTATAGGGCTAGGCAGGACTATGACTGAATCACTCCAACATTCGAAAACAAGTTCGGCCGATTGTGACTTAATCTGACCATGTACTTTAATTCCAGTTCAATCGTTTCCCCGCCTCTCGTGAGTGTTATTGTGATACATGATTAGAACAATACATTACATAAAATGTTTAATACATGATTAGAACAATACATGATTAGAACAATACATGATTACATATGATTACACATCATTTCTTCACTAGTGTCCCTTGCTTACGATTGTGGCGTAACCATGGAGAATCTTCCTTATTTAACTTGAGGCTTGTGTCAGTGTTCACTCTGAAGGGCGGAATTTCACCAAACTGATTATAATCTTGTGACATGTCTGTCTTGTCCTCCACTCCCACGATGGTTCTTTTCCCTGAAAGAACTATGTGGCGCTTTGGTTCATCACATGATGTATTCGCTTTGGTTCTTTTTCTTGGTTTGCTACTCATGTCCTTCACATAGAAAACCTGAGCCACATCTTTGGCTAGGACGAATGGTTCATCAAGGTACCCTAGATTGTTGAGATCCACCGTTGTCATTCCGTACTGCTCGTCCAACTTTACCCCGCCTCCTGTCATCTTCACCCATTTGCACCAAAACAAAGGAACCTTAAAGTTAGGTCCATAATCAAGCTCCCATATCTCCTCTATGTAACCATAATATGTGTCCGTTCGCCCTTTGCCGGTTACTGCATCAAAGCGGACACCACTCTTTTGGTTGGTGCTTTTTTTTATCTTGGGCGACCGTGTAAAATATATTCGCATTTATCTCGTACCCTTGGAAAGTCAATATAGTCGAAGATGGTAATTTGGCCAGCAAGTATAGCTGCTCTTCAACAACAGTGTCATTCATGAGACGTCTTTGCAACCAAACGCCGAAATTCGCCATGTGGAGCTGTAAAACAAAGGACTCAGGCTGCCCTGGGTTTGCTTGGCGTACAATAATCTTGTATTCCTCACTGTACGGAGCCACCAAGAGGGAATTTTGTAGAACTGTGTAGTGTGCTTGAGTCAACGAATGACCATCCCTACATATCATTGGTTTCTTTCCGATCGTGCCTTTTCCACTAAGTCTCCCCTCATGACGTGATTGAGGAAGACCAATCGGCTTAAGGTCGGGAACAAAGTCAGCACAAAACTCAATGACCTCCTCTGTTCCATATCCCTTGACGATGCTTCCTTCTGGCCTAGCACGGTTACGAACATATTTCTTTAAGACTCCCATCAACCTCTCAAAGGGGAACATATTGTGTAGAAATACAGGGCCGAGAATGGAAATCTCTTTGACTAGTTGAACCAGGAGGTGCGTCATAATATTGAAGAACGATGGTGGGAACACCAGCTCAAAGCTGACAAGACATTGGGCCACATCATTTTGTAACCGTGGTAGATCTTCTGGATTGATTACCTTCTGAGATATTGCATTGAGGAATGCACATAGCTTCACAATTGCTAGTTGAACATTTTCCGGTAGAAGCCCCCTCAATGCAACTGGAAGCAATTGCGTCATAATCACGTGGCAGTCATGAGACTTTAGGTTCTGGAACTTTTTCTCTGCCATATTTATTATTCCCTTTATATTCGATGAGAATCCAGCCGGGACCTTGATACTGTTCAGGCATTCAAAAAAGGTGATATTCTCTTCTTTAGTAAGAGCGTAGCTAGCGCGACCTTGAAACAGTTCTGGATGTCGGTCTTCTGGGTCTTTCACACGTTGCAGGTCCTGTCGAGCTTCCTTTGTATCTTTTGTCTTCCCATACACACCCAAGAAGCCTAGCAGGTTCACGCAAAGATTCTTCATCACATGCATCACGTCGATTGCAGAGCGAACTTCTAGGAATTTCTAATACTCAAGCTCCCAAAATATAGATTTCTTCTTCCCCATGGGTGTGTGTCCGTCTGCGTCATGCGGAACAGATTGTCCGCCAGGACCCTTTCCAAAGATTACTTCTATATATTTGACCATATCGAATACATCATCACCAGTATTTTCCTTAGGTGGCTCCCGGTGATCTGCCTTACCGTTGAAATGCTTGCCTTTTTTTCTTACGGCATGAATTTTGCTAAGAAATCGATGGTGCGATATGTACACATTCTTCTTACAATTAGCTAAATATATACTTTCAGTCTCTTGTAAACAGTGTGTGCATGCCTTGTATCCCTTGTTTGTCTGTCCTGAAATGTTACTAAGAGCAGGCCAATCATTGATGGTAATGAACAGCAACGCTCGTAAGTCAAATTCCTCTTATTTGTGCTCATCCCACACATATACGCCTGGTTTGGCCCACAGCTGTAAAAGTTCATCAACTAATGGCCTTAGGTACACATCAATATCGTTGCCGGGTTGCTTTGGACCTTGGATGAGCACTGGCATCATAATGAACTTCCGCTTCATGCACAACCAAGGAGGAAGGTTATAGATGCATAGAGTCACGGGCCAGGTGCTATGACTGGAGCTCTGCTCCCCAAAAGGATTGAAGCCATCTGTACATAGACCAAACCGTATGTTCCTTGCGTCACCTGCAAAATCTTTAAACTTATTGTCGATCTTTCTCCATTGAGACCCATCAGCGGGGTGTCTCAACATCCCGTCTGACAAACGGTCCTCTTTGTGCCATCGCAATAACTTGGCATTCTCTTTGCACCGAAACAAATGTTTCAACCGTGGTACTATAGGAGCATACCACATCACCTTGGCAGGAACCCTCTTTCTGGGGGGCTCGCCCTCAACATCACCAAAGTCATCTCCTCTGATCTTATACCGCAATGCAGTGCATATCGGGCATTCAGTCAAATTCTCATAGTCACCACGATAGAGGATGCAGTTATTAGGACATGCATGTATCTTCTGAACCTCTAAACCTAGAGGGCAGACAATCATCTTGGCTTCGTACGTACTGGTGGGCAATTCGTTATCCTTTGGAAGCATATTCCTCATCATTTTCAGCAACTTTACCCAACACTATTAGGAGATTTCCCAACCCTTTACCCAACACTGTTAGAGGAGATGGAGTCTTTCACGGGCTTGCAGGGAAATTTTTCCGAGGTGGAGCTTCCGAAGATGCCATAGGGCGTGAGCACCAACGATATCTTCGAGAAGCTCCGCCACGGGAGATTTCCCAACCCTTTACCCAACACTTTTAGAGGAGATGGAGTCTTTCATGGGCTTGCAGGGAAATTTTTCCGAGGCGGAGCTTCCGAAGATGCCGTAGGGCGTGAGCACCAACGACATCTTCGAGAAGCTCCGCCACGGGAGATTTCCCAACCCTTTACCCAACATTGTTAGAGGAGATGGAGTCTTTCACGGGCTTGCAGGGAAATTTTTCCGAGGCGGAGCTTCCGAAGATGCCGTAGGGCATGAGCACCAACGACGTCTTCGAGAAGCTCCGCCATGGGAGATTTCCCAACCCTTTACCCAACACTGTTAGAGGAGATGGAGTCTTTCACGGGCTTGCAGGGAAATTTTTCCGAGGCGGAGCTTCCGAAGATGCCGTAGGGCATGAGCACCAATGACATCTTCGAGAAGCTCTACCACGGGAGATTTCCCAACCCTTTACCCAACACTGTTAGAGGAGATGGAGTCTTTCACGGGCTTGCAGGGAAATTTTTCCGAGGCGGAGCTTTCAAAGATGCCGTAGGGCATGAGCACCAACAACATCTTCGAGAAAGCTCCGCCATGAGAGATTTCCCAACCCTTTACCCAACACTTTTAGAGGAGATGGAGTCTTTCACGGGCTTGCAGGGAAATTTTTCCGAGGTGGAGCTTTCGAAGATGCCGTAGGGAATGAGCACCAACGACATCTTCGAGAAGCTCCGCCACGGGAGATTTCCCAACCCTTTACCCAACACTGTTAGAGGAGATGGAGTCTTTCACGGGCTTGCAGGAAAAAAATTCCGAGGCGGAGCTTCCGAAGATGCCGTAGGGCGTGAGCACCAACGACATCTTCGAGAAGCTCCGCCACGGGAGATTTCCCAACCCTATCCTCCATCCATGGGGATGAAACTCTCCTGTACTTCTAGGTTGGCTTGTTGAGCTGCTTGCCATGGCGTATCGATGCTCCTTTTATAGGCACGGCGCCGCTTCTACTTTGTCTTGTTCCTCCGACAGGGCGTCGTGCGTGACATGCTTTATCTCATCGAGCAGTGCATCCACCCACGCGTCCTTATCCTGTCGACAACTTTCCACCGCTTCGAGCAGTGCATCCACTCACGCGTCCTTATCTTGCCAACAACTTTCCACCGTTTCGAGCAGTGCATCCACCCACGCGTCCTTATCCTGCCGACAACTTTCCACCGCTTTGAGCAGTGCATCCACCCACGCGTCCTTATCCTGCCGACAACTTTCCACCGCTTCCCGCCTCCGTCTTCCCGCGTTTTCCACCGCTTCCCGCCTCCCGCCTATTTTCTTCCAGCGCTTTCTACCGCTTCCCGCCTCCCGCCTATTTTCCAGCGCTCTATTTTCTTCCCGCGCTTTCCACCGCTTCCCGCCTCTGTCTTCCCGCCATTTTTTCACTATATATATGTAGGCTTGGCCTCCATTTACATATCACATCTAGACTCATATCTGCAAACCTCATCACTCTCTCCCATGGCTTCCATCGTATCTCTAACCCCCCCAGGAGGCGGAGGCACTTTGCGCCTCAAACTACCCCTGCCCGCCGGGCTACCGCATCCCAACCGGCTGGATGCTGAGCATCGGAGGCGTACCGGTCCCTCCTGTCCCTCTAGGTGTGGTGCGCCAGATGGCCATCATGAACCACTACTACTTCGAGCTCACGCCAGAGCAGCGGAGGAATCCCCAATGGCATCCCAACTACAACCCGACTTGGGACAGCTTCTTCATCAATCGGCGTGAGAGTGCGCTTGTCAGGCACGAGGAGGACGGCCTGCCTCGTTCGAACTTCAACGAGGCCAGCCGTCGGCTGTGGTGGCGCGGCCGGACTCTCCAGAGCGTCATGGCCTACCGTGGCCCCCGCCTGCGCTACCCTCAGTCTCAGCCCACGCGTGCTCACCCACCGAGGTTTGACTACCGCGACCCTGATGCCAGCGACAACGACGTCGGCGACTACGACGACTACAGTGGCAACGTTTATAGGGTTAGGCACGACTATGACTGAATCACTCCAACATTCGAAAACAAGTTCGGCCAATTGTGACTTAATCTGGCCATGTATCTTAATTTTTAGTTCAGATATGTACTTTAATTCCAGTTCAATCGTTTTCCCGCCCTTTTTCTCCCACCCTTTTCTTCCCGCCCTTTTCCTCCCGCCCTTTTCCTCCCGCCCTTTTCCTCCCGCCCTTTTCTTTCCGCCCTTTTCCTCCCGCCCTCTTCTTCCCGCCCGTTTCCTCCTACGGACGCAAGGCAATCAAACGCACTAGCCCACCGGCGTGCCGCCGTCTGGAGAAATCCAGGGGGGGTAGACCGTGGGTGAAATAATGGGACTCCGCACCGTCTGGCCGCGAGCGGGAGTTTTCATGCACCGTCATTTCATGCGGGTCCCAAATCAGACATAACTAATTTAAAAAAATCAAAAAAATGCGAAACCTTCGCGTGGCGTCATTTTATGTGACCTAGAAGTGGGAAAAAACTCAAACCTTGAGAAAATTGTTTACCAAAAAGTCCCTTCACATAAATGACCTATCATGTTCGAGGTTGCATGACTTTTAGGTTAAATGAGCTAGATTCGGCCATGAGCATGTCATAGTATGTCGGAACGAGGCCATATCAGACACACGCGTGGCCCTTGGGATGTCGAGGAACGCCACGAAGGTCGATTCTCATTTGGTCTCACGAAAAGTGCCTTTTCCATTTTCAGAGTGCCGAAATAGGGTTTTTTTGTGAAGCAGCTACCGAAACGTGAAATCGAAAGGTGGGAACAACACCCCACATTAATAGTAGACCATCTGGGATATGCATATCAGCTCTCATTTTGTTGCGGCAGCCTTTGGAGGTATATTCTGAATTTTGCGCAAGTTCCTGCTGATTTCGCTGGAAGCGTGGTGGTTTTGCACTTTAGCGGTAAAAAGTAAACCTCCTAATTTTTTGCAAAAATCATTTCTGGATCCGCAACATGTTATTTCTTCACTAAACAACAGGGGGAAAAAGGGGATTCTGCACCGCCTGGCCGCGAGTGCGCCGTTATTTCATGCGGGTCCCGAATCGGACATAACTAATTTAAACAAGTCAAAAAAATGCAAAACCTTCGCGTGGCATCATTTTATGTGACCTAGAAGTGGGGGAAAAATCAAACCTTGAGAAAAACTGTTTACCAAAAAGTCCCTTCACATAAATGACCTATCACGTTCGAGGTTGCATGACTTTTAGGTTAAATGAGCTAGATTCGGCCATGAGCATGTCATAGTTTGTCGGAACGAGGCCATATCGGACACGCGCGTGGCCCTTGGGATGTCGAGGAACGCCACGAAGGTCGATTCTCGTTTGGTCTCACGAAAAGTTTCTTTTCCATTTTCGGAGTGCCGAAATAGGGTTTTTTTGTGAAGAAGCTACCGAAACGCGAAATCGAAAGGTGGGAACAACACCCCACATTAATAGTAGACCATCTGGGATGCGCATATCAGCTCTCGTTTTGTTGCGGCAGTCTTTGGAGGTATATTCTGAATTTTGCGCAAGTTCCTGCCGATTTCGCTGGAAGCGGGGTGGTTTTGCACTTTAGCGGTAAAAACTAAACCTCCTGATTTTTTGCAAAAATCATTTCTGGATCTGCAACACGTTATTTCTTCACTAAACAGTAGGGGAAAAAGGGGATTCCGCACCGCCTGGCCGCGAGCGAGAGTTTTCGTGCGCCGTTATTTCATGCGGGTCCCGAATCAGACATAACTAATTTAAAAAAAAATCAAAAAAATGCGAAACCTTCGCGTGGCATCATTTTATGTGACCTAGAAGTGGGGAAAAAATCAAACCTTGAGAAAAACTGTTTACCAGAAAGTCCCTTCACATAAATGACCTATGACGTTCGAGGTTGCATGACTTTTATGTTAAATGAGCTAGATTCGGCCATGAGCATGTCATAGTTTGTCGGAACGAGGCCATATCGGACACGCGCGTGGCCCTTGGGATGTCGAGGAACGCCACGAAGGTCGATTCTCGTTGGTCTCACGAAAAGTGCATTTTCCATTTTCGGAGTGCCAAAATAGGGTTTTTTTGTGAAGCAGCTACCGAAACGTGAAATCGAAAGGTGGGAACAACACCCCACATTAATAGTAGACCATCTGGGATACGCATATAAGCTCTCGTTTTGTTGCAGCAGCCTTTGGAGGTATATTCTGAATTTTGCGCAAGTTCCTGCCGATTTCGTTGGAAGCGAGGTGGTTTTGCACTTTAGCGGTAAAAAGTAAACCTCCTGATTTTTTGCAAAAATCATTTCTGGATCCGCAACATGTTATTTCTTCACTAAACAGCAGGGGAAAAAAGGGGATTCCGCACCGCCTGGCCGCGAGCGAGAGTTTTCGTGCGCCGTTATTTCATGCGGGTCCCGAATCGGACATAACTAATTTAAAAAAATCAAAAAAATGCGAAACCTTCGCGTGGTGTCATTTTATGTGACCTAGAAGTGGGGAAAAAATCAAACCTTGAGAAAAACTGTTTACCAGAAAGTCCCTTCACATAAATGACCTATCACGTTCGAGGTTGCATGACTTTTAGGTTAAATGAGCTAGATTCGGCCATGAGCATGTCATAGTTTGTCAGAACGAGGCCATATCGGACACGCGCGTGACCCTTGGGATGTCGAGGAATGCCATGAAGGTCGATTCTCGTTTGGTCTCACGAAAAGTGCCCTTTCCATTTTCGGAGTGCCGAAATAGGGTTTTTTTGTGAAGCAGCTACCGAAACGCGAAATTGAAAGGTGGGAACAACACCCCACATTAATAGTAGACCATCTGGGATACGCATATCAGCTCTCATTTTATTGCGGCGGCCTTTGGAGGTATATTCTGAATTTTGCACAAGTTCCTGCCGATTTCACTGGAAGCGGAGTGGTTTTGCACTTTAGCGGTAAAAAGTAAACCTCCTGATTTTTTGCAAAAATCATTTTTGGATCCGCAACATGTTATTTCTTCACTAAACAGCAGGGGAAAAAAGGGGATTCCGCACCGCCTGGTGATACGTTGCAAACGTATCTATAATTTTTGATGCTCCATGCTTGTTTTACACCAATTGCTATATATTTTATCTATACTTTCTGGCACTTTTATGATTTATTTGTACTAATCTACTAATAGTTGCAAAAGTGCATAACGTTCTTGTTTTACACTTTGATGTGTAGGAATTACCAAGAATACAAGTGGAAACCTTGTTGGAGTCAAATTTGGACTTTCCAGAACTCTGTGCCAGAACTTTCTTCGAAGATGGTCACGTTACGGGTCGGAGACGGCATCAAATGGAAAAATCTTCAATTACAAAGTTGAGGGAATTTCACGGCGAACGTTCTGGACATAAAATTCACCTGATTACGAGTCCGGACGACCTAGATAAGCCCACTCCATTGCGGCCCAAGATGGGGAGACGGGAATCCGAGAGACTATATAAAGGGAGGAACCCTAGCTCATGGGAGACACCTCCACCCACGAATTTGCAGCCACCAGAGCCACGTTTTAGCCTCCCCCATGGATCCCATCTCCATGGGGGAGGGCCCCCATGAAGCCATGAAGGAAGGGGGCTAAGGGGCGGCGCTCCCCCATGATGCCGACGGCGGGGAAGGAGTCCCCCGCGCCGCCGCCCGCACTGCTGCTGCCACGCTGCTGCCGCCCGCGCCCTCACTGCTCCTCTCTACCATATTCACCGCTATCTCCATTACATATGCAGTGGTTCATCCTCCTACATACCTCTGTACCGTCCTATGTAAACATGGTGTTTGATGCTATAATATTTATCCTATGATCTATGTCATGTTTCCATAGTTTATTTGTTCTTAGATTGATTTGTTGAATGTCCTTGGTTCATTAGATTTGTATATTGATATGGTACTGTCCTTTGGTGTCCATTATATTTATGCACGGATGGATTAAATATCATAGGGTTTGTAGTATGTGTAAGAGGAAGGGGGAAGTTCTGAGGACGTGAACCGGAACGTTGTACGTATGGGAGTAAGAGGACCATTAACTTAAGGCTATGGTTGGGGAAACCTTAATGCATTGTTAGTATTTGCGGATGCTTGCTAACAATCCAATCATATAGTATTTGTATTTCAAAGTAGTGAAGTTCTTGTATATTTAGCCTCTCCCACATAGAAAACTGCATCGAAGACAATGGACCCGATTTATTCACTAATTGAACTTAGATAAAGCCACCACTATTACCACTACTTTTTCACACTCATGGTACTGTTAGTTTATGGTTACTTAGTATATTTTATTGCTGCAGCACTAACAATTACTTTCTTCTATTTATTATCTTACAAAGCTATCTCTCATACCCGAATCGTTGCTCTAGTTTTATTTTCTAGATGATGCAAATGTTTAGTGTGCGTAGAGTTGTATCAGTGGTTGATAGAACTTGAGAGAACATGTATCCCACCTTTAGCTCCTTGTTGGGTTTGACACTCTTACTTATCGAAAAGGCTACACACGATCCCCTATACTTGTGGGATATCAAGACCTTTTCTGGCGCCGTTGCCGGGGAGCTCTAGCGTGTGGGTGAATATTCTTGTGTGCACTTGTTTGCTTTATCTCTAAATAGTTTTTACTTCCAGTTTTAAGTTGTTATCTATCTTAGTATGGATAGGGAATGCGAATTACAAAAAAATTAGTTGTACTTGTTACCTAAAAATGTTTTCAAAAAGGAAAGTGATTGGAAAGATGAGTAATGGTTAAGTGGGGGTCGACCTTGAACACTTGTGTTCATGCCTATGAAATCAAAACAAATCTTCCCATGGAAGCTTTTCAGTTAAAAACTTGTATATATTGTATATATTGTACATATTCCTTTGTACCATAAAATAAAGTGATAATTGTAGTTCCTAGTTACTTGGAAGTTGATAGTTTTGCTTTGCTGTCCAAAAACAGATTTTTTGTGCTTCACCGTATAAAATGTTTAAAATCACCAGAATGTGATATTGACTTGAAATTTCTTGAGTGCAAAGTAATGCTTATTATATTTCTTTCATTAGACTAACTTTTTCTGATTTGAGTTACGTAGCTGTCTCAAAAAATTCGATTTTCACCGATTGTTCTGTTTAGACAGATTTCTGTGCTTCACTATAAAAAATCATGAAAAATCTCAGAATAGTGTTTTGATCTAAATTTTTTTTGCATGAACCTGAGATTATGATCTGTCTTTCTTTAGTTTGGAGTTTTTCGATTTGAGCTACTTTACTATCTCGTTGAGTGTCATCTTTACAGACTGTTCAGTTTTGACAGATTTCTTAGTTTATTCAATATTGTACTTGGTGTTATTAGTTTCATTAGTTTTTCGACGGACAACGGAAATCATGAATACCTTAGTATATACAGTGGCTAATGTTGAGTATAGATTATGAAACTTGTCAATGCTTGAAAATTAGTGGATTTTATTTAATGAGTACTAACCCTACTAATGAGTTTTGTGAAGTTTTATGTGGATGTAGCTTATAAGTTCTAATCAATATGGTGATATGAGATGAACAAGAAGACACGAGAGCTCAAGATTGGGGATGTTTAGGTGCATCCCAAGAATATATTCAAGAAGATATAATCATCTAAGCTTGGGAATGCCCGAGTCATCCCCCTATTCATCAACTAACATGAGGTTGTCTCCTTCATACTCTATATTACCCATCCACATGATATGTATTGTGTTAACTTGTATTATAGTTGCTTTTATATGTCTTGGCTTTATCTTCTTTAGTTTTATTAGGCCCTTTATTTTGTTTTTATTGCTTCTTTACTTTCACTTATAAATTGAAAACAACAAAAATAGTTCCTTTTGTTTTGCTTCTTTGTTTGGTTCTTTATTTTGTGCCTAGCTCAAAGGCGTTAAAGAAAAGCACTCTTGGGAGATAACCCATTGTTTTATTTTCAGTACTTTTTCTTTCATTTGAGCCTTGGAAGTTATTACTACTGTAATAACCGCTCCTTATTCTTTTTATTTCGTTGTTGTGCCAAGAGAAGCCTCTAATTCGAGTGAGGTAAGATTTGGGGATGTTGCTGTCCTGAAACAGATTTTTGTACTGTACTGTAAAAATTCGTGAAAAATCTCTGAAAATATTTTGGACCTGCGATTTCTTGTCCTTATTCCTCAGGTTATATCCAAACTTTCGTTAGTAGAACACTTTTTTATTTGAGCAACAAAAAACCCCTTTAAAAATCGACCTTTTTCAGCTGTTCTGTTTTGACAGATTTCTGCCACTATTCGTTGTTGCCTCTCGAACGCTTTCTTTTTGAGTTCTTTCGATTACAGAACTTTTGGGGAAGTTGCTACAGCAGTATATGCTTTATATGTGGTGATTTTGAGTTGAAACCTGAAGAAAAAGAGGTTGATTCATTATTATGCTTACACTAATGTTGCTAATAGAATTGTGTTGAGTTTTGTATGAAGGAAGTTTTCAAGTGTAGGGATTGGAGAATGATGAGATGAGTTGAAGAATAGACAAAAGCTCAAGCTTGGGGATGCCCATGCAACCCCCAAGAAATATCCAAGAAGTACAAGCGTCAAAGCTTGGGGATGCCCCCGAGGCACCCCTTCTTCATCGGCAAAAATCAGGTCACCTTTCAAGACACTATATTTTTATTGCTTCATGCACTATGCATTTTTCTTGGAGCGTCAGTTGTTTCAGTTTTCAATTTAGTTTAGTTTAGTTTGCTGCAATAAATGGTTGGACCCCAACAAATTTCTTTTGGAGATGTACTCGTTTTCATTTGCCAAGAACACTCAGTTTTTCACTCTTATCATTCAACGAGTGTTCTTCTTTTTCTGCTACTGCATTTAGTTTTCAGTTTTCGCCTTGATTTTTGTTTAGATCTTCTTATATCTTTTTATCAAGGTGTATTTTTGCCTCTGGACCATATTGGTTTTCATCAAAAGAATTGAGTTAAAAAAGTTTGAATGGTGTTGGAAAAGAGAAAAAGATTTATGCAAAAAAGTGGTACAAAAAGGAGCTTGTTTAGACTGCGGCTTAGACTTTTGTATGTCATGCTTGATGTCTTTTTGATAGTATGCTTAGTGATTTTTGCAGTAGCATGACTTGTCTCAAATGACTGAGATTGCTTAATGAGCCTTTGAAAAAAATCATGCGTTATTTTTATTATTTGGAAGCATTATTTTGGTTTTCTCATTGATGCTTTATTTGGGTTGACTTGGCGCATGCTCACACATGTTAGACTCATAAAAAGTCGCCATAAGCCTCTATGATCATTTAGTTTTTGACTTTTGATGCCATCTTATGCCTCTTTTAATGTTGCTTTGTCGCTTTGCATGATTATGGCCGTTATTGCTCTCTTAGTTGGTCGCTCCCAGTCTCTTGCTAGCCCTTGTTTTGTACTGAGTATGAGCGCTACTCGTGCATACATCTCCTAAAAACCAAGTTATTCCAATGTGTCCACTATAAATTCCTATGCATGGTATTTGCAAGCCATTCCAAGTAAATTTTCATGTGCTACCTTTAAAAAAACCTTCAAAACACTTCTCTTTTTGTGACACTGTTTTCAGCTCATGGGAACGTAGTGGTCGGATTTGCTATCTTCCATATTGCTAAATTCGAAAAACAAAGAAAAAAAAGAAAAAAAAGAAAAAAAGGCACTCCTCCATGGTATGTGAATTTTGGTGGGCACCCGCCATGGTTTGTGAAAGGAAAAAAAGGTGGGGAGGAGTGCCAAGCTTTATAAAAGAGCACCAAAGTGCCAATCTCTCTCTCAAAAACTTGCTTCATTTTTATATGGAAGATAGTAAGAACCCCATTACCAGTCGTTGACAAAGACAACCACCTCTCAAAACCAAATTTTTATCTCTCTGTTTTACAAATAAAAAGCTCTAGCACATGTTTAATCACTGCTTCCCTCTACGAAGGGCCTTTCTTTTACTTTTATGTTGAGTCACTATCTTCTACCTTTATGCACTATCTAGGAGAGCATAGTTGACATTCTAAGTATAATGTGCATTGTCCCAAAGTTTTCATTGATTGACTTATGATCATGGTTTCACTCGTTCTTAAATTATTTGTATCTAGTCGTCCTTTTAAACTTGAAGGTGTCCTATGCATTTATGTTTTGCTATTCCATTAAGGACAAGCTGAAAACCATTTGTTATGTTTTTCCATATGATTTGAACACACATTTGACTTTCATTGTTTCATTATTCATGATCTTTCGTTTGTATTTCTTTTCATGTTATAACATGTTTGCTAAGTTTTTATTGTCAAGATTATGTCTCTTATGCCTATGTTTTAAGTTCTTTGATCCCAGCACTCAATGCTTTATTTAGATGATAAGATTGTGATGGTTCATATCACCTCAAAAATTATTGTTTTGTTATCACTTACCTACTCAAGGACGAGCAGGAGTTAAGCTTGGGGATGTTGATACGTTGCAAACGTATTTATAATTTTTGATGCTCCATGCTTGTTTTACACCAATTGCTATATGTTTTGTCTATACTTTGTGACACTTTTATGATTTATTTGTACTAACCTACTAATATTTTCAAAAGTGCAAAATATTCTTGTTTTACACTTTGATGTGTAGGAATTACCAAGAATACAAGTGGAAACCTTGTTGGAGTCAAATTGGGACTTTCTAGAAATCTGTGCCAGAACCTTTTTCAAAGATGGTCACGTTATGGGTCAAATACGGCGTCAAACGAAAAACTCTTCAATTACAAAGTTGTAGGGAATTTCACGGTGAATGTTCTGGACATAAAATTTACCTGATTCCGAGTCCGGACGACCGAGATAAGCCCACTCTATTGCGGCCCAAGATGGGGAGACGGGAATCCGAGAGACTATATAAAGGGAGGAACCCTAGCTCATGAGAGACACCTCCACCCACGAATTTACAGCCACCAGAGCCACGTTTTAGCCTCCCCCATGGATCCCATCTCCATGGGAGGGCTCCCATGAAGCCATGAAGGAAGGGGGCTAAGGGGCGGCGCTCCCCCATGATGCCGGCGGCGGGGAAGGAGTCCCCCGCGCCGCCGCCCGCGCCGCTGCTGCCACGCCGCTGCCGCCCGCGCCCTCGCTGCTCCTCTCCATCACATATGCAGTGGTTCATCCTTCCACACACCTCTGTACCATCCTATGTAAACATGGTGTTTGATGCTATAATATTTATCCTATGATCTATGTCATGTTTTTATAGTTTATTTGTTCTTAGATTGATTTGTTGAATGTCTTTGGTTCATTAGAGTTGTATGTTGATATGGTACTGTCCTTTGGTGTCCATTATATTTATGCGCTCATGGATTAAACATCATAGGGTTTGTAGTATGTGTAAGAGGAAGGGGGAAATTCTGCCGGAGTGACAGAAACCTGAGGACGTGAACCGGAACGTTGCACGTATGGGAGTAAGAGGACTATTAACTTAAGGCTATGGTTGGGAAAACCTTAATGCATTGTTAGTATTTACGGATGCTTGCTAACAATCCAATCATATAGTACTTGTATTTCCAAGTAGTGAAGTGCTTGTATATTTAGCCTCTCCCACATAGAAAACTGCATCGAAGACAATGAACCCGATTTATTCACTAATTGAACTTAGACAAAGCCACCACTTTTCCACACTCATGGTACTGTTAGTTTATGGTTACTTAGTATATTTTATTGATGCAGCACTAACAATTACTTTCTTGTATTTATTATCTTACAAAGCTATCTCTCATACCCGAATCGTTGTTCTAGTTTTATTTTCTAGATGATACAAACGTTTAGTGTGCGTAGAGTTGTATCAGTGGTTGACGGAACTTGAGAGAACATTTATCCCACCTTTAGCTCCTCATTGGGTTCGACACTCTTACTTATCGAAAAGGCTACACATGATCCCCTATACTTGTGGGATATCACCTGGCCGCAAGCGAGAGTTTTCGTGCGCCGTTATTTCATGCGGGTCCCGAATAGGACATAACTAATTTAAAAAAAAATCAAAAAAAATGTGAAACCTTCACGTGGCGTCATTTTATGTGACCTAGAAGTCGGGAAAAAAAATCAAACCTTGAGAAAAACTATTTACCAGAAAGTCCCTTCACATAAATGACCTATCACGTTCGAGGTTGCATGACTTTAAGGTTAAATGAGCTAGATTCGGTCATGAGCATGTCATATTTTGTCGGAACGAGGCCATACCGGACACAGGCGTGGCCCTTGGGATGTCGAGGAACGCCACGAAGGTCGATTCTCGTTTGGTCTCACGAAAAGTGCCTTTTCCATTTTCGGAGTGCCGAAATAGGGTTTTTTTGTGAAGCACCTACCGAAACGCGAAATCGAAAGGTGGGAACAACACCCCGCATTAATAGTAGACCATCTGAGATACGCATATCAGCTCTCGTTTTGTTGCGGCAGCCTTTGGAGGTATATTCTGAATTTTGCGCAAGTTCCTGCCGATTTCGGTGGAAGCGGGGTGGTTTTGCACTTTAGCGGTAAAAAAGTAAACCTCCTGATTTTTTGCAAAAATCATTTCTGGATCCGCAACACGTTATTTCTTCACTAAACAACAGGGGAATTCTGCACCGCCTGGCCGCGAGCGAGAGTTTTCCTGCACCGCTATTTTATGCGGGTCCCGAATCGGACATAACTAATTTAAAAAAATCAAAAAAATGCGAAACCTTCGCATGGTGTCATTTTATGTGACCTAGAAGTGGGAAAAAAATCAAACCTAGGGTACGGCAAATATTGGCTCATTTAGGGTTCTTTGCCGTGTGCTGCCATGGAAACACACGACAAAGTGCACATTTTGTGCACACAGCCGTGTGCTGGCACACGGCAAAACCTTTATGCTCTGTGAACCCTATTTTTGAATCAAAATTTTCAATTCTATCTTTGCCGTGGGCTTTGGTTGCAGAACACGGCAAACCTCGTGTCCTTTGCCATGTGTTTTGCTTGCAGCACACGGCAAAGAAACGGTATGAAACCCTAACTCTCCCCCGCGCATGAACCGTTTTTCCCCTCGCTTGCCCACGCCGCCGCGCTCCTCCTCTGCTCGCCCACGCCGCCGCTCTGCTCGCCCACGCCGGCCGCCGCTCTCTCGCCCGCACCGCCGCTCTGCTTGCTCGCCTGCGCCGCCGCGCTCCTCCTCTGCTCGCCCGCGCCCCTGGCCCGCAGCTCGCTCCGGCCGGCCGCGAGCTCGCCCCGCCCCCTGGCCCGTAGCTCGCCCCCTCGATGGGCTCACAGCTCGCCCAGCCCTGGTCAGCCCGCAGCTCGCCCTGCCCCGGCCGGCCCTGCAGCACCCCCTCCCTATCCACTGTCCCGGCCGGCCCCCTCCCTACAGCGCCCCCTCCTGCCGGTCTGCACCTCTCCTGGCTCGGCGTCTCTCCAGCAGCGCCCCCCTCCCGCCGGTCTGCACGCATCTGGCCTGACATCCTCGCAGCGGGTAGAGGTCGGCCCGCCCAGCTCGCGACCACCATAGGCGAGATGGTCGACCGTTAGGTCCGGCTCACCCTGCCTACGACTCGGCCACGCTTCAAAGGTATAAAATTTACTCCTCCGCTCTTGGTGTAGTTGTTTATAGATGATTGTGCTGACTAGGTAGTAGTGGTATGGTTAGTAGGATGGCCTTCTAATTATGAAGGTACTGTTACAGGGTTTTGGATATCTGCTCGAGCCCGAGTGCCGGTGCTGGTGCCCGAGTGCCGGTGTCGCCTTCCCTGCTGCCGTGCTGACACCCTCGATGATTTGCTCACGCTCCGAGGGTATAAATCTTGCGCCTATCTTCACATGTACCTAGGGTTTATTTTTGTGTCTAGATAACCAAGTCAGTCGCGAAACCTAGGGGTCTCCTGTTCGGAAGGGTTACGCGGATAAATATGTATTTAGTTGCATATTTTAACCGTAACTCTTCCGGATTGTCCACGTATTTTGGACAGCCGGAGGATGTGCAGATTGGGTATGTTCTCCATGCTTTGCCCTGAGCTCGAGACAGAATTTCGACGGCGCCTCCCTGTTGTTCTCCGGATGCACATCCTCTCGGCTTTTGGCCCGAGACATGTATCGGGAGAACAGCGGGGAGGTGCTGCCGAAATTTTGTCTCGAGGCGGGATAGAGCATGGAGAACGTACCCAATCTGCACATCCTCGGGTGGGATTAGAGCTCACCTATTAGAGAGATAGGGTTTTGCATGGCGTAAAACCTATATTCGTTAAAATTAATCGAACTAATGTTGGATGTAATGACATGTTAAATTGAAAGCATTGTAATTATGTTTTTATGCTAGATAGAGGATGGATTCGAGTCGTTTATGGATGTACGAGGGCAGAACTAGTCAGTGGGATTTTACTGATGAATGGAGAGATAAGACTGAGCAGTTCGTGGACAATGCGTTTGCCATACCTGCTAGACCCACAAAAGTGTTGTGCCCCTGCATGAAATGCCGTAACATGAAACGGATGACGAAGGATGAAATGAGTAAACACCTGCTAAAATTTGGGTTCACACCGAATTACGATCGTTGGATTTGCCATGGCGAGCAACCAGCAAAACGTGTAAGAAAGGAGTCGCAGCAGAGTCAGCCAGCGGGAGGATTTGATGCTAGGTTTGATGCGTGCTTAGATGTGTTCCTTGATGCAAATGCACCTGAAAACCCAAATGCAAAGGAGGGGGAGACACCATAGGAGGCGGAGACAAGTGAGGAGCCGAAACAGAGCACAAAGAAGTTCTATGAGGTTGTGTTTGCTGCACAGAAACCCCTTCATCCACATACAGAGGTTACTCAGTTGGATGCCGTGGCTCGCCTAATGGCCTTCAAGTGTCAGAGTAACTTATCCAGAGACAAGTTTGATGATCTTCTGGTTGTCATCGGCAGCATTCTACCGAAAGGGCACATCTTGACCAAGAGCTTTTATGAGTCGACTAAAATCCTCAAATCACTGAAGATGACATATGAGAAGATAGACGCTTGTCCAAAGGGATGCATGCTATTTAGAAAAGAACATGCTAATGACAGCTATTGCATCCATTGCAAATCCTCTAGGTACTTTGAGGTCAAATCTGGTGATGGCACAAAGAGGCAGACTGGGATTCCCCAAAAGATCCTCCATTATCTTCCATTCTTGCCGAGGCTCCAACGGCTTTTCATGACGGAGAAAACTGCCCAACAGATGCGATGGCCCCTTGAGGGGAAATGATACAAAGACAAGATGATACATCCGTCAGATGGTCAAGCATGGCAGAACTTCGTCAAGAAATATCCTTTGAAAGCGGGCAACCCGAGGAGCGTAGCAGTTGCGATATCAACCGATGGGTTCAATCCATATGGCATGTCAGCTGCAACATACAGTTGTTGGCCCATGTTTGTTATTCCCCTGAACCTCCCTCCTGGCGTCGTCATGAGATCTGAGGACATGTTTGTATCGATGATAATCCCGGGGCGGAAGTACCTAGGAAAGAACATGAGCGTGTACCTTGAGCCACTAGTGGATGACTTGCTTGTTGGGTGGGAAGATCGTGGGGTGCGAACATACGACGCCGCAACAAAGGAGCACTTTGTTATGTTTGTCTGGTACCACACATCCCTGCATTACCTACTGGCACATGCGTTGTTCTGCGGCTGGTGTACACATGGGAAGTGGCCTTGCCTGATGTGTAGGCAGGCTGTGACTTTCTTTTGGTTGAAGAAGGGTGGCAAGTATTCTTGTTTTGATGAACACCGAAAATTCCTTGAGGCGAATCATAAATATAGGAGTGACACAAAGAACTTCAACAAAGGTGTTGTTGTCCATACTCCACGTCCACATCTACCAACCGACAAAGATACCAAGGCTGAGTTAGAAGCTCTCGTGCCAAACACCGATGGGAAAGGTTTCGTGGGATACGGGGAGACACACCAGTGGACCCACATTCCATGCGTGTGGAAGCTTCCTTACTTCGAAGATCTCGAGCTTCCACACAATATTGATGTAATGAACACCAAAAAGAATATTAGTGAGGCCCTTCGGAGCACAATTATGGACACCGAGAAGACGAAGGATAACATTAAGGCTAGAATCGATCAACAACAATGGTGCGATAGGCCAAATTTGGATCCACAGCCTCCCGGAGTCAAAGGACCCAGGTGGACTAAGCGAAAGGCCCCGTTCTGCCCTTCAAGGATAGAAAGGAGGGAAATATTCTAGTGGATCGTCGACTGCTTGTTCTTCCCTGATGGGTATGCAGCTAACTGGATGAGAGGAGCAAACCTGGAAACGTTGCGAGTGCATGGGCTCAAGAGTCATGACTATCACGTGTGGCTTGAGCGGATAATGCCCATCATGATTCGAGGCTATGTCGACGAGCAGACTTGGCTAGTGCTCGCAGAGTTGAGCTATTTCTTTCGCCAGCTTTGTGCTAAGGAGTTGGACCGTGAAGTGGTCAAGAAGCTAGATAAACAGGCACCCGAGCTGCTTTGCAAGCTAGAGATGCTCCTTCCGCCAGGGTTCTTTAATCCGATGCAACATATGATCTTGCATCTCCCAAGGAGGCGTTACTAGGGTCCACTGTGTAGACCCGTTGGCAGTATGGCCCTGAGAGAGAAACAAAGAAGCTTCATGAGCAAACAGGCAACAAATGCAAGATCAAGCCATGCATAGCCGAGGCAACACTTAACAAGGAGGTGTCAAACTTCACGACAAAGTACTATGATGAAAGCATTCCCACTCAGCACAATCCAATCCTTCATTACAATGCCGCCAAGCCTGATGATGTACCCAAGCTTGGCATCTTCATAGGGCTAGGTGGCACATCTAGAGGCTCGAAGAGGCGCAAGATAACGAATCCCAAATGGGGCTTAATCCACTCGTATGTCTTGAAAAGCATGGATGAAGTGAAGCCGTACTACAAGTAAGTGCTCAGTACTTAGTTTTTCACACACATTCACTCGTTAGTCCGTGGCTAACACTTCCTCTTTTTCATTGCCATAGACAATTCACCCAGAAATATTGGAAGCTAAGGAGGGATCCAACGGAAGAAGAAGATAATGATCTTTTTGTAAATGGTGGTGGTTACAGTTTCATTAGCTGGTTCTCAACATTGGTACCTTTCTATATAACTTTCTCGTAGTGCTTACATTACTCGACCACTTCTCCTACTAAACTTTCCCTGCTGAACATGTAGGCAAAAAATGACCAAGAGATGAGACTCGAGTTGAGACAAATTGCCAGGGGCTTTACCTCACCTGTCAATGCATTTGATGCTTATGACGTCAATGGGTATCGCTTTCATACCCATGAGTACATAGAACACCGGGCCAACCGGAAGACAACAAATAGCAGGGTTTTGTGTGAAGGCTCGGATGGGCTCCATTACTATGGTAGAGTCGAGGGTATATACGAGCTGAATTATGGTTTCGGCAAAGGGCTTAACCCCGTTGTATTCAAGTGTCACTGGTTCGACCCACAGCGGGTGAAACGGAAACCTAAAATTGGCTTGGTCGAAGTTGAGCGAAGCTCCGTTTATGAGGGATATGATGTATATATTTTGGCTACCCGGGCCTTTCAAGTATTCTATCTCCCATACCCGTGCAAGAACCCCAAAAAACGACTTTAGGGTTGGGATGTTGTGATCATGGTGCCGACGCACAATAGGCCGCCTAAGCCAGACCAAGACGATTACCGTCGCCTTGACCCCTCGACATATGATGGCGAGTTCTTTCAGGAGGAAGGGCTTCCAAGGAAATTCACTATCAACTTGGCGACTGATGATGACATGGTCGTAGATGGTGAAGAACATGACGAGGTTGAGGCAGAAGACATTGTGGATGATGTAGTTGAGGAGGTTCAGAACGCACAAGACTTGACTTTGCTTGAACGGTTCCATGCAGGCCTTGACATAGATGAGCCAACGATACCACCTCCAGATTTCTTGCCTAATTATTGGTGGGGGGTGATAGCGATGACGAAGCAAGTGGCCCGTCGGTTGTTCCCAGTGATCTCGAAACGGGCTTCTGAAGTTCTTAGCGACCTTATATAATAGTGATTTGTAAAAGTAGCCTATTATTTGTGAGAACTCTTTGTAATAATAATGATTGTAAGAACTCTATTTGTGTGTTAATTATTTGCATTCAATGGTTTCATAAGAAATCTATGCCATGTTGTATTTTTAATTATGTGTTTTACTTATTTTCTCCTTTATCTATATCATTTGATTTACTCATGTGTACTAATGAAGATACTATTTTTTTGTGAATGCAGGTGTTTCCAACATGCCAGGAGGGGGGCGCAAAGGAGGAGGGGGACTACTAAAGAAGGCCGTGAAGAAAGTTAGAGGCTTGACGACTATTCTTGCGTAGTCTGACCCGACGGGCTCCACTTCACCCCCACGGGCAGCTAGTCCTCCAGCCCCTTCGAGGCGTCGGAGGGGTAGACGGCCACCTAGTCCTCCCCCAGTCGAGGACGTGGTGGAGGACATGGATGTTGACAAGGACGAGGAGGAAGAGGACGAGGAGTAGGTGGAGGAGGATGTGGACGTTGCTGAGGACGAGGAGGAGGAGCAGGAGGAGGAGGACGACGACAGGATCTGGGAGCCATCGGAGGTGTACGTTGAGACGGTTGAGTCGATGCCTTCTGAGCCTGGGACACGTGCTCCTTACCAGCGTGGGGTCTCCGAGCTGCCTACCATTGATGAGTGGAAGGCAGCCAGCGAGGTTGTTACGCTTATCCCGAGAGGGGAGAGGTACCTACTTTCACAATCATATGTTTTCACAACTTTTCATCACTATTTGCTCATATCGTTTTTGGTTGTTCATTGTGTAGGTCCTTCGTGTACAAGGAAGGCTACAAACTGTGTGCCTACTCGAGCATCCTTGGATGCCATGTTAGGAAGCACTGGCCTAGGTTTGTGACCATGCCTAATGGTCGCATCGAGATAGCTTGGACTTGGGACCACTTCGCTTACGCACCCGATCCGGATGGCGAATATGGGAGGAGGCTCAGTAACTGTGGATCTAGGGTGCTCCGTGATTTCTGGGTAAGTTAACTTTACTTCTCGTCATTCTGTAATTCTTTTTCAAGAGCCTACATTTCGTCACTTTCTTCCACTAATGCCTTTTTTCTCACTTTTTTGCATCCTTGTAGACCTACTTTCGTATGGATCCTGATTCTGAGAGGGAAGAATGCATTCAGGTGGCCGGCAGGATAGCACGGAAGAAAGTGACTGATATGCACTACGAGGGGCATATTTTGTCCATCCGCAATTGGTACACCGAGAAACGCAAGCTCCCGATGAAGAAGGAGCAAGCCCGAGAGATTGTGGACTTCCAGCCGTGGCAGTACTTGTAGGTACTTCCATTTCCCGTATTATGGACTTGGAGACCGCCGGATGTTTTTCATTAATATGTGTATTTTGTGCATATGCAGTCCCCTCCTCCGTACATAGGTCACACCAAACCTCAAGTTTGGCGTGCGATGGTCCGTCACTACACAAGCGCCGCATACAAGAGGAAGCACGCAGAACAAAAGCTGAGGAGAGCCGAGATGAAAGGTGGATCACACACGCAAGGCAGCGTCGCCCTTGGCATCATCCAAGACAAGAAGGTGAGAAAATGCATTGCCTTAACCTTGATCATCATATTCTTCCTTATTCCGCAAATGCATTCATGTATCTTTGTGCTATCTTTTGCAGGACAAGGAGATAGGCTCGACTGCATCGTTGTTCAAGATATGGGGCGACAAACGCAAGAAGAAGGATAAGAAAGACGGGACGATGAAGTGGGTGAGCGAGATCGCCGAAGCCAAGGACAAGGCGTATCGGGCCAACTATGCGGAGATTCACGGCCCCGAGGCGGACCCCGACATCGAGCCATTTAACCCCGAGGTTGCCATGCATGCGGGAGAAGGCAAGAAGCATGGCCGCTTGTTTGTCTGTGATGGGGCGGTAGATCCTAAGACCATCCCGTCGTTGAGACAGATCAACCGTGGCAAGACAAGCTCCTCGCCTGCCGTAGAGCCCCGCCCGACGCTGTCGTCTATAGCCATTGACGGGATACGGGTATGTTCTCCTTCCTTAGTCATCTATACTTCATTCCATATTTTCCATTGCAGCATCCATGACCTTCGGATGACACAACGTAGGCTCAATTGGAGGCTGAGAAGGCACAGAGGGAACATGCCCAGGCCCTCCTTGCTCAGCAGCAGCAGATGATGATGCAGCAGCAGCAGATGATGATGTGGATTGATACGTCTCCAACATATCTATAATTTTTGATGCTCCATGCTTGTTTTTACACCATTTGCCTACTGTTTCATTACACTTCGTGGCACTTTTATGCATTTTTCGGAACTAACCTACTAACACGTTGCCACAGTGCCAGTTCCCTGTTTTCTGCTATTTTTGTGTTTCAGAAGTGATACACAGGAAATATTCTTGGAATTGGACGAAACAAGTTCCTGAAGTCTTATTTTGTCCGGGAGCTTCCAGTCATCCGAAGGAGAGTAGGAGGGGAGCCACAGGGGCCACACACGCCAGGCCGGCGCGGCCAGGGCCTGGGCTGCGCCAGCCAGGCGTGAGGCCACTTGGCTCCACCTCTGACATTGCCCCTTCGCCTATAAAGACCCCCCCGACGGAAAAAACCTAAGTACCCGATCAATTTTCCAGAACACATCGCGATCCGCCACCGCCGTTGACCCGAAGATCGGGAGGGTCCAGAAGCTCATCCCGGCACCCTGCCGGAGAGGGGAATCACCACCGGAGGTCTTCTTCATCGCCATGCTTGCCTCCGGAGCGATGAGTGAGTAGTCAACCTTGGACTATGGGTCCATAGCAGTAGCTAGATGGTTGTCTTCTCCACCATGTGCTTCATGTTTAGATCTCATGAGCTGCCCTACATGATTGAGATCACCGTTATGTAATTCTACATGTTTGGTTTGTTGGGATCCGATGAATATTGGTGTTATGATTGAGTTGCTATACTGAATATTATCTTTTGTTATCTCTATGTTGTTTATGATCTTGCATGCTCTCCGTTGTTAGTAGCTATCTTGGCCGAGTAGTTGCTAGTGACTCCAAGAGGGGGTATTTATGCTCGATAGTGGGTTCATGCCTCTATTTAACCTGGGGGAGTGACAGAAACCTCTAAGGTTGTAGATGTGTTGTTGCTACTAGGGAGAAAACAACATTCATATGCTCAAGGGCATATGCTTTGTTTACATTACACACTTTGCTTAATGCAATTATCTGTTGTTCGCAACTTAATACTTGTGGATTTCTCGGATTGATTCGCCACAAGTGGATTATTAGTCATAGATGCAGTTGGATGGCGGTCTATGTATTTTGTTGTAATGCCCAGAGTAAATCTCATAGTGATCTTCTTGACATATCACGTTTATCTTTATTCTATCAATTGCCCAACTGTAATTTGTTTACCCAGCATGTGTTATTTATCTTATGGAGAGACACCACTAGTGAACTGTGGACCCCGGTCCTATTTCCATCATATTGCTATCACATGTTTACTTTACTCGCACTGTTTACTTTACTCGCATACTCTATTGTTTTCCACTCGATATACTCATAACCTTTGTTTCAAGCAAACCGGTGAGATTGACAACCTCATCGCAAGTTGGGAACAAAGTACTTGGTTGTGTTGTGTGCAGGTTCCGCGTTGCTACTGGCCGAAGACGAGTCAACAAGTATCGTTAAACGGCGCCCTTGTTGGAGTGCTATTAAGCCAGTCTGCATCACCTTCAGTCGTTTGTCTCTCCTCTCCAAGAACGATAAACCTTGGTTTCTTAACTGAGGGAAAACCAGCTACTATACTCATCACACCTTCCTCTTGGGGTTCCCAACGGGCTGGTCATTCACCACGCACAAGGACCGACTGTCAACTAGGCAATCAGCTATTTTTCTGGCGCCGTTGCCGGGGAGGAAGTAGAAGACTTCTGCAAGGGGAGTTTTTTTTCGCACGCACATCCTTTACTTTGTTATTGTTTTGCTTTACTTTATTTATTTTACCTGCATCGTTTTATATCAAAAACCCAAAAAAAATAGAATCCTTGGTAGTTGTTTTTACTTGTTTACTTTCGTTTTGCTAAAATGGCCAATCCTGAAAACACCAAGTTGTGTGACTTTACTAGCACAAACAATAGTGATTTTATCTGCACTCCTATTGCACCACCTGCTACTGCTGCAAACTTTTATGAGATTAAGCCTGCTTTGTTGAACCTTGTTATGAAAGAGCAATTATCTGGTGCTAGTACTGAAGATGCTGCAACTCATCTCAACAATTTTGTTGAGCTATGTGAGATGCAGAAATATAAGGATGTTGATAGTGATATTATTAAGCTCAAGTTGTTTCCTTTTTCTTTGAGAGGAAAAGCTAAAGATTGGTTGCTGTCTTTGACTAAGAATAGTATTGATTCATGGGCTAAGTGCAAGGATGCTTTTATTGGTAGGTACTATCCTCCTGCTAAGATTATATCTCTGCGTAGCAATATTATGAAATTTACTCAGTTTGATAATGAACATGTTGCTCAAGCTTGGGAAAGAATGAAATCTATGATAAAGAATTGCCCCACTCATGGACTGACTATTTGGATGATTGTCCAAACTTTTTATGCAGGACTGAATTTTTCTTCAAGGAACCTATTGGATTCAGCTGCTGGAGGCACTTTTATGTCCCTTACCTTGGGCGCCGCAACAAAGCTACTCGACAACATGATGGTAAATTATTCTGAATGGCACACTGAGAGAGCTCCACAAGGTAAGAAGGTAAATTCTGTTGAGGAAACCTCTTCCTTGAATGATAAGATTGATACCATTATGGCTATGCTTGCTAATGATAGGACTCATGTTGATCCTAATAATGTTCCTTTAGCCTCTCTGGTTGCTCAAGAAGAGCATGTTGATGTGAATTTCATTAGAAATAATAATTTTAACAACAATGCTTATAGGAACAATTTTGCTAGTAACAATTATAGGCCGTATCCTTCTACCAACGGTAATGGTTATGGTAATTCTTATGGTAATTCCTACAACAACACTAGGGCCGCGTCCTCCGTGCTTGAGGTAATGCTCAAGGACTTCATCGGTAAGCAAACTGCTTTTAACAAGTCTGTTGAGGAAAAGTTAGGCAAAATTGATATTCTTGCTTCTAAAGTTGATAGCCTTGCTCATGATGTTGAACTTCTGAAATTAAAAGTGTTGCCTAATGATGTGAAAGAGAACAATGTTTTTGCTACTGCTAATGCTATTCAAGTTGGAATTGCTAAAAATATTAGATTGTTAGCGAAATTGCATGCCAGGTGGGAAAGAGAAGATGAGATGGCTAGAGAGATGAAGGTATGTACTATTACTACCTCTAATGATGTTGCTCCTAATGCTAGCAATCCTCTTACTTTGATTGGTGTAGACAAAACTCCCACTCCTTGTGTTAAAAAGCCTAAAACTGCCAAAACTTTTTCTCAAAAGAGTGCTGAAATTTTTCTGAGTGTGGGAGATGATAGCTCTATTTCTTTTAATGATTTTGATGTTGATGGCTGCAATATATCTGAAGTTATTTTGTTCTTGCAAAAGCTTGCTTTGACTCCCAATGCTAGTTCTTTAAATATTGCTTTTACTAAGCATATTACCAATGCTCTCATAAAAATTAGGGTTGAAAAGTTGAAGCGAAAAGCTTATGTTCCCAAGAAGTTAGAATATGGTTGGGAACCCATCATTGATATGCATGTTAATGGTTATGATTTCCATGCTTTATGTGATCTAGGTGCTAGTATTTCTATCATGCCTAGAAAAATTTATGACATGCTTGATTTACCACCGCTTGAAAAATGTTACTTTGATGTTCCTATTGCTGATGTTGCTAAGAAGAAACCTTTGGGAAGGATTAATGATGTTCTTATTTTGGTTAACAATAACCTTGTTCCCTTTGATTTTCTTGTTCTGGACGTTGAATGTCATGCTTCATGTCCTATTATTTTGGGAAGACCCTTTCTTCGAACTGTAGGTGCCATCATTGATATGAGGGAAGGCACCATCAAATATCAATTTCCACTAAAGAAAGGTATGGAACACTTCCCTAGGAAAAGAAAGAAATTACTTTTTGACTCTATTCTTAGAGCAAATTATGAGCCTGATGCTTCATCACTTGATGTTACTTGATTCGCAATTTTCTGCGCCTAGCTCAAAGGCGTTAAAGAAAAGCACTCTTGGGAGATAACCCAATGTTTTATTTTCAGTACTTTTTCTTTTATTTGAGTCTTGGAAGTCATTACTACTGTAATGACCGCTCCTTATCTTGTTTATTTCATTTTTGTGCCAAGAGAAGCCTCTAATTCGAGTGAGGTAAAGATTTGGGGATGTTGCTGTCCTAAAACTGTTTTCGGTGCTGCACCGTAAAAATTCGTATAAATTCTCTGTATATCTTTTGGACCTGCGATTTCTTGTACTTATGCCCCAGGTTATATCCAAACTTTCGTTAGTTGAACACTTTTTGATTTGAGCAACAGAAAACCCCTCAAAAATTCGTCCTTTTCCAGCTGTTCTGTTTTGACAAATTTCTGCCAATATTTGTGTTTGCCACTTTATCGCTTTCTTTTGAGTTCTTTTGATCATGGAACTTTTGGGGAAGTTGCTACAGTAGTATTTTCTATATATGTGGTGGTTTTGAGTTGAAACGTGAAGCAAAAAGAGGTTGATTATATGTTATGCTACACTAATGTTGCTAATAGAATTGTGTTTAGTTTTGTATGAAGGAAGTTTTCAAGTGTAGGGATTGGAGAATGATGAGATGAGTTGAAGAATGGACAAAAGCTCAAGCTTCAGGATTCCTATGCATCACCCCAAGAAATATCCAAGAAGTACAAGCGTCAAAGCTTGGGGATGCCCCCGAGGCACCCCTTCTTCATCGGCAAAAATCAGGTCACCTTTCAAAACACTATATTTTTATTGCTTCATGCACTATGTGTTTTTCTTGGAGCGTCAGTTGTTTTAGTTTTCTTAGTTAGTTTGTTTTGTTTGCTGCAATAAATGGTTGGACCCCAACAAATTTCCTTTGGAGGAGATGTACTCGTTTTCATTTGCCAAGAATACTCCGTTTTCATTCTTACAATTTCACCGAGTGTTCTTCTTTTTCTGCTACTGCTTTTGGTTTTCGTTTTCACCTTGATATGCGTTCAGACCTTGTCATATCTTTTCATCAAGGTGTATTTTTGCCTCTGATCTTTATTGGTTTTCATCAAAAGAGGTGTTTATAAAAATTTTCAAATGGTGTTGGAAAAGAGAAAAAGCTTTGTGCAAAAAAGTGGTACAAGAAGGAGCTTGTGTAGACTGCGGCTTAGGCTTTTTCATGTCATGCTTGATGTCTTTTTGATAGTATGCTTAGTGGTTTTGCTGTAGCATGACTTGTCTCAAATAACTGAGATTGCTTAATGAGTCTTTGAAAAAATCATGCGTTGTTTTTAATTGTATGGAAGCATTATTTTGGTTTTCTCCTTGTTGCTTTATTTGGGTTGACTTGGTGCATGCTCACACATGTTAGACTCTTACAAAGTCGCCAATAGCCTCTATGATCATTTAGTTTTTGACTTTTGATGCCATCTTATGCTTCTTTTAATGTCGCTTTGTCGCCTTGCATGATTATGGCCATTACTGCTCTCTTAGTTGGTCGCTCCCAGTCTTTTGCTAGCCCTCGCCTTGTACTGAGTATGAGCTCTACTCGTGCATCCAACTCCTAAAAGCCAAAGTTTGCCAAAGTGTCCACCATACATACCTACTAGCAATTTGCTATTCCAAGTAAATTTGACTTGCTTTTATTTTCTCTTCAAATTAAACTCTTACCAGTGTTATGCGAAATTCGGTCAGTAAAGCTCTCACGAACCGGAAGGCACACTTTACTTTTTCCTGTTCTTAAAAATTTGACATTGTGGTCTCTTATGTTGAGTTGTTATGCTTGCAAGTTGTAAGTTGGAGACTAGCCCAGCCATGCAGTCATGGGCAAGCTTTAAACATTGCACTTCTTATTTGAGTTGATATCGTGATCTTTTGTTTATGGATGCCCGCGGTGTGAAATGAATTGGGAATCTTGTGGGGATCATGGAGTTTGTATATGTGTTAGGGAAACGCCGGGCCGCTAATCTAAGCCATGCATAATTCATGGTGGAAATTTGCAGCATACCCATGGTGAACATTCAACGACGCATCTCACAATAAAAAGCTAAACAAATGGCAAATAAAAGAAATGTCGAGGTGTTCATTGTCTGCTTGTCCTGTCATTTTGGTGTGGGCTTGTTCCATGTCATCGGGCACGGAGGTACCCTATTGGCGGTTCTCAATGATATGCATATATTTACAATTACAAGAGCCTTGCTTGGGACTCTAAGTAAAGTAGCATGAGGTTTGGGTACTCGTATTCATGGGACACGAGGTTTTCAACTTATGATTTGTCAAGCATATGCATCATAATTGTTCTCGCATTAACTTTAACCATTCAAGATGCTTATGATGGGGGCAATGAGAGCTCAAAGCCGGTAAGTAACATAATTTTTGAAGGTTATAAAACTTGCAATCACTGCTTCCCTCTGCGAAGGGCCTTTCTTTTACTTTTATGTTGTGTCACCACCTTCTACCTTTATGCACCGTCTAAGAGAGCATAGTTGTCATTCTTAGTATAATATGCATTGTCCCAAAGTTCATTGATTGATTCATATTGTTGGTTTCACTTGTTCTCAAATTATTTGTATCTAGTCGCCCTCTTAAACTTGAAGGTGTCCTATGCATTTATGTTTTGCTCTCTTTGAAGGACAAGCTGAAAACCATTTGTATGTTTTTCCTTATGATTTGAACACACGTTTGACTTTCATTGTTTCATTTTCATGATCTTTTGTTTGTGTTCATTTGCATGTTTACAACATGGTTGCTAAGTTCTTATTATCAAGATTATATCTTCATGCCCATGTTTTAAGTTCTTATGATCCCAGCTCACAAATGCTTACATACATGATCAAGATTGTGTAGGTGCATGTCACCTCAAAAATTATTGTTTTGTTATCACTTACCTACTCGAGGACAAGCAGGAGTTAAGCTTGGGGATGCTTGATACGTCTCCAACGTATCTATAATTTTTGATGCTCCATGCTTGTTTTTATACCATTTGCCTACTGTTTCGTTACACTTCGTGGCACCTTTATGCATTTTCCGGAACTAACCTACTAACAAGTTGCCATAGTGCCAGTTCCCTGTTTTCTGCTGTTTTTGTGGTTCAGAAGTGATACACAGGAAATATTCTCGGAATTGGACAAAACAAGTTCCTGAAGTCTTATTTTGTCCGGGAGCTTCCAGTCATCCGAAGGAGAGTAGGAGGGGAGCCACAGGGGTCCCACACGCCAGGCCGGCGCGGCCAGGGCCGCGCCAGCCAGGCGTGAGGCCACCTGGCTCCACCTCTGACATCGCCCCTTCGCCTATAAAGACCCCCCGACGGAAAAAACCTAAGTACCCGATCAATTTTCCAGAACACATCGCGATCCGCTGCCGCCGTCGACCCGAAGATCGGGAGGGTCCAGAAGCTCTTCCCGGCACCCTGCCGGAGAGGGGAATCGCCACCGGAGGTCTTCTTCATCGCCATGCTTGCCTCCGGAGCGATGAGTGAGTAGTCTACCTTGGACTATGGGTCCATAGCAGTAGCTAGATGTTTGTCTTCTCCACCATGTGCTTCATGTTTAGATCTCATGAGCTGCCCTACATGATTGAGATCACCGTTATGTAATTCTACATGTTTGGTTTGTTGGGATCCGATGAATATTGGTGTTATGATTGAGTCGCTATACTGAATATTATCTTTTGTTATCTCTATGTTGTTTATGATCTTGCATGCTCTCCGTTGTTAGTAGCTATCTTGGCCGAGTAGTTGCTAGTGACTCCAAGAGGGGGTATTTATGCTCGATAGTGGGTTCATGCCTCTATTTAACCTGGGGGAGTGACAGAAACCTCTAAGGTTGTAGATGTGTTGTTGCTACTAGGGAGAAAACAACATTCATATGCTCAAGGGCATATGCTTTGTTTACATTACACACTTTGCTTAATGCAATTATCTGTTGTTCGCAACTTAATACTTGTGGAGTTCTCGGATTGATTCGCCACAAGTGGATTATTAGTCATAGATGCAGTTGGATGGCGGTCTATGTATTTTGTTGTAATGCCCAGAGTAAATCTCATAGTGATCTTCTTGACATATCACGTTTATCTTTATTCTATCAATTGCCCAACTGTAATTGTTTACCCAGCATGTGTTATTTATCTTATGGAGAGACACCACTAGTGAACTGTGGACCTCGGTCCTATTTCCATCATATTGCTATCACCTGTTTACTTTACTCGCACTGTTTACTTTACTCGCATACTCTATTGTTTTCCACTCGATACACTCATAACCTTTGTTTCAAGCAAACCGGTGAGATTGACAACCTCATCGCAAGTTGGGAACAAAGTACTTGGTTGTGTTGTGTGCAGGTTCCGCGTTGCTACTGGCCGAAGACGAGTCAACAAGTATTGTTAAACGGCGCCCTTGTTGGAGTGCTATTAAGCCAGTCTGCATCACCTTCAGTCGTTTGTCTCTCCTCTCCAAGAATGATAAACCTTGGTTTCTTAACTGCGGGAAAACCAGCTGCTATACTCATCACACCTTCCACTTGGGGTTCCCAACGGGCTGGTCATTCACCACGCACAAGAACCGACTGTCAACTAGGCAATCATGGATGAACCAGAGGCTCAGTGCCCACGATGCCCACTTATCGGTGAGTTCTCGCTCATACAACCTTAGACGAATCATAATTCCATACACCTTACCTGCGCATGCTTGATTTGCAGGCCTCTCTACCGGCTGGCACCACTCTTCCTACATTTGATCCACCTCCCTTTGACTTCAACACATGGGTAAGTTCTCGCTTGTATTATGTGCCAATCTCAAAATACCACATGTCTAGTGCATATTGACTTAGGCTCACAATTTTCTATCTTGTAGCTACATGCCTCGGGTGAATCCAACAACGCGGAGGTCGGTGGGTCATCGGGTCAGAATGAAAATGACATGATGACGCCTCCTACGGGAGGACTGCCTAGCTTCAACAACCCGCACGTCGCCCACCGGCTTTGACTCCCGGTTAGATCTCAAATTCTACTTAGTTGTCAAATTTCTACACTTAGCGCAATCTTCCCTTAGTTGTCATATTTCTACACTTAGTGCTATCTTCTCTTAGTTGCCATGTTGGTTTAGTGACTTGTAGTTTCAATGTCCATTTAGTGACTTGTAGTTGTCATGTCCATTCTTACATATTACTTGTCAAAAATACTTGCTAATGGTAGAGATTCGGTCACTTTGAGTTGCTATGTCCATTTAGTAACTTGTAGTTTCCATGTGCATTGTTTCAACAACACTTGTCAAAAGTACTTCATATTTGTATACTATGTCATATGACTTGTCAATCTAATGTTTTTTGCATTCGAACTTGTAGGATGTGCATGAAGGATGAACTCGTTGATCTTCCGGCATTGGGTTGCCATGTGTTATTGTATTATGAACATATGAACTTGTTATGCACTATTGGTGGTCATGGAGTTTGTATTATGCACCTATTGTGATCTATTATGCATGTATTTGCGATCTATTATGCTAAATTTGTGATATATTGTGTATTTATTTGTTGTATGATGCAAATATGTTCTTGTGATGCCACTGCTGTTGGCTTTGATGCATATATATTGTTATTGTATTTTATGTGCAGGGATTCCTGTAAATACAATCAAAAAAGAGAAAAAACTGGGACTTTGTCGTGTGCTTGCACACGGCAAAGGAACCAAATGTCCTCTGCCGTGTGCTTGCGCACGGCAAAGGAGACACGCGTCGGCAGACTGTGATGCTGGGATGGGGATCTGGCAATCTGGATTGAGTCTTTGCCGTGTCTTGACACACGGCATAGACAACCGCATGGCATAATGCAAGACTGCTGGCCCACGGCAAAGTATCTACCCACGACAAACTGGACACGGGACATCGTAGATAGAGGGCACACGGTGAAAGCAAGCTCACGGCAAACTCTCTAGGCCCACGGCAAAGTTGCTGCCCATGGCACACTGCGCATGGGTCATTTGTAGATAGATGGCACACGGCAAACTACGGCTCACGGCGAAGGAAGAAAGAGCTCACGGCATAGATATTTCGCACGGCAGACTGCTGCTGGGGGCCAAAGCTGGTTTCCGTTTGCCACCCGGGAGCCGTTTGTTGCTTTACTTCTCCGTGAGTCGGCTGCGAGCACACGGCGAACACGTCGTCGTGCGTTTTGGTGTTTGCTCACGACATAGAAGATTCGCCGTGGCCTGCGTCGCCGTGTGGTGTTCGCCGTGGGCTAACGCACGGCAACAGTTCTGCCGTGTGTTTTCAACGTTTCGCCGTGCGCCGCAGGCACACGGCATAGCAAGGTTTTCCGGTAGTGATACTCCCTCCGTCAGGAATTACCCTGCATTCTGTGTTTGGTCAAAGTCAAAATTTTCAAATTTTGACCAAACATATTAGTAAAACTATAAATAACTATGAAATCAAATACATGCAATATAAAAATATATTTTATAACAATTCTATGATGGTTATTTTATATTATAAATATTAATATTTTTTCTTATACGCTTAGTCAAAGTTTATAAAGTTTGATTTTGACTAAACCCAGAATGCAGGGTAATTCTTGACAGAGAGAGTACAAAAGATGTTTTCAACTGTATAATTGTTGTGACATATAATTTATAATTGTTAACCAAATTGATGCTCAAACTTCTTTCTTGAATTAGTCTAATAAGCCGGTATGGAAGAGGAATAAGAGATTTGCTCCATTACATACTCTCTAAAAAAATACATCTTTTGACACAGATTAGTTGTTTAGACGGCATCTTAGCTCTTCCGTTGATTCGATTTAATTAATCCGCTCCATACGCCCCAAACATCATCTTCAGAAAACAAATTTCAGATTCATCTACATGTATTTGCAACGTGTACTCTTAATATCTAGGTGCGCGTCCAGTGAAATGTCTCAGCAAGCTATAGTACAAAACTCAAAAAAAAACTAAGAGGAATATTTCTGAATGGAAGAAGAAGATCCGTCCGATGAAAGTTCCAATTATTTTTGATAAACAGAATATATATTGATATCTAAATGGTACTAATTATACCTGACCTCTTCAACAACATAATATAGATGTTCTAGCCGAACATCATGACATTTTTTTCAAGTATTTTTAGTTACTAGGGTGACTAATCATTTTAATCTTCCTCGCGTCGCTTCCTCCATGGCGACTGACGGAGCAAACCCTAGCCCCCCTCCTTTGGCACCACAACCTCCTTCGTACCCTCTCCCTTTGTCGTCCCCAAAGGCTGCCACCGGTGAAGGTGCGACGGGATCTTGCATCTCACGATCATGGCAGGGATATTTGAAGGGGTGGCACACACCAATGCGAGATCCTCCTCATCTGGTTGCTTCTCTCCATGGCATTGCGAGAAGATGGGCTTGATAGATGGCGCGTCTGGCCTGTGTTGCAAGGACCCCCGGAGCAGTGGCTCCGCACACGGCAATGGAATCAACCCCTCTGCATGGGACAACTGGCAAAGAGGTGGCTCCATGAGGCGGCAGATCACGGGATCTCGAGCCCGAGTTTGTCGCAAGAAGCACGTGGTAGGTGGAGCTATCATCGGCAGAGATGACGCTGGATGCGGGAGAACCAAAGCTTCCGGAGTCCGCAAATCAAAACCTGGGGTGGTGGCTCCATATGATGGTGGCGGTATTGATCTCACGGTTGGTGGCGGGTTAGCCGGTTGTGGCTTTGGGGAGGCGCAACTGCGGTGAAAATAGCATCGATTTTGGACATGTCAGACGATGGCGTCATATTTGGGTGGTTAACATATTAAAGGCATCGTGGTTGTAGCTCTCATCTTTGAACCGGATCCGCTCTAGGCAAAACATTAGATCTAGGTCTACCGGATTAGACATTGGCGGTGCGGCAAAACATGCCTTCATGTTCTAGTAAGTTATTTCATGTGCAATATATGCAATGCAACTTCTATATTGTATTCTATTCACATTCATATGGGCAACTGCAGGAACTCCTCGACACATACCTCTGACGAAGCAATGCTACATCTACAGGTGGTTTCTTACGGATTTGCGTCTACGGAATCACGTGGAGGCAAGGTACGGGGTTGGACTCCTGAAATCACGCAAGGGTGAGGGAATTGAACCAATCATTAGTTTCCACTCTCGTTCGTAACATGTTTCCGTAAGATTCAGTTCGTAGGTCTAGCATTTTTGCCTCTGACAAGGCTCCATGACGGCAAACATCGCGGGCTTGTGTCTAGTCCCATGGGAGGCATGCCACCTATGATCCCTGGCAGGTTGTCGTTTGTTGTGATCTTTTATTTTTTGTTGTTGTGATTTTGTATATATTTTTTTATTTTTGTTGTGTTTGCTAGATATTTGTTTTGTATAACTGTTGTGGCAATCTCTTAATTTATTTTTTATGCAGACATATTGCTTTTATTTTAGTCTAGAACATTTTTCTTCCAATGTTATTTGGTCTATTTTTGGGCTGGGTTTTTAGCCCTAATGACGCAAATTTTTATTTTCTTTTGTTGTGTCAATAATATTGCAATGCTGGAAACTCTGAAATTTTTGTTGCATAGGTTTACTGTTAGTTTATTTTGTTGTATAAGTATATAATATTATTGTGATGGTACAGTCGATTTGTTGGAATGTCAAATACACCCAACAATTCATTGTATTGCAAATCAACATGTGTCATTGAAATTCATAGCTTGAAAAGAGGAGGAGTGAATGAAGGAGTTGAGGTGCGAGATTTTTTTGTTTCCTTTCAAAGGACGTTGAATCAAGCGGGGCTTCGACTTAGCTGATCAATCAGCCGCCTGCCTATGGGGAAATGAGCAGTTCATTCTCTTTATAGATAACATAAATGCCAAACCACACAGCAAGGAGGGATCTTCCATAATTTTGAGTCAGAGGGCCAAGACTACATACATGACACAAACAGTAAAGTAATAAAACAAAATTGACATGAGTACCAACACTAGTATTTTAGGAAAAGCAACTGAAGAACCTAAACAACACATCGCTCGTAGCCGAGAGTACAAATCACCATTGTCGAGAACATAACAACCGGGATAAATATTGCAAGGACCATCGACGTCTAGAAAAATTCCTAAATTAATCTGGCTAAGCAAGATTTGAAAGACCATACCTAGAGTAATTTAATCTCCTAACACCACCATTGACGCCCAGAAGAAGATATTGTTATCAAACTAAGGGCCAAAGATCACTTATTATAGACGATGCCATATTTATTAATGCTATGGCCAAAAAGAAGAAGACTACAAAAACCCTGACCTAATCTATACTTTAAAAACTCTACTCATAGATTGGGTTCTCTCACCCCTTTTGATGTAGGAAAGACTGACCGAAGGAGACTCTCGTAGGAAAACCTTTATTGGAGACATTACATTAGTGACGCATATCTAAACTATGATCCCACAAAAATTTGACCAAACTACCGGTGGCGTGGTGAAATACATGAGGTAATTAAAAATCAGTGGCACACTAGCACCATTGTGTGGGTCTAGTTGGCCCGGCATGCCCCAAAAAACCCATGGTGTGGCCTAGCTGCTACTCCACTAGAATCAGTAATATTGGTTGCATGACAGCTGTACCACGCCACCGACATCAGAAATATTGGTGTCATGGTATAGTGGGCCACGCCACCAGCCTCCAATGCGGCCCAGCCCACACACGCGTTCACAGGGATGTGCCCATACCTACGATGTCGCCCCGCTGTGCTGCCGTCTCTCTCACCAACCATCCATGTCAGTTTGCTCTCGATGGACCGGGGATCTTGCGCGGCCTCATGCATCTTAATCTTCATGACGCTGCCTGAAACGTCTCTAACGTATTTATAATTTTTGATGCTCCATACTTGTTTTTACACCATTTGCTTAGTGTTTCGTTACACTTCATGACATTTTTATGCATTTTCCGGAACTAACCTATTAACGAGATGCCATAGTGCCAGTTCCCTGTTTTCTGTTGTTTTTGTGTTTCAGAAAAGTTACACAGGAAATATTCTCGGAATTGGACGAAACAAAAGCCGAACGTCCGGAAATTTACCGAAGCTTCCAGAGATCCAAAGAGGAGACGGAGAGGGGCCACAGGGCAGCCACACCACAGGGCGGCACGGCCTGCCCCTGGCCCGCGCCCCCTGGTGGTGAGGCTACCCTGGCCTACTTCTGACGCTGCCCCTTCGCCTATAAAGACCCCCCGACGGGAAAAACCTAAAGACCCGATCACTTTTCTAGAAACATATCGTGATCCGCCGCCGTCGTCGACCCGAGATCGGGAGGGTCCAGAAGCTCTTCCCGGCACCCTGCCGGAGAGGGGAATCACCACCGGAGGTCTTCTTCATCGCCATGCTTGCCTCCGGCGCGATGAGTGAGTAGTCTACCTTGGACTATGGGTCCATAGCAGTAGCTAGATGGTTGTCTTCTCCACCATGTGCTTCATGTTTAGATCTCGTGAGCTACCTTACATGATCGAGATCACCGTTATGTAATTCTACATGTTGTGTTTGTTGGGAACCGATGAATATTGGTGTTATGATTGAGTTGATGTGCTGAATATTATCTTATATTATGTCTATGCTGTTTATGATCTTGCATGCTCTCCGTTGTTAGTAGCTATCTTGGCCGAGTAGTTGCTAGTGACTCCAAGAGGGGGTATTTATGCTCGATAGTGGGTTCATGCCTCTATTTAATCTGGGGGAGTGATAGAAACCTCTAAGGTTGTAGATGTGCTGTTGCCATTAGGGAGAAAACAACATTCATATGCTCAAGGACATATGCTTTGTTTACATTACACACTTTGCTTAATGCAGTTATCTGTTGTTCGCAACTTAATACTTGTGGAGTTCTCGGATTGATTCGCCATAAGTGGATTATTAGTCATAGATGCAGTTGGATGGCGGTCTATGTATCTTGTTGTAATGCCCAGAGTAAATCTCATAGTGATCCTCTCGACATATGCACGTTGTCTTTATTCTATCAATTGCCCAACTGTAATTTGTTTACCCAGCATGTGTTATTTTATCTTATGGAGAGACACCACTAGTGAACTGTGGACCCCGGTCCTATTTCCATTATATTGCTATCACCTGTTTACTTTAATCGCACTGTTTACTTTACTTGCAAATTACTATCACTTTCCACTCGATACGCTCATACCCTTTGTTTCAAGCAAACCGGTGAAATTGACAACCTCATCGTAAGTTGGGAACAAAGTATTTGGTTGTGTTGTGTGCAGGTTCCACGTTGCTACTGGTTGAAGACGCACTAACAAGTATCGTAAACGGCGCCCTTGTTGGAGTGTCACTAGGCTAGCAAGCATCACCTTCAGGAGTATTGGCTTTTTCCTACTAGATCGACAAACCTTGGTTTCTTACTGAGGGAAAAACTTGATGCTATATTCATCACCTTATTCTTGGGGTTTCCCAACTGGCCGGTCATTTACTTCATCATTCATTTCATCTTCACCGCGCCATCTATAGCAATCAAGACTTTTTCTGGCGCCGTTGCCAGGGAAAAAGAAGACTTCTGCAAGGGCAGTTTCGCACGCACATCCTTTACTTTGTTTTAAGTTTTGCTTTACTTTATTTTTGCTTGCATCGTTTTATCAAAAATATAAAAAAATTAGTTCCTTCTATAGTTGTTATTTTTGTTGGTCTTTTATTGTCTTGCTTTATCATGCTTTCTATCAATGGTTGGTTTCTTTGAAACTAAATCTTTTTGGCATGGTGGGTTCACGGAAGAACAACAAAAGTATTATGAGGAACACCGCTTGTCACAAAAAGGGAAACACTTATGGGAACAAATTAATAGATTGTATATCATTGCTAGAAACGTGTGCTCTACTTATAATGTTACTTATTGCTTTGATATATCTTGTTGCTGTAGGAGGTATAAACACCTCCCTTTTCAATGTGAGTATAATGATGATGTTACCATATCTTCTTATATTAGTGGAAATTATGACTTTTATGATGTGGAACAAATCGAAGAATTTATTGCTTGGAAGGGTGCATTTGAATTTGCTTATTTGCTTGATACTGATGATGCACCTTATAAATATGAAGTTTATGATATACTTACATTTTGCTTTGATAATTACAAGGGGAAAAATGGTTATATTCTTAAATATCTTATTAGATGCTCTCCAACGGAAGAGACTAATGCCTTGAAGGAGCCTATGGAAGAAGAAATTGCTGAAACTGGAAGCTCATTGGATGAAAAAGAAGAGAAGAGTGATGATCAAGAGGAGGAAGAATGGAGCTACCCATATCTACCTCCCAATAAGAGTAACTCTTTAACTAATACCTTATTTGATCGCACTCCATGCTTAACAAAGGAGGGTGAGTGTGATTTTTATATTGTTGAGTTTGTTCATGATGCTACTGAAAATTATTATGAGAGAGGAAAATATGGTTGTTGGAATTTTGATGTTACTAAAACACCTCTCTTTATATTGAAAGTTCCGAAGTTGCTCTTATTTTATCTACCCATGCTTGTTACTATGTGCTTCTTTGATTTATTTTCTTACAAGATTCCTATGCATAGGAAGTGGGTTAGACTTAAATGTGTTTCATATTTGCTCCTTGATGCTCTCTTTTGCTTCAATTCATATTTCTTATGTGAGCATCTGCTCAAATTACTGACCCTAGCTCAAAGGCGTTAAAGACAAGCACTCTTGGGAGATAACCCAATGTTTTTACTTTCAGTACTTTTTCTTTTATTTGAGTCTTGGAAGTTATTACTACTGTAATAACCTCTCCTTATCCTTTTTATTTCGTTTTTGTGCCAAGAGAAGTCTCTAATTTAAGTGAGGTAAGATTTGGGGATGTTGCTGCGGATATTCATTTTGGCTCACGGGAGCAAATGAACCTATTATTGAAAAACATATTTTAAAATGTCAAAAAATTCAGAACAAAAATTCCACATGTACATCTTGACATATTATGTTTGTACACAAATTTTTAGAAGAAAATAATATTTTTTATGTCCTATATAAAAAAGACAAATTTATGTATGAATATATCACTATTTATAGGACATATTTTTATCTTTTTTTACCGATGCCACATAAAATGTTCTTTGTTGTCAAAAACTTGTGTGCCAACATAGAATGTCAAGATCTACATGCTAAATTTATTTTTAGAATTTTTTTACATTTGAAATTGGTTTTTTTATACATTTTCCACAATAGGTTCATATACACCTAAGAGCCAAAACACCTCCTCCGATGTTGCTGTCCTGAAACAGTTTTCGGTGCTGCACCGTACAAATTCGTGAAAATTCTCAGTATATCTTTTGGACCTGCGATTTCTTGTGCATATGCCCCAGGTTATATCCAAACTTTCATTAGCTGAACACTTTTTGATTTGAGCAACAGAAAACCCTCTAAAAATTCGACCTTTGTCAGTTGTTCTGTTTTAACAGATTTCAGCCAATATTCGTGTTTGCCACTTTATCGCTTTCTTTTTGAGTTCTTTTGATCACGAAACTTTTGGAGAAGTTGCTACAGTAGTATATACTTTATATGTGGTGGTTTTGAGTTGAAACCTGAAGCAAAAAGGGTTGATTCATTATTATGCTTACACTAATGTTGCTAATAGAATTGTGTTTAGTTTTGTATGAAGGAAGTTTTCAAGTGTAGGGATTGGAGAATGATGAGATCAGTTGAAGAATATACAAAAGCTCAAGCTTGGGGATTCCCATGCACCCCAAGAAATATCCAAGAGGTACAAGCGTCAAAGCTTGGGGATGCCCCTGAGGCACCCCTTCTTCATCGGCAAAAATCAGGTCACCTTTCAACACACTATATTTTTATTGCTTCATGCATTATGCATTTTTCTTGGAGCGTCAGTTGTTTTTAGTTTTCAGTTGTGTTTAGTTTTGTTTGCTGCAATAAATGGTTGGACCCCAACAAATTCCTTTTGGAGAAGTTGCCTTGCTTTTCATTTGCCAAGAACACTCCGTTTTTCACTCTTATCGTTTCAACGAGTGTTCTTCTTTTTCTAGAACTACATTTAGTTTTCATTTTTCGCCTTGATTTGTGTTCAGATCTTGTTATATATTTTTATCAAGGTGTATTTTGACCTCTGATCCATGTTGGTTTTCATCAAAAGAGTTGTTTATAAAAAGTTCGAATGGTGTTGGAAAAGAGAAAAAGCTTTATGCAAAAAAGTGGTACAAGTAGGAGCTTGTGTAGACTGCGGCCTAGGCTTTTGCATGTCGTACTTGATGTCTTCTTGATAGTACGCTTAGTGGTTTTGCTGTAGCATTACTTGTCTCAAATGACTGAGATTGCTTAATGAGCCTTTGAAAAAATCATGCGTTGTTTTAATTATTTGAAAGCATTATTTTGGTTTTCTCCTTTGATGCTTTATTTGGGTTGACTTGGCGCATGCTCACACATGTTAGACTCATACAAAGTCGTCATTGCCTATATGATCATTTAGTTTTTGACTTTTGATGCCATCTTATGCTTCTTTTAATGTCGCTTTGTCGCTTTGCATGATTATGGCCGTTATTGCTCTCTTAGTTGGTCGCTCCCAGTCTTTTGCTAGCCCTCGTTTTGTACTGAGTATGAGCTCTACTCGTGCATCCAACTCCTCAAAACCAAGTTGTTCCAATGTGTCCACCATACATACCTATTAGCAATTTGCTATTCCAAGTACATTTGACTTGCTTTTATCTATCCTTCAAATTAAACTCTTTTGGTGTTATGCGAAAATTGGTCAGTAAAGCTCTCACGAACCTGATGGCATACTTTACTTTTGTCGTTTTAAAATTTTGACATTGTGGCTCTCTTATGTTGAGTTGTTATGCTTGCAAGTTGTAAGCTGGAAATTAGCCCAGCCATGCCGTCATGGGGCAAGATTTCAACATTGCACTATCTTTCATTTTAGTTGATATCGTGATCTTTTGTTTATGGATACTCGCGATGTGAAATGAGTAGGGAATCTTGCGGGATCATGGAGTTTGTATATGTGTTAGAGAAACGCCTGGGCCGCTAATCTAAGCCATGCATAATTCATGGTGGAAATTTACAGCATGCCCATAGTGAACATTCAACGACGCATCTCACAATAAAAAGCTATACCAATGGTAAATAAAAGAGATGCTGAGGTGTTCATTGTCTGTTTGTCCTGTCATTTTGATGTGGGCTTGCTCCATGTCATCGGGCACGGAGGTACCCCATTGGCGGTTGGTGGCGCGGTGATGATGGTGTGAAAGCTTCTTCTTTAATACACGGCAATGGCGACAGAAAACTTCTGGAACCAAGTTGACGTGGGAATGTGTAGTAAATAACCGGCCAGTTGAAAAACCCCAAGAGAAGGTTTTGATGAAGATAGCAGCAAGTTTTCCCTCAGTTATGAAACCAAGGTTTAATCGTCTAGGAGGAGGATGTCAATACGACTGAAGGTGATGCCCACTAGCTGCGTGATGCTCTAACAAGGGCGCCGTTAACGATAACTTGTTAGCATGTCTTCAACCAGTAGCAACGTGGAACCTGCACACAACACAACCAAATACTTTGTTCCCAACTTACGATGAGGTTGTCAATCTCACCAGTTTGCTTGAAACAAAGGGTATGAGCGTATCGAGTGGAAAGTGATAATAGTAATATGCGAGTAAAGTAAACAGTGCGAGTAAAGTAAACAGGTGATAGCAATGTAAAGGAAATAGGACCGGGGTCCACAGTTCACTAGCGGTGTCTCTCCATAAGATAAAATAAAACATGCTGGGTAAAAAAATTACAGTTGGGCAATTGATAGAATAAAGACAATGTGCATATGTCGAGAGGATCACTATGAGATTTACTCTGGGCATTACAACAAGATACATAGACCGCCATCCAACTGCATCTATGACTAATAATCCACTTATGGCGAATCAATCCGAGAACACCACAAGTATTAAGTTGCGAACAACAGATAATTGCATTAAGCAAAGTGTGTAATGTAAACAAAGCATATGCCCTCGAGCATATGAATGTTGTTTTCCCCCTAGTAGCAACAGCACATCTACAACCTTAGAGGTTTCTGTCACTCCCCCAGATTAAATAGAGGCATGAACCCACTATCGAACATAAATACCCCCTCTTGGAGTCACTAGCAACTACTTGGCCAAGATAGCTACTAACATCGGAGAGCATGCAAGATCATAAATAACATAGAGATAACATAAGATAAAATTCAGTACTTCAACTCAATCATAACACCAATATTCATCGGATCCCAACAAACACAACATGTAGAATTACATAACGGTGATCTCGATCATGTAAGGCAGCTCACGAGATCTAAACATGAAGCACATGGTGGAGAAGACAACCATCTAGATACTGCTATGGACCCATAGTCCAAGGTAGACTACTCAATCATCGCGCCGGAGGCAAGCATGGAGATGAAGAAGACCTCCGGTGGCGATTCCCCTCTCCGGTAGGGTGCCGGGAAGAGCTTCTGGACCCTCCCGATCTTCGGGTCGACGGCGGTGGCGGATCGCGATGTGTTTTGGAAAAGTGATCTGGTATTTAGGTTTTTCCCATCGACGGGTCTTTATTGGCGAAGAGGCATCTTCAGAAGTGGCCCTGGTGGAGCTCACCATAGGGGGGCGCGGGCCAGCCCCAGGCCACGCCCCCTGGTGGTGTGGCCCACCAGTGGCTCTCCTCCGGCTCCTCTTCGGTCTTCTGGAAGCTCCGTGAAATATCTGGACGACTGGCTTTGGTTTCGTCCAATTCCGAGAATATTTCCTGTGTAACTTTTCTAAAACACAAAAATAGCAGAAAACAGGGAACTGGCACTGTGGCATCTCGTTAATAGGTTAGTTCCAGAAAATGCATAAAAATGCCACGAAGTGTAACAAAACACTAAACAAATGGTGTAAAAACAAGCATGGAGCATCAAAAATTATGGATACATTGGAGATGTATCAGCGGTTCTCGATGAGACATGTATACTTACAATGACAAGAGCTTGCTTGGGACTCTAAGTAAAGTAGCATGAGGTTTGGGTATTCATACTTCACGGGACACGAGGTTTTCAACTTATGATTTGTCAAGCATATGCATCATAAGTGTATTCGCATTAACTTTAACCATTCAAGATGCTTATGATGGGGGCAATGAGAGCTCAAAGCCGGTAAGTACCATAATTTTTGAAGGTTTATAAAACTTGCAATCACTGCTTCCCTCCGCGAAGGGCCTTTCTTTTACTTTTATATTGAGTCACCACCTTCTATCTTTATGCACCGTCTAAGAGAGCGTAGTTGTCATTCTAAGTATAATGTGCATTGTCCCAAAGTTTTCATTAAATGATTCATATTGTTGGTTTCACTTATTCTTAAATTACTTGTATCTAGTCGCCCTCTTAAACTTGAAGGTGTCCTATGTATTTATGTTTTGCTCTCTCATGAAGGAAAAACTGAAAACCATTTGTATGTTTTCCATATGATTTGAACACACATTTGACTTTCATTGTTTCATTTGCATGATCTTTCATTTGTGTTCTTTTTCATGTTATAACATGGTTGCTAAGTTGCTTCTATCAATATTATGTCTTTCATGCCCATGTTTTAAGTTCTTTTGATCCCAGCGCACAACGCTTACATAGATGATCAAGATTGTGTAGGTGCATGTCACCTCAAAAATTATTTCTTTTGTTATCACTTACCTACTCGAGGACGAGCAGGAGTTAAGCTTGGGGATGCTGATACGTCTCTAACGTATCTATAATTTTTGATGCTCCATGCTTGTTTTTACACCATTTGCTTAGTGTTTCGTTACACTTCATGGCATTTTTATGCATTTTCTGGAACTAACCTATTAACGAGATGCCACAGTGCCAGTTCCCTGTTTTCTGCTATTTTTGTGTTTCAAAAAAGTTACACGGGAAATATTCTCAGAATTGGACGAAACAAAAGCCAAACGTCCGGAAATTTACCGAAGCTTCTAGAGAACTATAGAGGAGATGAAGAGGGGCTACAGGGCAGCCACACCACAGGGCGGCGTGGCCTGCCCCTGGCCCGCGCCCCCTGGTGGTGAGGCCACCATGGCCCACTTCTGACGCCGCCCCTTCGCCTATAAAGACCCCCCAACGGGAAAAACCTAAAGACCCGATCACTTTTCCAAAAACATATCGTGATCCGCCGCCGTCGTCGACCCGAGATCGGGAGGGTCCAGAAGGTCTTCCCGGCACCCTGCCGGAGAGGGGAATCACCACCGGAGGTCTTCTTCATCGCCATGCTTGCCTCCGACGCAATGAGTGAGTAGTCTACCTTGGACTATGGGTCCATAGCAGTAGCTAGATGGTTGTCTTCTCTACCATGTGCTTCATGTTTAGATCTCGTGAGCTGCCTTACATGATCGAGATCACCGTTATGTAATTCTACATGTTGTGTTTGTTGGGATCCGATGAATATATGTGTTATAATTGAGTTGATGTGCTGAATATTATCTTATGTTATCTCTATGTTGTTTATGATCTTGCATGCTCTCCGTTGTTAGTAGCTATCTTGGCCGAGTAGTTGCTAGTGACTCCAAGAGGGGGTATTTATGCTCGATAGTGGGCTCATGCCTCTATTTAATCTGGGGGAGTGACAGAAACCTCTAAGGTTGTAGAGATGCTATTGCCATTAGGGAGAAAACAACATTCATATGCTCAAGGGCATATGCTTTGTTTACATTACATACTTTGCTTAATGCAGTTATCTGTTGTTCGCAACTTAATACTTGTGGAGTTCTTGGATTGATTCGCCACAAGTGGATTATTAGTCATAGATGCAGTTGGATAGCGGTCTATGTATCTTGTTGTAATGCCCAGAGTAAATCTCATAGTGATCCTCTCGACATATGCACGTTGTCTTTATTCTATCAATTGCCCAACTGTAATTTGTTTACCCAGCATGTGTTATTTTATCTTATGGAGAGACACCACTAGTGAACTATGGACCCCAGTCCTATTTCTATTATATTGCTATCACCTGTTTACTTTACTCGCACTGTTTACTTTACTTGCAAATTACTATCACTTTCCACTCGATACGCTCATACCCTTTGTTTCAAGCAAACCGGTGAGATTGACAACCTCATCGTAAGTTGGGAACAAAGTATTTGGTTTTATTGTGTGCAGGTTCCACGTTGCTACTGGTTGAAGGCGCACTAACAAGTGTCGTAAACGGCGCCCTTGTTGGAGTGTCACTAGGCTAGCAAGCATCTGATACGTCTCAAACGTATCTATAATTTTTGATGCTCCATGCTTGTTTTTACACCATTTGCCTACTATTTCGTTACACTTCGTGGCACTTTTATGCATTTTCCGGAACTAACCTATTAACAAGTTGCCATAGTGCAAGTTTCCTGTTTTCTGCTGTTTTTGTGTTTCAGAAGTGATACACGGGAAATATTCTCGGAATTGGACGAAACCAAAGCCAGAAGTCTTATTTTTCCTGGGAGCATCCAGACATCCGAAGAGAGGAAGGAGAGGGGCCACAGGCCACCCTCACATAGGGCTGGCGCGGCCCAGGCCCTGGCCGCGCCACCCTAGTGTGAGGAGGCCTGGGGCCACCCCTGAGATCGCCCCTTCGCCTATAAGAAGCCTCGGGACGGAAAACCCTAAGGGATTCGGCAATTTTCCAGAAGCAGTTCCGCAGCTCCGCCGCCGCCGTCGACGAATTTCGAGGGACAGAAGTCTCTGTTCTAGCACCCTGCCGGGACGGGGAAGTGCCCCCGGAGCCATCTCCATCGGTCTCCATCGCCGTCTCCGTCGTCTCCATCGACCTCACCGCCATCTCCATCAACCTTGCTGTCTCCTATGATGAGGAGGGAGTAGTTCATCCCCGGGGCTAAGGGCTCTACCGGTAGCTATGTGGTTCACCTCTCTCTCCCATGATGTGATCGTGAGCTTTGTATCATGTTGAACAAGTAGATGTTATTATTCAGATATTATGTGTACTCTAGTGGTAATTATTAAAGTAATCTATTCCTCCTGCCATGGTGTAACGGTGACAGTGCGTGCATCATGGTGGTACTTGGTCTAGGCTATGATTGTGATCTCTTGTGGATTATGAGAATAATTATTACTATGATAGTATTGAAGTGATCTATTCCTCCTTTCATGGTGTAATGTTGACAGTGTGTGCACCGTGTTAGTACTTGGTCTAAGTTGCAATAATATCTATCTAGAATTGTGATTTGATTTGGGTATCTCTATGAGTGGTGTTTGTCAAGTACTTGATGAACTTTAAGGGGTGCTTCTGTAGCCACTACACAATGATTAGTGTTATTCAATAGCAGAGTAATTCAGAGTACCATAGTGAAGAGAAGTTATTTATTTGTTTAATTATGTTATATTTGTTGGGAGTGTGTCCACTAGTGAAAGTATGATCCCTAGGCCTTGTTTCCAAGCTTTGCACACCGTTTACTTGCTATTTTGTTACTTGTTTACTTGCTGCCATTTTTATTCCAGATTGCATTTACTACTTATAATCATCTATACCACTTGTATTTCACTATCTCTTCGCCGAACTAGTGCACCTATATATCTGACAAGTGTATTTGGTGTGTTGGGGACACAAGAGACTTTCTGTATCGTAATTGCAGGGTTGTTTGAGAGGGATAGGTTTGACCTCTTCCTCCCTGAGTTCGATAAACCTTGGGTGATCCACTTAAGGGAAACTTGCTGCTATTCTACAAACCTCTGCACTTGGAGGCCCAACACTGTCTACAAGAACAGATGTGTGTGTAGACATCAAGCTCTTTTCTGGCGCCGTTGTCGGGGAGGTAAGGTAAAAGGTACTCGCATCCTCCTGTGTGAGTACTCGGAGTTATTTCCTTTAGATTCTGCAATTACATCTTTTTGTTTCTTGTTTTTATTTTCACTAGTTAGGCTTAATGGAAAACAAAGAGCTCTTTAGTCTTTTTCCTGATTTTAGATTTGAAGAGAAAATTGAAAATCCTTTGGAGCTTATTTCGCATAGCAATGTTATTAGTACGAATGCTTTGAATACCATTAATGCTAATGCTATAGAAAAGTCTAAGCTTGGGGAAGCTGGTTTTGTTAAGTATGATATTTTTAGTCCCCCAGCTTTAGTGGAGAAGGTCTGTTCTGATAATATTTTATCTCCCATATGTGATGTTTCTAGTGATGCTTGTGCTCCTCATCCTTTTAAAATACCTACAAAGATTGTTGAACATGTTAGGGATAACTGCTATTTAGGAGATGGAACTGTCCATCCTGGTGATCATTTGCTTTTTATACATGAATTATGCGAGTTGTTCCAGTGTGCATGTATTTCGATGAACCAAGTTAAGAAGAAGCTATTCTCTTTATCACTGAAAGGCAAAGCTAAGGAATGGTATAAAACAATGGAGGATGGTCGATCTATTGACTGGGAGGAAATTGAACCTCTCTTTTATTCTAAATTCTATCCTTCTAGTCAGGTTTATAAAGACAGGAATTACATTTATAATTTTCATTCGCATGAGGGAGAAAGCATTGCCCAAGCTTGGGGAAGATTGAAGTTACTAATGCATAAATGTCCTATTCATGATCTTCCCCGTAATATTGTTATTAATAATTTTCATGCAAGGCTTTCAGGATATTACAAGGACTATCTAGATGCATGCTTTGATGGGTCTTTCACAAGCAAGGATGTCGACACCAAGTGGGGTCTGCTTGAGACAATTCAAAACAATATTGAAAGTTGGGATAGCGACAAAGGTAAAGGATCAGGTATGAATTACGAGTTTGATTGCATTAAGTCTTTCGCTGAAACTGCTAATTTTCAAGAGCTTAGTGCTAAATATGGTCTTGATCCTCAAATTATGGTTGATTGCTTTAAAGCCTTTGCTTCCCATATGAATGTTCCTAAAGGGAATGGGGATGTGTATCATGAATCTTTTAAGGACACTCACGTAGAAAATGATATTGTTGTTGATGATTCCAATAAACATGCTCAAACTTCTAAAAGTCCTATTTCTTATAAGCATGTTAATTTTTGTGGAGTGCATAGACCTTGTGAACAGAGTTACAGCAAGGAAGATTATTGTGTCCATCATGCAAATGAAGAAACCCGAATGTGGTACAAGGATATAGGCGAGATCGGTAAGAAGGTTTGTGAGCTTTATCCTTTTCTTTGTAAATATTGCGATGACATAGGTCATTTTAATTTCCAATGCTCAAGCCCTAATAGTTACTCTTCTAGTACCTTAAGTTTGTATTGTGATGACAAGATTACTCCCAATCAGCATGATGAGCTCACTTTGTTCTTGGCGTGTGACGAGATATCTAGAAAGATTGCTTTGATAGATATGAATGATGTTGATATTAATAGCACCCTTCGTGGTTGTCGTCTCTACTGTGCTAAAGATTGGCTTGCAAATACTTACATTCAAAATCTTATAAAACTTGATATTTTGCCAAGCTATGACAGGACTGATAGATGTTTTTATCTTATTAATAGGGAGGAGGAATCCTCCAAAGTTTCTTCTGTTGTTTCTATCAGCAAACCAGATTATGTGGAGAAGATGCCTTTCCCTCCTAGAGAATATGTGGAGAAGATGCCCTTCAAGTCTCTCCCTCCTAAATAAGAAAGTAAGAATTTATGAAGAAGAAGAAGAAGAGGAGGAGTAAGAGGCGAGAGGACACGGTATCTTCCCCTAAGCGTTATGATCCTGCTATAGATTATGATAATTCTGATTGGGATGATGTTCCTATGCCTATTACTCATGTTAGTGATCATGATTGGGAAAAGCACTCTACTTTTGATATTGAAAATCTTTTTGGTACCAATTCTAAGGTTAATAATTGTTGTACCATTAGTGCTATCCATGTTCCTTCTTATGATGATATGTTTGATGAATATGCTTTGCGACATAGTAGTTCTCTATCTCTTGATGATACTAAGCCTTTAGTTTATGATGATGAGTATAATGTTTTCAGTTCACCTACTTTTGAGGAGAAAATTAGTTATGATTACAATATGCCTCCTGTCTTTGATGATTATGGTGATGAGAATAATTATTCTGTTGAATCTCCTCCTACCACGATTGTTCATGTGGGGAGTATTCATTCTTTTATGCATGTAGCTCGTGATAGGGATGCTTTAAATGATAGTTATATTGTTAGTTCTATTCATGATGCTACTGAAAGTTATTATGAGAGAGGGAAACATGGTTTTATGGATCTCAACAATATTGAGTTTCCCCTCTTTATGTTGCAATTCTTGAAGTTGTACTTGTTTTGCCTTCCTATGCTTTTTGCTTTGCGCTTTTATGACTTGTCTCTTTACAAGACTATTTTTCATAGGAAGTGGTTTAGATTTAAATGTGTTCCATACTTGCTTTTTGATGCTCTCTATTCCTTTAAGTTCCTATATGGCGCCTTTGCCTCAAGCTCTTATATGGTGCCCACATGAGCATCTTTGCAAATTACTGCGCCTAGCTCAAAGGCGTTAAAAAAAAGCACTCTTGGGAGATAACCCATTGTTTTATTTTCAGTACTTTTTCTTTTATTTGAGTCTTGGAAGTCATTACTACTGTAATGACCGCTCCTTATCTTGTTTATTTTGTTTTTGTGCCAAGAGAAGCCTCTAATTCGAGTGAGGTAAAGATTTGGGGATGTTGCTGTCCTGAAACTGTTTTCGGTGCTGCACCTTAAAAATTCGTATAAATTCTCTGTATATCTTTTGGACCTGCGATTTCTTGTGCATATGCCCCAGGTTATATCCAAACTTTCGTTAGTTGAACACATTTTGATTTGAGCAACAGAAAACACCTTTAAAATTCGACCTTTGTCAGCTGTTCTGTTTTGACAGATTTCTGCCAATATTTGTGTTTGCCGCTTTATCGCTTTCTTTTTGAGTTCTTTTGATCAAGGAATCTTTGGGGATGTTGCTACAGTAGTATTTGCTATATATGTGGTAGTTTTGAGTTGATGGTAGTTTTGAGTTGAAACCTGAAGGAAAAAGAGGTTGATTATATGCTATGCTTACACTAATGTTGCTAATAGATTTGTGTTTAGTTTTGTATGAAGGAAGTTTACAAGTGTAGGGATCGGAGAATGATGAGATGAGTTGAAGAATGGACAAAAGCTCAAGCTTGGGGATGCCCATGCATCACCCCAAGAAATATCCAAGAAGTACAAGCGTCAAAGCTTGGGGATGCCCCCGAGGCACCCCCTTCTCCATCGGCAAAAATCAGGTCACCTTTCAAGACACTATATTTTTATTGCTTCATGCATTATGCATTTTTCTTGGAGCGTCAGTTGTTTTTGTTTTTAGTTTTATTTTGCTTTATTTGCTGCAATAAATGGTTAGATCACATCATGTTTCTTTTGGAGGAGATGAACCCGTTTTTCATTGCCAAGAACACTCTAGTTTTCACTCTTATCGTTCAACGAGTGTTCTCTTTTTCTGCTACTGCATTTAGCTTGCATTTTTCACCTTGATTTTTGTTCAGATCTTGATTTATATTTGCATCAAGGTGTATTTGGACCTCTGGTATATGTTGGTTTTCCTCAAAAGAGTTTCCTCAAAAAAGTTTGAATGGTGTTGGAAAAGAGAAAAAGCTTTATGCAAAAAAGTGGTACAAGAAGGAGCTTGTGTAGACTGCGGCCTAGGCTTTTGCATGTCATGCTTGATGTCTTTTTGATAGTATGCTTAGTGGTTTTACTATAGCATGACTTGTCTCAAATAACTGAGAATGCTTAATGAGCCTTTGAAAAAATCATGCGTTGTTTTTATTGTTTGGAAGCATTATTTTGGTTTTCTCCTTGATGCTTTATTTGGGTTGACTTGGCACATGCTTGCACCATGTTGACTACAAAATAAGTCGCCAATAGCCTTTATGATCATTTAATTTTTGACTTTTGATGCCATCTTATGCTTCTTTTAATGTTGCTTTGTCGCTATGCATGATTATGGCCGTTATTGCTCTCTTAGTTGGTCGCTCCCAGTCTTTTGCTAGCCCTCATTTTGTACTGAGTATGAGCTCTACTCGTGCATCCAACTCCTAAAAACCAAGTTTGCCATTGTGTCCACTATAAATTCCTATGCATGGTATTTGTAAGTCATTCAAAGTAAATTTTCATGTGCTACCTTTCAAAAACCTTCAAAACACTTCTCGTTTTGTGACACTGTTTTCAGCTCATGGGGACGTAGTGGTCGGATTTGCTATCTTCCATATTGTCTTATTCCAAAAAGAAAAAAAAAGAAAAAAGAAAATAAAAGAAAAAAGGCACTCCTCCATGGAATGTGAATGTTGGTGGGCACCCGATGGAATCGGTTAGCCATGGTTTGAGAAAGAAAAAAAGGTGGGGAGGAGTGCCAAGCTTTATAAAAGAGCACAAAAGTGCCAATCTCTCTTAAAAACTTGCTTCATTTTTGTATGGAAGATAGTAAGAACCCCATTGCCAGTCGTTGACAAAGACAACCACCTCTCAAAACCAATTTTTATCTCTCTGTTTTACAAATGAAAAGCTCTAGCACATGTTTAATCACTGCTTCCCTCTGCGAAGGGCCTTTCTTTTACTTTTATGTTGAGTCTCCACCTTCTATCTTTATGCACCGTTAAGAGAGCATAGTTGTCATTCTGAGTATAATGTGCATTGTCCCAAAGTTTTCATTGATTGATTCATGATCATGGTTTCACTTGTTCTCAAATTATTTGTATCTAGTCGCCCTCTTAAACTTGAAGGTGTCCTGTGCATTTATGTTTTGCTCTCCATGAAGGACAAGCTGAAAACCATTTGTATGTTTTTCCTTATGATTTGAACACACATTTGACTTTCATTGTTTCATTATTCATGATCTTTTGTTTGTGTTCTTTTTCATGTTATAACATGGCTGCTAAGTTTCTTCTATCAAGATTATATCTTCATGCCCATGTTTTAAGTTCTGATGATCCCAGCTCACAAATGCTTACATACATGATCAAGATTGTGTAGGTGCATGTCACCTCAAAAATTATTCTTTTGTTATCACTTACCTACTCGAGGACAAGCAGGAGTTAAGCTTGGGGATGCTGATACGTCTCAAACGTATCTATAATTTTTGATGCTCCATGCTTGCTTTTACACCATTTGCCTACTGTTTCGTTACACTTCGTGGCACTTTTATGCATTTTCCGGAACTAACCTATTAACAAGTTGCCACAGTGCCAGTTTCCTATTTTCTGCTGTTTTTGTGTTTCAGAAGTGATACACGGGAAATATTCTCGGAATTGGACGAAACCAAAGCCAGAAGTCTTATTTTTCCCGGGAGCATCCAGACAGCCGAAGAGAGGAAGGAGAGGGGCCACAGGCCACCCTCACACAGGGCTGGCGCGGCCCAGGCCCTGGCCGCACCACCCTAGTGTGAGGAGGCCTGGGGCCACCCCTGACATCGCCCCTTCACCTATAAGAAGCCTCGGGATGGAAAACCCTAAGGGATTTGGCAATTTTCCAGAAGCAGTTCCGCAGCTCCGCCCCGCCGTCGACGAATTTCGGGGGACAGAAGTCTCTATTCCGGCACCCTGCCGGGATGGGGAAGTGCCCCCGGAGCCATCTCCATTGGTCTCCATCGCCGTCTCCGCCGTCTCCATCGACCTCACCGCCATCTCCATCAACCTTGCTGTCTCCTATGATGAGGAGGGAGTAGTTCATCCCCGGGGCTAAGGGCTCTACCGGTAGCTATGTGGTTCACCTCTCTCTCCCATGATGTGATCTTTATGTGATCATGAGCTTTGTATCATGTTGAACAAGTAGATGTTATTATTCAGATATTATGTGTACTCTAGTGGTAATTATTAAAGTAATCTATTCCTCCTGCCATGGTGTAACGGTGACAGTGCGTGCATCATGGTGGTACTTGGTCTAGGCTATGATTGTGATCTCTTGTGGATTATGAGAATAATAATTACTATGATAGTATTGAAGTGATCTATTCCTCCTTTCATGGTGTAATGTTGACAGTGTGTGCACCGTGTTAGTACTTGGTCTAAGTTGCAATAATATCTATCTTGAATTGTGATTTGATTTGGGTATCTCTATGAGTGGTGTTTGTCAAGTGCTTGATGAACTTTAAGGGGTTCTTCTGTAGCCACTACACAATGATTAGTGTTATTCAATAGGAGAGTAATTCAGAGTACCATAGTGAAGAGAAGTTATTTATTTGTTTAATTATGTTATATTTGTTGGGAGTGTGTCAACTAGTGAAAGTATGATCCCTAGGCCTTGTTTCCAAGCTTTGCACACCGTTTACTTGTTGTTTTGTTACTTGTTTGCTTGCTGCCATTTTTATTCCAGATTGCATTTACTACTTATAATCCTCTATACCACTTGTATTTCACTATCTCTTCGCCGAACTAGTGCACCTGTACATCTGACAAGTGTATTTGGTGTGTTGGGGACACAAGAGACTTTCTGTATCGTAATTGCAGGGTTGTTTGAGAGGGATAGCTTTGACCTCTTCCTCCCTGAGTTCGATAAACCTTGGGTGATCCACTTAAGGGAAACTTGCTGCTATTCTACAAACCTCTGCACTTGGAGGCCCAACACTGTCTACAAGAACAGACGCGTGTGTAGACATCAGCATCACCTTCAGGAGTATTGCCTTTTTCCTACTGGACCGACAAACCTTGGTTTCTTACTGAGGGAAAAACTTGCTGCTATATTCATCACCTTATTCTTGGGGTTTCCCAACTGGCCGGTCATTTACTTCATCATTCACTTTATCTTCACCGTGCCATCTATAGCAATCACTGCCACGTACCGCAGTTTCATTCAATGAGGCGCATGGCAACGGCAAGGTGGCATGGCCCGACGTGAGGCATCAGGAGAAGTGATTGCCACTGCGACCGCTGACATTGCTTCTCTTGATACCTTGCACCATGCCGCCTCACCAACGATGTGAACCTCAGTGAGTGATGTTGCGGTATATGGCACCATCATGGAGGTTAAGATGCATGAGGCCGCGCAAGCTACCCTGTCCCCGAGAGCATCAAGTCAGTGGTGGTGGCAGTCTTTGGTTCTCCTCCCCATGCTATGCCACTTCGCTGCTGCCATTCGCCTCAATGAGTTCCTCCACGGTGCGTGGTGCCGTCATGGAGATGAAGATGCAAGTGGTCGTGCAAGCTCCCATGTCCCTTGCGAGAATCAAGTCAGCGGTGGTGGTGGCCTTCCCTTCTCCTCCTTTGTGCTATTCCACCTCATTGTCGTCATCCACCTCGGTGAGTGACGCTGCAGTATGTGGGGTTGTCATGGAGATGAAGATGCACGAGGCCATGCAAGCTCCCATGTCCCCCGCGAGCATCAAGTCAATGGCTATGGTGGAATTCACTTCTCCCCCTATTTGCCATTTTCCATGTACCGCAGTGTCATTCACTGAGGCGCACAACAATGGCGAGGCGACGCGACGCAATGGATCAGGAGAAGCGATGGCCGCTGCGACCGCTGACTTGATGCTCGCAGAAGATATTGGATCTTGAGCACAAAGCCAAAGATGAAGATGCATGAAGCCGCACAAGATCCCATGTCCCATGTGAGCATCAAGTCAGCGGTGGCAGAGGCCATTTCTTCTCTTGATCCCTCTCGCCGGGCCGCCTCACGAACGCATGTGCACCTCAGTGAGTGGTGTTGTGATATGTGGCGCCGTCGTGGAGATTAAAATGCATGAGGCCGCGCAAGCTCCCCTGTCCTCGAGAACATCAAGTCAGTGGTGGTGTTAGTCTTTGCTTCTCCTCCCCCACGCCATGTTGCTTCACCACCGCCATTCGCCTCGGTGAGTTTCATTGCGGTGTGTGGCTCCATCATGGATAGCTCCCATGTCCCTTGCGAACGTCAAGTCAGCGGTGGTGGTGGCCTTCCTTCTCCTCCTCTATGCCATGCTACCTCATCATCGTCATCCGCCTCGATGAGTGACGTCGCGGTATGTGGGGTTGTGATGGAGATGGAGGTGAAGATGCACGAGGCCATGCAAGCTCCCATGTCCCCCGCGAGCATCAAGTCAACGGTTGCGGTCGACTTCACTTCTCCTCTCATTTGCCATTTTTCAACAAGTCCATGTGCGCTTTAGTAATAACACGAAAGAGTGGAGAAAATAGAACACCGGTAATTGACAACAAGATAGAAAGATATGCTTTGTTTACTAGCTGTTTCTATGAACTGTGACCTCTGTCTTTGTATAATTTAATTGTTACGGTTAACAGAATTTAATAAAAAATAGTTTTTTATTTCAAAATGGCAATAGCACCCCAAAGGCTATTGTCGTCGTGGTGAAACAACATATGCCATAGGATGGCTTAAATGGGGGCCGAACTAGATGCTGGAGGATTCGGGAGAGGGGAACGAGCTAAAAAGCACGACAGAAAGGAACACAGATCTACCCAGGTTCGGGGCTCTCGTAAGGAGATAACACCCCTACTCCTGCTCTATTGGTTATATATTTGGATAGATGGAGTACACAACAATGGTGCTTCCAAGCTCTCTGCTAGAGGAGGAAGATGAACTGCTCAGTGTAGGAACACAGAGGGACCAACCCTTTTCTAGGGCTCCCTGTGCCACCTTATATAGTGGTGGCCAGGGTTACAACGGTCATAAGAGACCAGAAGACATGGGCTACACTCCAAATAGGACTTGCTGACGAAGGCACGACCCTTGACTTTCTCCCTGATTGCTCTCGATGGGACTTCATATCCCTTTACCTTGTACTTCCTGCACTGTGACCTCACCTCTGTGAGGTAAGCTCTGTACTTGTGCACAGTGAGGGTAGGTTGTCCACCACTGTGCACCCTGTCACCATGACCCTTCTCCATACCTGGCAGAGTCTCTCCTCGATTGTAGGGACATGACATCTTAGCTGACTTCTGTGTCCCGGATATGACCGTTGGCCATACCCTGGACATATATGCCGGACCAACGACCTATAAAGGTCGGGTAATCCGGCCTCCCCTGCTCCTGCACAACACACCAAATAGTAGGCCGGCATATCTAAGTATATGCCGGCACACCTATATTAGTATTCCGGCTATACCGGCATATCCGAACACCAGCCGGGATATACACATATGTCGGCCTGGCCGATGCTCTTATATTCCGGCCAGGCCCTTCCTTGATAATCCGGCATAAGTCAACCATAGTCCTTGTATCTTTCTAGTCTCTTGACCCTACCGGGGGTCATCCCCCCGACACTAGTCCCCGAAGCTGTCGAGGTTCCCCAGTCATAACTGTGGAGCCTTGACAGGTTCAACATATCCTCTCTTCATTATACCCCGGTTCTTCGTTATATCCCGACGATCAGATTATATGTCGGGATAGCCACGCATATCCCGGCCTCCGTTCCTTCTCCAACGGTTATTCCGGCCGGTCCCGAGGTATTCCGGACGGAACATATTCTCCGGGCAGTTATGCCGACATATAGGCGAGACTTCCTTGAGAAGCCAGGCCTGACAGTTTACATCGAAACTTGCAACTTCCCTGCCACCTCGAACGGTCACACGATGTGACGGTTCACAGTGCAGTTACTTCTCGCCATCATGGCCTAGTGGCACGGTTACAGGAACCGCCGCCCCACTCCGTGCCGCCACATGGCGACTCAGCGCAGAAACGGTCGGGGGAGTGGAGCACTACCATCCCCACGACCCTTACCTGGCAGGCATATAAATAGGGCGGCGGGGGTAAACTCCTCTTTTTACCCCACACCATCGTCTTCCTCCTCTGTTCCTCTGCCTCCTGTGCTTCACCGCCGGACCGACGAACAGAGGAACAGCATCGCCGCCGCCGTCGACCTGCTCCCCGCCGACGCCGACGCTCGACGACGCCCGACATCTCTGTCGACGACGCCGCCGCCGCATCTCTCCTTCACGACATTGCTGGGAGATTGGACCTTCTCCTGCACGCTCGCCGCCGCCCCATTGCCGCCGGCCAAGCTCCGGTGAGATCATCCTCTGTTCTTCCTCTTTCATGCTTTTCTATAGCTTCGCATCGGTAGCCACACTTGCATAGATCTTCTGCAGTTTCTCTGCTTGTTTTCCCTTTGATTCGACTAGCATTGCTAGCAACGTTCGCAGGTGTTCTTCCTTAGAAGTTTTACCCTTGTTTGTTTCTTGTTTTAACTGCCTCGGTAGATCTTCTATTTCTGCTAACTTTGGTGAGAGCGGTATGCCGGAGAGACTAACCTCCCTCTTTTCTCCGGCCTTGATAGGAATAACATCACGGGACTCCGGCTATCACGCCTTGTACCGGCCATCCCGATGGCTTCATCGAGCATGACAGGTACCTCGGCCTCAGCGGAAGATACCTCGGCCCAGGTCCAAGGACGCTCCGGCTGGGAGGGGTCGGAGGTTACCCCGGCCGACATATCCTGGGTCACCTCCACCAGGAGAGTGCCGGAGGGCGTTGAATGCCGGCTTCCGGCGGGAGAGACTACACCGGCACCTGAACCCGACGAACGGGTCATCTTCATTGCCCACTTTGAGCGGGGTTTCGGCCTGCCAGCGTCGGACTTCTTCCGGGACGTCCTCGACACCTACGACCTGCAGCCGCACCACATCCCGGCGAATGCGGTGATGATCCTCTCCGCCTTTGCCGCATTCTGCGAAGGCTATGCCGGCATAGAGCCCTTCTCCCAAGCCTGGGCGAAGTACTTCCAACTACGGAAGCAAGTCGTCCAGGAGCCGCCCCGGAGCAAGGATGACCTGCCGGAGACAGCCCAGGAGAAGAAGGACTGACCCATGACCCTTTGTGGCGCGGCCACCATCATGTCCCGGAAGGGCTCGGATTTCCCCAAGGTGGAACTCCTCGAATCTTGCAAGAAGTGGCAGAAGAGCTTCTTCTACGTCAAGAACACCACCGACATGGATCTGCTCAACCTGCCGCCATTTGTGGACGAGCCACCTTTGGCTATGAAGAATTGGACCTACAATCCGAAGAACTCGGTGATGCCGGTGAATGCTCTCCACCGGGTTAAGGGCGAGCTCCGGGATGCCGGCCTTACACCTCAAGACTTGGTGGCATGCTATATCAGCCGGCACGTCTCTCCTTTGCAGCGCCGGTCACACAAAATCTGCCAGATGAGCGGGCCCATGGACCCCACCCGGCACTCTACACATGAGCTGACCCCGGCCGACATTCTGCGGCGGATAAAGGACGTCTGCAAGTCCTCCCAGGCCACCTTTGCCTGGGGACTTGAACCATACAGCCGGGACCGGCCCGCCCCAACGGTAAATACACTGGCCGACACATACTCTCTTGTCCGGCATATACATACTTATCACGCATGCCCCGAGATTTGTTATTTGCCGACATACTTATAGTGCTTGATCCGACATACTTCTTCCACCGGCATATTTATTGCTTCTGACCCCTTTACTTTGCATTATGCAGAAGTTCAGCTTCCAGAGTATGGAGAACTCCCGGATCAAGATTGCGGCAGACCGCACTGCTGCGGATGTTGAAGATCCGGACCATTGGGACAAGCTGCCCCGGAACACCCGCGCTGCCGCCGCCGCGGGTAAGGCCTCTTCATCCCGGCATTTCACTCAAGGCCGGGGTGAGGGTTATTCTGACGAGGAGATCCTGACGTATTATGACCCGATGCCACTTGCATATGCCTTTCCTTCCGCATCCTTTGCTTATGCCTTTCCAATGCCGTCCTCAGCTATCCCGGACGACATGGTTGTCGATGCCGCCCCTCTGAACCAAGGACCTCCTTCCACCGGCGGACGTACCGGCCGGAAGCGAGGTGTGAAGCCCCAGCCCGACACACCTCAGCAGCAGAAGAGGCAGAAGGTTGGCGTGCCTATTCTGAAGAAACAGAGACCTGTTGCCGCGGGGTAAGTTCCTTTTCTTTGCATTTCCTCCGACATATCTCTTGCTCTGGTTAATAACTTGGCATTTTCTCTCTTTCAGGGCTCCTCTTGCGCCGGAACAAGCTTCTGGCTCGAGTGGCGGCCCGAAGGTTACCAAGCCAGCGGCCCCTGCTACCTCCGACATACCCTCTGCCAGTCATACGACCTCCCCGGCGCCGGCATCTTCGCCTGCGCCCGACAAGACCACCTCCCCGGCGAAGGACGATCCTCCGCCGGAACAAGATATCTCTGCCCCCGACGTCCACATGGACTCGGGGGCTCAACAGGAACCTTCGGCCTCTGATGTCCACATGGACATAGGGGCCCACCAAGATGCTCCAGACTCCGGCGCGCCCACCAGCGACGCCGGCACAACTGAAGATGTCGGCGCAAGCAACAAGAGCGCCGGCATAGGCGACAAAGGAAAAGGCCCTGCTGTGCCGGAAGTCCGGACTATTCCGGAACCTGCCCCTGCTGGTCAAGCTGCACCGGCCGCGCCGGAACAGCCCGCGCCCAAGACTCCCTCTGTTGAAAAGACTCCCGCACCAGCCAAGACCTCCATCCCGGACAAGACCTCTGCCCCGGTCTGGTCCGGCACTCTCAAGATCCAGAAGACCAAGTCCGGCACACCAACTGGCGCCACTGCTCCTCCTAAAGCGGCGTCCCGGACCAGCTCTGCTCTGGCCCTGCACCTTGGCAGGGCAGCGACCCGGCCTGGCTACCGGCGCAACTTCTTCGACACGCCGGAACTTGAGGCCCGCGTCCCCCTGGAGACGAAGAGCGACCAAAGCCTCGGGTCTCTCAAGGAGCACTGTGTCAGGTGGAACGACGCCGGCAATATGGACACAGTGGATTCCAGGAGCAAGAAGATGGCCGAAGCCGCGGCCACTGGCAATCCAGCAGATATTCTGGCCGCGAAGCCCCTACCAATCGCCTGCGAGCTCCTCAGCCTCCAGCAGAGACTTCATCAATTGGCCGATGCCACCAACGTAAGTCCTCTCTACCTATACACATATCCCCAATCCCCGAAAATGTCGGCTGTCCGGGATACGGACATCCGGGATTTTCCAATAGTCTTTTAGTTAGCTGCTCTTGATTTATCTGCCGACACATGAGCTCGATCTGAGCTTCAAATCCTAGTCACCGAGAGCCGGGATAGGTGCGCAGCACCTGTGCCGGGTCTCTGATAATTTCATATCTTAATTATTTTTCAAATCCTCTTGACCGAGATAAAAGCTCGTCCCGAGCTTCAAATCCTAGTCACCGAGGGCCGGGATAGGTGTGCAGCACCTGTGCCGGGTCTTCAACAGCATGAGTACTTTATATGATCTTCAATTGTACCGGTATGCTTAGACTTTTCTCATAACCTTTCAAATCCTAACACTTTTGCAGCGCATGAACAACACGCGTGCCGACATGTTCCACGACTTGGTGTGCGAGCACCGGAAGTTATCAGACGCACATAGCAAGCTTCGGTTGGAGCTGTCCAAGAAAGGTAATCTTTGCCGACATACCGCTATATGCCGGATACATTTCCCCTTATTACTTTGCAATACTATTCTTGCCGACACATAACCTTGTGCCGACATTCTTCAGCTAGCACTGAAGAACAAGTCGTCGAGCTTCTTAAGAGGGTGAAAGAGCTTACAGGTATGCTGAATCCTGTTAATCTTCAACTAAACATTCTGTACTTCAAATCCTTTAATCTTTGTCCCTGTTTTCTTTCTTCAAATCCTTTCAAATCCTTTTAACTTCAAATTTTTGCAGATGAGAAGGCTGGACTGGAAGCACGCCACCAGGACTGTATGTCCTCAGTGGATGTGGCCAAGCAACTGGACGACCGGGATGCCGCTCACAAGGCCGAGATAGAGCAGTTGAAGGGCCGGGTTGCCGAGCTTCTGGAGGAGAAGGAACAGAGGGAGGGCCAGCTGAAGAAGACCCAGGACCTGCTCGTTGCCTCCGAGACTGATGCCTCCAACGCACATGCTGAACTGTCTAGCTTGAAGGAGCAGGCCACTAAATGGGAAGTCACAGTCGCCCAGCTCAATGCCGACCTTGCCAGTAAGCTTCAAATCCCTTTTCCTTATCCTGCCCGACATATCATGCTCTCTTCCGACATACCCTCTATGCCGACATATTCTCCTTTTGCTAACATCATCTATTTTTCTCAGACATGTTCCCCGCTTCCGTCGAAGACGTCGAGAGGGCTCTGCAGTTGGATCGAGAGAACCGGGGTGTTCCAGTTGACTCGGCCAACTGGGACATGTCGGAGCAGCTGCTGGATCTACAATCCCGGAAGAACGCCATGACGCTCTACACCGAAGAACTCTTTTATGGCGCCCAGGAGGCATTCTCTGCCCTCTGGCCGGGACAAAGGACGCCCACTGATCCTGTTGATCTCGGCAACGATCTGCAGCTTGCCAAGGTTCGCCTCCGGGAATGGCGGGATTCCGGCGCGAGGGTCGGAGCTGATGAAGCTCTCAGCTACTTCCTCTCCTGGTATGAAAAGGCCGACTTGGAGACTTTGCGCACTGTGCGCGAAGGATCCATCTGGACCACGGATCCGGAACACATCCGGCGTCGGCGGGAGTTGGCCCACAGCTATGTGGACTATGCCGACACCGACGCCTTCGTCCGGGACATCCGCGAGCCGGAGAAGAAGGACGACGTCGGGGCATCTGCCGATGCTGAGGGCTCCGACTCCAGCCAAGACGAAGAGGAAGCCGAAGAGGCCGACACCGACGCCCCGGAACAGGGATCTGCCCTGGGCGGAGGTGATAGCTCCATTCCGTCCGCTGGGTCCGGCACTCCTGAAGCCGACATCTCCACCGCTACAGCTCCTCCAGCCGGCGGCTCTGCTTCTTCCCCTGCTTCTTAACTTCCCCGTACCAAAAAACTTTAAGCTTTATCAGATCCCCGGTATGCCGGGTGCAGATGTAATATATACGTTTAATTTCCTTTGGTTTGCTACCTGAACAAGTTTTATCTCGGTTTGCTTGTTATTAATGCCGGATCATCTTTTGGCTAAGTCACCGAGTTTGTTTTCCTGTTTCCTCAACTTCACAACCTTGGCTACTTGTCTACCTTATTTGGCTTTCGACGTATGAGTCTCAAGGTTGCTTCATTGAACATACAGTACTTTAACTTTGAAACTTAGACTTCACATCATCCGACATTTCAAGTTTCATCTTTAGCCTTACTATAAATGTCGGTTCGCTTGCTATTTATTTCCTTAGCCGTTTTCCATGTGTAGACAATTTCCGGCATCTACTCTTGCTAGCCATGAAGCCGGGTTTCGGACAGCAGCTGAGTCGAAGAGCGGCCTTTGTTGCCGACACACTACTAGGCCGACATAGGAAACATTCAAATCAAGCCAGCTGGCATACAACAAAAAACTGTAAATAAACAACGATATACCTCGGAGACAGTGCCCGCTCTTCGGGATGCCGACATTTCATTCATTAGTCTTCTGCCGGCATAAAGCGCCGGCACACAAAGCAAAATATGGAAATACATACACTGTGCTGCTCAGGAGTAAAAGGGGCGGAGTAGAGCTATGTTCCATGGTCTCTTGGTTTCTTCTCCGGACCTGTCCACCTTGTCCTTCTTGGGGGGCTGCTCATCTATAAGATAATAGGCATCATTGTGCAGAGCTCTGCTCACAATGAATGGCCCCTCCCATGGAGGAGTTAACTTATGTCGGCCTTCTGTTCCTTGCCTTAGCCGGAGTACTAGATCTCCCTCTTGGAATCTCCTTGGATTTACCTTCTGCGCATGATAGCGTCTGAGGTTCTGCTGATATACTGTTGTTCTAGACAGTGTTATTTCTCTTGCTTCTTCCAGCAGATCCACATCATTTTCCCTGGCTTCTTTAGCCTCTTCCTCAGTATATAGCACTACTCTTGGTGCATCATGTATTACATCTGTTGGAAGCACAGCTTCTGCTCCGTACACCAGGAAAAAGGGTGTGTAGCCTGTTGACCTATTCGGAGTTGTCCTCAAACTCCAAAGCACTGCCGGCAACTCATCTAGCCAACATCCCGGAGTTTTCTCTAGTGGCTCTATCAGCCGGGGTTTTATGCCGGATAATACCAGCCCATTTGATCTCTCTACTTGGCCATTGGCACAAGGGTGAGCAACCGACGCAATGTCCAGCCGGATTCCCACTTCCTCACAAAATCTGGCAAATGGCCCTTGGGCAAAGTTCGACCCATTGTCAGTGATGATGCCATGAGGGACACCATACCTCAAGATTATATCTTTTAAGAATTTTACTGCTGTGTGACCATCACACTTGCTTATGGGCTTCACTTCAATCCATTTGGTGAACTTGTCCACCATGACCAGGATATGGGTCATCTTTCCTCTGGCCGGCTTAAAAGCCCCGACCATATCCAGGCCCCAAACAGCAAAGGGCCAGGTTATCGGGATAGTCTTCAAGGCTGACACCGGCTGATGAATCTGGTGGGCATATCTCTGACACCCATTGCATTTCCGGACCAAGTCTTCTGCTTCTTGCAGTGCCGTCGGCCAATAGAACCCATGCCGGAATACCTTTGCCACCAATGCTCTGGACGAAGCGTGGTGACCACACTCCCCCTGATGAATTTCCCGGAGCATCTCCAGACCTTCCGCAGATTCGACACATCTCTGCAATACTCCGGTGACACTTCTCTTGTATATCTCCTTATTGATGATGGTATATCCTTTGGATCTCCTTGAAATCCGGCGCGCCTCGGTTTCATTCGCCGGCACTTGCCCATCCACCAAGAAATCCATGATAGGGCGTGCCCATGAGGGCACTTCCCTGACAGTGAACACTGCCTGATCTATCTCCATCATTTCGACCGACACATAATCGATCTCCATGGGCTGCGAGGTCCCCGGGACTGAGGAATCAGTCCCCGGGTATACCGGCACAACCTCTTGGTACATTTTACCCTTGCCCCTGGTTCTGCTCCAGAATACTGCACTCACAGCATATGTCGGCGCAGTCCCCGGGACTGAGGAAACAGTCCCCAGGTTATCTGACCTGGCTCCGGCGTCTATCTCCATCGGAACTGCTTCCTCCGGACCTAGCGGGACATAAATGGAAGATGACTCCGGTGAGGGTTTGATCGATGGCTTCCTCAGATGCTCCAACGAAATGCCGGGCGGGATTGAATCTCTGGAAGATCCCAGCTTGGACAATGCATCGGCTGCATCGTTCTGAGCCCGGAGAATATGCCGGAACTCACAACCTTTGAAGTAACCGCTCAACTGCTGCACCAGGAAATGGTAGGATCCCATGTTTGCATCATGAGCATCCCATATGCCAGAACATTGCTGAATTACCAAGTCAGAATCACCGAAACACATAATCCGGCGAATTCCTACGTCCTTAGACACCTTCAGGCCATGCACCAGTGCCTCATACTCCGCCACATTATTTGACGCTGCGAAATGAATCTGCAGGACATATCTCAACTGGTCATTTTTTGGCGAACTGAGAACTATGCCGGCTCCCAAGCCATGGATTGTCTTGGATCCATCGAAATGCATCCTCCAATAATTTGCATCTGGCAATGGTGGCTCATATTGTATCTCGGCCCAGTCAATAAAGAAGTCAGCCAGCACCTGGGACTTGATTGTATCCCTCTTATCATACTGTGGTGTATATGGTGAAAGCTCTATTGCCCACTTTGCTATCCGGCCGCTGGCATCTTTGTTACTTATGATTTCCGAGATAGGGGCCTCGGCCACTACCCGGATTGGATGCTCTTGGAAGTAATGCTTGAGCTTCTTGGCCGCCATATAGACACCATAAGTCATCTTCTGATAGTGGGGGTAGTTTTGCTTTGAGGTGGAGAGTACTTCACTCAGATAATATACCGGCCGCTGCACGGTTTTGCCTCCTTCCTCTCGCTCTACTACCACCACAGCACTAACGATTCTGTTGGTTGCCGCTATATAGAGCAACATTGGCTCACGGGGCATCGGAGATGCTAGTACCGGCGCTGTTGACAACATCTGCTTCAATTCCTTGAAAGCTGCATCTGCTTGCGTCGTCCAGACAAATGTGTCGGACTTCTTCATCAACTGGTATAATGGCAAAGCTTTCTCTCCAAGCCGGCTTATGAAACGGCTCAGGGATGCGAGGCACCCAGTGAACTTCTGTACTCCCCTCAAATCTGTCGGCGGCTTCATCCTTTCTATAGCACGAATCTTGCCGGGATTCACCTCAATACCCCGGCTGGAGACAAGGAAGCCGAGCAACTTGCCCGCCGGCACACCAAAGGTACATTTAGCCGGATTCAACTTCATCCGGAACCTCCTCAGGTTCCCAAAGGTTTCCCGGAGATCATCTATGAGAGTCTTGCTCTCCTTGGTTTTTATGACGATATCGTCGACATATACCTGCACATTTTTATCTATCTGATCGTGCAAACATTTTTGCATACACCTTTGGTAAGTTGCGCCGGCATTTCTTAAACCGAACGGCATAGTGAGATAGCAATAAGCCCCGTACGGGGTAATAAAGGACGTCTTTATTTGATCCGGCTCATACAAAGGGATCTGGTGGAAACCAGAATAGGCATCTACAAATGATAACAGTTCACATCCAGCTGTGGAATCAATCACTTGATCGATCCGAGGGAGCGGGAATGGATCTTTAGGACATGCCTTGTTCAAGTTGGTGTAATCAACACACATCCACCATACTTTCACTATGGCGGGCTCATCCTTCTTCTTTTCCACCAAAACCGGATTAGACACCCAATCCGGATGAAGCACTTCTTTGATAAAGCCAGAGGCTAAGAGCCTGGCCACCTCGTCCCAAATGGCCTTCCTTCTATCGCCTGCATTCCGCCGGAGCGCCTGCTTCACCGGCTTAGCATCCGGTCTCACATGTAATGCGTGCTCAGCCAGCTCCCTCGGCACACCTTGCAAGTCCGAAGTAGACCATGCAAAGATATCCCGATTCTCACGGAGGAAGCTGATGAGCTCGCTTTCCTATTTGGGATCCAAACTTGCCCCAACGAGGGCATGGCGCTCCGGGAAAGCTTCATCCAGAGGCACCTTTTTGACCTCCTTGCCCACTTGAAAAGAAGCACTGCCGCCGGGATTCGACATGCCCGGCATAGATTTGCCGGCCACGACCGTCTCAGCAATTTCCACTGCTCGCTTGAGCCTCTTCCTCTCCTCTGCAATGATCACAGTCTCGGCCAGGTTTGACCCGGCTGTTGCACACGCCATCGAGCGCTTGTAATCACCTACGATGGTAATCGCCCCTCTGGGCCCCGGCATCTTCATCTTCAGGTACGCAACATGCGTAGAGGCCATGAAATTTGCCAATGCCGGTCTCCCCAGTAAAGCATGGTAGGGGCTTTCCAGATCAACTACCTCGAACATGAGGTTTTCCACCCTGCAGTTATCCCGGCTGCCAAACATGACATCCATCCGGATCTTGCCCATCGGCGCACACGAAAGTCCCGGCACAATGCCGTGGAATGTGGTCTTGCTTGGCTCCAGCATATTCTCCTTGATCCCGAGCTTCTGCATCGTATCCCGATACATGATGTTGATGCTGCTTCCATTGTCAATGAGGACCTTGCTGAACCTCACGTTATTAGCCGGCCCGACAAATGTCAGATCCATTACTAGCGCATACCCGCCGGGATTCGGCATGATCCTGGGATGATCTGCCCTGTCCCAGCCAATGGCCTGGTCAGACCAATGCATCATCTTTGGAACTGCCGACATAACGGCATTTACCTCCAAACTCCGCCGGTACAAGCTCTGCTTGTCTGTTCTCTCGGTCTCAAAAACCATGTAGCTCTGATCGTGCTCCTTGTACTCATTCCGGCCCGCTCCTGGGCCTCCGGCATTATATTCCGGATTATAGCTCTGGTCTATTTGATTTACGCCGGCATTTCCGGCATTGCTCTGATTCCCGGGATTAACCGGCCTGGGTGGGATTGCAACTGTATTGGCACCTGTCAACGGCGATGGAGCTGCCGGGATAGATGGCCTAGCCGGTCCCCAGGGACCTGCACAACCTGCTAATATGTCGTCCAACCATGAACAGTTTCTCGTCAAATGATTTGCCGGCTTACCCGGCTGGAATGTGTGGAACACACAAGGCTTGTCCATGGCCAGACCCACTGTATACTTCGTCCACTGTTTCTTCTGTCCGGCGGCTCCGCCGGCATTCTTGTTGATCCAGACATTCTTCTTCTGGAAGGGCTGCGCTTGCTGCTGCGGCTGTTGCTGCTGAGGTTGCTGATTGTCCTCATACCTCGGACGCTGGCTACTGCCGGCGCCCCCTTGTTCTTCTTCCACAGCCGCTACTTGCGCCGTTCCATACCTGTAATCCGGCCTTTCATCTCTTCTCTTGTTCCGGTTATCAGAGCGATAGTATTGCCCTGGTCTCCCGGCGCTGTTGGTGTTCCCCTGGGTCTGCCCCTGTCCTTGTGAATCAAGGGTGGGCTGCATGGGATCTCCCAGAGCATAACTATCGGCGATCTTGATTGTCTCGGCCAACGTGGCCGGCATTTCCCTCTGAAGCTTTTGCCACAACATGGTGCCGTGCCGGCACCCATGAGCGAACCACATGATGGCCTGCTGCTCCACAACTCCTTCGCAGGAATTGCGCAAGGTGCACCACCTAGTCAGATAATCTCGGTCTGTTTCATTCACTCCCTGCCGGCAGTTAGCCAGCTGTTGAGGACGATTCGGCCTCTTATATGTACTGGTGAAGTTTGATACAAACTGTTCTTCGAAATCAACCCAGCCGTTGATACTTCCGGCCGGCAGATTATTCAGCCATATCCTGGCTGGTCCTTCTAGCATTTGCGGTACATACCGTACCGCCCATCTGAGGTTTCCTCCGGCAATGTTCACTGCGGTGGAGTAATCCTCCAACCAATCTTCCGGCTTCGTACTGCCGTTATATGTCCTCGCGCCACGCGCGAGCTGGAAGTAGTAAGGTACTGGCTCACCCATAATCCGGGGTCCGAAGCACATAGGACCCGGAGCTCCTTGCCTCTCCACCAACTCCGATTGGTGAATCCTGTCCAGCTTGAAGCGCGCATCACTTGCCGCCAAGGACCGAGGTCCCAGCCGAGATGCAATTGGGCCCGCAATCACTTTTTCCTGCTGCTGCTCCGGCTGATACTGCTCACTATGCGGGCCTTGCTGATGCTGCTGCTGATACCCCGCCCTGGCAAGGGCGGAATTCCCATCATCCTCTCGATGTCTCGGATGGCCAGCACCTTGCTGCTGCGCTGCACCTCCGGCGCCCTGCTGCTGACGCCGGGCTGCACTGTTACTCCGGCCACCACCGGCCGAAACTGCCCCTTGCCCGGCCGGCACATTCTGGCCAACACTCTTGCGGCCGGCATACTTGTCAGCTTGGCCGGCACCCTTCTGAGCTACTGCCTGCTTTTCGGCAATTGCCGGATCATACACTTGAATCTGCTTGTCCCGGCGGCCAGAGGTCACACTTCCGGCACGCCGGGCACTTGGATGCGGGGACGAAGCTTGGCCCCTCGACCTTGCGCCGGCACCTCCTACCGACGCAATGTACTGGGACGCCCCGGCACCTGGGTTTGCCTTCTTAAAGGCCTCCTGCTGCTTAGTTGCTTCAGACAAAAGATGGTTAAGCCGGGCTTGCTGCTCATGCAGTGCTTCGCCGGACAAATTAGATAAGTCCTTAGCTACCTCTGCTGCTGCTCTAAGGTTCTTTACTGGTGAGCTATAAATTACCCTAGGCACAGTACTAGTTGCAGTATGACCCTTACCACTAGCACCTTTCTCTAGCTCAGTGTTAAGATCTCTACCTCTAGTTCTAATCTCATCTATCCGGCTGGGCCGGGTTACCACAGGAGTAAAACCATGGGCAGCCTCATACTCACGGAGTTGCCGGTTAAACCGTTCGCGCTCCTGGTGCATGGCCAGGGCCTCGTCGACGAGGGCCTGGCGAGATCCCTCCAGGACCTCCCTTGTCTGCTCCGGATCATCGCCGGATCGCACCGGCTCGAGAAGCCGATCGATGATGGGAAGAAGCACCTGACCCTTTGCCGGCACAGCGGAAGTGCCGGCCAGGTTCTCGACACGCTCCAACGGAGGACGTGCCGACCTTTTGGCCTTCGGCGGCTCCGGGGGAGTATCTCCTGCTGCTGCTGCTTTGCCGGCACCATCTGCCGGCGGCACTGATGTGCCGGCCATCATCACCTCGGCCGACTCTACTGAGCGAGCGCTACGCCCAGCGTGAGCCAGCCGATGCGATGGAGGATCCGCCGCTACCAGCACCTTTTCCCTGCAAACTCTCTCAGTCCCCACGTACACCTCGTGGGAACCAAAAGACATGATCCGGCCATCCCTGGGGAACGGCCGGCCGCCGAGACATCCGGCGTTGTCACTGACGAAGCTGAGCGAGCCTAGCCTCTGGACGAGGCCAGAGACCACGCGCACTCCCGAAGCTGCTATCACAGACCCCGTCCGAATAAACACTCCACCCAGCATATCGATCTGCCCCACGGTGGGCGCCAAATGTCGTCGTGGTGAAACAACATATGCCATAGGATGGCTTAAATGGGGGCCGAACTAGATGTTGGAGGATTCGGGAGAGGGGAACGAGCTAAAAAGCACGACAGAAAGGAACACAGATCTACCCAGGTTCGGGGCTCTCGTAAGGAGATAACACCCCTACTCCTGCTCTATTGGTTATATATTTGGATAGATGGAGTACACAATAATGGTGCTTCCAAGCTCTCTGCTAGAGGAGGAAGATGAACTGCTCAGTGTAGGAACACAGAGGGACCAACCCTTTTCTAGGGCTCCCTGTGCCACCTTATATAGTGGTGGCCAGGGTTACAACGGTCATAAGAGACCAGAAGACATGGGCTACACTCCAAATAGGACTTGCTGACGAAGGCACGACCCTTGACTTTCTCCCTGATTGCTCTCGATGGAACTTCATATCCCTTTACCTTATACTTCCTGCACTGTGACCTCACCTCTGTGAGGTAAGCTCTGTACTTGTGCACAGTGAGGGTAGGTTGTCCACCACTGTGCACCCTGTCACCATGACCCTTCTCCATACCTGGCAGAGTCTCTCCTCGATTGTAGGGACATGACATCTTAGCTGACTTCTGTGTCCCGGATATGACCGTTGGCCATACCCTGGACATATATGCCGGACCAACGACCTATAAAGGTCGGGTAATCCGGCCTCCCCTGCTCCTGCACAACACACCAAATAGTAGGCCAGCATATCTAAGTATATGCCGGCATACCTATATTAGTATTCCGGCTATACCGGCATATCCGAACACCAGCCGGGATATACACATATGCCGGCCTGGCCGATGCTCTTATATTCCGGCCAGGCCCTTCCTTGATAATCCGGCATAAGTCAACCATAGTCCTTGTATCTTTCTAGTCTCTTGACATCCCCGACAGCTATTTGGGGGCGCCGGCACCAAAAAACATTTCCACTCGGCCACCCTAAAGCCACTTTCTCCGCCGGCGCTTGAAATTTTTCATCCGGCGCTCCCTGTACGCTCCCAATCCATAGGGGGCGCCGACGTCCACTTTTTGCTGAACTGCATGTGCATCTGGCCCACCTGTCATACACTCTTTCTGCTTTTTCTGCGGGCCCTGCTCTCTCTCTCTCTCTTCCATTTCTTTCTCTCACCGTCCCACCTACCCTGCCGCTCTAGCAATTCCACCGGTCGCTGCGCCCACCCATCTCCGGCGCCCCACCATCTCCGGCGCCGGTCGATGCGCCCGTACCTGCCAATCTCTACTCAGCCCCTCGAGCACCAGGAAGGACGTGCTGGCCACGCTGCTGTGCCTAGCCGCGCCCGCGCCCGTGTGAGCTTAGCGCGCAGAAGAACCTCGGGAAGCTCATGGGAGCTCAGTGCGGCCCACTCCCGCGTCTGCGCGCTCGCTGCCGCGCCCGCACGCTCGCTCCCACGTCTGCGCGCTCGGTGCGCTCGCGCCCGCGCCCGTACGCCCGCTCCATGCGTACGCGTATGCGCGCTCGCTGCCTGTGTCGTCTACGCGCCCGCTCCGCGCGCGCCGCCGGTGCCATGTGTGCCCTCGTCGCATTGCGCCCGCGTCTGCGCAACTGCCGCCACACGCCCGCCTCTGCACGCTTGACCTCCCCTCTGCGCGCCCGCCGGTGCCGCGCACCTGCGTCCGGCACTCCGCCTCCGGCCAGGACCTCGCCGGTTCCCGCGCGTGCGCTGCTTCAATGCCGCCCACAGGGTGCTTGTGGTAATGCTACCTTTGGAGTGAAGATGTGGCTGTAAATCATCCGCCCTTTATAGTACTAGTAAGTTTGCACGTGCGTTATCGTTTAATTAAATATTTTAATTAAATAAATACTTTTATATAATTAGATGGCCAAGTATGAAGAACTGCATTTTTGCAACCTTAATAACAAATAATTCATAATATAATAATTAAATAACACACATAGAAGGCATAACAAAGTGAAGCACAAATCATGAGTTAGATCAAATATAAACATGTAACAATATGATTTATCTTTTTTTTTATGTGATCAAATAACTATTGAACATGATGTGAAAATAATGTTAGTATCATGAGCTGAGAGGTTGTAGGAATTATTTTTCATTTCCCTCTTCCTATACGAAGTACATGATCTAAACAACTTTCAGAGCTACACAATCTGGGAGCTATAAAATGTCATATTTAAAGTTACAAAAATGTTTTGCAACATATGTTGCTTTATTTCCATGTTGTACCCGTGAGCACCCCACCTGGTATACATCATCATATGATAAAGTATATAGAACACAAGCTGCCGCTTATTTCACATGGACATTCTATGTTTTTAGTCGCACATACATTGAGAAAAAGGATGAAAAAACTGAAGCATGCCTCAAGATACATCGAGAAATGACAGTTTTATCGAAACCAAATATTAGTCTTGTTACCAGGGTTGGATCATTTTCTTCAGAACATGATTGGCAAAAACAGTACACATATCAATCACACATCCCAATTCATAGAGAAAAAAAGAACGGCTCTAAATGTAAAGCATAATTATCTGAGCCTTCACCTGATCGATTACCTATTCTTGTCAAACCCCTCTCATATTGATAGGCAAAGTGGCGCAATCGTGTCTGGAGCATCTGATCACTGGTGGAAAAAGGGTCATTAATCCCGGTCTGTAACGGCCTTTAGTCCCGGTTTCCAAACCGGGACTAGCAGAGCGCGATTAAAGGCCCTCAGCCTTTACTCCCGGTTGTAAATGAACCGGGACTAATGGCCGTCCACGTGGGCACGGCTCGGAGAGCCGTCTCGGGGACCTTTAGTCCCGGTTAGTAATGAGAACCGGGACTAAAGTGTTCTGTTTTTGTTTTTATTTTTGTTGCTGTTTCAGATTATAGGTTTAGAGTTTATGCTTAATTAGGGTTCATTTTAATTTCAAACGAGTTTCCGTACCTATATTCTATGACTAGTACATACATATTACACGTTGGTGCATGCATATATAATATTATACGATGTCTTGCGACTGTATATACTACAATTTTAAACAAGTGTATGTACAATTATTTTTCAAACAAGTTTCAAAACAAACTAAGTTACATGGAGATCACTAAATTACAGATAGTGTTCTTCGTCCTCCACATAGTGTTCTCCTTTCTCACAGAGGACCTCCCTCATGATGAATCCTGCCAGCTTCTCTTGAATTGCTTTTAGGCGCTGGGTTGGTACGAGCTTCTCCCGCATCACATACAACTTTAAGAAGATCGATATGGATATATATAAGTTGGATGAAACTCAACACAATTGATTATAATAAAAGAAAACTATGAATATTATTTACGTACATCAAAGTCCGTGGTACGTGCTCTCCGCTTACTGGTGTACCACCGGATGAACTCGCAGACGTAGAATCCACAGAGATTGGTCCCCGGTGGTTGCTTCAAACCCTTTATCTTTTTAAAAGTTAGCTGTTCTTTGAATTCACCTATTACCGACTTTCTGAAACGTGTCCAAACGCTACAGGGCAAAGAAAATGAGCAAATGAGTTATTAAATACTTGATATCAGGAAATTAATGAAAGGAGCTGATATAGTCGGGTAATGATTGAAATTACTTTTGCAGCATTTCTTTCATGTCGCTAAACAGGACGTCGGGCTTATCCAATGAGTCCAAGATATGAACAGTTGATGTGTCCAATTGAATCTTTAGCAGAATCCAGTGGCAACTGCAGACACGCATGCATAACTCATCAATTACACTTAACATCGAGTAAGCAAAAAAGAATGTCTAGAAGATAGAAACACTCACTTGAAGTTGTAAGGAAATAGAAGTTCTCTTTTAAGACTTTGCTTGACAAAAAATCTGAAGAGGACCTTCTCCACGTCTCTGGGGTGATCTTTTAACATCCTTTCATTAATGATATATGGGTCAATGAATCCAACATCATGGATTCCAATTTTTTTTGCATTCAAACATCTTAAATCTGCATAATAGCATACAAAAATCATATAGTTAATTAAGATATATAGGCAATGAATGAGCTTAGCTAGATACTTGAATATAAATCACTTACAGACAATAGCAACTGATGGTAGACTTGTCGAGATCGCGCTGATTGAATATGTGAAACAATTCGTCCATTGGAATATGTAACATGTATCTTTTGAAGTAATGCTCCTCTCTAACGTCCAAGAGGATAAAACGTTTGAAGTCCTTTTTTTGTATATGCACCTTGTACCAGCCGAGCAGATTTCGCATATGTGTTGATAGACCGCGTTCCTCCTCAGGCTTGATCAGAGCCCCCCCCCCTCCCAGTACATATTGCTCTACTACCTCTCCCACTGGCGCTTCTTCAAGGCCTAACATAACTAGAAGAGGCACATTCAAGACGTGCAGCTGCTACTATTCTGGGGTCCAATAACAATCGGTCCTCTTCCAAATCGGCTCTGAAGGACGTATCGATATCGGGGGGGCGACTATGAGCGGGGCGACCGATTGATTCTTCTGTTCTCCAAGCTGGGGAATTTGTTTCCCGCTTCTTTTTGCCTTGGTCAAGTCACTTTGCCTTTCAATTTCGCGTTTATAGTCTGATGGCTGATTCATCTTATATTGGGGCTCTGCAGTAAGCATACCATAAGCCCAGTCCTTTTGTTTCTCCGTGTATGTCGGCTTGGGCTTAGGCACTTTCGGTGCAAAAAATGCCTTCACTTGGGCGCGTACTATCGCCTCGTTTTCCTCGGGAGTCCGGTCATAAGCTCTCTTGGGAAGAGGCTTTAGCGATGGCTCTGGTATCTTCGTGGTCTTATGTACTACCTTATCAGTAGTACTAACCGTAGCGGACCTGCTCCGCTTTTTTCCCGTCTGAGTAGTATTGGGGGGCGGCTTCGCCTGACGCGCTGGAGGTGCACTGGGAGACGGCGTTGGCTGACGCGCGGGAGGTGCACTAGGGGGCGGCGTCGGCTGACGCGTCGCCCGAGGTGGACTCGGGGGTGGCGTCGGCTGACGCGACGCTGGAGGTGGACTCAGGGGTGGCGTCGGCTGACGCGGCGCCCGAGGTGGACTTGGGGGCGGCGTAGGTGGACGACGTTCATCGGGGGAGGGTGGACTTGGATTCCTCGGAGTCGGTGGCCTTGGCGCTGAGCCTGGAAACTTGATGTATTTCTTTTGCCATAAAACGATTTGGCGCTTGACATCTCCAAGTCTCCGATCCCCTTCAGGTGTAGCACAATCAAGCTCTAGGTCCTCGAACGAGCTGACTATGTCAAGCACCGAGACACGAGCATAGCCAGCCGGTATCGGGTTCCCATGGTGGAGTGCTTCAGGTAGACAAGGTAAAGCATCGCCGCTCGCCACCTTCAAGGTCATGTTCTTCACTGGCTGATGTAGCTCACAATTTGTCATCTCCCTAACATCATCCACGGGGTAGCGAGACCCCGGTGCTTCATGCTCATCAGCTGGTACCTCCGTGGAAGCCACGCTGCTTCTCCGCTGACTATTAAGATCCAATGCTGGATCTTCCTGCAGCCGAGATCCGCCTCCCTGGCTAAGTTGATGTATCATACTCTTCATGTCGGCTAATTCACGTTCTACCTTGCCGATCCGATCTGCTTCCCGATCCTTCTTTCTCTTACGGTTTTTGTAATCGTACGGATCTTCGTGCTGAGAAAACCCTTCCTTCCATGGAACACCGGCGCCTTTGCCTCTCGTTCGTCCTGTGTGTTCTGGATTCCCGAGGGCGTGTGTCAGCTCGTCGTTCTCTCGGTCGACACGGATCAATCCCGCTTGAGCATCCTTCATTGCCTTAACAAGTTTTACTGTGGGAGTAAATGTCTGTTTCCGATGAACACACTCCCCTGTTGCCGGGTCTAACGATCCTCCATGTCCATACCACCAGTGCTTGGCCCTTTCGGGCCACCCCTCTGTACCAGGAGTGATTCCTCTATTCCTCAATTCATTCTCCATAGATTCCCACTTGGGCACTGCTCTCACGTAGCCGCCTGGCCCCAAAATATGGTGATGTTCCTTCTTATCAGCATTTTTCTTATTTTTTTCTGACATTTCCTTGGCTCTCTCAGATGTCTTGAATGCCACAAATTCAGGCCACTGTTGTCTCAACTTCTCGTATGCTCCTTCGAACACTGGAGTTTTCTTTTTCGCGATAAACTTCGCGTATAACATTTTCTTGAAGCCCCGGAATGCTTCAGCCATCTTCTTGAGACTCGGCTACCGTACATCCATTACCGGTTCATCTGCATTATTATATAAGTATATAATAAACCAAATTAATACAAGAAATAAACTCACATTCCATATAAATCATATATACTCCCACATTACTCTCTAACGTTACAAAAATTATTGCAAATAAATCCTACTCAAAAATTATTATTGTAAATCACATAAGCTCACAATTATTCCCACATTACTTTCTAACATTAATTACTCCACAAATCTCTCTATTTTTTTAGCATAAAAAGAGCTATATATGTGCATGACAAATTTCTACTTTATACTCATTTTGGTCAACATACAAGTACACCACCTCTACACATGTGCAAACTAAGGAATTAATTTAAGCTCAAATGCTATATAAATCAAATAAACTCCCATAATTACTCCCAAATTATAGCCACAAATCTCACCACATCTAGAGCATTATATGAGCTAAATTAGCAATTAAAGATGAGAGAGTAAAGTTGCTAACCTTTTGAACCAATTAGATAGATGAAATAACTCAAAATCTTGGATAATTTTGATAAAAAAATCGGGCATGACGTCTCCACTCAATCCAAGCTTCCGACCACCATTAGTGTAGTGGCAGGCTCGGGGGAAGAGAAGCTCGATTTTGTAGGCGACGGCCTTTAGTCCCGGTCCGTGTTAAAGGTCGGGATTAAAGGTCTCCCTTTAGTCCCGGTTGTTAACACGGGCCGGGACTAAAGGCCGCCGCCCGTTGGGTTCCCGCCCGCCACCCCTTTAGTCCCGATCCATGTTAACGACCGGGACTAAAGGTCCATTACGAACCGGGACTAGGTGCTTGTCGTGCCCCAGCGGAACGAACCGGGACTAATGCCCCCTTTAGTCCCGGCCCAATTAGTTTGGGGACTAAAGGTGGCGGACAGAAGCCTCTTTTTCCACTAGTGTGAAGACCTTGACAAGTAGATGATTGCTGCGCAACTTCAGTACATTGACGTTTCATGGGAGCCTGAAACTCTGAATCATAGATTAAGAACAAAAGCAGAATGAACCATACTGAGCAGCTCATTTTCTTTCTCATCTCTAGCTTGCTAATTGTACGTCCAAAATGTAGCGTGCAGAATGTCAGCTATAGCATACATAACATACTAAGCTACATGGTATCCATTCCATGCTTAAGTTAACCATACAGTTTGAGTTAAACTAATGGACAAAACAGAGAACTGACTGACCAGACCTGGTAATGTCACACATCGCATGATTGAACGCAAATAGCACGCTCAAGATTATAGCAGTTAAAAGAATTAAATGGTGCCTCACCGATGTTTTAATCCCTGGACATGCAACTAAAAGCCTTAAAAAATCATGCCCACATATTGAGAATCATGAACAATTGAAATAAGTATTGATCTGGTCAAAATCCTGCCGTATCTCTACTATAAAAATTCACACTAACTTTGCAGATTAGGATGAATATTGACTAATTTACTCTGGTAAATACACCTTCTAGCCCCCAATTTTTTTTTTTTGAAACGGAGGCAAAAGATTTGCCCCAATCTATTAATTAAGAAGAAGAGAGATGCCCAGTTAATTAACAGAAAACCGAGCGAAAACTGCCTACCGCCTTAAATAGAACATTGTTTTCCTTCAAAGTGACATATTAAGAAAATAGGCACTGATTGCATTACATAAGCTGTCCAAATTGATAAAATGATATACAGTAGCTATGAATTGACCTGATTTTATTGCGTAGGAACCAAATCATTCCAGCCTTTTCAAATTTAATTCAATTTTGCTAAGCACCATGATCAAGATAATGAGAAAGTACTGAAACATGCAAAAAAAAGGGTACAATAAAACCCTCAAATATGTTACTTGACAACAGAGAATCGGACATTAGAAATCTTGAAGACTGGAATGATGCAACTGAGAACTGACCATGGCTGAAAGCTGCAGAATGAATAGTGTATGCATAATCAATTTCCAAAGATGGATTACGGCTACCATAGAGGCACCAATTACAGCTAGCCATGAAAACTTTTCCAGTGGCACAGGTAATACAGTACCCATGAAATATTCATACTACATGCACTAATGAACACGGATTTACCTCGTCGTTAAAATCACATACATGAGCCTGGTTGAAAGATTCCAATCCACTTCAGAGACAAATAACAGAATAAGATTTGTGCAACTTTCCAATAGAAAAAAAGAGAGACTACATGCGAAGCAAATATTCAGGGATTCCCGATGATCATCTTTTGTACTCGCTTAGGACCTTTCTCCGTCTAAATTGGTTCTCCTTCTGTAGGGCTGGAATCAAAAAGAGGGGATAGGTGTTGTAGCGTTCTTGAAGTGAGATCAGAGATGTAAGAGATTAATGGGGCGTTTGACTTACTCCTTTGTACCACCGCCGTTCCCTGTGGTTGGAACGTCACTGGAATTGAGGAGGGAGGCCCCGATGCCCATGGGTGGGCGTCTAAGCGCGGTGGCTGTGAACGTGGACGCCCTCGGCGAGTCGCCGCAAACCTCCTGCAGGCAGGATTGTCGCGGGACGATTCTTCAGAGGAGAACGAAGGCACAACGCAAGCCGAGGATGTAGCGGTGCACGATCAAGACGTAGGAGCATCGCCGGGATTTTGGAGCACGGCGGAACTCGACGTGGTCGTCTGAAGGAACGCGATAAAAGCAGGCGTTAATTAGGAAATCGCAATTTAAGAGGAGAGTAATTAGCGGGGCTCTTACTTAGCCATTAAGACAAAATACTAATAGCAGGTCTGGCAACGGGAGACGTCTGGCGATTTTAGGTGGCGGACCATGGTCTGCCTAGCAGAACAAATGGATCTCAACCGTTAGTGAGCTGATCTGACAGTGCTAATTATTCTGTGTACACAAAAATGGATGGATATAGAATAATTGATGTTTGCTCTTTTATAAGTAGTTTATTTATAAGTAGTTTAGAAGTTTAGAAGAAAATATTCGCCGGCGTCCCCTCAAACAGCTCAAAAAAGGAAGGTTGTTTGGGAGGAACGAGGGGAGATGGCCTTAGTTACTGGTGGCGTGAGACTGATACACGCTTACCTGATGCCGAGTACATGCCACCAATAGCTTTTCTAAACTAGTGAGGGGAACCAGTGCACGCACAAGCGGCGGCTAGTTTTTCTTAGAAATGCGGTGGCTGCGCTCGTTAACATGTAACAACAAATGAGCAGTTCTTTAGTTGTATATATATTCGAGTAGAATTTAGGGTCTAAATTATGAATAATCTTTTTGCAAAATATTACTGTCAGATTGCACAAATTGAATTTTGCTGCATGTAAAAGCAGAGCTTGACGTTGGTGACACAAAGTTCCGGGTGCTCACGATTTCCTTCTTTATTGCTGAAAGGAATCCAATCGCGGAGGGCAGCAAAAGGCGGCTTTATCCCCACCCACGAGGCCACGATCTTCTCGCAATCGCATCGCATCGCGGTCACACTGGCGGCCACTGGCGGCCACTGCCTCTTCCGGCATTTGCCACTAGTCAGTAGAACGGCTACAAATACCTCCCCTAAATCGAGAAATCATACTATTTCCCTCCTCAGGTACCAGACTACCAGGGATCAGGAAGACGAAGAAACCAAATGAGGTTTCTCAGATGAGCTCGCTTCTTGCCGCTTTGACTTCTCAGCGAGCCGTTGGTAAGTGCCGGATAATCCTAATCTTCTCTTCGGAGAAGCAAATCGATTAGCTCAGTGGGCAATCGAGTGATTGGCTGATGGCGCGTTCCTCTTTGCTGTTGCAGATGAGCTCCGCCGCCATTTGGTTCTGTTGAGCATTTCGTCAAACAGTTGGTAGGCGGCCACCCCGGAAGAGCCCAATTCATTTCCATCACTGAAGTGCTTCTGCATGTTCTCCTGGTTTCTTAATGCGATCTCTGCCCCTAAATTCCTTGTATTGATGAACAATGGTCGTCTAGATCGAGAACGCAGTATTTGTGTTAGATTCTAGAGGTCAAGAAACCACTTGTGTTTTCTTGCTTGGTGGGGATGGGGATGGCCTCTGCTCAAGTTTCTGCCATTCTTCTCTATGTCTGCATTATTGCCGGTGGAGCCATAGCAGACAGCCAGAATAGCACCAATGACATCTCGAGGCCGACTGAGGTGCGCATCGGTGCGCTGTTCACATTTGATTCGGTTATCGGAAGGGCAGTGAAGCCGGCTATCGAGCTTGCTGTTGCGGATGTCAATGCTGATCCAAGCGTGCTCTCCGGAACAAAACTGAATGTTCTTATGCAGGACACTAATTGCAGTGGCTTTGTGGGAACCATTGAAGGTTCATACTTCCTTCTTTTCATCATTTTTTTCTTTCCAAAAAGCTGTCTTGTTTAGTATCGAAGTAGGGCACATGTTTCTCTCCTTAGTGACTAGACATAAGATATCATTTGGTGAATTATTTGGAATGGTCTAGTATTTAATCAATTGTATGAAATTAATAATTTGCCATTTAATCTGCTTGCCAAGAAAGCATCCTTTCCTGAATTAAATGGCATTCACCTCTAACTGATTGCCTGAACCAGGAGCTATAAGAGAGGTTTGCACGTGTTTATGTTTTTTAAACTCATTCTTGGTAGCTAAATAGTAGTTGTCTTTTAGCTTCAACGCCATAATCAGTAATCACATTCAGTTACAGATAACTTTTGGCTTGGAAGTTCTGAAGCCATCATAAATTAGTTCTACTTCCATGATATCATGGAACTGTGTAAATTTGAGTCCTACTGAATATTTGTTCTTATGCATAGCATACATATGAATTTGAATTGGACTGCCTTTTCTCATTGGTGTCCTCAAATTGCTTATAGCTTTTTAATTATAAGCGATCATAAGATGTATTTGCCCCTCATTGAAATGCCTGAAGAGTTTGACAACACTATCTGTGCAGCATTGCAGCTTCTGGCCAAGGATGTCATTGCTGTACTAGGTCCACAATCGTCAGCAATTGCCCATGTCATTTCTCATGCCGTTAATGAACTCCATGTGCCACTTATTTCTTTTGCGGCCTCGGATCCTACCCTTTCTTCCCTTGAATACCCTTACTTTGTGAGGGCTACACTAAATGATTACTACCAAATGGCTGCTGTAGCTAGTATCATCAGCCAGTACCGATGGAGAGAAGTCATCGCAATCTATGTTGACGATGACTATGGTAGAGGTGGCATCACAGCATTAGGTGATGCCCTTGCAAAAAGGATGTCCAAGATAACCTACAAAGCAAAATTGCCACCTGGTGCTGGTAGGACTGCAATCCAGGATATCTTGATGCAAGTGAATCAAATGGAGTCGCGCGTCTATATTGTCCATGTAAACCCTGACTCTGGTCTGAATGTTTTCTCCGCTGCCAAATCTTTGGGGATGATGAGTAGCGGCTATGTGTGGATAGCAACAGACTGGCTTTCTGCAGTGATAGATTCATCTGAACATGTTAATTCTGATGCAACAGAACATACTCAGGGAGTTATTATGCTTCGGCAACATGTTGCTGAGTCTGACATTCAGCATTCCTTGCTGCGCAAATTGAATGGTCTGACTAGAAAAGCAAACAGTTCGAGCTTGAGTTCGTACACTGCACATGCTTATGACTCGGTATGGTTAGTTGCTCATGCTGTTGAGCAGTTCCTGACTGCAGGGAATGTAGTATCTTTTTCTGTGAACCAAAATTTGCAGGCTATAAAAGGAAGTAGCCTACAGCTAAATTCTCTGAGAATTTTTAACAAAGGAGATAAATTACTGGAGAAAGTGTGGCAGACAAATTTCACAGGCGTTTCTGGCCAAGTACAATTTACTTTGGACAGGAATTTGATTCATCCGGCTTATGATATCCTGAATGTAGCTGGTACAGGTTTCAGAACCATTGGCTATTGGTCAAACTTTTCTGGTCTGTCGGTTGCTGCTCCAGAATACATGCATTCAGCACCACTGAACTCTTCAACCAACAGTATACAGCTTCATGGTGTCATCTGGCCTGGTCAGACTGCTGAGAAACCCCGTGGTTGGGTGTTTCCGTATCATGGGAAGCCTCTAAGGATTGGAGTACCTCTTCGTACAAGCTACAATGAGTTTGTGATGCGAGAAAATGGACGTGATGGAGTAAAGGGGTTTTCAGTTGATGTTTTCAAATCTGCAATAAGCTTGTTGCCTTACCCTGTGGCATACAATTTTGTTCTATTTGGAAATGGCTTGAAGAATCCGAGCTATAGTGACCTTGTTCAAAAGGTTTCTGAAAATGTGAGTACATTCTCATACCATGGAGTTATGAAACTAGCATAGCATCTTTAGTACACCAGATTTCATTAATTCAGTTTTCTTTTGTTGTACCACTCAGTACTTTGACGCTGCAATAGGGGACATTGCTATTGTGACAAATAGAACAAGACTTGTTGATTTTACCCAGCCATATACAGAATCAGGTCTCATCATTGTAGCTCCAGCAAGGGAGGTTGAATCAAATGCTTGGGCTTTTCTGAAGCCATTCACCTTTCAAATGTGGTGTGTTCTGGTTATGCTATTCCTCTTTGTCGGTGCAGTTGTTTGGATACTTGAACACCGCACTAATACTGAGTTCCGTGGAACCCCAAGGCAACAAATTATGACAGTATGCTGGTTAGTATCTATGTAGCATATGTTTTATTTCTCTTCTTCTAATTTAGAAAATTATTGTTCTTCATTTGATTTTATGGTGTTTTTGCACCTTTTCAGGTTTAGTTTTTCCACCATGTTTTTTGCGCACAGTAAGTATTTGTATCAAACTTGTTAATATTAGAGGATATCCTAGTCCACTCTAATATCCTCCTTTTTCTCTGCTTTGCACAGGAGAAAACACTTCTAGTGCACTTGGTAGATTTGTGCTCCTGGTGTGGCTCTTTGTTGTGCTCATTGTTAACTCAAGCTACACGGCAAGCTTGACATCGCTTCTCACTGTCCAGGAGCTAACATCAGGGATAAAAGGTCTTGATAGCTTGATCTCTAGTTCAAGTCCGATTGGCTATCAAGTTGGATCTTTTGCCAGAAGCTATCTTGTGGAGGAGCTCAATATCGCCGATTCCCGTTTGGTGCCACTAAACAGCCCATCTGATTATGCTAGAGCACTAGAGCTAGGGTCAGGAAATGGTGGCGTTTCTGCAATAATCGATGAACTACCATATGTTGAGATCTTCTTGTCAAAATACTGCAAATTCAAGACAGTTGGTCAGGTTTTCACAAAAGGCGGATGGGGATTTGTAAGTTAATTAATTATGATCAGATAACTCATTTTTCTCCTAAATATCTTACTATTGTACTATATTCTGCTGCAGGCCTTCCCAAGAGATTCACCTCTCGCTGCGGATTTGTCCACAGCAATCCTTACACTGTCGGAGAATGGCAACCTCCAAAGAATCCACGATGAATGGTTAAGTGTGAAAGGATGTGACACAGATAATAGCGACATTAGCTCTAACTCCTTAAGCCTCTCAAGCTTTTGGGGCCTCTTCGTCATCTGCGGCCTTGCATGTGTCATTGCTCTCTTAATTTTCTTTTGGCGAATATTTTGTCAGTACAGCAGGTATAATAACCAGATTGAGCTTGAGCCGGAGATCGTAAAACGACCAGCACGGTTAACTAGCATCAAGTCCTTAATCTCTTTTGTTGATAAGAGAGAGGAGGAGGTGAAGAATGCCCTCAAGAAAAAGCCTAATGGCTCTCAGGAGACAAGAATTGGTACCACCGAAGAACAATCTACATTACCACTATGAGTCTTAGCTGGCAACATGACTAACATAGTCGGTGCAATGCGTGGTCGTGCAATTGAAGTGGCAGTTTTCAGTATCCGGTTGGTTATGAACTGATGACATGGTTTTCTTGTGCGCCGTTTGGTCTGACTGGAGACCTGGCAGCAGCCGAGGCAGCTTCCTCTTAAACATGTTGCCAACTTCTTAAGTCGTACTGTGCCCAGCAACAACAATTCTGAATCTCCTTTAGCATCAATTTCTTGGAGAATTAGCATTCGGTTCCAGCTACAACATCTGTCAAGTTGTTCTTCTGTCGTTTTGAAGTAACCTCTTCCAAGTTCTTGTAGCTACAATCTGAAGCATCTTCCAAATAAGTTGAGAAGTTCGAATCCTTGTTTGGTGTGCTATGTGTCTTACTCTAGTTGTGCATTTTCTTTCACTACTGCTCTTTGCTGAAGAAGTAGCATATCCATCTTTTTCACATGATAGGCAATTGCAACCCACTTCAGCATACTCACTGTCACAGCGCATAATTAACATTCTGTTCTTTAATTACAGCATTCACGTAAAATGTTTTCTCTTTGGTTACTTCTTAGGATGAACAGTGCCCTCTCTTAACTCCATGCAACTGAGAAAATAAGTTGGCCTTGACTTTGATTAAGATTGGAAGGTAGCATGGTCACATCTCGCAGCATTTGTTTAGCTCGATTGATGGTCCCAGTTAACTTTGGTTGCCAAGATATCCTAATCCAATCCTAGCAGCAACTTAATTCTGGTAACATTAGTTACATGTATAAATACTCCTCTCCTCCAGAAAAGGAGTCGGCAACAACCTCTGATTGATTGGAAGATATGCATTTCATGGAGAGGTAGATGATAGATAAATACTACTTGCAAAGTTGCAAGTGTTGGAAACTGATTTGACTTGGTTGCAATTGGATCTTCATCTAACCACAGCTGGTCTACAATGATACATTTTGTGCAAATCGAGTTGAATCAAGCAGAAAATTTCCATTTCCTTTGAGATTGCACATCAGAGGAAAATAAAAACTGATTTTTTCAGAATTTTTTGGAGCACGAACTGTATCTGTAAACAAAGGATTGTCAATCTATTCTGTCTTGGCATGTTTTACATTTATTTTTTGAGAGAATGTTTTACATTTATTTTTTGAGAATGTTTTACATTTATTAACCTTTCGAAATATTGTGTTTATTTAGTGTTCTGTAATCACTAAATTAGTACAGAACCACCTTTTTGAAACGATATATTTTTACTCTTGGGCTGTGCTGTAGTAAATTTTGTTTAGTGAAATATACTGCTGATGTTCCCTCGTCGATAGAAAATCTCTGATATGATCCAAGAAATCCACCACCCCTGAACAATTTTGCAGTCAGGCCATAACCTGGTGTCTCCTTGTTTCTGACTTTCTTACACGACAACATCATGTAAGGCTACACGTGAAGGGTTAATTCGTTAACCACTACACGCCATGCATTAAGGTATGCATGGTCTACACCTAGATGGTAATACGTCAATCATGAGGTGTCCTAGATGATCCAAGGAAATCTTCATCTTGTCAAGGCGCGCAAGACACACACATGTGTCCGGCCACCTCAAAATAAACTAAGGCGACAAACCAAGTGGCACGAAAGGATTAGATGAAGCACCTGACGTCCTTGGGAAGTTAAAGTGCAATCGAAGATGAACTTGTCTTTTCTCAGCTTAATTTGCTCCCAAGAGGTGTGGGTGTGCCCCATGGCAAGCAGTAGGTGCCCAACTTGCACAAGCAAAACTGGGCTGTAGTGGCCACATGTATGCATGAGCATGATCACACTAGCTAGCTACTAACATTACCGGTAGTGCTCATGTTGCTTTTTGTTGGGTTGTTGCTGATGAGGTGCATGATGAGGTGATTGGTGTGGGCGATGAGAATGTGCCTATCTCGACTCACCGTTTCCCCCATTTTTTTGTCCCTGTGAATCTGTGATCATGCAGAGTGTGTAACACCCGCGCCGTTGTGGGCATAACTTTGGCAAGCAAACTTATGTTGTGGCGCTGAACATGATGGGATATATATCATGAAGTGTTTATATTGTTCGTTGTAGATGGGGTGTGCTTTGCATGATGAGATGATATCAGCAAACAAAACCGTTACTCCGTTGGTTGGAGCACTTTATCTACAGATATACCTGTGATCTTTATGGGGGGAGCGAATAGTTTTCCATGCAATGATCTGGACATAAGTAGTGATGTGCTTCAAGGGAAGGCAAAGGAGAAAAGTATCATCTGTGTTCCTGGTTCGCGATTCCACTTGTCTACTTTTATTCTACTCTTTCGGAAGTGGTAGGGTTGTCAAAGAAATAAAAAAATTATCTCTTGAAAAAAGGGAAGATGCCATTCAAGGTTAGTTACTTAAATTAGGGGGTGTTTGGTTCCTAGCCACATTTTGCCAAGCCAAAGTGTGGCTAGCCATAAAAGTGTGGCAGCCACAAAAAGTGTGGCTAAAAAATTGGAAGTCAAACTTTGACAAAAGTTGGCAAGAAAATTAACTCTATGACAAGTAGGCCATATAATTAATGAAGTGTGGCAAACTACAAGTGTGACAAAAACAAAACACAAACCAAACAACTTGTGGCTGCCAAAATTTGGCTTGGCAAACTGTGGCTGGGAATCAAACAGGCCCTTAGTTTACTTAAAACACTTGTAGCTATAGCTTAAAACACTTGAAAAAAGGGAATATGTCATCTCAACTGAAAACTGTTAGCCATAAACAGAAGTAGGTAGTTCTTGGCTTATTCCACTCTCAAGGATCCAATTTGACTAATATATTATGGCCCTCCTATTAACCACTGATACCCCTACCATGCAGCCTAGCCTATAAAGAGAGGGCAAACGTAGAATGAGTCCAAGTCACCCTACACTTGTACGCAATGTTCAACATTGTTTGATCCCCGGTAGTTGCGACATCAACTACTAGTGTACAGCTGCTCATAAACAAAACCCAACACAGATTTTATTTTAACTCCGATTCATGCAAGCAAGACGTGCATACCCATGCATGTCAAGATGGTTGGTATGACTCTTCAGAATTGATTTGTGCGGCGCGACTGCACCTGTCCTAAAACTGTTTGGTCCTTTGTAGTTTAAGTTATCATGGAGAGCAACGGTGCTATGCTAAACCTAGTGCATCAATTAAAGATGAGATATTTGCTTTGTCTCGATCAAAGATCATATTCCTTCTGATTGATTCACATGATCGTTCCACCTAAGGGTTGTGCTAAAGGAATCCTCGCAATCTAGCAAAAAATAAACATGGATGCGGGGTAGAGACACTTTGATTCATGTTTTTCCCTTACAGTCCTTTTTTCTAAGAAAGAAACATGTAGAGTACACAAATAATTAAAGGTTTAAGTTAATGGGGAAATATTATCCCTGCGCTTCCGTCTATACTCTATAGATACATGATAGAAATTTGTCTTAACCTCTATTCCTTTGAGTTCCAATGCACCGTCTCCCCTCTCTGGTTGTGCTTTGGCTCCATTTATGCCTTTGTTTATTTTTTTTGTATTTTCACCCCCAGATTCTCTCAATTCTCTCCAATACTCTCCTCTGAAATACACTGATACTCCCTCTGTCCTAAAAAAGAATATCTTAACTCTTTTTAAATATGTCTAAATGTATTCGTATCTAGATAAAGTTGAGACATCTTTTTGGGAACCAGGAGGGGTGGTATTTTTTTCGATAAAAGGTACAAAATACACAAGTGTAGTGGATAGCTTTTAATGTTGTAAAAAAAGATGATTTGTGGGGGTCCGTGGGGATATCTTTAGATTATCCCATCTAATACCTGCGTATTAAACAAACTATTTGAGATTTCTTGACATCCTAAATAATACTACCATAGAATACACTAAAAAGTAAACAAGGCCTAAAGTACAATGTTGAACTCTGAAGTGCGCGCATAGAGCATGCCCAGCCGTGCCAGACAGGCCGTTTGGGGGCGCCGGTGCGTACTACCGCGTATGGGGGATGCCCCTGTCCATCCGGGTTCTCTAAACGGTGTGTCCATTTGACAAGTTTTTTAAAAAAAATATGATTTCATTTAAATTTTGTTATATATTTCAATTTTGAATGAAATTTAAACAGAAATCTAAACTAAAATAGGGGCCTTCAATGATCATGACGCGCAACGCGGTCTGCGGTAGCTTGTTGCCGTTGCGCCCTGGCGAGGACCATCTCGTGGTGGAGCACCGCCGTTGGGCTGGCGCGGCGGGCGCCGAGAAGCCAGCATCTCCCGATGCCGGTTACGGGCATTGACCTCCAGCTCGACCTTGCGGTAGACGCACTCTTCGGCCTCGCGGTACACGCGGTGACCGCTCGGCGTTGCTGTAGACGGGTCTGCCGACGGAGGCCTCCATGGCACTCTCGAGGAGGACTCGGTTCACCTGTCGGTGGCCCTGGCATTGCCGACTTGGCGCTGCGTCTTGAAAGAGGTGGCGATGGCCATGTGTAACTCGACGGGAGGCACCTTTCCCGCCTGCTCGGCATCGAGCTCCTCGAGGAACCCGTAGAGGTCGAGGGGGCTGTCCTCCTCCTCATCCCCCTCGCTCTCCTGCGGCGGCGGCGCTTGCGGTGGCGGCGGTGGTGCACCGCTTCCTCCGCGTCCTAGCATTACGTACATGGTATGAGGCGGCGAGGCATTTTCCTAGCCGGTGAGGTTGTGTGAAGAAGGAATGGCGAGGCACCATGCTTTATAGCCAGAGGTGAGCGAAAAACGGAGCAGGAGCAGCGAGCGAATTGGCGGGAAGGAGCGGTGAGGAGCATTAACACCGGCACTGTACCGACGAGACGTGTCGCCTGCTGCTGCCATCTTTACTTAAAGCTGACCGGCAGCCAGGGTGTCATTAATAGCCTGTTGCTGACATGCATGCTATTGAGACTAGGTCTGATCGTGTACCCGTCTGGATAAATGGCCTCACGAGATGTCCGTTAGTCGTCTGCTTGGCACGGCCAGAGCTTTTTCTGAGGCAGCAATATCGATCCATGCATGGCACGTCTCACGTGACCGCAAAAGCAAAGGACGAAAACAGAAGGCGGAGGCAGGCGCCGCAGCACGCAGATGCTCGCAAGCCAACGCCCGCCCGCTTCCTCCCAAGATTCGGGCAGCGGCGCCCGTGCTCCAGCTGCTTGCCATGGCGCCCAAATGCTGGAGAGCTGGACATGGGCGCTGCACGCACCTGCACGGCCTAAAATCTGGCTGCTATCGACGACAGGCGTGCGGCCATATTCCTGCCGGCGGCCACTGTCGATTTCCTCTTGGCGGGACACGAGAACATGGCCGTGAAAGGGCGTGCTAATTACTCGCCTCATCGTGTAGGTGCCTGTACGGAGATCGCCAGATCGGTGTTGGCGAACATTGGGTTGATCGCCGGCCGTGCCGCGTGAACTTGCGCCGCTGGTTGCGCACTTGCGCTCCAGTTGCCAACACCACAAGATGAACAGCCGCCTACCGTCGTCGTGTCCGTCTTCCCGCCTGGCTTGCACTACCGCTTCTTGCGCCGCGCTTATCTTCAGAAAAGAATTTTACACTGCTTTTTCTTTCCTGGAACGGAATCTCTTCACGCTTGGCAAAGGTCTAAAGTGCGCGGGCAGCAGATCGAAGCACGGTAGCATAACGCGCAAGGCACTCGATCAATCAATCGAGTCCGTGGCCGTGGGTGCGAGAATGGATCGGTAGTCATGTCAAAGATCGAGGTGCTTGGGTGACCTTCTGGTTTCTCAGACCTAGTTGCTGGTCGTCTTTAGTTATACCATCACAAATTAATCAGTTTGCTAGATATATCAGACCGGAAATGGAAGCGAAGAACCACCCAGCGCCAAGTTTGCTTGCTCCAAAGTCGTCGTCCATGACGACGCCCAGCGTCGTGCAGCTAGACTACTAGAGGAGAGAGAGGCGGCCGGCTTTCGTACCTGCCCTATTTGCCCAAGTCAAAGTCCGTCCGTGCGTCCTGCAGTCATTTTTTTTTTGCGATCTCTTTTTGGTAGTACAGCTGTAGTATCTGAACTTAAGCACCAACTCACACCCCACTCACATTACACACACGCACCCTACTAGTGCTCAAGCTAGTCCTAGAACTATAATACCGCTCGCCCTTTTCCTAATTCTAACGCTGAGGCGAACGAGCGCGAGAGACTAGACGGATAACTCCCGTTGTTACGGGACACCCTAAACCGCTGGGAGTCGAACTCGGATGGGCAGGCTGGCCACTGCCAAGCCTTGCCACCGCGCTACCTGCGCGTCCTCCGTCCTGCAGTCATGTCACGTACTACTTTCCATCTCCACTTGTCTCTTTTAGTTTCACACATCTCTCAAACTCGCAGCAAGTAACAAAAACAGCGAGCGGTGATTAGCAGCCGCGTCGCGTGTCTTGTTACGAAGTTAACGTTGTAGTGGATTCTGCAGCCTCGTCCACTCTCTTGCTTTGTTCTTTTGGACTGAAGCTCACATATTTGGCTTTAAATTAATATAAAGTCATAAAAGGCTTGAGGGGTACAAGTGTGTCGATCAAATTAGCTTGCAACACGATATTCATATCAAAAACAGAAAATAAGAAAAATAACGAAGAAGATGAGGAGAAAGGATGGATGAAAACGGATCGAGAACGGACAGAACTAAGTGGTGTTATATTTATTTTTATATTTTTATACAGAAATAGAAATAAATATGAAAATAGATACTTCCGAAAACAGATATAGAACGAATACAGTGTGAACATGGACAAAAAGCGGATGATTATCGAAACCACGAGACCATCTGAATCATGCAGAATAACTCAAGCAAGTCAAGTAAATCAAAAAACTTGTTCTCCAAAAATGTCACGATTACTCAGTGCAATGGGAGAGTAGGGATGGGTTGCTTCGACAGTTCCATATGAAAAGGTCCTATGTTTGGCATGCTAGATTGGCCATACAAAACAACCATAAAATGAAAATTCCATATTAATCAAAAATGGAAACTTCCGTTTCCGCCGGAAAACGACATTATGTTTCCACTTCCGCTAAAGAATTTACATTTCTATTTTTGTTGCACAAAATTCCTTTATGTTTTCATATTTTCAATCCATTTCTGTTTTTTCGCGGAAGAGTCGGAAAGTTTTCGTTCAAATTTTGTCCCTAGAAAAGAGCCTTTAGCAAAATGGCCCGTAACCGCCACCGCGAAAGAAGAGTATGTGCAGTCACCATCATGCCACTTACACCAAGGAGGAGAGAGGTGCCCAAGGGGCATCACCGCCATCTTGTTTGAATTGGCCGATCAAGGGTTTCCCTTCGTCCCTAGAGTCGGCAAAACCAGCTGCTAGATCAAGCAGGGTGGAGCAAGCCATAGGGGCGGAGGGAGGACTGGCCTTTAGATCTGGAGAATACGACTGATCACACCACCATCCTGCCACAACCAGAGCCTGTCGACGCCTCGTCGTCCACTCGACCAAGACCATCGGCTAACTGTAAGGGTAAATTGCCCCTAAGTGTGTTTTTGGTAATTAATGACAATCCCTATGGACTAATGTTTTCATTGAGCTTTTTGTGAAGGAATTGTTCATAGGAATTGCTTGAAGTCCATGTGTTGGATTCAAGGCTTGGATGCCATGAATATAAAGATTTATCTTAAGTATTGGCATCAAGATCATTGAATAGAAGAGGTGAATTCATTATGATCAAGAAGAAGAAATAAAGATGTAGTTCTTGTGTAGAACTCATGTACTCCATGCTCTAGCTTATGTGTTAAGCCAAGGAGTCTCAAGATCTTGAGAGTTTGGTTACATGAGAAGAATTCAAGATATGGCTCGATGTCGAGGTCATGATGGTCTCATGAGTTGAGATATGATTGACAAATACCTAGAGCATGCAATCAAATGAAGAATTCTTTATATGGCTCAAGATATTGTGATAGAGCATGAGAAGATTCAAGGTTGACCAAGGCAAAGATCAAAGATTGGATTCTAGTTTGGTCAACACATGAAGCATAAGGAATGTGCCACATGGGACCAATCGGTCTTGTGGTATGGTATGGTTTGTCAATTATGCTTTGTGAACTAACCCATTACATATGTGTATTTGTGTTTTCTATGTGGGTTAGGTATTGTGTCATGGATATGCATCACTAGTGAGATTTCATATAGCCCATGAAAGGATGACATCAAGTGGTGGTTGTCATCAAGGTTGAGAAGGGCAAGTTTCAAGATAAGCATCTCGAGAAGATCATATGCTTGAAGCTTTTCATCCATTTGGTGATAATGGAATTGTGAAGACATGCCTTAGTGAAGGTATCCCATAGTGGTGTATGGGGGAGCATATTGGAAGTCTTCACGAAGCAACAATGATCAAGTGAAGCATTCCGGCTTGACGGAAGCATGAAGCATCATCATCAAGATCAAGCGGGGTGCGCAAGGCAAAGGTTTGTCCTTTCTAGGTTTTCCTTTTACCGGTCTCAAGGTGTTTGTTGAGAGACCGGGTTATAGGATAGATAGCCGCACTATCAAGAGGGGCCTTCGGTTGGGTAACTTGTTCACATCGTCTTAGGGAGCTCAATCCTTTGCATACTTTGCATCTTCCTAGTTTGTTGCTTCTTGGTGTTTTTCTATGTGAGGTTCTTGATCTTGTTGTTAGCTTTCCAACAAGTCCAAGTTCATTGAAAACGGATTTCATATGCATCTTTTATCGCGTTTTCGAGTTTGGAGGTTTTACCGGTTCTTTCCTATAGAAGGTTCTCACCTCTCCTTATTTGATTTTTTACCTCTTTCTAATTCTTGTGCTTTATGTGGTTCATTGGATAGATATTTTTCTTAGCTTTTCAAAAAGTCCAAGTTTGCTAAAATCGGAGTCCGGATGTGAAAGTTATCGCATTTTTCGTGAGGCTATTTTCTGCCGGTTCCGAACTCGGATTGAACCGGAAATTCAACCGGAAATCAACCGAAATGTTGCAGAACTGTTTTCTTGTGTTTTCGGATTTAGGTCCGGTTGGACCGGGTTTTGGACCGGAAATCATCCGAACAAGTGGGAAATGACCCCAACGGCCATATTTGGCTTTCCCTATAAAAGGGGCTTCTTCCCCAATGGTTTTCTAGGGTTCTTGAGCTTCATTTGCACCACCATTGTTGACCTCCATAAGCTTTCTTCCTCACCCATCCCTCCTATGATTCTTGCATATTTTTGAGGGCTTTGGAAGAGGAGATCTTGATCTACAATCTCCACCAATTCATTCCTCCTCTAAGTGAGGGGAATCCTTTGAATCAAGATCTTGGGGTCATTGGTTGACCTCCACCCTTGTTCTTCCTCTCTAACTCCTCCATAGCATTTGTTGCCTTGGTGGGATTTGAGAGAGAAGGATTTGAGCACTTCCCCTTGTGTTCTTGCTTTGCATCCTTGCATAGTGTTGAGCTCTCCATTACGATTTGTTCGAGTGAGAGACCGTGAGCTTGTTACTCTTGGAGGGTGACCTCCTAGTTGGCTTGGCGGTTGGTGCCTCGGTGACCTCTTCATGGAAGATTGTGAAGAGGCCCGGGCTTCCCCTTCGTGGGAGTTGTGAAGTGGTTGTGGAGCTTGCCATCTCCGGAGTGGAGGAAAAGCTAACCATAAGAAGGGGTCCCTAGCTTCGTGGGGGGCTCGGAGAAGAAGGTGAGCCTTCGTGGCGTTCGGGGGCCTTCGTGGTTACCCGCATCTCTCCAACGGTGATTAGCTTACTTTATGTAAGTGAACATCGGGATACATCTTCGTCTCCGCGTGCCTCGGTTATCTCTATACCCGAGTTTATTTCCTTGTGATAGCCATTATGCTTGAAGTACTTATATCTTGTTTATCACTTGTGAATTATATCTTGTGCTATCTTGCTTAGCTCTAGTTGTTGTTGGTGCACTTAGTTGAGCCTAGCTTATTTAGGTTTTGTGCTTGTAAAATAAACGTTAGTTTAATTCTGCATTCTTACAAGCCAAATCCGTAATAGTTTTTAAAACGCCTATTCACCCCCCCCTTCTAGGCGACATCTCGTCCTTTTAATTGGTATCAGAGCAAGGTCTCTCCTTGTTTAGGCTTCACCGCCTTGAGAGTAAAGATGTCGGCTAGTTATTTAGTGCACAATGACACAATTATTTTTGATGGCACAAATTATATGCTATGGAGAAATCGCATGCTTTCTAATCTTCGGACTTTGTGTCCAAATATAGAGCGATTTCTAGATGTACGTTTTTCTCCTCCGATGGATCTTCAAAATCTATCTATTGAGGATGAGAAAAATTTACATCTTGAAGCTCAAGTATCTAATGAAATTTTATTGTCTGTGAGCTCCATAGTTTATGTTTGCTTGATGGGTTCAAAGTGCAAGATGTCTCATGAGATATGGACCAAGCTAGAAGAGTCATTTGGTGGGTCTATTTCTCTTGAGGTTGAAAGTGAACCCAAGGAGCTCTCTTCACCTTCACATCATGAAGAGCTCCAAGTTGCTTCCACATCCGGTCGTGATTGTCGTTCAATCTCTTCCACTTCACCAACATGTGATGCTTCACAAGGTAATGATATGGTGAGTGGAGAAATCGTATGCGATGATGGTAGCTTTGTTCTTTGCACCAATGATTATATTTCTATAAATCCTAATGGTGTAGAGAGTTTGGACCTAAACACTTCTTGCAAGAAATTCTTTACTCATTCTTGTGTTAAAGGTCCTTGCATATCTCCTAAAATTTGCTTGATTAAATTTTGTGATGATATGCTTGTCTCTAGTTGTGACCATGATCAAAATGATTTTATTTCCTCTAGTTGTTGTATGACTAACCATGTAGAGGAAATTAAAGAAAAATTGGGTCACATAATTAAAGAAGAAATTAATAGAAGAACCAAGAAGGTTGCTATCAAGAGGAGGCAATGCTATGAATGTCACGAGTATGGACATGTCGCAAGAGCTTGTCCTACACTCGACAATGAAGAATGTGCTTCTATTGATGGTCCCTCATCATCTACGCAAGTTCACATGCGCCTTATGGCAAGCGGTTCAAAGGTAACTCCTACTTTGAATCCCGACACATCTCCTTATGATGAGAGTGATGATGATGATGATGATAATGAAACTTTCTTGCATGAGATGGGGATTGTGTATGCCTCTCTTCGTGGTAATAATGATGCTCGTACTAAAGTCGAACACTTAATGGAAACCTTGTTTGAACACAAGGAGACCATTAAGGAATTGAACTCCCTCGTTAATGAGGGAAAATGGAGATTCAATCTCCTCAAGCAAGAGCTATCCGAAGAGAAGCATGCTAATTCTTGCCTATCTCAATCTATTAAATCTTATGAGCTTACAAATGCTAAATCTATAAATGATGCTTGTGCTACTAACTCTAGTTCTTATGAAGCATCTATATTAAAGGAGAATGTTGAGCTAAGGGCTCAACTTGAGTTGCTAACAAGCAATTATAAGAAATTGGAGGAAAGCCATGAAAAGCTCTCGGGCTCTCATGGGGATCTCTTAATCTCTTATAATGGGCTAAAGTTAGCTCATGAGGCAAGTATCTCTAAGAAAACATCTTGTGAGCCTCATTTGGACATTAGCACTACTTTGAACCAAAATGCTATATTATCTTGTGCTAGTCCAAGTAATTTGTCTAGGCATAATATTGCTACATCTTGTGATGAATTACTTGCTATGCCTTGTTGCTCTAATAATAAAGCTTCTACCTCCTCTAGTACTTGTATTACTACTAACCTTGTAGAGGAAATCAAAGAGCTCAAGGCCCAAGTCACTAGTTTGGAGAAAGACTTGGATAAGCGTCATGAAGGGAATTCCACACTCGATAATATTTTGAGTGTGCAAAAATCTCCTAATGACAAGAGTGGACTTGGATTCAACTCCAATAACAAGAACAAGTCCAAGAGCAACAAGAAGAAGAAGGGCCAAGACCAAGTCAAGAATTTGGTCAAGATTGTTTGCTTCAAGTGCAAGATTGAAGGGCATCATGTGAGATCTTGCCCATTGAAGAAGAAGCACTTGAGTGAGAAGCAACAAGGGAAGTGGGCACAAGGTCAAGCTCAAGCACGACCTCAAGTTGAAGATAGGCCACTTCCCAAGAAGAATCAAGATGAATCTTCCCAAATCAAGAAATCAATGAAGAAGAGAAAGGGAAGCACTTGTTGCTATATTTGCCGTGAGAAGGGGCACTTTGCTTCTTCATGCTTAAGCGGTACCTTATCTAATCCTATCATTATTGATGATGATTATTCTCTTAGAAAAGATAAGGATGGCAATGTGTTTGCCAAGTTTGTTGGAACTCAAAGTGGTGTCAAGAAAAGAACCATTTGGGTTGCCAAGCCTATTGTTACTAACCTCTTTGGACCCAACTTGTTTGGGGACCAACAAGCTAAAACTTGATCAATAGGTGTTTGTGGAGGGCTTTGGAGACTTGGCTACCTCATGAAGAATTAAGGGATCTTCATTAATTTTATTTCATCAAGCCAAGTTATTAACACTATCATTTTATATCCAATGTGCCTCTTTGCGGTGACTTGTACTTAACCTCTTTACATTGTAAGTTACTTGCCCCTTTGCATGTTTTTGGTTTTGTACCAAGTATGTGTTTGTATATGTTGTTCCTTATACCTACTTATCTTGTGTATTCAAGTAGGTGTTGGTTGTTTGGCACATCATATACTTGTGTGTTTGCTTCGAGCCTCTAATGCATCTTGATGGTATCTTATTTGGCTCTTATTGAGTGATTAATGGAACATCCCATTTTGAGAGAGTGATTTGCCTTTGGCACCTCACAATCCTATAAATATGTGCACATGTGTAATACCACTTAGTATTGATATTGCAAGATTATCTAGCCACTATGTGGTATGCCATGCTCATGAGAAATTCAAATTCTATATCTCTATTAATTATCTCTAGTTGGATTTTGTTTGCCTTTTGTTGAAAAGAATTTAATATCACATTATGGGGGAGTAATATGTCTTATGCATATCACAAGCCTAGGAAATGTGAACATTTGATGTATTGCCACTTAGAGTTGATATTGCTAATTATCTTGTTCCTAGGTGGCATGTTTGCTCAAACAAGCTCCGTTATTTCTTAAATGATTTTATTGCTCATTTCTTTGGTCTTGGTTTGAGTAAGAATTCTTGGTGCGGTTTCACTCAAATATATATATATATATATCATAAGTAGGAAGCCGTTTGCTTCTAGTTACTCTAATCATTGCTTTGCATGATTGTTTGACTATTTTTGGAGCTACCAAGAATCCATTTTCGTGCATGGTGCTTAATTTGAATATTTAACCTTATGCCTTTTATTGTGAAGTTGACCTTGAATATCTTTGCAATACACCACCAGAAAATAATTCCAATATGAACTTCTTGTCTTTGACAATTGGTATTCGTATATATGCGTGGTAATTCCTCTAGATCATCTTCACCTTGGAATTTGCCTCTTATTGCCCATATTTCTTGCCAAGAATTTTTTTTACTCCTGTTGTCTTATTTGCCTTCTTAAGGATCTTTTTGCTTGACTTCGTCTCATCTCTTGATCCCCATCAAGTGTTTGTTGTTGTAAGACAAACCTTTTCTTTTCGGTACTTGTGCCATTGTGAAAAGTGTAGAGGGTTTGGTTTATTTGTTGGAACCTTGCTCTTTTGGGAGTTAGTTATATCATTCCTTGTTCTATGATTTATTTGCTCGAATGAGATAAATTGTTGAGCATGCTTTTATTTATTTATTATTTCATGCTCAATAAGTTGTTAGGTTCATTTGTTGAATTTTATGAATAAATCATTTGTTGATTTGTTCCCTTGATGTCATTTGGACAAATAATGTGTTTTGCCACACCTTTTATACCTCCTTGTATTCTTGGTGTTTTTTGTCTAAATCGTATCTTCTTTGGATCTTAAAAGATAGGTGCATGCATATTCTCTTTATGCTTATTTTTGTATCTTTGTTGCTTTCTTTGATCCAATATATATGTTATACTCAATCAAATCCTAAATGGCTAAGATGTGCATGAAATTCAAATTTCATCTTTAACTATGCACATATTTTTATGGAGTCTATCATATGTATTGTGGTTAGTCTAACCACTTTAGACCCAATAAGTTTGGGGACCAAGATGTACTTGAATGTTGTCTTAGGTACATTGGAGATGCAATGGATGCTTGTCTCATTTATAAGGAAGGTGTTGTCACCATATGATTATTGGAGCCAAGCTAGGATGATCGGCAAACTCTTATCTACTACATCACACCATTGCTATCTCGGTAACAAGTATAATTTTCATGCATACTTTTCTAGCATCCCAACTCTTGTAGGTTGGTTCTTGGCATGATAATATTTATTTGCAAATGTTGTGATTCTTGTAAAGGTCTTATAAAGAAATATCTTTATTTCATATGTGAGAAAATTGAGATGATTGCATATGATGGGAAGTATATAAAATCATGTTTATGATTCACCAATCCCAAATATGCCTTTTTAGCAATTTATTGCATATTAATTCCTCAACGCTCTCTCATGTGCAATATAGATAATGTTGCAAGTTGTACCCTTCTTTATTATGCTTGTTGCCTTTCAAAGCATCCCGACTATCTTTTGATCCCTTATTGCTAGTTGTGATGGCTTTGATGATTTTGTGTGGGGAGTTTATTAATATACCATAATGGAAAATGGAGTCTTGAGCTATATATGCTTTCTAGCAAAGCTATTTGGTATATTCTATGACTCTCTCTTGGATATCACGTCTTCCTTAATTTCAACTAACCTCTTATGTATACATATTCCTTTGTGGATTGTTCATCATGATTTTTTGTCCACTTAGAAATGTATATGCATAAGAGTGTTAATTTCTTTCCTTGATATCCTCGTTCTTTGCCGACCATCTTTCTTATCCTTTTTGTTCTTGATGGTGTTGGTAAGAACTTGATTTATGAGTGCTTGTTTATTCTTTATTGCTTCTTCTCGCACTCATATCTCGTGAATCTTTTTGGACTAAATTTAACTTTGATAAGCGTATTGATCCTTTTGTATTCTTTCATGCTCATGTTTTGTTTTAAATGATATAGAGGGAGTGAGGATTCCATGTTTGTGCATATTGTATTCAAATGCAACAAAAATTCAATTTTATGCATGAACCTTGGGGAGCTTCCTTATTTCATTTAAAGCACCTAGTATCTCTTATCACCACTTCTTCTTGTGTCCAATTGGTTCTTTGGGTCTCTTGATTGCTTGCTTGCTTCATTCGTTGAAGCTTCCTTCACTATGTCATCTTTTTGCAATCTTTGATCCTCAATATGGTTTGACTTCCTCCAAATATTTTTAATTTGATAAGTGCATATGATTTCACTTATTTTTATGAGAAATGCACATCTTGGGGAGGAACTCATACTATATTGGCCTTCTAAATTCCTTCTTCCATTTTGGCAATCGTTGCCAATGGGGGAGAAGTTTAGAGGGTTTAAGGGAAATGGTTTTTATACTTAAGTTTGGTTATGCTTAAGTGTTTGCCTTCCATGCATCTTTTCTTTGTTAGATGTTTTGCATGGTTGAATATATAGTGTAAACTCCATCAAAGGTTTATCTTGACAATGTATGCAATGAAATTCGAGTTCATCACACGTGCATAAATTGTGGGGGAGTTTGCTCTATATATTTTGGTTGCACTCACATCAACCATATTTGTTGTACTTTATGTGAGTACAATTGATTTTGATATGCGGTAGTAGCTTCGTGTTACTTGACCATATCAAATACAACCTCTTGTATGCAATTTATTCTCGGATAAGTTGCATATTAGTTTCTATCATTCATTATATAAACCCTCTTGTTGAGATTGTCATCAATTACCAAAATGGGGGAGATTGTAAGGGTAAATTGCCCCTAAGTGTGTTTTTGGTAATTAATGACAATCCCTATGGACTAATGCTTTCATTGAGCTTTTTGTGAAGGAATTGTTCATAGGAATTGCTTGAAGTCCATGTGTTGGATTCAAGGCTTGGATGCCATGAATATAAAGATTTATCTTAAGTATTGGCATCAAGATCATTGAATAGAAGAGGTGAATTCATTATGATCAAGAAGAACAAATAAAGATGTAGTTCTTGTGTAGAACTCATGTACTCCATGCTCTAGCTTATGTGTTAAGCCAAGGAGTCTCAAGATCTTGAGAGTTTGGTTACATGAGAAGAATTCAAGATATGGCTCGATGTCGAGGTCATGATGGTCTCATGAGTTGAGATATGATTGACAAATACCTAGAGCATGCAATCAAATGAAGAATTCTTTATATGGCTCAAGATATTGTGATAGAGCATGAGAAGATTCAAGGTTGACCAAGGCAAAGATCAAAGATTGGATTCTAGTTTGGTCAACACATGAAGCATAAGGAATGTGCCACATGGGACCAATCGGTCTTGTGGTATGGTATGGTTTGTCAATTATGCTTTGTGAACTAACCCATTACATATGTGTATTTGTGTTTTCTATGTGGGTTAGGTATTGTGTCATGGATATGCATCACTAGTGAGATTTCATATAGCCCATGAAAGGATGACATCAAGTGGTGGTTGTCATCAAGCTTGAGAAGGGCAAGTTTCAAGATAAGCATCTCGAGAAGATCATATGCTTGAAGCTTTTCATCCATTTGGTGATAATGGAATTGTGAAGACATGCCTTAGTGAAGGTATCCCATAGTGGTGTATGGGGGAGCATATTGGAAGTCTTCACGAAGCAACAATGATCAAGTGAAGCATTCCGGCTTGACGGAAGCATGAAGCATCATCATCAAGATCAAGCGGGGTGCGCAAGGCAAAGGTTTGTCCTTGCTAGGTTTTCCTTTTACCGGTCTCAAGGTGTTTGTTGAGAGACCGGGTTATAGGATAGATAGCCGCACTATCAAGAGGGGCCTTCGGTTGGGTAACTTGTTCACATCGTCTTAGGGAGCTCAATCCTTTGCATACTTTGCATCTTCCTAGTTTGTTGCTTCTTGGTGTTTTTCTATGTGAGGTTCTTGATCTTGTTGTTAGCTTTCCAACAAGTCCAAGTTCATTGAAAACGGATTTCATATGCATCTTTTATCGCGTTTTCGAGTTTGGAGGTTTTACCGGTTCTTTCCTATGGAAGGTTCTCACCTCTCCTTATTTGATTTTTTACCTCTTTCTAATTCTTGGGCTTTATGTGGTTCATTGGATAGATATTTTTCTTAGCTTTTCAAAAAGTCCAAGTTTGCTAAAATCGGAGTCCGGATGTGAAAGTTATCGCATTTTTCGTGAGGCTATTTTCTGCCGGTTCCGAACTCGGATTGAACCGGAAATTCAACCGGAAATCAACCGAAATGTTGCAGAACTGTTTTCTTGTGTTTTCGGATTTAGGTCCGGTTGGACCGGGTTTTGGACCGGAAATCATCCGAACAAGTGGGAAATGACCCCAACGGCCATATTTGGCTTTCCCTATAAAAGGGGCTTCTTCCCCAATGGTTTTCTAGGGTTCTTGAGCTTCATTTGCACCACCATTGTTGACCTCCATAAGCTTTCTTCCTCACCCATCCCTCCTATGATTCTTGCATATTTTTTAGGGCTTTGGAAGAGGAGATCTTGATCTACAATCTCCACCAATTCATTCCTCCTCTAAGTGAGGGGAATCCTTTGAATCAAGATCTTTGGGTCATTGGTTGACCTCCACCCTTGTTCTTCCTCTCTAACTCCTCCATAGCATTTGTTGCCTTGGTGGGATTTGAGAGAGAAGGATTTGAGCACTTCCCCTTGTGTTCTTGCTTTGCATCCTTGCATAGTGTTGAGCTCTCCATTACGATTTGTTCGAGTGAGAGACCGTGAGCTTGTTACTCTTGGAGGGTGACCTCCTAGTTGGCTTGGCGGTTGGTGCCTCGGTGACCTCTTCGTGGAAGATTGTGAAGAGGCCCGGGCTTCCCCTTCGTGGGAGTTGTGAAGTGGTTGTGGAGCTTGCCATCTCCGGAGTGGAGGAAAAGCTAACCATAAGAAGGGGTCCCTAGCTTCGTGGGGGGCTCGGAGAAGAAGGTGAGCCTTCGTGGCGTTCGGGGGCCTTCGTGGTTACCCGCATCTCTCCAACGGTGATTAGCTTACTTTATGTAAGTGAACATCGGGATACATCTTCGTCTCCGCGTGCCTCGGTTATCTCTATACCCGAGTTTATTTCCTTGTGATAACCATTATGCTTGAAGTACTTATATCTTGTTTATCACTTGTGAATTATATCTTGTGCTATCTTGCTTAGCTCTAGTTGTTGTTGGTGCACTTAGTTGAGCCTAGCTTATTTAGGTTTTGTGCTTGTAAAATAAACGTTAGTTTAATTCTGCATTCTTACAAGCCAAATCCGTAATAGTTTTTAAAACGCCTATTCACCCCCCCCCTCTAGGCGACATCTCGTCCTTTCACTAACACCCACGGACGTCACCAGCCGCTGGTCAACTACGCCTTTCCATCCAGGGCCAACACCCCGATGTCCAAACTTCATTGACTGGACAAACAAGAAAGCAAATTCACACCCGACAACCAAGAAATGACCGACATCTCCAATCAAGCATGCCTACAACCCCCAGCCACTAAAAAGAGGCACATGCTAGCATGTTCCACTGATCCTCCGAAAACGAATGTGTGCATTGCGGATCTGGCTCACGCAAGAGAGAGATAAAGAAAGATGGGGGAAGAGGCACCAAACCACACACCCGATGTTGGACCACGTCACCGCTTCTCCCCGTCCCCAGCATTGGCAGATTTGACCACTGACGCGAACCACCTTGCTAGATCCCCAAAGAGGAGTCCTAGGCCAGATATGTTGCAAGAAGCTCCATGGGTCACCTCCCTCCTAGAGAAGGGTGGAGAACAAGAAGAGCAACACCTATGAGCTCTACGGCTGAACCTGGCGTTGGCTCACTTGGCCTACGAGAGGGGTGCGCCCCCACCAAAAAGCAGATAGCATGTAAAGGAAACCTCGCCACCGCTGTTCTCGATGGATTCGCGGGCTTACCCGCTGGCCATCTCATGCAGAGACAAGGGAAGGGGGAGAGGGAGGGTGTGGCCTCGTCTAGGGTTTCAATGCCACCCGAGTCGCCATGAGCGGAGCAACGCGGGGGGTGACAAGGCTCATAATTTGAAGTCCATGTTGCTGACCACCTCTGTTACAACGATACTCATGTTGAAATTAAATGCTGAAAACTAAGCTGAATTCACATGTTCATCTTGCATAGGAAACTGTGCGCGCGGTACAAGATTCACCTGCTGGACTAGTTTTTTTTCGTTTGTTACTACTCCTTTTTGTCTCGGTGCGACAGTTGTACAGTTCGATCCCGTGTGTAGTTTAACGCGATGGACCGTCCAGAGCGCAGTCAGTCTGATCTTTTAATTGCCTGATTAGCTACAGATCTATTCATGAAGTAAACTAGTTAAGCACATGACTCTGGCTATAAGCATCACACAGTGTACTCCCGTGATCCAGTCCAGTGTCGACTAGTGTTGGATGCCTTGAAACGCATAGTCCAAGATTTTTTAGTTCAGTGGCCTGCAATTAAAAAACTTTCTAATTTTATGGGAAACTTTTATACTGTAAAACTTAGTTATGCAGAGCCTGGGTGTAATTTCTTGTTTTGAGTAATGAAAAGCGCCCTTTTTAAAAAAATCTCATTGCTTGTGTTGGATTTAATTGAAAAGATGAAAAATAAAAGGTTAATTGTTAGATTTTTACTTCCTCCGATCCAGCTCTATACTAAAATCAACACATATAATTTTGACCGGAGGGAGTATGTGATACCGATTCAATGAAACGAAGTCCCCAAAATTCTTATGGCCATCGCTGTCAAATTATTCGGCCATCGGAGGTATACACTTTGTTTTCCAACTTGTACAAACATATTCGATCTACAATTTCAGTACTCCCTTCGATCCATAATACTCTTCGCTAATGTAGATGTATCTAGTCACATTTTAGTGGTAGATACATCCATATTAGCAAAGAGTAATATGGATCGGAGGGAGTAACTTTTGAGTACAATATCAGAGTACACCACAGTCCCGATCTGGAACCCACCGCCCAGTTAGTTTCACAGACAATTGCACCGTCCACTCAAAACCATGTAAATATTCTTCATACATATCTAGTCTTGTACATGGCGGGCCTACTTTGCAACATCTGTCATCTGCACATGCAGCAATATTGAAAATTATACACGGCTAGTTCTCTCTCAAACAATGCAACCATCTCACGCGAGCTCACTGCCAGTTTATAGCATGTCCCCTTCGAAGCACCGCTTGATGTAACAATAGCACCATGCACGTTGATTTGATGTACTAACAGGCACCTTAAATTGGAGCACTGGTGGAGAAGAGGGACGACGACTTGACAAATTAACATATGCACAACGGTTCACATTTAATGAAAGAATTTTAAGATGATTGAGCTAAACAACCCACAACTCAAGACTCAATACAACCACTTTAGTATGACTAATAGGTTGAGGACTTCAGTATGTCACATTTGGCCAACAACAATTCTTGTTTTCAATGCGGTCAAAGGCCGATAATAGTCATTTAATTTGTTAAAATTCAACTGGCTTTGCTGAAAATTAACAAAATTCATTTTGTTTGCACATGCCTTATAATAAAGCTCAACCAAATATAATTATTTTTTGCCAATTACGCCATAAGGCAACCATCAAATAATTAACAAATGACTAATAAAGCATGTAGTTAGATGAACCATAAATCCATCATATAAAAGCAAATTGGATGTAAATTGATATCTACAACAAACTGCACCTCACTGTTTCTGCATACACAACCACTCAACCCTTATGTACCAATAGAAAGGTTGATACCTCTTACTAGACCTTACAATGGCCAGAACTTCCTGCTGACCCATCCTATCCTGGTTAGCCGGGTTAGAGTTGGGGCTATATCCTTTTGAGTAATAAAAGCATTATTGAAGAAAATAAAGTTGGGGCTATATATAGGGAACCCGGCTCCTCTAATTTAGAGGAGGAATTTTTTATCTTAGTTACTTGCAATCAAAATTATGGTACAAAAAATAGTTTAGATGATTTATGATATATTAATTGTCTGCAATAATAAACTATAGTACATAATTAGGTACATGATGCTAGCATACCTGACTTGCGTCATACTTTTTAGTGACTTTGCTTCTCTACGCAGCTGGCTGGTCCAGGACCTTGGTGAGTTCCTAGAAATCCAGGAAAACTAAACCGGGATGAGGTGACGCCTCTTGTGGCTCATGTTCGCCGCGCTGTCTTGGACTCTCTGGATTACATGTAATAAGATGGTTAGTGAGAAAGTCTTCCTTCAACGTGCTTCTAACTCGGTTTTTAAAATGTTGACTTTCTTGCAGCTGTGGTACCTGTTGTGTAGGCAACAAGACATGAAGCGGGTGGATGGCAAGTTACGGGCCTTGCAAGAGGCGGCCCACCGTCTCACCACAACGCCGGGCTGACGAGCTTCGCCATCCCTTGGGGCGCCTTGTATTTTTGTTTGTTTATGTTGGGCATAATTGTGTTGTTGCCCTAGCAGTTTTTCCTTTCCGTTCTATGACTTGTTCGTAAAGTGGGGTGAAAGCCTATTTCGAGGACTTTGCTTCTCTACATTAGAGGATTTGGTTCCTAGACATAGTAGTGTGATGCCGCACAAAGACATAAAAAAGGTCAGCATCATGATAAAATAAGTTCCTTTGATCCAAAGTTTAAGTGTTTTAAGACATTGATCATTTCAGTATATCACATTTGGGCAATAGCAATTCTGTTTTGCAATGCGGTCACATCCGAGAATAATCATTAGATTTTGACAAAATTCAACTAGCTTTGCCAAAAACTGACAAAATTGATTTTATTTCAATACCCACCAAATATAGTTTATTTATAACTATTACTGCATTAGGTCATCATCAATTATTAACAAATGACTAAAAAGTATGCAGTTAGATGAAATCATAAAGCCATCACAAAACAAAATTCAAATTCAAATTTAAAATTGATATGTACAACAATTTGCACCTCACTGGTTTTGCATACACAACCTTATGTACCAATAGAAAGATTGATACCTACCTGATCATCGCCATCCATTGCTGCCAACCCACCTATCACTAGTGGAAAACAGGGCATTATCATGAATTAGTCGGCGTCAATAGAAAGATTGATATCCTAGTTAGTCGGGGTCAAGATGGGACTCTATTATAGTAGCATGAATTAGTCATATTTCCTTTATTTTTTAACATTTTTATTTGATAACCTCAAGAGGGGAGATTGTTCCTACATTTTATAAGAATGAATATAATTACCTAATATAACAAAAACCGACAGAGAATCCTATCGGAGTGTTGATTTTCAAGGAACTGTATGTAGATTAGTCCCAACCTAAAGGACCTCGAGATGAAATACATGAAACCCTTAACAACGCGGCATAAATAATGGTGATAGGTCTGCAACGAAGCTAAAAAAATCTTAGATTTGCAACAAAACACTCAACGTCGTAAACCAACACAACAACGACAAATGAAAAGCACTACGCAACTGGAAACGAAATAATGAACCACCACTGGCATTGGCCAAACTCTTTCCCTATTCCATAGTCACATTCTTCTCTAGTGCATCTATGGCCTTAACCGAATTCGCCGCAAAGTGTCGTCGCTGTACTAGGTATTTGCGTCCAATAGCCCCAAGGCGAGCGCAAGCGCCTACTTCGGCCCAAGCAGGGAGCTCACTTTTTTTTGTAGCAAATCATCCGACTTTATTGATAAACTAAGCAAAGTACATGAAAATCAAAAAATGAAACAACAAAGAAATATGATAAATAGCAAGCACAAAGTCATTATGGTTGAATTACAACATTATGGTTGAATTAGTCACATATACTGAAAAAGATGTTAACATATTTTTTTGAGAAACACAAAAGGCAGAGTGTTCATATACTACCTTCATTCCAAGGCTTAAGGCTTATATTATTTTTGAAAAGTCAAATAAAGTTTTAGCAAACTTGTAGAAGAATCTATCAACAAATATGATATTTTGTAGATACCACATGAAAATATATTTCACTATCTATCTGATGATATTAATTTTGTATTTTGTATGTTAATGATTATTGATAAAAATTTAGTCAAACTTGACATAGTTTGACTTTCTAAAAAAAAGCCTTAAGACTTGAGATGGAGGTAGTATTTCATAAAGAAGAACAGACTAAGGAAAACTCAAATTCACACACTTGGCATGACTGAAGAGTGTGTGAGACTTGGCATCTAGATAGGGCTTTCGCAAGCCCGACCCGGCCCAGGGTTTGAACAGGTCTCTCTCAACAACAACAAAAACTTGTCGAAAGATCTTTTTTGTGCGTACCATACTACAATCGCAGGCTGGGTGAGGGAGGTTAGAGCACGCACGCTGAAATCGTGATCGTCATCCACATTTCAGACGACCACTACTGCAATGTCTCGTTGTGACGGGGGCGGTAACGGGTCAACCACCACCTCCCCTCTCGTCCCTTCCGCTCGCACCCTCCGGTCGTTACCGCCATCCATGGACATGACATCCACCTCGACACGTCGTCTTCCTCAGCGCACACGTGCGCACGCAGCCACCACCTCCTAGGCTCCTACTAAACAACGCCCACCCCCCATTCACCATCTCCTTTCCCGATTCTCATCGCGCGCCAAATTACCCAGCCCGACCCATGCAGCAGCAGGACTAGCTTGGAGAAGAAAGCCACTGCCACCGAAGCGCACGTTCGTGCCGTCCGTGCGTGCGTGCCATCAATCCATTTATCCATCCATGGCGACGGCCCCTCTGCCGTAATCAGGCTCCATCGAGGACGACACACCAAAAGCATCACGCGCCAACAAGCCTTTTTATAGCGCGAGCCCTTTGTTTAGCCTGCGATTCACAGCTCTTAATACCGCGTCGTGCTTCCTTTCCTCCTCTTCCGACCTCCGGCGACGCCTGCCGCCCGCACCGGAGCGTGCATGGGCGCCGCGGCGCCATGACCACGACGGCGGCTCCTTCCATGAACGTGGCGGCGCCGACGCAGCTATGCGGCGGCGGCCCGCGTGGTGGCCGGGGCGGCCGCCGGCGTAGACCAGCCGTGCTGCGGCTCGACCTCCGGTGGGCGCGCCTGCTGCGCCTCGCCGTCGCCACCAGGGTCGTGCGCCTCGTCTGGGACCAGCTGCTCGCCTGTTCCTCCTGCGGCGGGGGCGGGGGCGGGGGCGGCGGCCGGTACCGCCGGCTCGGCCCGCCGCACGCCCACGGGGACGTACTCACACCCGTCGCGGCGGACGACGACGGGGGCTGCGCGGCGCCCGACGCCGACGCGGCGGACGTCGAGGACGTGGTCGGCCTCAAGGTCAGCCTGCTCGGGGATTGCCAGATCGGCAAGACCAGCTTCATGGTAATAATCAGCTTCTTGCTGACCTTCTCCTTCTTCCTTGTTTCCTCCGATTAGCTGGTTTGTTATTGCGGTTATGTCTGTTTGCCCGTGCTATTCTTATTCAAGCCTAACTTATTCCTATGTTGCTGGTACAACGGACCTACACACACATTTCCTTCTCACATAATGCTAGTGGTGCTGTGCAATTTCTTTCGCAGCTTCCTATTTTGACCAAGAAACCACCAAAATGTGCACCTGGCACCAGCCTTGAAATGCATCACAAATTTAGGCTGTAAAATGTCGAGACTCTGAATATAGCCTGTCGATTCAGCAGGCTGATCTTTCCTGCCATGGTCGTTCATCTCTGCAGGTTAAGTATGTCGGAGATGGGGAGGAGCAGAACGGTCTGCAGATGAGTGGACTGAATCTGATGGACAAGACGCTGGTGGTTCGGGGCGCCAGGCTCGCCTTCAACATCTGGGATGTGGCAGGAGACAGCCAGTCCGTCGACCACGTCCCGATCGCGTGCAAGGACGCCGTGGCGATCCTGTTCATGTTCGATCTCACCAGCCGCTGCACGCTCACCAAGTTAGTTTATATTCAGATTAGTTTCGCAGCATTGCAGGCTCAGATCACTACTTCGGAGCTCATTGGATCTTTTCGTCACTAGGTGCTTATTGCTGCTTTTAATTTCATTGCTGCAGTATTATAGATTGGTACGAGAGGGCAAGGAAGTGGAATAAGGTTGGTGCATTGCTGTGATTTCTCTTCGGTTCTTTGGATTTTATTCCCTGCATGTTACCTGTCTCCAATGCTACAGCTGGATTCGCATCTCTAGCTGAATAACGAACATTGTTCATGGTTCTTTGTATTGTACTGAACATTCATTTTCTTTTTACATCTGGCAGACGGCTATTCCAATCCTAATCGGAACGAAGTTTGATGACTTCGCTCAGCTTCCTCTTGAGATGCAATGGACCATCGTTAACGAGGTATAACAGTTTTCTTGTGATCAAAACATTGATCACCTTTTGTCTTTATGTCTTGGGTCACGGGCATTCTGCATCTCCAATGTGGTTAGCATAGAAAGATGAGACCATGCCTTGGTCCTGACGGCAGAAGTTGGGGCTGCACCACCAATGCCTGTTTCATCTGAAACAGCGCAGGTTTAACAAGAACAAGATTTTTTTTATCTTGGCGAGTCTTTCTATGGTCACCGATTGGTAGTGCTGGATTTTAGTTTTGAGTAGTCAGAAACCACCAGATTCTTAGTTTTATCAGAGCCACAAGCATCCCACGCGTGGAGTACTCCGAGCGACAGTGACAATAGAGCCCATATCAAAACCTGAATAATCGAGTACAGGGGACTAGTTAAGACTGATCAAATCTGAGACCGAGTACTCGTACCATATATGAATGCCTGTTACTGCACATTGATGCCAGTGGGTCTTGCTCGTCAGGGTAATCGGATAGTAGGCCCGATCGAACAGATCGTCGGTGATGAATGTCTGTGAAGAACAGCGAACATGATGAGTACTCTGACAGTAGGAAAGAAATGTAGCATTCCATGTCTTGTCTCACCAGCCACAGGTCGAAACTAGTATGTTAATCTTTCAGTTTCAGAAAAGAAAATTATGCGAATCTTTCTCCAGCGAGCCACAGAATGAAGATTGATGGTCACTTCTTACTCGACATGCTTAAGACAGAAAAGCTAGCTGCATCTGATAAAGAAAAGAACTTCCATCATAGTATCAAAAAAGAAACGAAAATAAAAGAAGAAAAGTTCCATGGATATATCTTGGCCAACGCATATGAGCTTCAAGTATAAGATTTAGTTCCTGGCAAAAAAAAAGTGTAAGATTTAGTTAGCTGCAACTCTTACAGCATGCTGAACACAGAAAAGCTAGCTGCATCTAAGAAAGAAAAGAAGTTCCATCATAGTATCCAAAAAAGAAAAGGAAAAGAAGAAAAGTTCTGTGGATAAATCTATGTCAGTAGTATACTATATTAAGTTGGTTGCATTTCTTTCAGCATGTCTGTACCTACTGCCGGACCCCTTCAAATCGAGACTTTTGGGTGGAATTCTAACATGCTGGCGATCTTGTTCACGTTGGTGGAATTCTAACATGCTGACGGTGTCTGCAGGCCCGAGCATACGCAAGAGCGATGAAGGCGACCCTCTTCTTCTCGAGCGCGACGCACAACATCAACGTGAACAAGATCTTCAAGTTCATCACGGCCAAGCTCTTCAACCTTCCCTGGACGGTGGAACGGAACCTCACCGTCGGCGAGCCCATCATAGACTTCTGATGATCACAACTGACCCCAATAGACACACAGGAGGAGGCCCTTCGCCCCTCCTTCTCCAGCTACTACTAACCAACCTCTCGCCGCCTCTATCAGGCAGGCCGATCGAGGCTGTCTATCAGGCAGGCAGGCAGGATGCGCAGCGTTGTACTTGTACATAGGTGTATGTTGAGAATTCGTTCCTGTGCATCCCTCCCTTCTCCTGAAGAAGAGGTAACCGCGAGATGTTCGTCGCTCCGTGCATCTCGCCTCCATGACTGTATGTATAGGAGGAATCCATGTAATATACACGCCCCTTTTTTCCCCCTCTGTAAAATATAATATGCCAAACAATTTCTCGGCGTTGAACTGTTTGCGCCGGAAATTTCAACCGCTAAGAACAAATCTAGTCAAGCTACCAGTTCCTTCCGCTAAAACCAAGCGCGACGACGTGTTCTCCACTACTCTAAAAAGCAGATGCCGCTCTACTTCTGCGTCATGTGTTGCCACTAAGCTGCTTACTATTGCTCATATATAGGCATATTTTACAGTACCTTTTACTTCCCACAAGGCGTGAGAAGTATGAATCAAAAACCAGCCGTTGATTTACAGGGGCTACGTGGACTTTAATTCAGAAAACCATTTATTGAAACACAAATTGCACTAAATATCCCGTCAATTTAGCCTAAAATCATGGCAACCAAATCCCGATTTTTGACTCCATATTCTTCTCTGACTATACCTTCTAAATTTATGTAACTCCCTATCCATTATTCTTACATCTTCTGAGCAACCTCGACGCCTCGACGGAGTTCATGGCCGCCGGCCCGGCCGGCCGCGCAATATGACGGCGGAACTCATGGCCAGAGTTCTAGCTAGCATGGCCAATTTAATCAAACAATGGGCGCTGCGAAATTCTATTAGTTTGTTCTTACGAAGTCTCAAGATCCAACAACTCCGGCAGCTTCAATCTAGACTGTTGAAGTGTATAAGTGGATTGTACTAGCCCTTTTCATCAGTTCGGACTTTTGGTTGCGTTGGCTAGTGCATGAAGCTTGACATGGTATCAGAGCCCAGGGTCTCGAGTTCGAGTCTTGGTTTTCGTAATTTATTGTAAAAATTGTTGTTGCCCCCCTTTGTGTCCACATGTTGACTTTCTCTTCTCCCGTCAAACGTGAGTGGGGGTGTTGAAGTGTATAAGTGGATTGTACTAGTCAAGCTTCATGCACTAGCCAACGCAACCAAAAGTCCGAACTGATGGAAAGGGCTAGTACAATCCACTTATACACTTCAACACCCCCACTCACGTGTGACGGAAGAAGAGAAAGTCAACACGTGGACACAAAGAGGGGCAACAGCAATTTTTACAATAAATTGCAAAAACCAGGACTCGAACTCGAGACCCTAGGCTCTGATACCATGTTAAGCTTCATGCACTAGCCAACGCAACCAAAAGTCCAAACTGATGAAAATGGCTAGTACAATTCACTTATACACTTCAACACCCCCACTCACGTGTGACGGGAGAAGGGAAAGTCAACACGTGGACACAAAGTGGGGGGGGGGGGGCAAGAGCAATTTTACAATAAATTGCGAAAGCCAGGACTTGAACACGAGATCCTGGGCTCTGATACCATGTTAAGCTTCATGCACTAGCCAACGCAACCAAAAGTCCGAACTGATGGAAAGGGCTAGTACAATCCACTTATACACTTCAACATAGACGACCACCGCGTTGTGAAGTAGCCAGGCCTGGCAGCGATTCATGCACTTGTAGCAGGAGTTACGAGGCCTTCCGTTTTTAACAGGATTTTTTTTTTGAAACAATACCATAATATATTATAGGAACGAACGGTACATAGTAGAGATATATAAGCTGTCTCCAGCGATTACAAAATAAAGTCTAAGAAAAAACGAGCTAATCCTCGAGGCCTTTAAAGTCTTCTTCTTCCATGACACAATCTTGTATTTTCCTGAAGTCAGCCAAAAGATAATGGCACAAATATCAAACCATAAACTTGTAAGTACCAATAGTGGTTCTCCCTTTTTTTAATTTGAGCCGCAGTGTCAAGGCTACGTGCATGCACGCAACCATTAAAATAATCATACCACATCGGTAAGAGTATCAACACCAATATTCCAGGGAAGAGAAACCGAACAACCTTGTCAACGTCACTGGAAAGCCGAGCGTAAGAATCACCATTGTCGAAGACGTAGCAGTCGGGACAAATATTGCGAGGATAACCCTCCTCGCGGCAACTAGGAGAAACAATCCAAAACTGATCTGGCGAAGCAAGATCTTGAAGACCGTACCTAAAAAACTGTAATCTTACAGCACCACCATTAACGCCGGGAAGAAGATCTCGTCGCCGAACGAAGAGCTGAAGGTCACTTATTATGAACGATGACAACTAATTGACGTAGAAGAAAACGAAGATAACTACCAAAACACTAAGCTAATCTTTGGAAAATACTACTTTTATTGAAATCTCCACTCATAGATCAGGTTCCCCACCCCTCCCGACACCGGCGAGGCCGGCCGGAGGAGGGGGAACCGATCTATGGAAGAGGTGAAGCTTGGAGGCGGCGGCTAGGTCAAAGCGGCGGCGGCTGGGAAAAGAACAAATGCGTTCCGTTTTTAACAGGATTTGATTCTTTATTGTTGTAGATGTTTCCGTTTTTTACCCTGAATACATAATACTACTCCGGTTTTACCGATAAGTATCATTCATACTACACAGGTTTTACACACCAGTATGTTTTAAGTCAAGCCGTTAGATCCACAAAAATAAACAAATAACGTTGCCTGCCGACAGACAGTGTATGAAGGCTGTGTATGTTATTGCTCCTAGTTTTTATAAGGCATCATTTGAAGGCTGCCCTCGTAGGGAGAATACTGTACCTCATAAGCTAATTAATCAAGCAAAGCTAGCCAGTCTTGTTCTGGTTGGTTATGAAGTCGCTTCTCTGTAATCCTGCTGCAAGCTTAGCGCTGATGAGGACTGAACTTTCTTCAGTTTCGTCAGTTAGGAGTTTGTCTTCAGTTTCGTCAGGTGTTGGCTGAATAATTGGCGCGTGAGCCTGTTCACGTGCCGTTAGCAGTTAGTCCTAGTCTTACTGCACTCTTGAAATGACTGTTCACGGGCACTAAAGATTCCTTTGCACTCTTCTTTAGAGGAAGTTTCTATGCAAAGTGTGTTCTGCTCTCATGGAATTGAACTGACATTTCAATTGGAAAATCCAGGGATTTGGTATTGTATGTTATATAAGTCAATTCATGTTATTAACCGTGTCATTCTTCTAGAAATCGTTTCATTTCACAATTTCTTGTGGCAGCCAAACATGGTTTTTTCCGCCTGGAATCTAAAATTGACAAATGGAATTATGGTATTAGTGTCCTTTATATTTCATATATTTTGTTTCGGTCAAATGAAATAAGGAGTGCCAAACGAGCTCTAAGAAATATTCCTTAGAATTCTAATAATGTGAATCAAGCGAGGACCATAGGAAAAAAACCCATAAGGATCTAAATCCTAAAGGAATCTTGTGAAATTCCTTTGAAACAAAGGAGCCCTTAAGGGTGTCAGTTATTCCTAGAAATGTAAATTATACAATAAAAACTTATTTTGAAAATGAGCTTCCAAATCACGTTGACATCTTTAAATTGCATACTATGTTGATTGCTTTTGATAGAAAAATGGTGGACGCTAGTTTTCTAGTGACATTGTTTTTTATGCGTCGGATATGTTGTCATTGTTCGCCAAAGGGGACATGTATTGGAGCAGCCGGTAGTGGTGCTACCTTTTATGTTGCCCTCTACGAATGTTCATTTTAACCAGCTTGCCCCTTCGTTATATAAGTGAGTATGCTTGCAAGATCGAACATTGCCTTGATTTCTTTCTATATTACCTAAAAATTTAATCCACAGATCATGTAAATGGTAAAAAAAAACTAGAAGAAAAACCAAGAAAACTTGCCGCCTTAGATGAAAAAAATAAAGAAAAACATCCCAAAGAAATCCAAGTCACCCACCGAGGGCAACACATATCAACGAGCGGCCATGGCGAGCGGTGGGTATGCCATACTCCCTTTGTTTCTCAAAAGAAGGCGTATAAATTTAGGTTATGATAAAAGGGTTGACCAAGTTTATAGAAGAACTATTAAGACATGTTAAATTAATATCATCAAATGCTTATAAAATGTATTTTAATATTATATCTACATAGTATTATAGTTGCATAATTTTTTTCTCCAAGCTTAGTCAAATAATCATTTCTGGACTTTTAGAAAATTATACGCCTTGTTTTGAGAAATGGAGATGGTATCAGTTATTTATAGCATAAATTAGAAGGCGGAACTCATGCTTATTTGGCTATATGGAAAATTAAAAATATACACCACTTGTTTTCTGGCGGTATACAGGTTAAAAAAATCTGGAATTGATAAGAATCATCATGTCTTCGAATAACATGATTTCAAAAATCAGGAGTGATTGGATGTTCTTATGTTGATTGGAAATATTTTTTATTGAGAAAATTGGAAATATTTAGTTTCTTAGGTTGGGAATATTTATGTACGGAAGGTTTGAAAATGCAGCCCACGGTAATCTTAGGAACCAAAGGCAATTTTATTAATAACGAAGCATAGCCCATTATGAAACGGGTGATCTACTGTTCATAAAGGCCTCCAGGCCCATTGAAGGAACCGACGATAATGCGACTAGAAAACCCTAGCCCGCAACTCATCCATCAGATCAGATAGGGAAGCACGCCGGAGGCCGGAGCTCTAGTCCCCTGCCGCCAAAATGGTATTGCTCTTCCTCCCTCTCCATCTCTCGAGAGCCTTAAATTCATGATCTAATCTTGCCTATACATGTTGTTTTCCATGCTTTGCTTGATACCGTGGGTTTCCCGTGGTGGTCCGTTCGGAAATTCGTAGGTGCTAGATTTCGGGCCGTATGAGTAGTTCATCTCGAGTTCTTGCATGCTCAGGGTTGATTGTAACCTATGGAACTCTAAGTTTGGTGTATTCCTGTGGTCTGGACTATTAGTTCTTCGTCAGTTTCAGGATTTGCTCTGTTCCTAGTTCCAGATCTGTGAAGTACGTACTACTAGTTCTTGGCCACAGTTTGTTCGTATTTGATTTGTTGCGCTTTAGGATTCTAGTTACTATGTATGAGGTGTGCCTTAGATCTGTAAACTGTTCTTGGGTTATACTAGTCTGGTAGAGATGGAACGGATAGCACCTCGTGCCCATCTAATTTAGTTTTAAATTCTGTTTTTAGACTGACAGTTGGTATTCATGCAACTTTAAATGTGTCATCTTGTAGCAGAAAAATTCCTCAGATTGCATGATACATCGAAAACCCAATGTGGCTGACCAGATTGTGCAGTCTTCAGTGATTTAACTTTGCCGTTTGACATCCTAACTATGTTATGCTTCATGTACAATCCTTTCTGTTGTACTTAGCTGTCTTTAAACAGATTTTTTTACTTTCCCCTGAATCATAAGGTGATCCTCGTTCTTGCCGGGTCACATCACTTTGTTATGTAACTTATGTTGCGATTCCAAATCTTATTGTTTGATATTTAGAGATTTTAATTATGGGGTCCTATCTTTGAGACCTGGTTATCATTATGATGCCAACTATAAGCATGCTTCTGAGAACCATATTGGAGTTTGCACCTATGTTTTTAGTGTACTTTTTTTGAAGCATTTGCTGAATGTGTGTTATAAACATTATTATCATCTGAACCTGCTATCCAGTGCCTGCAAACCATATTTAGCATGAGTTTAATGTGTCAAATGCTATGTAGGTGAACGTTCCGAAGACCAGGAAGACGTACTGCAAGAACAAGGAGTGCAAGAAGCACACCCTTCACAAAGTCACTCAATACAAGAAGGGAAAAGACAGCCTGTCTGCCCAGGGAAAGCGTCGTTATGACAGGAAGCAGTCGGGATATGGTGGTCAGACCAAGCCTGTTTTCCACAAGAAGGTACTGTATCATAGTTTCTGTCTGATTCTCTATTGATTTGCCAACACGACATAGTTTAGGATTTTTCTGGGTGGCCTATCATCTCAGTGCAATCTATTGATGGTGTGCCTGTCCAAGACTAGAGGCAGTTGTATGATATGCTAATTTGGTGACTTTCTTCAGGCAAAAACCACCAAGAAGATCGTGCTGAAGCTGCAGTGCCAGAGCTGTAAGCACTACTCCCAGCGCGCCATCAAGGTTTGTTCCTTTTCTCTTGAACTGAACATGTATTTGTTGTGTCTTTTGTGCCTGCTCAGTCTATTTTTCCCTCTGTGCAGAGGTGCAAGCACTTTGAGATCGGTGGAGATAAGAAGGGCAAGGGAACGTCTCTCTTCTAGATAGATTTCACCTATCATGAGTTGTGGTGGCCAACAACATGTCTTAAGATTTCGATGTTAGGAGTTATTTATGATAGACCTTGTCATGTATCCAAACTCGCGTGTCTGGTATTCAAGTAAGGGTCGACTTTTGGCTAACTGAAGTTTTGTAGCTTGAACCTTCTTTGAACGTGCACAATGATCATTTTAATCTCAGGCTGTTCATTCTGTTGTCCAATCGCTCCGCATTAGTGGTAGTTCGCTTGCACTGTATGCTTGAGTTACATTGTAACCTGAGCTTTGCTTGTAACCTGAGATTTGCTGCTGCTGCTGCTGTTCGGATCTCTTGGACATGCGTGATAACTGTTTAGTTTGCTGAAACAATCACATATTGTTGGTAGTTATTGTCTGAAATGATCTGTTCTCATCCCTTGTGGGAATCAAGCTAACTGAGGTTCTTTGCTGAAATTCTTGTAGTCCATGTAGAGAAGTTTGATTCTATGCTAGATCAAACAAAACCCTGGTTTGCCAACATCATTTTTCTTTCTTTATAGCACTTTTGTGATTCTGACAACTTGACTGCCTAATACATCAGTACAATGTAGAATCCATAGCAAACGACAGAGGTTGGTGAACGATTGATACAAGTGTGCCCCTTGCATACTTTGTAAAGCCGTAGCATCTAGCTAATGTCAAACAATCGAACGCCATCTCAGTCTCAGCGATCTTCCTACAAATCACTGAAAGAAACATCTGAATCGGACGCTAAAACTGAAACTCAACGCCCCTCTGAGCCATGAATTGGACGCTAAAACTCAAACTCAGCGCCCCTCTGAGCCCTGGAAAGGTGATCCTTTAAACCAAGAATATATGCCATTGGAGGTATATGCCTCGCCCAGTTCATCGACAGGCAGCAAAACAAGTTGGGGACCCGAGCAGAAACTCCCAAGCAAAAGGGGACAGAAAATAATATGGGGCAACACGAAACAAACGAGCTACGCGCCAAACTTCACACCCATCTCAGAGATCCCGGCTTGCAAATTGCACGACGCAGCCATGCCCTGTATCCATCGCCAGCAAGAAAACAATCTGGGGGCAAAAGAGCAATGCCCAATGCATTCTGAACCACGAGTTGTTATTTGGACCACGTAGGAGAGATCAGAGGCAAATCGTGCAAAGGGTCGAGCAAAAATTTCTGGCAACTTTTTATTTAGATTCATGGATTCATTGAACTCTCTACATCATCAGCGTCACGGTCATAGCACAACAAACGAAGAATTCAGAGACATTGGCAGCTAATCCTAGAAAGAGAAGAAAACCAAAAAAACGATTCCTAATATATATTACAAGGGGTTCTTAATTAGATATGCTCAACAAGATGTCATGTCCGAATGCCGAGCCGACTCGCGGCGAAAGATGTACTGTTTCCATTACTGCTTCGCCTGCAATATCAGAGATTTTTGGTTAAATTGCAGTGTTGAATACTTATTTGGCTACCTCACTTCTCATGTATATCACGAGATTATTGGTTAAGTTGTAGTGGTGAATGCTGAATTGGCTACTTCATTTCTCATGTATGGTGAGGTAAAGGAAGCGTGTGGGATGGATCACCTGGGAGTAGATGAAGGTTCCGAGGATGGCGATGGCCGCTCCGAGCGCGTTGATGGGCTGCACCGGCGTGTGGAAGATGATGATGGAGGCAACGATGACGGAGATACGCTTCATGGTGTTGCCGACGCTGAATGTCAGCGGCGAGATCTCGTCAAGAGACATGTAGGACACCTGGTTGTACAGGTGGTAGAACACGCTCTGTGCAGCTACCCACCTACAAATAATAGACCAACTCATTAGATACATAAACCAACTGAATAAAAATCAGAGAAAAAATAAAATAGATTGTCTTCTGTGAATGAACTTGTGACATTCTGAAGTATGACTGATACTGTTTGTTTCCAAGTTCAGTAAGCATTTTTAATTGCTAAGCCTCATCAGCATGACATGGTTGTTGTGAACTTGTGACAGTTAACTGGTAAGCTGTAGTACAAAACTGAAGGAGGATGCACGTGATCGAGCTTACCAGACGAAGTTGGGACCGATCTCGGCGACTGCATTCTGCCAGCCTGCAGCCCACACCTTGGGGCCCTCCATGGCGAAGGCGAAAGGAAGGAGGATCACCAGGGAGAGCATGGAGAGGCAGGCGTAATAGTTCATCCCGCTAACAGACTTGCCCTTCATCCCCTTCTTCGAGAATATGTTCCGGAACACGAACGCCAGGTTCGAGATCATTGCCCCCATGAATCCTACAAAGGTGTTCGGTATCAGCATTAGGAGCAGGTCGATCAGAGTGCCTGTCAAACCTTCCAATTTTGGCTATCACGTGTCAAATCTAACAAGATTAAATCACCAACTTTTTTCTGTGACACAGAGATCGTATCCAAAAGTACAAGATTGTCCAGTTTAAACATCAAAGATAGATCAGGTTTTGGTACAAGACGTGGTAAATTATGGACCTCAGGATTGGTCGACAGTTATGTTCTTCAGAACTATTGAAGATATCAATACTATCTGTTTCGTCAAGAGTGGTGATATTTCTCAAGTATCTAATCTGCTGGATGTAAGTTTCGGGATTCAGCAAAATGGTATTCTGCAGATTGCTCACCAGTCATGTTGAAATTGAGCTCGGTGACAGCGGCGAGAGCGCATCCACCAATGATCGGAAGGAGGGAGAAGTACACAGACGCCGGGAAGTGCTCGCCAAGGAAGAACCTCGAGACGAGCACGCTGAACGCCGGCTCCCCGCTCTTGATGATGTGCGTGAACGATACGGCCACCTTTGCCATGCTCACCGTCGCCGCCACGTGCCCGATTGTGTGCGCAATCGCCACCTGACAGAAAAATCAACGCACGCATCAGCACACATCCAGAACAGAGCAATGTGTACAAGATTGTTTCTGAAAAAATTGTGTGGACGATTGCTCACCGGAGACAGGGCCTTCCAGAAATCGAGGTCGGTCTGGGGCGCCTCGGCGATCTTGGTGGCCCAGGACGCGAGCATGATGGCGGAGCCGGCGGCCAGGGAGAGCGTGGACGTGAGCCACGGGTACGGGAACGCGTTAAGCACCTTCTTGTTGTAGATGTTGAAGATCACGTTGAGCGCCCACCACGTCGCGAAATAGACCCCAATCTTGGCGCTCCTCGCGGTCTCCGTCGCGGCCGCCGTCTGCACCGGCCGCGCGCCGTCCGCGGTGGCGGCAGGGGGCGCCGTGGACGCGGCGCGGCCGTCACGGGACGCCGCCAGGAACGGGTCCTGGCGGTACAGGGGCCGCGCGGACAGAGAGAGGGGACGAAGGCCGGCGTTGGGGAGGGGAGGGAGGTGGATGGGCTTGAAGGCCAGCCTGGCGGTGGCCGTGGTGGCGGACGCCGGGGAGGGCTTCACGGAGGCGACGGCGGCCAGCATTTTTTGGCGGCGGGAGGGCGCGGCTTATTGGTTTCTTGGGGCTTGTAAGTCTGGGTGTTGTGGTATGCGCCTGCTGCGGCTCTGTGCCTCTGTGGTGTGTGATTGCACATGCGAGATGAGGAGGAAGGTATTTATAGTGAGAGCGCGAAGAAGAAGGGAGACGGTTTGGCCAGTTCATCCTCGGATCTTTTCACCTCTCTTTTTTCTCTCCATTTTTTGAGAAAAATAATATGTTTTGTTTCTGTATTCCCTATTTTCTTGCTTTATGTCCTCGAATATTTTGTTTATATTCTCGTGTTTTAGTGCTCTATTATCATTTTTATGATAAGATTTACAATTTATGCTTTTCATGTGGACCCACATTTTGATTTGATAGTCTTGTAAGCAAACTTCTCCATAGTAAAATTTAGCCAAGGTTAGTGCCCTTTTCAATCGAACTATAATATCCATTTCATAATTAAAGACCTGACATTGCCATGACATTGTGTTGAAATCATCCACACCATCCATATTTATATGTTAATCTCTTGATTACTAAGTACACAAATAGATGCCGAGGAAGAAGGACAATAGTTTGTAATATTTACGTTTCATTCTCATGATTGTCTATATATACATTTGAGTAAAGATAGATGATAAGAAAGGGAAAGTTTTCAAGACGGACAATTGAACAACACGCATGATGCAGACGATAAATCGAGTATGATCCACATAGGCAGACAACACATTACACAAGTTACAAGTTTGAATTCATGCGACGTCCCAAAACTACATGGTAGAGAACCAAGAAAAACCTCCATCTCACTCGATTACTGATGGATGCCCCTTGCGTTGTTGGGCAGTTTGTGTTTGTTTGTAAAATGTGAGCACCCAGTTTAAATCTTTCTTTTTTAGGGGAATCTTTATCATGTTTATTTCCAGGGTAATCTTTATCATGTTCGACAACCCCGGTACACGCTACAAGAGGTGTTACTATCTCTATTTTAGAACAAAAATGCTTGTTAATTTTGAGACATTTTCGAAATTCCACGTCTTCAATTTGGTCTACTTATCGCGGAGCAAAGACGTTTATTTGCAACTTTTCAATACTCGGCAGTTTATTTTCCCAAAAGAATTGCAGGAAGTTTATTTTACTAATTGAGGGTTTTTTCTACAATCAATCGCTTGGAAGCAAGCAGGGACAGGTACGTTTGTTGTTGTTAGCTAGCTAGGTGCTTCCGCGTGTTTCCGGTGCTGCATATGACTTGCAACAAGTTTGGACTTGTAACGCATGCACTTGGTATCTAGCGTGTATCTTACACGTTTAACATTGTTAGTACTAGAAACTGCCTAGCAGCCTCGAAACGAATCGAGTTTCCTCTCGTTCGTCTAGGAAGAAGAGTGGTTTTATTTGACTGTAGCAATGAACGGAGACTTTTCGTATGGTAGCAGCCTGCATTCTTTTCAAGCTCGAAGCATGCATCTGACTTTCGCCTTCACTGTGCATCTGACTTCTGACAATATGTGTACCAGGAGAGAGAACACGTACCGAGAAAAATCAGCTCTAATTCACAGAGGGCAAATTTCAAAATGAAAACGACGCACAATAGCTAAAGGTACAAAACACCTCCTAGCACACACTCGCCCTCATCGCTGGTCGTTGTGAGACGAAGCTCAACTTGAGCCGTCGGTTGAATCGGAGAGACAGTCGAAATCACGGCGCTGCCTACCAAGGTCCAACCAGGCTAGCTGCTGCTGGAGCCTAGCTAGCGAAGTGGAGGAAACTTCCGGCCAAGCCAGCCAGCACTGCGCAGTTCGTCCAGCGACCAAGAAGACGCATGCTCTCGGACGAACGAACGGCGGTGGCTCGCCGGCGTGTCGCGCTCCACCGTGTCCCGTCTCTGTCCGGCGTATCCGAGGTTGGCCCCCCGCTGTCTGCGGGGCCCGCCCGCTCGTCCTCCTCCTCCCGGCCTTGCGACCGTTCGTGCGAATCTGGTGGGCCAAACCCCCAAGCGACGGTTGGAGCGGCCGAGGGCGCCCGAGGCCCAGCGTGTGCCACATGCTGCGGCATGCCGGTGGCGTCGCGACGCGCGCGGCGTGTACAGTGTGCGTGGCGCTGCTGCGCGCGTTTCTCACCGTTCGTGCGACTCCCGGGCACGTGGGATCGATCGGCTCGGGTAGTAACCGCGTGTTTTGTTTGCTGCCTTCTTCCTTCTTCTCTGCCCTATGTCTTCTTTCCAAGTCCTTGGGTGTCAGAGAACGATCGAGGTCGATCGGCGATCACTGTTCAGTGCTGTTGCCGGCGGCCTGGTTGTTGCCAATTTGATTTCAGCTGTCCTGGCTGTTTCAAGGGCAGATTTACATACTTTCTCTACTGCTGTCAAAAGGAAACTAACTTTGTGTTACCATTGTTGGATTAAAACTTGAGGGGTGGGCAACAGAAACGTGTAAGGTAGCGGGTGGAACACCAAATAGACATTAGACAGAGAGGTTTAGATTCATTACAGGATGCCGGAGTCATCATCGCCGCCTGCTTGATGTAGGGCTTGGTGCTGCGGTGTCCATGACGATCTTGTCTCCACCGACACTAATCTGGAACAACACGGCGAGGTTCCGACCTTCCCATTGCTTCGCTATGATCGGAGTAGTCTTAGGAATTTAGGAAAGCAGCGAGGCTAAACGCTAACCAGTGAGTTCGCTAGCCACGAGGCTCTCCCTTTTATATATGCGCATGCAAAAGGGGGCGAGAACCATGAGTCAGTTAGGACGCCCCCGATCAAGGCGTTTTGTTAATGTACGAGAAGGTCACGTACGAGACGAGGAAGAGGTTCTGAACGTTGGCTCAGTGAGCCTCCTTTGTTATGTTAACGTTATAACGTTGATCTTTTCTTTATCTCTACTAATAATATTGCTACAGGTATGGTCCGTGACCGTCGCAAGTACGTTTTCAATCCACCAAAAATACGCTTTCAATCCACCCTCCGTCCCGCACATAACGTCTTTGGAATTTTACTCCAACACGGTGGCCGGTGAAATAGAGGCCTTCACGCCAGGAGCCGAGGACCACCGTGATAGACTGTGTAATAACCCAGCGTTTAGGAATATCGAAGGGTAGAATTAGGACCTTTGTGCATTCATGCATCTAAAAATTTGAATAATTTTTTTGCAAATTCTAACACCTGAGTGAGCAAGCTTCTATCTGATAACATTTAGGATTAGTGTTAATAGATTGCTATGGGCTTTGTGATGATCTCTTGATGATATTGTTAAGTGTTTTTGGTACTTTATTAAAATGTAGGTTATAGTTGAATTTAGAATAAATAATTATTTTTTAAAACAAAACTCAATATTAATTGAGTTGGAATATTAAAACTAAAAGATGAATAAATAATAACAGAAATATTATTTTATTAATATCATACAAACATACAATGTCTTTACAGAATTGTAAACTAAAAACAAATTACAATGATGAAAAATAAAAGAAACCTAAGACTAAACTATCTACTTCATCTCCATGATCTTCATATTGATTTTATAACCTGCAAAAGAAACATAAAACAAAAGGAAGTAGAGAGTGTGTTAGGGTTAGTACTCTCAGACTTTGGAAATTATATTGCCATTTGCATTATTGAGTGCAAATGATCAAGTATAGTATCTGTTCTTAAAAATCTGGGTACAAAACATATGTGCACCAACACTTAAGCAACCACAGCGTCATAGGAGTGAGGTGAGGATCAGATCAAGCCTATGTGACAAGCAGCTTAGCTGCTTACAAGCAACTCAGTCACACTGACTGAGTGTGGTGTTGGCAATACCACAACAACCCAGTTATGCCAGCAGCTGGAGGAGATGAGCACGGCCAGGGGAGGCAGAACTCAGTCGACCAGCACTTCACCATCACAAGAACACCAGAGTTCTTCCACACAGCACCACCACAATAGAACACCATCCAACAAAATCATGGATTAACACCTGAAGCTCAAGATCCATTCCAGGAGGAGAAGGGCAAACAACCAGCAGCTATCCCAGGAGGTGAAGGGCAAGCAGCTATCTAGGAGGAGAAGGGCAAGCAACCATGAAATATCCCAGGAGGTGAAGGGCAGTTCACCAAGGGCAGCAAAGCATTCCCAAGATCAGATCAAATCAGCCATCTTCAACCAATAGGTTGATTCTTTTGCACATCATACAAACCAATTGCCAGGGCATAGTTTTGTGCATGGATGGATTAGGAGTATTTCCCTCAGGCATTCAAGGAAGTGCTTTGCCAAATCATCACTGGGAAGTGTCTTTAAGTAAAGCATTTGAACCAAATCAACTCTAGCCTCAGTTTAACACTTCACTGGCATGTTTGAACATTTTATCAAGCAAACAGTCAACACCTGGCAGAGCTATGCTGGGCACATGTCCAAACTGGACATGCACCTCAGTCACACAGCCATTGCCAGCAGTAGCTTCTGGGTAATACTGGATACAAATACAAGAAATGCATCACAAATACTAATATTGGCCTCAGACCAGCATCACTGGCCAGAAACAAAGGTAAGATTCACCAACAGTTAGCTTTTACAGGATTGGTTGCTGGGCACATGACCAAATGGTCATGCACCTCAACACAACACTCACAACCAAAGTAGCAGAGAGCCACTCTGTAAAATCACAGTTATATCATCTTCCTAAATTCCTACTAGGAATCAATAACAACAGCAGCAGGAGCTAAATGATGGAATTCAGTTTGCACAACTGAATCATGGCTAACAGAGCATTACCTGCACAGCTCAGCATAGACCATAGCCAATTCAGTACACTAACAGTACCAAGTATTTCTGACCAAATCATCTTCCTAGTTATATAGCTAGGAATCATAACTTATCAAAGCAAAATATAACTGAACAATGCAAGCCAGCAAGGTTTAGTCTAACACTACTGTCAGATAAGTTCACTGATAGAGAAATGGAGACACAGCAAAATCATCACTTGATCAAGTACAGTAGTAGGTAACTGAATCCAAACAACAAGCTAGCAACAGCTAACAGCTGCACAGAATCAAATCTGTGAGCTTGGCGCAACTAGTCAGGGCCTAGAAGGCCAGTGACCACGGACGGAGAAGAGAGGGTTGGAGAGGAAGAGGAAGGCACTCACCAGACACCCAGGCGCATGCCTGGACGGCATGGCGGGGCAGTGCTGCGCGGCCGACCAGGGGCTACCTGGGGAGGTCTTCATCATGCAGCACCGGGAGCACCACACCTCGGCGCTTCCACCGGCGATGCACACACTCCACGACCACCACAAACACGCACAGCAAGCACCAGGAAAAGATCCGGCGAGGTGTCGAGATCAGAGGCAACATGGCTGGAAGAACCCGATCAGGGAACCGCCGAGATCTCGTCGGAGAGGAGGCGACCACCGAATCCAACTGGAGGAGGGGGTAGAGGGCATTGAGGCGACCATTTTGCCCAAGGTGGCAGCGGCGGAGATCGCCGGAGGCGACCGGAATCGCTGGGCGATGGCGAGGGCGATTAGGGTTCGGGAGAGAGCTCGGGAGAGAGAGAGAGGGGGCTGTGCTAACTGTCTGGGTCGGTTTGACCGACCCAGCAGGGCGGCTAGGGTTTTGGCCAGCCCGGGTGGGCTGGGCTGAAACCAATGGGCTTTGGCCCAAAGCCTAATTTTGATTTTCAAATCTATTTCCAAATTCAGAATTGAAAGTTATTTCAAATTAAAACAAAGTCAAAACTATTGGTTTTGAAAATCAAAATAAAACCTTTTCTTTTATATAATCAATTCAATATCTGATTTAAAATATTTTTCTTATTTGACTTTTCAAATAATCTTCAAACTTGTAAAATTCTTAAATTTATTTTCAAAGCATTAATTATATATATAATTAAAAATAATAATAAAATATAATAATGAATTCTTTTGTTAATCAAACCAACCTTTATTCTTCACCTCAACTCAAATATTGTTTTATGGTTTTAAAATTTCTATAATACATAACTTGAATTCATAAAATGCAAAGTCTTGGGTAAAACACACAAATAATTAATTAAAGTAAAAGAAACACTATGCATTGCATATCATTGCACCTAGCATCCATTTGCTTCTTTAAACATTGTCCTTACCGGACAATGATGGTATTTTGTAGAACAAGGAGATCAGGAGCATCGCCAAGTATCCGACTCCACTACCTTTCAGTCACAAGGCAAGTTTATCTTGCTCATATCTCTTGGTTGCACTGGTTTGGAAACTATTTGCAAAGTGTTGACTTTTAACGCTAACATTTCAAAAAGGTTTGAAAACCTAGTTTCATAAATAATATGACTAGTGGTTATCGACCCATGGTGATAACCTAGGAAGGCTGGTAGGTGGAACCATGATAAGATTGTTGTGGTGGAGGTTCCACTTGCACGGGAAAGTAAACCCAAGGAATAATTACCAATGCCACAGTTATTCTTGCGCCGTAAAACCCGTGTCGTCCAGGAGACTTGGAATAGGACGGAAAAGTCATCCGTATCTTCTCTCATTCGCATGTCAATGGACACTTCAGCTACCGTTCGCCATATGTCTTGCGGGAATACGTGTACATGAGTGGGACCCCTTAGTGCCCACGGCCACTGGTGTCTATGATGGTCCGCAACGGGCACCTATTTACTTCATCGTTGGGGGTGAATATCAGGGGCTAAACCTGCTTGCGTGAATTGGGTGGGCATGCGTTGTGCGGAGAAGGCAGTGAATGGCTTGGATCAATGGCTGGGCCCCACACCAAGGAAGTGTGGACGGGAATGTACGCTCGGTTGTGCAGCAAAGCTTTGATCTCTTTTGGAAGGACACACCTCTGCAGAGTGTAAAAAGATGTGACATGTTACCCCTTATTCCGGGAAGTAGCTGCGAACGCTGCAGGAAAGGTGCTCTCAAGGCACTAATACCATGTGTTGGCTGTTGGGCATAGTTTTCATAAGTAAAAGCAATATTTCATGAAACCTTTGATAAAACCTTGCATTGGCCTATGACTCTTTTGGGTCCATGGCTGTAGTTAGTGCATATCACACAACTTCTTTCTAAAGAAACTTGCTGGGTAACGCTCGTTACTCACCCCAATCTCTTAAACCCTTGCTAGACTATGAAGAAATAGATTAGGCAATACTGAATTCCATCGGAGGACAAGAAGACATCTTTTATGAGGAGCCAGAACTCTCACGTGGAGTTGCTTCCGACGAGGAGTCTGAGTGAAGAGTAGACTAACTAGTAGTTCAGTCTGGAATCGAGGAACTGAGCAGTTGTAGTATAGAAATAATCTGTTGAGTTCTTCGAGTGTTTATTTGCATCTTTCTCAGTTTGTTGTATAATCACTAAGCACTTGAGATGTTCTCTTGTGGAGCATTTTGTTATCAGCACGTTTTGGTTCGTAATATTAATACCATCAGTTTGTATTTGGACCCGCAATGTTTCTGTTGTACCACTCTGAGGGATGTAATTCTTATGGAGGGTTGTTCCGCAAGTGTTATATCAACGACTTGCATACTACAACATGCTGTGATATGCTGGGTCACCGCAGCTGGTATCAGAGCAATTGCTTTGACCTTTGGTTAGAAACCTAGTAAAGGGATAGAACCTGTAGGAGTCTAGTAGCAACAGTAAAGAGTTCTCTAAATTTATGATGGTTATTCACTTGGGAATAACATGGTCATATTTTTAGTGTTACAATTCTTTATTATGATGCATCATTACTAATTCTATATCCTATTCTTGTACAGCTATTATGGCATCAAGAATTCCAGCGCGCACGGTTTGGTCTCAGAGGAAGACTCTAGAGGATTATGAGGGGACTTTGAGAGCCGTTAGGATCACTGCTATAGGCCTTTGGTCTCAGTACCGACATCCCTGTTAAGACCTATACTTACAAGGATGATAGAATTGTGGTCAAGTACCGTGTCGTGATCATGCTACCCGACGGATTGGCACCTAGTCCAGTTCAACCTTCTGGTGAAGGTAGAGGACAGATGGCAGCCTACCATGAGGCAGTAGTTCAAGATATTGCTACTATCAGGGAGTATAGAGCGGTGGAGTTAGCAGGTACCACTTTCACCGCTATTCCTCATGACTCACTGATGGATGAACCGGGAATGGATCATGATATACTCGTGAAGAAGAAGCCCAAGTTGGCAGCCAGACTTCTTGATAGTTATAGGAAGATGGTGGGATCACTGTATAACACCCACCAGGTCCTGGTTGAGGACAAGGCGGAGATGCTAGATGATCTCACAGACACTACTAGGAGGCAGGAGCGAGCACATATGACTAGACAAGAGTCGGAGGGATCACACTTCTCACTGGTTGTGGGGACTCACAGTTACCCGACACAGCCTAGACCTTCTAGGTATTCACCTACTCCAGAGCCGATACATTACCCAGTTATCACTTCTAGCATGGAGGCGCAGCAGGGTCTCAGGGGAGTCTCAGAGTCCGAGCTTCCCATTGAGAACTCTGATGGGTGGAGGTTTGACTGGCTGGGAGATGGTCAGCAGTACACTAGTTCCCACGGAGTGTCAGCTCAGGCGGCAGGAGGAGGGAATGCCGTAGCCACTCCCATGACTACAGAGGAGGAGGATCCTATGGAGGTACAGTTTGAGAGTGTGGAGCCTGTTGAGACACCGGTGGTGCAGGAGGCACCATTTGACCACACCTACTGCACTGAGAGTACGTCCTTTGGATAGGCGAAGCCTTTCCCGACTATGACTGCTCATGAGACCAGTGTCTACTTTGAGAGTTACCTTGGACTGAACAGACTCGTGTTGAGTGACACTTCTGCTGTTGACACATCCGACTCAGACTATGTTCCGGGCGGGAGGCCGTTTATTCCAGAGACAGTGCGCCGGACTACACGCCAGTACGAGTGGACTCCGGGTATGTACTATGAGCCTTGAGACTAGGACTGGATGTCAAGACCAAGTCACGAGCTAAGTTATATCTTAGTATTCAGTGAGTACTAGTAGTGAGTTGTAATAATAATAAGAGAGATGGTAGAACTTTCCAGTCTCGAGCTATGAGTGTATCTCACTTTAGTGAGGAAGTGTTGTAATAATGACTATGTATCATGGTTTGTATGTGATGTATAATATGTGCTCTATATTTGGTTTTCTTGCGATTTTTCATTTGGAGTTGGACTTCTATTTTCCATTGTGTGACTAGTTCTGGGCATGAAGTGAAGCTCGGAAAGCATGGGCATGGTGTAATTATGAGATCTTCGCTTTATGTTACAGGACTAGAGGGGTATGGACGCGGGTGTAGCCACCGAAGTCGAGGAGCAACGCTTGGCGCAAGAAGCTCAAGCTAAAGCAATGAATGATCAGCAAGCAGAAATGGAAGCCAAAGCAAAGGCTAATCAAGAAGCGCAGGTGCACTTGCCACCACCACCATTTAGGCCCTTGGCGGAGCAAAGCTTCATGCAATATATGCAGTTTATGCAAGAAACGCAGAACAAGTTTATGCAAGAGCTTATGGGGCAGATTGGAGCCGGAAGGGTTCCGAAAGCGAGGGGGGTAAGTCTTTCTGACTTCCTCAATGCCAAACGATTCCCTTTTGCTTCCACAGTAGAGCCAATGGATGCCGAAGACTGGTTAATGGATACTGAAAGAAAGTTGAAGGCAGTTGGAGCCAATGATGAAGAAAAGGTTCGCTATGCAATCCATCTTTTATCCGGACCAGCCGCATCATGGTGGGACAACAAAGTGACACTGCAGCTTCCGGAGAAGGTATTCTCATGGGAGGAATTTAAGGAAAAGTTCCGCACGTTTCATGTGCTGGGCAGTATTGTGGAGCTAAAAAGGCGAGAATTTGAAGACCTGAAGCAGGGTAGTTCATCTATGATGAGCTATATCAAGGAGTTCACTAGACTCTCCCGTTACGCAAGTGACGAGGTGAGTACTGACAACAAGAGGGTGAAAAGATTCCTAAAGGGCTTGGATCCATATGCGGCGATGCAAATGAAGTTGACTAAGCCACGCAACTTCCAGGAATTGATGGATACAGCCATTACATGGGAGAATGACTACAGGTTGGTTTAGTTGAGCTGACAGAAGAAAGCCAAGACTGAAGCTAAAAGAGTCCAGCCGACTCGTAATTCTCAGAATCTCAGTTTCAAGCCCAGAGTGAGGACTGGAGGTGTTCCTCCAACTCGGAAGGTATTCTCACCAAAAGGCTAGATCATATGCCATAACTGTGGACTTCGGGGGCATATCAAAAGTGAGTGCATGAAGCCGAGAATTATCTGCCATGCTTGTGGAAAGGAGGGGCATATTCGACCAGATTGTCCCAATAAGCTAGCTGGAGGTTGGCCAGTTAATAGTGGAGGTAAAGCAGGCGGAGGTGGAAGACCTGCATCTGGAGGAGGCAATAGTGTCAAAAATAGCAATGTGAAGAGAAGCAGGACTTTTGGGAAACTGAATTGCACATCTCTTGAGGAAGCCAACAATTCAGAAATGGCGGTCATAGGTACGCTCAGCATCCTTACTCATCCCGGCAAAGTTCTTTTCGATACCGGCGCCACTACATCATTCATTTCCAAGAATTTTGTTGAAAAATATGGGTTAAGGTGTCAGGCGATAGCTCATCCTATGACTGTGGTGACGGCTGGGGGTAAAATTTTAGTAACCCAATTCAAACCAGACCAGGTCATTACGATCTGTGACTGTCCTTATTTCGCCGATCTCTATGTTCTTCCACTTAAAAACATTGAAGTTGTTCTAGGTATGGATTGGATGTCCGATCATGGAGCACACATTGATTGTGAAGAGAAGACAGTATCTATCCGGAAACCTGGAGGTGGGAGAATCACTTATCAAGCAGATAAGCACACCCATGTTGAGATTGGGATTCAACTCAACTCTCTTAAGGAGGCCAAGCTGGAGGATATTCCAGTGGTTAATGAGTTCATGGATGTATTTCCTCAAGAATTATCGGGAATGCCACCAGATCGGGAAATAGAATTCACCATTGATCTGAAGCCAGGCACAGCACCGATATCTCAAGCACCATACAAGATGGGTCCTAAAGAATTGAAGGAACTGAAGGAGCAGCTGGATTAGCTGGAGAGTAAGGGATTTATCCAAGAAAGTATTTCACCATGGGGTTTGCGAGTTATATTTGTGGATAAAAGGGATGGAGGCAAAAGAATGTGTGGAGACTTCAGGAATCTGAACAATGTTACCATCAAGAACAAGTATCCTTTACCAAGGATTCAAGATTTATTTGATCAAGTTCATGGAGCTGGGGTTTTCTCCAAGATTGATTTGAGATCTGGATACCACCAAATCAAGATCAAGCCAGAAGATGTACCAAAGACTGCATTTGTCTCAAGGTATGGGCATCACGAATATTTGGTTGTTCCTTTTGGATTGACCAATGCTCCAGCAATCTTCATGAATTTGATGAACAAGATTTTCATGCCATATCTGGACAAGTTTATGATAGTGTTCATTGATGATATTCTGATATATTCAAAGGATAAAGAGGACCATGCCAAACATCTTAGAATAGCATTACAAGTGCTAAGGGAACATCAGCTGTATGCTAAATTCAGCAAGTGTGAATTCTGGTTAGACCAAGTGGAATTTCTTGGTCATGTCATCAGCAAGGAGGGAATTGCAGTTAATCCAAGCAAAGTTCAGTCAGTTTTGGATTGGCAAGCACCCACCAACGTGAAGGAAATTAGAGGTTTTCTGGGAATGGCCTGATACTATCGGAGATTCATTAAAGGATTTTCAAAGATAGCAGGGCCAATGACAAAGTTGTTAAGGAAGAATACTCCATTTGAGTGGACTGATAAATGTGAAGAAAGTTTCCAAGAGTTGAAGAAGAGACTTACAACAACACCTATCTTAGAAGTTCCAGAAACCGACAAAGATTACACAGTTTACTGCGATGCATCCAAGAATGGATTGGGTTGTGTATTGATTCAAGACCGGAAGGTAATAGCATATGGTTCAAGACAACTCAAGCCACATGAAGTCAATTATCCAACACATGACTTAGAGCTAGCAGCAGTTGTGTTTGCTTTGAAGAAATGGAGACAGTTTCTTTACGGAGCTAAATGTGAGTTATACACTGACCACAAAAGCCTTAAATACTTCTTTACACAGAAGGAATTGAATATGAGGCAGAGGAGATGGTTGGAGTTGATTAAGGATTATGACCTTACCATCAACTATACACCTGGAAAAGCCAATGTGGTAGCAGATGCATTAAGCCGAAAGAGCACGGAGACTCAATTGATGACTAGAGAACTTCTAGAGGATCTGCTCAAGGACTTAGAAAGACTAGAGATACAATGTCTAGAAGTCCAATCTTTGGGAAGTATATCTACTATGAGGGTGATGGAAGAAAGGCAAAGTGACTTGAAGTATACTATATTCAGACGACAAGATGAAGATCCTTTCATTGCTGAAGAGATTCACAGAATTGAAGAAGGAAGATCATCTGAATTCTATCTAGGTGATTTCAAAATAGAATTTGTGTGCCAGATATACCTCAGATCAAAGGATTGATACTCAAGGAGGCTCATGAGACACCATACTCCATTCATCCGGGAAGTACCAAGATGTACATGGATCTCAAAGAGTTGTTTTGGTGGAACAATATGAAGCGGGACATAGCCAGGTTTGTAGCTGAATGCCACACTTGTCAGAGAGTTAAGGCAGAACATCAAAGTCCAGCAGGTTTACTTCAACCTTTGGATATTCCGGAGTGGAAATGGGAGGAAATCGGAATGGATTTCATTACCGGTTTACCTTTGACCAAGAAGCATAAGGATATGATATGGGTGATAGTTGACCGTCTTACTAAAAGTGCACACTTCTTGGCAGTGAACCAGAAGGATAGTGCAGAAAAGTTAGCAGAACAATATGTGAAGGAGATTGTCAGCAAGCATGGAGTGCCCAAGAAGATTGTCTCAGATAGAGGGTCAGTATTCACATAAGCATTTTGGGCAAAACTTCATACAACATTGGGATCACAACTGGATTTCAGTACTGGTTATCATCCTCAAACTGGAGGGCAAACTGAAAGAACAAATAAAATCTTGGAGGATATGCTATGGGCATGTGCCCTAGATTTTGGAGGTTCGTGGGATGAACACTTACCTTTAGCAGAGTTTTCCTACAACAACAGCTACCAAAGCAGCTTGAAGGCAACACCATTTGAAGTACTCTATGGACGCAAGTGTCGATCTCCAATCTGTTGGTTTGAACCAGGAAGCAACAAAGACTTTGAGACAGATTTCATCAAAGAGAAGCAAGGAATTATCGATATCATTCGAGACCATTTAAAGATAGCACAGAGTAGATAGAAGAACTATGCAGACCAAAAGAGACGGACATGGGAGCCCAAGGTAGGAGACATGGTCTACTTGAAGGTTAGTCCTATGAAGGGATTCAAGAGGTTCGATATCAAAGGAAAGTTAAGTCCAAGGTATATTGGACCATTCAAGATTCTGAGTCGGAATCGGAATGTTGCATTTGAATTAGAGCTTCTAGCAAAGTTGAAGCAAGTACACAATGTCTTTCATGTATCTCAACTCCGAAAGTGTCTGAAAGCACCTGAAGACTCCATTACTCATGATGATCTAGATCTTCAAGCAGATTTGACTTATGAGGAGAAGCCAACAAAGATCTTAGAAGAGAACTGGAAGAGGCTTCAGAATCATGCAATAAAGTTCTGCAAAGTGCAATGGAAACATCACTCTGAACGAGAAGCAACTTGGGAAAAAGAAGAAGATTTGAGACAAGCATATCCAGAACTCTTCAGGTACACAAATTTATAACTTCGGGACAAAGTTCTGTTAAGGGGGGAAGACTGTAATAACCCAGCGTTTAGGAATATCGAAGGGTAGAATTAGGACCTTTGTGCATTCATGCATCTAAAAATCTGAATAATTTTTTTGCAAATTCAAACACCTGAGTGAGCAAGCTTCTATCTGATAACATTTAGGGTTAGTGTTAATAGATTGCTATGGGCTTTGTGATGATCTCTTGATGATATTGTTAAGTGTTTTTGGTACTTTATTAAAATGTAGGTTATTGTTGAATTTAGAATAAATAATTATTTTTTAAAACAAAACTCAATATTAATTGAGTTGGAATATTAAAACTAAAAGATGAATAAATAATAACAGAAATATTATTTTATTAATATCATACAAACATATAATGTCTTTACAGAATTGTAAACTAAAAACAAATTACAATGATGAAAAATAAAAGAAACCTAAGACTAAACTATATACTTCATCTCCATGATCTTCATATTGATTTTATAACCTGCAAAAGAAACATAAAACAAAAGGAAGTAGAGAGTGTGTTAGGGTTAGTACTCTCAGACTTTGGCAATTATATTGCCATTTGCATCATTGAGTGCAAATGATCAAGTATAGTATATGTTCTTACAAATCTGGGTACAAAACATATGTGCACCAACACTTAAGCAACCACAGTGTCATAGGAGTGAGGTGAGGATCAGATCAAGCCTGTGTGACAAGCAGCTTAGCTGCTTACAAGCAGCTCAGTCACACTGACTGAGTGTGGTGTTGGCAACACCACAGCAACTCAGTTATGCCAGCTGCTGGAGGAGATGAGCATGACCAGGGGAGGCAGAACTTAGTTGACCAGCACTTCACCATCATAAGAACACCAGAGTTCTTCCACACAACACCACCACAATAGAACACCATCCAGCAAAATCATGGATTAACACCTGAAGCTCAAGATCCATTCCAGGAGGAGAAGGGCAAACAACTAGCAGCTATCCCAGGAGGTGAAGGGCAAGCAACTATCCAGGAGGAGAAGGGCAAGCAACCAGGAAATAACCCAGGAGGTGAAGGGCAGTTCACCAAGAGCAGCAAAGCATTCCCAAGATCAGATCAAATCAGCCATCTTCAACCAACAGGTTGATTCTTTTGCACATCATACAAACCAATTGCCAGGGCATAGTTTTGTGCATGGATGGATTAGGATTATTTCCCTCAGGCATTCAAAGAAGTGCTTTGCCAAATCATCACTGTGAAGTGTCTTTAAGTAAAGCATCTGAACCAAATCAACTCTAGCCTCAGTTTAACACTTCACTGGCATGTTTGAACATTTTATCAAGCAAACAGTCAACACCTGGCAGAGCTATGCTGGGCACATGTCCAAACTGGACATGCACCTCAGTCACACAGCCACTGCAAGCAGTAGCTTCTGGGTAGTACTGGATACAAATACAATAAATGCATCACAAGTACTAATATTGGCCTCAGACTAGCATCACTGGCCAGAAACAAAGGTAAGATTCACCAACAGTTAGCTTTTACAGGATTGGTTGCTGGGCACATGACCAAATGGTCATGCACCTCAACACAACACTCACAACCAAAGTAGCAGAGAGCCACTCTGTAAAATCACAGTTATATCATCTTCCTAAATTCCTACTAGGAATCAATAACAACAGCAGTAGGAGCTAAATGATGGAATTCAGTTTGCACAACTGAATCATGGCTAACAGAGCATTACCTACACAGCTCAGCATAGACCATAGCCAATTTAGTACACTAACAGTACCAAGTATTTCTGACCAAATCATCTTCCTAGTTGTATAGCTAGGAATCATAACTTATCAAAGCAAAATATAACTGAACATTGCAAGCCAGCAAGGTTCAGTCTAACACTATTGTCAGATAAGTTCACTGACAGAGAAATGGAGACACAGCAAAATCATCACCTGATCAAGTACATCAGTAGGTAAGTGAATCCAAACAACAAGCTAGCAACAGCTAACAGCTGCACAGAATCAAATCTGTGAGCTTGGCGCAGCTAGTCCGGGCCTAGAAGGCCAGTGACAACGGCCGGAGAAGAGAGGGTTGGAGAGGAAGAGGAAGGCACTCACCAGACGCCCAGGCGCATGCCTGGACGGCATGGCGGGGCAGTGCCCGCGCGGCCGACCAGGGGCTACCTAGGGAGGTCTTCATCATGCAGCACCGGGAGCACCACACCTCGGCGCTTCCACCAGCGATGCACACACTCCACGACCACCGCAAACACGCACAACAAGCACCGGGAAAAGATCCGGCGAGGTGTCGAGATCGGAGGCGATAGGGCTGGAAGAACCCAATCAAGGAACCGCCGAGATCTCATCGGAGAGGAGGCAACCGCCGAATCCAACTGGAGGAGGGGGTAGAGGGCATTGAGGCGACCATTTTACCCAAGGTGGCAGCGGCGGAGATCGCCGGAGGCGGCCGGAATCGCCGGGCGAGGGCGATTAGGGTTTTGGAGAGAGAGAGAGAGAGAGAGAGAGAGAGAGAGAGAGAGAGAGGGCTATGCTGACTGTCTGGGTCGGTTTGACTGACCCAGCAGGGCGGCTAGGATTTTGGCCAGCCCAGGTGGGCTGGGCTGAAACCAATGGGCTTTGGCCCAAAGCCTACTTTTGAATTTCAAATCTATTTCCAAATTCAGAATTGAAAGTTATTTCAAATGAAAACAAAGTCAAAACTGTTGGTTTTGAAAATCAAAATAAAACCTTTTCTTTTATATAATCAATTCAATATCTGATTTAAAATATGTTTCTTATTTGACTTTTCAAATAATCTTCAAACTTGTAAAATTCTTAAATTTATTTTCAAAGCATTAATTATTTATATATATATAATTAAAAATAATAATATAATATAATAATGAATTCTTTTGTTAATCAAACCAACCTTTTTTCTTCACCTAAACTCATATATTGTTTTATGGTTTTAAAATTTCTATAATACATAACTTGAATTCATAAAATGCAAAGTCTTGGGTAAAACACACCAAAAATGCAAAGTCTTGGGTAAAACACACAAATAAGTAATTAAAGTAAAAGAAACACTATGCATTGCATATCATTACACCTAGCATCCGTTTGCTTCTTTAAACATTGTCCTTACCGGACAATGATGGTATTTTGTAGAACAAGGAGATCAGGAGCATCGCCAAGTATCCGACTCCACTACCTTTCAGTCACAAGGCAAGTTTATCTTGCTTATATCTCTTGGTTGCACTGGTTTGGAAACTATTTGCAAAGTGTTGACTTTTAACCCTAACATTTCAAAAAGGTTCGAAAACCTAGTTTCATAAATAATATGACTAGTGGTTATCGACCCGTGGTGACAACCTAGGAAGGCTGGCAGGTGGAACCATGGTAAGATTGTTGTGGTAGAGGTTCCACTTGCACGGGAAAGTAAACACTAGGAATAATTACCAATGCCACAGTTATTCTTGTGCCGTAAAACCTGTGTCGTCCTGGAGACTTGGAATAGGACAGGAAAGTCATCTGTATCTTCTCTCGTTCGCATGTCAATGGACACTTCAGCTACCGTTTGCCATATGTCTTGCGGGAATACATGCACATGGGTGGGACCCCTTAGTGCCCATGGCCGCTGGTGTCTATGATGGTCCGCAAGGGGTGCCTAGGTACTTCATCGTTGGGGGTGAATATCAGGGGCTAAACCTGCTTGCGTGAATTGGGTGGCATGCATTGTGCGGAGAAGGCAGTGAATGGCTTGGATCAATGGCTGGGCCCCACACCAAGGAAGTGTGGACGGGAATGTATGCCCGGTTGTGCAGCAAAGCTTTGATCTCTTTTGGAAGGACACACCTCTCTAGAGTGTAAAAAGACGTGACATGTTACCCCTTGTTCCGGGAAGGAGCTGCGAACGCTGCAGGAAAGGTGCTCTCAAGGCACTAATACCCTGTGTTGGCTGTTGGGCATAGTTTTCATAAGTAAAAGCAATCTTTCAAGAAACCTTTGATAAAACCTTGCATTGGCCTATGACTCTTTTGGGTCCATGGCTGTAGTTAGTGTATATCACATAACTTCTTTCTAAAGAAACTTGCTGGGTAACGCTCGTTACTCACCCCAATCTCTTAAACTCTTGCTAGACTATGAAGAAATAGATGAGGCAACACTGAATGCCATCAGAGGACAAGAAGACATCTTTTATGAGGAGCCAGACCTCTCACATGGAGTTGAAGGGGTGGACTACATCGTACGATATGGAGTCGCTTTCGACGAGGAGTCTGAGTGAAGAGTAGACTAACTAGTAGTTCAGTCTGGAATCGAGGAACCGAGCAGTTGTAGTATAGAAATAATCTGTTGAGTTCTTCGAGTGTTTATTTGCATCTTTCTCAGTTTGTTGTATAATCACTAAGCATTTGAGATGTTCTCTTGTGGAGCATTTCGTTATCAGCACGCTTTGGTTTGTAATATTAATACCATCAGTTTGTATTTGGACCCGCAATGTTTCTGTTGTACCACTCTGAGAGATGTAATTCTTGTGGAGGGTTATTCCGCAAGTGTTATATCAACGACTTGCATACTACAACATGCTGTGGTATGCTGGGTCACCGCAGACCGCTGCGTCGCTGCCCCGCCCACCGAGACTAGCATCACCGTCTCCTCGCCTTACGCCTGTGCGAAGTCAAGCGCGTCCATGGACACGAGTTAGCAATCTCAATCTCACCCCGTTCCTTCCCGTGTCGACGCCATCGTCCCATGCTGGATGTGGAGAACAACGGCGATGGCGCTAGAATAAGAACGACAACGAAAAAATTGATGTCGTCGTCCGCGGATCAAACCCGATGGGCGGCTGCTGGAACAGGGACGGTAACCTCCGGCAGGATAGCAGTGGCTGCAGCGGGCTAGGCGCCAGGGACTCGACCGGCAGAGAGGCGGTGGCGTCCGGCTGCAAGAAAAACATACGGCGGCTTCCGGCGGGAGATCGACGGCGGCAGTAGGGCAGGATTCAGGGACTCTCACGGCAGTAGCTCTAGGAGCCCGGCCTCTCCGATCTCTCCCACCTCACCGGTATATTTTCTTGCGTTACCCCTACCCTACCTGATGCCTTGGACGGTTGGACCGATCCTGCACCACCGGAGCAGCCATACTCCTATCTCCAACCTTCCGCTCCGCCGGTGAGCCCTTCACTGGACACAAGAGACGCCCCTGCCACGGAAGTCTACCGCGTCGTCGTTCCGCCCCTCATATGAACCACCCCTCTCACCTGAATTTCTTAGGTGCTGCAACCTCTTCGATCTCTCCCACCTCACCGGTATATTTTCTTGCGTTACCTGATGCCTTGGACTGTTGGACCGATCCTGCACCACCGGAGCAGCCATACTCCTATCTCCAACCTTCCGCTCCGCCGGTGAGCCCTTCTCTGGACACAGGAGACGCCCCCGCCATGGAAGCCTACCGCGTTGTCGTTCCGCCCCTTATATGAACCACCCCTCTCACCTGAATTTCGTAGGTGCAGCACAAAACTGCCTCCCCCCCTTAATTTCTTTAGTGCCGGCTCACAAACTACACCAAGCAGTGAAAGAAATTGACAGAGCCTGAGGGGAAAGTGTATTGCGGATGCCAAGTTCTGTACATATTATGTTGTGGGTGTGTGAGCTATTTTTGTCAGATATTGTTTTTTGTGAAATAGCTGATGTGAACTGCTAACAGCGACTCTGCCTTCTGCACTATTTTTTGCTATGTAAAGGTGCTTAAGTTTTTTCTACACTTGTACGTCATCGGTGGTACATTTCCGTCAAAATTAGGAGACATGTAGCGCTTATGAAAAAGTGTTTGTTTTCCGTCAATGCTCATTACTACTGTTGTACTATCGGCCACTCAAGTACTTTGATTTTCCGTCTTTTAGTAATAACATCATAAACAGACTGAAGCTTCAAGCATGCTTTAACTGAACTTTGTACCATGGAGAAGTAGAAAAGAACTTATGAATGCTCCCGCACCGAACTCCGTCATCCTAGCAATACTGTTTTCCGCAATGCTGTTTTTTGCAATATAGTCTTGATCTCCCTCTTTCTTGAATCCACCACACCCCATGGGCACAAATCGACGCCGTCACATCTCCACCCTGTGTTACGTACCGCCATGCACCGCCACACCAGCCCGTTGCCGCTCCCTCTGGCCATGGCACGCCGCCTCCCTCCGGTTCCCGCCCCAGCTGTCTTCAAGCACTCCTGCGACCTTGCCGCACCCACTTCATCGGAGGGGCCTGCATCGGCTCGGGTAGTGACCGCGTAGCAGGGTAGTAGGGGCAGCTGTGTTTCGTTTGCTGCTGCCATCTTCGATCGTTTCTGTTGTTTCCACGTTCTTTGGTTGCTGCTAGAGAACGTGGTCGATCCGCGATCGATGTACACTGCTGACTGCTGTTGCTGGCCGATACACGTATGCGCACGTACTTAGCTAGCTCACGCCCGCTACGAGCGCCGTACGTGTTTTGCTTTACTAGCTGCACCTGTGCCTGTGCGTGTGCTGTCGCCTCTCGCACGACCACGCGATCGGCTGGCCAAGGCCAACGATGGGCGCGGCGTTCCGCGTTTCGGCCCGTGAATCTGCCTTTCCCCATCGATCTCCATCGATCGATCGCGCTCAGGCGGGCGCGAGTGTCGCGGCAGCAGCAATGCCATGTGCGACGACGTGTACACGCGGCTGGCCGCGGGCATGTTTCAGCAGGGTGCCAGGGTCCATGGTCTACGCGTTCTGCACATGTGCGCCAACAGAGTACGTACGTGGTACGTCCCGTGCAGCCGGAGTCCCGACACTGGCGCCAAAGTTCCTCGGAAGCTTATGGTAGATCTGGCGGAGCTACATCTACAAATTACTGTGCGGTCAACGTGCCCAGCCCAGGATCCAGGCCACGCGTCCCAGGGCTCGACCCTGGCCTAGCGGCGGGGTGCGTGGCGGCTACATCGGCGGTGGCCCAGGCGGTGGGGGCGACGCCACTGACAGGAAAGGGCATCCTCGTAGCCTGGGAAGGCCCTCCTCTCCTCCTCCTGGCTGATGAGGACGGCGACGGCGAGCTCCTCCTCTTCCTCCGTGACTTCGGGCGGCATGACATATGTCTTGCCGCGCTCCGCCGCCTCGAAGTAGTGGTAGACGACATGATTGATCATGTCGTCTACATCGTCCTGGACCACCCGACCATTGTAGATCTGGCCGGAGACCTCAACACTGACACAAGGAGGAGGAGGAGGCTGCTGCTGTTCGCCCACGCATCCCTGGCTGTTGTGCTCGTGGAAGTCGTCGTCCTCGTCTGAGGAGGAGGAGGAGGACACGGCTGGTACCCAGTTCCTGTCCCAGTCGGCATCGCCGAGGTAGCCGGCGCGTCGGTCCGAGCGAAATTCCCACTAGAAGAAGGTGTCCTAGTTGGGGGACGCGATGGCGAAGTCGGGGTCCCGCCTCAGGGCCCGAGGCAGGAGGGCACGTCGCCGGCGTATCACCCGCATGCGCTCCCGCCCATCAAGTGGGACAGGTGGAACTGGCACGCGACGGCTATTTAGATGCCACCGCGCCGATAGGTTGACGTCCGGCCACGAGACTAGCCGGTCACGCGCGTAGAGCCGGCGGGCCATGCGCACATGCACGTACATGCGGTGGCCTCGACGCGTTCCGCCGAGGCCGAGTGCGAGGAGATGGGACCAGCAGCGTCGGCGCTGGGCGCGGGAGAGGTGGTGGCACTATTCGTCGGTGGTCCCGGGAGCCCGAGCCTGAGGCCTCGTGTACGTTCTTCATTTTCCGGCTGAAGGGCCAGTGGCCGGTCAAGGCGTGCGTGTGGGGGACTACGGCGGCTGGTTGTGTGGCCACGGCATGCCAGGAATTGCCATATAAAGGTGCTGGCCGCGGGCCGCTGGGCTCACGCCACCCAGCGTGGTCATCGAGGCGTCGGGCATTGATGGCCGGCGGAGACGGCCATGCACTGCATCAATGCCTGCTGACGACATGGTGGACGAGGCCAAAGCGGTGGCATAGACTGGCGGTACCTGCGGTGGAGAAGACGGGTCGACGTTGGGTGGCTGCCAGGTGGGCCAGGGGAGGACACCAAAAGGCGCGCGCGGACCGCTCGCCTGTCCGCGCTGACCCATTTCGCTCCCATATTTGGGTCGGGAATGGGTCGACCGGACCGCGCCTGTCTGTTTGGGTCGGGCCGCTGGGGTGGCCTTTCCCCCATTTTTCTGTCCACGCGGACGTGTTCGGACGCGCGATGTCCATTTGTGTCGGCCCGCTGGAGATGCCCCAACACTTTCATTCATGTGCGGTCTAGTACCAGCTTGTGACTTCCATTTTTTCTTGAAGACGTCGTTTTTGGAGAAGTTTGTACCTCTGATGTCTTGGTGGTGTCAGTACAGCTATTTTAGAGACACCTGACTAAACTGCTCCTCGGTCGTCCCCCGCGGGCGACCAGGGGCGAACCCTACCTCCTCCTCCCCACCCCTCCCTTCTCCCCTCCTTATGCCGCTACCGGCGTGCACTGCCGGGCAAAGCCCGTGCAGCACCGGCGGCAACAGATCTCCTGGTTCTAGCCTGTGCGGAGGACAACGCGGGGCAGAGTCTCTCTGGTGGAGGGGAACTGCAGGGGCGGGTCGATGAGTTGCTCACGTGGTGGGTCGGCAAGCCGCGGCAGAGGCGGCCCCTCGTGGTCGAGGCAGTGAAGCTAGGCGGTGTTGGGTGGAGGCGGCTAGCTTCTATAGGGATGGAGTCCTCCGGCGGGCGGAGTGGTTCTCTGGGAGGCTGTGCGGCAGACCTTGGAGGCGGGGATGCCAACGATGTCCCTTCCCTACAAGTGGCATGCTGAGTCAGGCCCTATCTGGGTCTACGACGGGCCAGGTGGGCCTATGGTGGCCAGGAACGGGCATGAGGAGGAAGTCGCCCCTGGGCAGTGGTTGTCGGTGCTGGCCATGGTCAGGTGTTAAGGTGGGGCTGGGCAAGCAGAGGAGTCACCAAGGCGGCGTCTTTCCTGTAGCGGCGCGGTGGCGAGAACTTCATGGGCCCGATCTGGGCCCGGTCGGGCAGAGGGTATGGTGTGCCCATGCTACCACGTCCGATCGGCAACTGCCTAGGTGTGGAGGATGGTCTCCTTCGGATGGTCGTTTCGCGGCTGCCCTCTGGTTTCGACCGTTCCTACCCTCTACACCTTGCAAGCTGCACGATGGATCTTGTTACACGAGCGCGAGTCCGCAGATGACGGGGTGACGGCCCTGAAAGGTGGACTGCACGTGCGTCTTGATGGTAGGGCAGCGTTGCGGTGGTGATGGCTCATCTCTTTGGACCATGTGGGTGGCGAGGAGTGGGCGTTGGGGTTTCCTGGTGTTGGCGGTAACGACACCGCCTAGATCATGTATGGGAAGCTCGGCTCGAAGAGTGTTCGGTGGTCTAAAGTTCCAAGTGCGGGGAGGGTTTTTCCGGCGAAAGCGCAGCGCTCCGACGCCAACGACGGTGATGCCTGCAGGTGTCGTGACCCTCTTGAGGGTGTTGCTGCGGCTATCCTCTCTGTATTAGGGCTCCGGTGAAAACCCAATACCTTGTGTTCTTGATGCCGGCGGCGATTTTTGCGTCGTTACCTTCTTGGGGGCGTTGTCGTGGAGCCCTGGTTCTCTTGTTCTCGCCGGCGTCTTCGGTGGCTAGCTTGATGCTTCTTAGCTTTTCTTGTTTTATCTTTGATCTATTTGTAAGTTATAAGAGGTTCCCCTCATCACTTTGTATCGATTTGGCCGTTGGGCTTTATTTATAAAGCGGGGCAAAATCTGTTTCGTGAGTACTGCTATTTTAAGAAATAGATCACTATTCTTCTTTTTTGTATTTCTTCTTTCTTTCTTTTTTTGGCTCTGTGTATCATCAGTAATGCCGCTATGGCAATATGTTGTTGCAGAGGCTAAGTGTAATTAGTATCTTCGCGATATTAATACATGCTCTTTATTGAAAAAACTCTTCCCGTGCGTATGCATGCGGCCGGCCATCTCCGTCAAGTCGATGGCGCTCAGTTGAACACGAGGCTAGCTGCGGCCTCTGGCACATACAGGGAAAACGGTTGCCCCCTGCATCATTCTCGTTTGATCTTTGACCACCCTCTCGGCTTCTCGCTCGATCTGTAGCCGCCACAGGACAAACCCCAACGTGGTTGACGGTGAAATCCCCGCTTTTCCTTAGTGGCGACTAATAACCTCCATGAACAAAGGATCACTGTAGCACCTCTCATTGTGGAAGTATGAGTATCGATCCGCAGGAGCAAGAAGTAAAAGCTATTACTCTCTCCAACTAAACAATTTAAAGTAATAAAGTTAAAGGTAACAAAATAGTAATAAAAGTGTCCTAATCCTCTAAATGCAAGAGGACAAGACAAGGAGTTTGCGCTAATGGAAACAATGGACCTGGGTTCATGGTTCACTCAATCCTCTCTCTCAATCTATGGTGATGATCATGTTATAGATGATAAAAGTAAATACAAATATTATGCTTTAATAATAACTATATAGCGGCTATATGTCCTAAAACACATAGTTGAAAAAAGTAGCCATATGTGTTCTGGGTCACCCTTGTAGTAAGGCTCAGAGTGTGGACAAGTCACTCCACCACATATTACTTCTCCCTTTTTACCCCCAGATAAAGGATGATTTCTACATTATTTTTGTCGCTCAATGCTTATGTCGGCTGTCATCTCGGACACCCTTTACCCACATACATCATACTCTTAAAGGAAAACATATCCTAAGTACTAGTGCAATGTTTTATAAATATATGTGCTTTCACAACTCTCCTATCTACCTACACTTGGTGGTGTCTGATACGTCTCTAACGTATCCATAATTTTTGATGCTCCATGCTTATGTTTACACCATATGCTTAGTGTTTCGTTACACTTTGTGGCATTTTTATGCATTTTCTGGAACTAACCTATTAACGAGATGCCACAGTGCCAGTTCCCTGTTTTCTGCTGTTTTCGTGTTTCAGAAAAGTTACACAGGAAATATTCTCAGAATAGGACGAAACAAAAGCAGACATCCAGATATTTACCGAAGCTTTCAGAGAACCGAAGAGGAGACGGAGAGGGGCCACAGGGCGCCCACACCACAGGGCGGCGCAGCCTAGGGCTAGCCCGCGCCCCCTGGTGGTGAGGCCACCCTGGCCCACTTCTGACGACGCCCCTTCGCCTATAAAGACCCCCCGACGGGAAAAACCTAAATACCCGATCACTTTTCTAGAATACATCGCGATCCGCCGCCGCCGTCGACCCGGCGATCGGGAGGGTCCAGAAGCTCTTCCCGGCACCCTGCCGGAGAGGAGAATCGCTACCGGAGATCTTCTTCATCGCCATGCTTGCCTCCGGCGCGATGAGTGAGTAGTCTACCTTAGACTATGGGTCTATAGCAGTAGCTAGATGGTTGTCTTCTCCACCATGTGCTTCATGTTTAGGTCTCGTGAGCTGCTTTACATGATCGAGACTACCGTTATGTAATTCTACATGTTGTGTTTGTTGGGATCCGATGAATATTGGTGTTATGGTTGAGTTGATGTACTGAATTTTATCTTATGTTATCTCTATGTTGTTTATGATCTTGCATGCTCTTCATTGTTAGTAGCTATCTTGGCCGACTAGTTGCTAGTAACTCCAAGAGGGGGTATTTATGCTCGATAGTGGGTTCATGCCTCTATTTAATCTGGGGGAGTGACAGAAACCTCTAAGGTTGTGGATGTGCTATTCTACTAGGGGGAAAACAATATTCATATGCTGAAGGGCATATGCTTTGTTTACATTACACACTTTGCTTAATGCAATTATCTATTGTTCGCAACTTAATACTTGTGGAGTTCTCGGATTGATTTGCCACAAGTGGATTATTAGTCATAGATGCAGTTGGATGGCGGTCTATGTATCCTGTTGTAATACCCAGAGTAAATCTCATAGTGACCCTCTCGACATATCACGTTGTCTTTATTCTATCAATTGTCCAACTGTAATTTATTTACCCAGCATGTGTTATTTTATCTTATGGAGAGACACCACTAGTGAACTGTGGATCCCGGTCCTATTTCCTTTATATTGCTATCATCTATTTACTTTACTTGCACTGTTTACTTTACTCGCATATTACTATTACTTTCCACTCGATACGCTCATACCCTTTGTTTCAAGCAAACCGGTGAGATTGACAACCTCATCGTAAGTTGGGAACAAAGTATTTGGTTGTGTTGTGTGCAGGTTCCACGTTGCTACTGGTTGAAGATGTGCTAACAAGAAATCGTTAACCGCGCCCTTGTTAGAGTGTCACACAGCTGGTGGGCATCACCTTCAGTCGTATTGGCTTTTTTCTACTGGATTGATAACCTTGGTTTCATAACTGAGGGAAAACTTGCTGCTATATTCATCAAACCTTCTCTTGGGGTTTTCCAACTGGCCGGTCATTTACTACACATTCCCACGTCAACTTGGCAACAGAAGTTTTCTGTCGATGTTGCCGAGATTGAAGAAGAAGCTTTCACATCATAATCACCGCGCCATCAATAAGTTTTCTGGCGCCATTGCCGGGGATTGAACTACATTTTTCCACGTCAACTACGCGCCAGCAAAACGCCAAGCAAGTTTTCTGGCGCCGTTGCCAGGGAAAAAGAAGACTTCTGCAAGGGGAGTTTCGCATGCACATCCTTTACTTTGTTTTAAGTTTTGCTTTACTTTATTTTTACTTGCATCATTTTATCAAAAACCCAAAAACTTAGTATCCTTTATAGTTGTTTATTATATCTAGTTTAGTTGCTACTACTATGTCGCCTGAGGATATGATTTTCACTTTCAAACAAAAGGATGAGGAAAGTTTTAAAGAAGCTTGGTCTAGAATTTATGATTGGCATGGAAAAACTGAACCAAAAATGACTTTGAGTTTGCTTCCTAGTTGCTTTTACTTTGGACTTGCTCTTCGTTATAGATATGCTTTGGATGCTACTGCAGAAGGAGATTTCCTTCATTGTGATGGAGATCAAGCCTTCAATATTATAAAAAAGTTGATTACAATTTATAGCATGCCAACTTATTTTGATTCCTCTCTTGTGAGCATTTTTAATAGACTTAATACTCTTGAGACTCGCACTGCTAGTTTGAATACTTGCAACAATACTTTGCGCCAGCATTTTGATTATATGCCAGCAAATGCTGAACCTTCGAGTTGGTATCCTACGGTAAAAATCACCATTAATGGTAAAACTTTTCATGCTCGTTGTGATATTATGTCTGAATTTTGTCTTATACCAAAGGATGTTTATGAATCTTTGAGTCTTTGGAAACTTTCTGATGGGGGAGAAGAATTTTCTCTTACTAATAATGCCACTATATTTCCCATTAGAGTAGCTGAAGGAATTTATACAAAATTCCTAGGAAGAATGGTATCTACTGATTATCTTGTTATTGAATGTGTAGGAAAAGGACAAATCACACTTGGAAGGTCTCTACTGAAGCTCCTGGGCGCCGTTATTGATGTGGGAAAAGGCAATATAAGATTCATCTCTCCACCTTGCAATAGTCACATCTTTCCTAGAGTTAAGAGCAAAGGTAAGAAAGGTAGACGCAAGGCACCCGCTGACCCTAGCACTTCATCGCTTGATATTACTTGATTCACACTTTCTGCGCCTAGCTCAAAGGCGTTAAAGAAAACCACTCTTGGGAGATAACCCAATGTTTTTACTTTCAGTTCTTTTTCTTTTATTTGAGTCTTGGAAGTTATTACTACTGCAATAACTGCTCCTTATCATTTTTATTTCGTTTTTGTGCCAAGAGAAGCCTTTAATTTGAGTGAGGTAAGATCTGGGGATGTTGCTGTCCTAAAACTGTTTTCGGTGCTGCACCGTAAAAATTCGTGAAAATTCTCTGTATATCTTTTGGACCTGCGATTTCTTGTGCATATGCCCCAGGTTATATCCAAACTTTCATTAGTTTAACACTTTTTGATTTGAGCAACAGAAAAACCTCTAAAAATTCGACCTTTATTAGTTGTTCTGTTTTGACAGATTTCTGCCAATATTTGTGTTTGCCGCTTTATCGCTTTTTTTAGTTCTTTTGATCACGGAACTTTTAGGGAAGTTGCTACAGTAGTATATGCTTTAAATGTTGTGGTTTTGAGTTGAAACCTGAAGCAAAAAGGGTTGATTCGATGTTATGCTTACACTAATGTTGCTAATAGATTTGTGTTTAGTTTTGTATGAAGGAAGTTTTCAAGTGTAGGGATTGGAGAATGATGAGATGAGTTGAAGAATGGACAAAAGCTCAAGCTTGGGGATACCTATGTCACCCCAAGAAATATCCAAGAAGTACAAGCATCAAAGCTTGGGGATGCCCCCGAGGCACCCCTTCTTCATCGGCAAAAATTAGGTCACCTTTTAACACACTATATTTTTATTGCTTCATGCATTATGCGTTTTTTTTGGAGCGTCAGTTGTTTTTAGTTTTCAGTTTTGTTTAGTTTTGTTTGCTACAATAAATGGTTGGACCCCAACAAATTTTCTTTTGGAGAAGTTGCCTTGCTTTTGATTTGCCAAGAACACTCGTTGAACGATAAGAGTGAAAAACGGACTTGATCGAGTGTTCTTCTTTTTCTAGAACTACGTTTAGCTTTCGATTTTCGCCTTGATATGTGTTCAGATATTGTTATATCTTTTTATCAAGGTGTATTTTGACCTCTGATCTGTGTTGGTTTTCATCAAAACAGTTGTTTATAAAAAGTTTGAATGGTGTTGGAAAAGAGAAAAAACTTTATGCAAAAAAGTGGTACAAGAAGGAGCTTGTGTAGACTGCGGCCTAGGCTTTTGCATGTCATGCTTGATGTCTTTTTGATAGCATGCTTAGTGGTTTTGCTGTAGCATGACTTGTCTCAAATGACTGAGATTGCTTAATGAGCCTTTGAAAAAAATCATGCGTTGTTTTAATTATTTGGAAGCATTATTTTGGTTTTCTCCTTTGATGCTTTATTTGGGTTGACTTGGCGCATGCTCACATATGTTAGACTCATACAAAGTCGCCATTGCCTCTATGATCATTTAGTTTTTGATTTTTGATGCCATCTTATGCTTCTTTTAATGTCGCTTTGTTGCTATGCATGATTATGACCATTATTTCTCTCTTAGTTGGTCGCTCCCAGTCTTTTGCTAGTCCTCATTTTGTACTGAGTATGAGCTCTACTCGTGCATCCAACTCCTAAAAACCAAGTTGTTCCAAAAGTGTCCACCATACATACCTATTAGCAATTTGCTATTCCAAAGTACATTTGACTTGCTTTTATCTATCCTTCAAATTAAACTCTTTTTGGTGTGATGCGAAAATTGGTCAGTAAAGCTCTCACGAACTTGATGGCACACTTTACTTTTCTTGTTTTAAAATTTTGACATTGTGGCTCTCTTATGTTGAGTTGTTATGCTTGCAAGTTGTAAGTTGGAAATTAGCCCAGCCATGTCGTCATGGGGCAAGCTTTCAACATTGCACTATCTTTCATTTGAGTTGATATCGTGATCTCTTGTTTATGGATACTCTCGATGTGAAATAAGTTGGGAATCTTGTGGGATCATGGAGTTTTTATATGTGCTAGGGAAACGCCTGGGCCGCTAATCTAAGCCATGCATAATTCATAGTGGAAATTTACAGCATACCCATAGTGAACATTCGACGACGCATCTCACAATAAAAGGCTATACCAATGGTAAATAAAAGAGATGCCGAGGTGTTCATTGTTTGTTTGTCCTGTCATTTTGATGTGGGCTTGTTCCATGTCATCAGGCACGGAGGTACCCCGTTGGCGGTTCTCGATGATACGCATATATTTACAATGACAAGAGCTTGTTTGGGACTCTAAGTCGAGGAGCATGAGGTTTGGGTATTCGTATTTCACGGGACACGAGGTTTTCAACTTATGATTTGTCAAGCATATGCAACATAAGTGTACTCGCATTAACTTTAACCATTCAAGATGCCTATGATGGGGGCGATGAGAGCTCAAAGCCGGTAAGTACCAAAATTTTTGAAGGTTTATAAAACTTGCAATCACTGCTTCCCTCCGCGAAGGGCCTTTCTTTTACTTTTATGTTGAGTCTCCACCTTCTATCTTTATGGACCGTTAAGAGAGCATAGTTGTCATTCTGAGTATAATGTGCATTGTCCCAAAGTTTTCATTGATTGATTCATATTGTTGGTTTCACTTGTTCTTAAATTATTTGTATCTAGTCGCCCTCTTAAACTTGAAGGTGTCCTATGCATTTATGTTTTGCTCTCTCATGAAGGACAAGCTGAAAACCATTTGTATGTTTTTCCTTATGATTTGAACACACATTTGACTTTCATTGTTTCATTTTCATGATCTTTCATTTGTGTTCTTTTTCATGTTATAACATGGTTGCTAAGTTTCTTCTATCAAGACTATATCTTTCATGCCCATGTTTTAAGTTCTTTTGATCCCAGCGCACAACGCTTACATATTTGATCAAGATTGTGTAGGTGCATGTCACCTCAAAAATTATTTCTTTTGTTATCACTTACCTACTCGAGGACGAGCAGGAGTTAAGCTTGGGGATGCTGATACGTCTCCAACGTATCTATAATTTTTGATGCTCCATGTTTGTTTTTACACCATTTGCTTAGTGTTTCGTTACACTTCATGGCATTTTTATGCATTTTCCGAAACTAACCTATTAACGAGATGCCACAGTGTCAGTTCCCTGTTTTCTGTTATTTTTGTGTTTCAGAAAAGTTACACAGGAAATATTCTTGGAATTGGACGAAACAAAAGCCAGACGTCCAGATATTTACCGAAGCTTCCAGAGAACCGAAGAGGAGACGGAGAGGGGCCACAAGGCGCCCACACCACATGGCGGCGTGGCCTAGGGCTGCCCGCGCCCCCTGGTGGTGAGGCCACCCTGGCCCACTTCTAACGACGCCCCTGCGCCTATAAAGACCCCCTGACGGGAAAAACCTAAATACCCGATCACTTTTCCAGAATACATCGCGATCCGCCGCCACCGTCGACCCAAAGATCGGGAGGGTCCAGAAGCTCTTCCCGGCACCCTGCCAGAGAGGGTAATCACCACCGAAGTTCTTCTTCATCGCCATGCTTGCCTCTGGCACGATGAGTGAGTAGTCTACCTTGGACTATGGGTCCATAGCAGTAGCTAGATGTTTGTCTTCTCCACCATGTGCTTCATGTTTAGGTCTCGTGAGCTGCTTTACATGATCGAGACTACCGTTATGTAATTCTACATGTTGTGTTTGTTGGGATCCGATGAATATTGGTGTTATGGTTGAGTTAATGTACTGAATTTTATCTTATGTTATCTCTATGTTGTTTATGATCTTGCATGCTCTCCGTTGTTAGTAGCTATTTTGGCCGAGTAGTTGCTATTAACTCCAAGAGGGGGTATTTATGCTCGATAGTGGGTTCATGCCTCTATTTAATCTGGGGGAGTGACAGAAACCTCTAAGGTTGTAGATGTGATGTTGCTACTAGGGGGAAAACAACATTCATATGCTCAGGCATATGCTTTGTTTATATTACACAGTTTGCTTAATGCAATTATCTGTTGTTCACAACTTAATACTTGTGGAGTTCTCAGATTGATTCGCCACAAGTGGATTATTAGTCATAGATGCAGTTGGATGGCGGTCTATGTATCTTGTTGTAATACCCAGAGTAAATCTCATAGTGATCCTCTCAACATATTACGTTGTCTTTATTCTATCAATTGCCCAACTGTAATTTGTTTACCCAGCATGTGTTATTTTATCTTATGGAGAGACACCACTAGTGAACTGTGGATCCCAGTCCTATTTCCTTTATATTGCTATCATCTGTTTACTTTACTTGCACTGTTTACTTTACTCGCATATTACTATTACTTTCCACCCGATACGCTCATACCCTTTGTTTCAAGCAAACCGGTGAGATTGACAACCTCATCGTAAGTTGGGAACAAAGTATTTGGTTGTGTTGTGTGCAGGTTCCACGTTGCTGCTGGTTGAAGACGCGCTAACAAGAAATCATTAACGGCGCCCTTGTTAGAGTGTCATGCAGCTGGTGGGCATCACCTTCGGTCGTATTGGCTTTTTCCTACTGGATTGATAACCTTGGTTTCATAACTGAGGGAAAACTTGCTGCTATATTTATCAAACCTTCTCTTGGGGTTTTCCAACTGGTCGGTCATTTACTACACATTCCCACATCAACTTGGCAACAGAAGTTTTCTGTCGCCGTTGCCGAGATTGAAGAAGAAGCTTCCACATCATCATCACCGCGCCATCAACAAGTTTTCTGCCGCCGTTGCCGGGGATTGAACTACATTTTCCCACGTCAACTACGCGCCAGCAAAACGCCAAGCAGTGTCAACTGTCAAGCACCTCATGACATGGTAGACAAGGCATTATGCATAGATAAATTCATTGCATGTATCATAGGTGTAATCCCCAATATGACAAACCATAAAGTCTCAACACAATAATAGATGCATAAAAAATATCATCTCATATCACAATAGCCAGCATATGAATTACATAGATAATTCCATAATCATGCAAGGCACATCATATATATAGACTTCAATAATGATAATACATAAAGAGATTGGATAAAGGTACCACCACAAACCCATAGTCCAGGGGATGAAGTAATTCCCCTCATGGTGGAGAGCAAGGAGGAGACATTGGTGAAGATTGTTGATGAAGAGGTGCAGCCCCAAGGATGAAGATGGTGATGAAGAGGCGGTGGCATCAGCAGGACGGCGCCAGCGGCCACCAAGGAGGGTGGCGGCCCTAGGAGGGCAGCGGCTCCTTGGCCTCCTTTTTCTTTGGAGATGGTGATGGTGTGGAGGAGTCTCTCCTCCTCCTTGGCAGCTACCAAGGGGAGGCAAATTCGTGGCAATGGTTGGGGGCTCCAAAAAATAGGGTTTCCGATCAATATATAGTGTTGGAGACTTTACCGGGACCATCAGATCTAAACCCTTGGATCCAAGGGCTCTTGGGCACCTCTAGAACCTTCATGGCAACTCCAACAAAGGTCTAAAAGTCTCCTAAGTCGTGGATTGGCCGAATTGATCCCATATGGCAAAAGTTTGGATCAATCACGTCATCAACTTTTAGAATCCCAAAACTATTTCTGGACCCTCCAGAAATTAGGGTATATCTGGCGCATACGACATTTGTTTTGGACGAATTTTATATCAATCAGCATCAGGAGAAAATTTCCAACAACTATCATGTTCAACATTTTTCTGTTTGACATTGTCTCCAGTTCAGAAATGGGGAATCTTTGTAATCTTTGCTGCAGAGACAGATTTTAGGAAACTTCGAATTTCACCAAATGGAGGGGAATTTTCATATTTGTGCAAATTCCTACACAACAAAGTGTAGAAAAAAATTATGCACTTTTGCAACTATTAGTAGGTTTGTCCTAAAAAATATAACAAATTTGATAAATAATACTCCCTCGGTTCTTTAATATAAGGTGTATAGTTTTCTTGCACAAATATTAACGCACAAGCTATCAGCGCAAATTTCGATACTTTTAGATGTAAATACGGATAGGTGATCAATGTGATAATATAGGAAAAATAGGCAAACCACAATATCTTATCACTCTTAATGAGATTGACTTCTAAATTGTGTAAAAAAATCCAACAATCTCACAATACACCTTATATTCTGGAATTTTTCACAGAAAACTATAGACCTAATGAATGGAGGGAGTAAGAAATATGGCCTAATAAATTACAAAGATCATGCATGGATTTTGTATGCATCAGTGAGCCAAAGTCGAGTGCCGGGGATCATATCCACAGCGCGCTGCAGCATGATGATCTAGCCGCAACCTCCCTCGGAGAGGCAACCTGGGGCTAGATGTCGGATCTAAACAGCGCCACAACGGCGTGGTGTTCTCATCTGTCAACTCCCTGATGGAGTTATGATACGTCTCAAATGTATCTATAATTTTTGATGCTCCATGCTTATTTTACACCATTTGCTTCATGTTTTATTTACACTTCGTGGCGTTTTTATGCGATTTCCGGAACTAACCTATTGACAAGATGCCACAGTGTCAGTTCCCTGTTTTTTGCTATTTTGTGTTTCAGAAAAGCTACACAGGAAATATTCTCAGAATTGGACGAAACGAAGACCGAAACACCTATTTTTCCCGGACGAAGGACGAGGACCGAAAGAGAGCCGGAGAGGGGCCAGAGGGCAGGCTCACCATGGGGTGGCACGCCCCCCTCCTGGCCGCGCCCAGGGGTGGTGAGGCCCCCTAGTGGCCCTCTGACGCCACCCCTCCGCCTATAAAAAGCCTTCCGAAGGAAAACCCTAAAGAAATCGGTGTTTTTCCCAGAACAGTTCCGCAGTGCCGCTGCCGTCGAAGACAAATTTTGGGGGACAGAAGTCTCTGTTCCGGCACCTTTCCGGGATGGGGAAGTGCCCTCAGAGCCATCTCCATCGACTTCACTGCCATCTCCACCAACCTTGCTGTCTCCTATGATGAGGAGAGAGTAGTTCTCCCCCGGGGCTGAGGGCTCTACCGGTAGCTATATGGTTTACCTCTCTCTCCCATGATGTGATCTTTATGTGATCGTGAGCTTTGTATCTAGTTGAATTGGTAGATGCTATTATTCAAATATTATGCTACTCCGTGCTTTATTATTATAATCTCTGGAGATACCTTGTATCATGATGTGATGGTGACAGTGTGCGTATTATGTGTGTCTCTTTGGGCTAGTGTCTCTATGAATTGTTGGTGTTTGTTGGAACCATCTAGTGCGTTCATGGTGATAGTGTGGGACAATTTAGTTTGGGGAAATGCGGACTTTGAGGAGTGCTTCATAGCCCTACGCATGATTAGTGTTCGTTATCCATTGGAGAATAGTTTAGATTGGCATATTGAAGTTAGTATCTATTGGTTTAATTTTGTTATTTTGTTGAGAGTGTCCACTAGTGAAAGTATGATCCCTAGGCCTTGTTTCCAAGCATTGAACACCGTTTACTTTCAGTTTTGTTACATGTTTGCTCGCAGTGATATTTATTTCAGATTACATTTACTACTTATAATCATCACTACTACTTATATTTCACTATCTCTTTACCGAACTAGTGCACCTATATATCTCACAAGTGTATTGGGTGTGTTGGGGACACAAGAGACTCTCTGTATCGTAATTATAGGGTTGTTTGAGAGGGATAGATTTGACCTCTTCCTCCCTGTGTTCAATAAACCTTGGGTGATCCACTTAAGGGAACTTGCTGCTATTCTACAAAGCTCTGCACTTGGGGGCCCAACACTGTCTACAAGAACAAACGCGTGCGTAGACATCAAGCTCTTTTCTGGCGCGGTTGCCGGGGAGGTAAGGTAAAAGGTACTCACATCCTTTGGTTGCTAAGTCTTTTAGTTGCTGGTGAGTGCTCGAAGTTATTTCCTTTAGATTCTGCAATTATATCATTTTGTTTCTTATTTTTATTTTCACTAGTTAGGCTTAATAGAAAATAAAGAGTTTTATAGTATCTTTCCTGAGTTTAGATTTGAAGTGTTTGAAAAACCTTTGGAGCTTATTTCGCATAGCAATGTTATTTGTATGAATTCTTTGAACCCCGTTATTGCTAATGCTATAGAAAGGTCTAAGCTTGGGGAAGCTGGTTTTGCTAAGCATGATATTTTTAGTTCCCTAGCTTTAGTGGAGAAAGTTTGCTCTGATGATATTTTATCTCCCATATGTGATGTTTCTAATGATGTTTGTGATCCTCGTTCCTTTAAAATACCTATGAAAATTGTTGACCGTGCTATGAATAACTGCTATCTAGGGGATGGAACTGTACATCCCGACGACCATTTGCTCTTTATACATGAATTATACGAGTTGTTCAAGTGTGCAGGTATTTCTATAGGTGAAGTGAAGAGAAAGCTATTTTCTTTATCACTGAAGGGCAGAGCGGCGAAATGATATAAGACGCTAAATGATGGCTGACCTATTGGCTGGGAGGAAATTGTACCTCTCTTTTATTCTAAATTCTATCCTTCTCATGAGGTTCATAAAGATAGGAATTATATTTATAGTTTTTATCCTCATGATGGAGAAAGCATTGCCCAAGCGTGGAGAAGATTGAAGTCACTGATGCTCAAATGTCCTATTCATGAGCTTCCCCGTAATATTGTTATTAATAATTTTTATGCAAGGCTTTTAGGATATTACAAGGATTATCTAGATGCATGCTTTGATGGGTCTTTCACAAGCAAGGATATTGACGTCAAGTGGGATCTGCTTGAAACAATTCAAAACAATATTGAAGATTGGGATAGCGGCAAAGGTAAAGGATCAGGTATAAAATATGAGTATGATTGCATTAAGTCTTTCGCTGAAACTTCTGATTTTCAAGAGCTTAGTGCTAAATATGGTATTGATCCTAAAATTATGGTTAATTGCTTTAGAGCCTTTGCTTCCCATATTAATGTTCCTAAGGGAAATGGGGACGTGTATCATGAACCTTTTAAAGACACTTGCATAGAAAGTGATATTGTTATTGATGATTGCAATAAACATATTCAAACCTCTGAAAGTCCTATTTCTTATAGGAATTTCTATTTTCGTGCCCTCGGGTCCTTAGTTGTACTCAGTTTTCCTCAGCTCCTTAGTTTTTCCTCAGTTTTCTCCAAGCCCTTGTCTGAAACCCTTAGAAGGAGCTCGGACGGGAGGATTCCCGTTTAGTTGACTATTCCGTGCTGACGTGTTGGGCCGTGTCGTGTGGGGTCACGTCGTGTGGGGCTGGTAGAAAGGGACCGCATGGGACATGACGAGACCGTGTTTGGTTGTACGTGAGAGCTCGGTTTTGTCTCTCTCGGCCCAAATTGGCATTTTTTAGAGCATCTTTTTCTCCTCTCTCTCTATAACAGTTCTCTCTCTTTTCACCAAATTAGTATCAAATCTAGAGAAGCTTCTATTTCTGTCTTTCTTCAATGATTGTTGCCTTTTGGCCCTCGTTTTTTGCCCAATATGGTAACAAATCTAGTAGCAAATCTAGAAGCTAGTATAGGATAAATTCACAGCAGCATAATAAATCCAGAAAACTAATTATAATACATAAACTGCATACATCAGCCAAAAGCAGCCAATAACGATGTTAATATTCATGACAAACTAAGCTGAAAATAATACAAGACGCAATGTATGGCCAACATGAAGATTAGGATACCCCAGGATGAATGAATCTGTTATTCATTCAGCATATATTTCTTCGTTGCTCCATTCTCTGATCTGAAAGAAATATTCACTGAACTCCTTTCGTCTGCAGTGTGCAGCCAATACATCCTCCAAACGGTATGGCCTTTGTTCATTTTTTAGACCATACTTTCCTAATCTATCCACTGTAGTGGCCACTCATCTCAGGCCTTTATATCATCAAAGTACTCTCTTATTAAACCCAAATCCGCGTAGTAGATGCAGCCAGGTCCAAGTGTCGGGTGCACTCTGGTGTCGACGGAGATACACCAGATATAATGGATGAAGAAGGCACGACTGCCAATGTTACTGACGGCATGGAGAGAGCGGCTCTCAGTGTCCACAAGGTACACCAATGGTTGACCTTCCTCCAAACGACCGCCCAACAACACAAGCAGCAGATCACCATCCGGCTTCACAAGGTAGAACTTGTCATTTCCAAGTTCCAGAAATGAAAATAGTGTCTCCATGTTGACAGTGCTTGCGCGCTGCTCCAACTGGACATTGTTTGTGCACACTAATTTTCTGAACTCAAAATTGTTCACAGCTATTGCATACAATTCACCATTGAATGGGGTAATGCAACGCATAGAATGGTGCTCGATCGAAAATCTTCCTTCTCCCCAATCTTCATCTATACCCTTAGTTGGAGTGCTCTCATCGACCCAAGCAATTTCCGCCGGGTAATATGTGGAAACGAAGACCATAGTCGGGGACTTCATTACAGCGACTGACTCCAGAATAACAGATGGCATATGCGCCTCAAACATAGTGCTCAATGTCTTTGTGAGTGGGTTCAGAAGCCGTATCTTGTGTGGCTGGTTCTTCTGGGCAAGCACGATGACGCCACGACAAAAGCCGACGAAGTAGTATCTAAAATATATTGATGAAGATAACATTCAGCACTAAGATGTTTACGATTAAAAATAAAAATAGATTAACTCTATAGATATGGAGGAATTTGAACATTGCATGAACTTCCGTTAGATCGATGGTGACGTAGCGGGATGTGCGGAGGTGGAGGAAGGAGAACTCAGCGGCGCATGGAAGGGCGTGTTCTACCATGATCCATTCGTGCAGGTGCACGTCGGGCTCAGGTAAATCTGAGCGCCAATTTGTACAAACTTGCCTCAAAACAGAGTAGGTGTCCACGTACTCCTCGTTCGCCAGTAAGCAGTCACCGATCTTGTGAAGTGGTCTGTCAGCCCTGAGAGAGGTCCAGTTCACGGAGGCGCCACGCTTAGATGCGCCGCCCTCAGAGGCGACGGGCTCGGCGGCGACGGCCTCAGATGCGACGGGCTCGGCGGCGACGGGCTCGGATGCGACGGGCTCGGAGGCGATGGGCTCGGAGGCGACGGGCTTGGAGGTGATGGGCTCGGGGGGCGATGGCCGCCGGCGCATTCTTCTTCTCCATCGCCGGCAGGGGAGCACGCGTAGGGCGGTTGGGGTTTTTTCCTTCGAAGTTGATGGGACGTGAGAGGCGTGGTTGCGTGCGTGAGTGAGAATGAGACTGTGTGCAGAGGGAGGGAGAGAGGGGCTCTGTACAGGAAAAGTGATGGTTGGTTTCAGCAGTTTCTCAAAAAAACTAGACGTTTGGTCTCAATACGCGTCCGTGGTACTGCACGTCTGCACCGTTACGTGTACTCAGTTTTACCCTCGAGTCTTACACTGGAAAAATATCTGTACTCAGTTTTCCCCTCGAGTACTAATACTGTCTAGTGCAATATACTCAGTTTTACCCTCAAGTGGCTGGTCAACAGAGAGTCAACAAATGGGATTAAGCTTTCTAATTGAGTCATTTCATGCGAAAAAAATTCAAAAAAATAAAATTATAGTGCCTCCTACTCATGGAGTCTTGTTACGCGACCTGCCACGTAGAAAATCATAACAATCATATATAAATCAAGTTTTAACACAAATAACCACTTCTCAAATCACTAGTAGCTATGAAGGTTCATGTCTTTCCACTCAAACCCCTTCTCAAAATATCTATACCCAAAACATAGTTTGTCTGAATGAGGCCATAATTTTCACACTCATGTATATTTGAATTGCTAATACTTTGAGGTAGGCCAACCTGGGTTTCATTATACAAAACATGTGTTTTTCTTTTTCTAAATCTCTTATTTGAATTCCTTAGCCTGTTTACTATTTACTTGCCCTTGGATCCTTGATACTACTCAGTTTTACCCTCTTCCTTCTCACAGAAGCCCAAACTTGGCCTGATTGGTCGAGCTGTTGTCACACGGATCGTGCCCACCTACCGTCGATCCTATGATCTAACAGGCAGGATAACCCCTCTTTCTCTCTCATCATGGCCACCCTTTCTCTATCTGTCGGTGGCAAACTACTACCCCTCTATGTATGCTAAATAACGAGTTTGCCACCAGATTTAACAAGTTTGGTAATCACAAATTTCTTGTAGGCATTACTTTTCACGGTAAAATGATAAACTATCATGAATTTCCATTTCTTTTAGGCATTACTTTTCACGGTAAAATGATAAACTATCACGAATTTCCATTTCTTGTAGGCATTACTTTTCACGGTAAAATGATAAACTATCACGAATTTCCATTTCTTGTAGGCATTACTTTTCACGGTAAAATGATAAACTATCACGAATTTCCATTTCTTGTAGGCATTACTTTTCACGATAAAATGATAAACTATCATGAATTTCCATTTCTTTTAGGCATTACTTTTCACGGTAAAATGATAAACTATCATGAATTTCCATTTCTTTTAGGCATTACTTTTCACGGTAAAATGATAAACTATCACGAATTTCCATTTCTATCAAGATAGTCCGCATTACTTTTTTGTTGAGATATAAACCCCCACAACGGCCATCTCCTCCTTAATTTATTGTGTAAATCCCACAACGGTCATCTCTACCTTAATTTATGGTGTAAACACCACAATGGTCATCTCTCCCTTATAAACCCCCACAACGGCCATCCCTCATGTCAATAGGTTTTGCCTCTCTCTTCTTCATTCACATACACTTGATCCATTGCCATGGCTTCCATGTCTCGGACGCCGACTGGAAGGGGAAGGGGAAGGGGAAGGGGTGGCCGGGGTGGTGGATCATCATCATTGCCACCACCACCGTCAACACTGCCATTGATCATAGAGGAGTTCTTCATCGCCATCTATGAAGACCCTTTGGCCAAGAAGGTACGTACGCGTTCCCACATATATGATGCATGTGATTAATTATATGCATGTTCTAAAAAACCTTTAATTTCAAACGATCAGCGCTCGATCTCTTTGCAGGCACTCCCAAGAAAGTTTGCGGACTATCTTGACAGCCAGGAGCCCGCTAAGGTGTATCTGCGAGCAGCTGACTGCGGTCCTCGTCTCTGGACCGTGGAGGTCCTATTTGACGGACAAGGCCGGATGTACCTCGACAAGGGCTGGGAGAATTTCGCCATCGCGCACGGTGTGGATTTTGGCTGCTTCCTACACTTCAAATATGAAGGCGATGATGTGCTCATAGTGAAGGTGTTCGACAGAACAATGTGCAGGAAGTACTACTACACGGACGATGAAGATACTAACGATGAAAGCGACAACGATGTGAAGCCATGCATCCATCCCCTTTAGATAAGGGGATTATGACCAAGAATATATATGTAGCTTCATATGCATCGATTTAGAGATCTAGCTATTTTCTATATATTATGCATGTAAAAATAATATCGCAATTTCCGCCATGATTCGAGCACCACAGCCTCCAAACGATGTTGATGCCGATATCGGCATGGTCAGAACGGCTATGCATGCTCGCCGCCACTGCTAGGTCACCATCGAGATGCACCCTCAATCCCGTCCCCTCATTCGATCACTAACACACCAGAGATACCGCCGAGGCCAATGACGAACGTACATGCTGATGCCAATGCCGAACATGCACGCCGCTATGGGCACGGCCATGCTGCCTCGCTATGCTGGACGGCACAGACCACCGCGAGGTCTTTCCCTTCGCCACCACACTCCCCTAGCACCCATCTATACACGCCAGAAAGGAGAGACACTAGTTTTCTCTACATTGCTCGCGTGCATGTCCGACACCGTCAGTCAAAGTGTTGAGGTTGTCGTCGATGTCATCGACCATTTCTTCTCTTCTATGCATGGTTAAACGCATCTAGTTCATATCTATCTAATGCGTCTGGTCTCGCCTCATGTAGTTCTTTGTGGACGTCGATCTCATCTCGGCACCCCGCAGGCCACCTCCTCCGTGCCATCGTTGTAGAGCTCCATTTAAAAATCTAATCCTACCCATGTATTGCCCCTTGTATCAGCGTCATGGTCCCACTTGTCATTCGATATACCGAAGCCCCACTCGTCCATGTTTTGGTCAGGGATACGGCGATGCTTACGGTCAAGCAAAGATGGATGGTCTGACGTGTCTTTGCGGGCTCTACGTGGCCCCACTAGTCAGCAGATAACGGTCAAAGTTGTTGACCCATCGGGCAACCGGCCGTTCCAGCACTTGTGAGGGTTTCAGACAAGGGCTTGGACAAAACTGAGGAAAAACTAAGGAGCTGGGGAAAACTGAGTACAACTAAGGACCCGAGGGCACGAAAATAGAAATCCCTTTCTTATAAGCATGTTAATTTTTGTGGAGTACTTAGAACTTTTGAACAGAGTCATGATAAAGAAGATTATTGTATCCACCATAGGAATGAAGAAACCCGAATGTGGGATAAGGCTCTAGATGAGCTTTGTAAAAAGGTTTGTGAGCTTTATCCTTTTATTTGTGAACTTTTCCATGCAAAGGGTCATTTTAATTTTCAATGCTCAGGCCATAATAGTGACCCTTCTAATCGAATGAGTATTGCAAGCTTGTATTGCGATGACAAGATCACTCTCAATCAGCATGGTGAGCTAACTTTGTTTTTGGGGTGTGAAGAGTTATCTAGAAAAACTTCTTTGATAGATATGAGCGTTTTTAAAAATATTAGCATCCTGAAGGGTTGCCGTCTTTATTGTGTTAAAGATTGCCTCGCAAATACTTACATACAAAATGTTATAAAATATGATGTTTTGCCAAGCTATGACAGGACTAATATATGTTCCCATCTTATTAATAAAGAGGAGGAATCCTCCAAAGTTTCTTCTGTCGTTTCTGCCAGTAAACCAGATTATGTGGAGAAGCTTCCTTTCAAGTCTCTCCCTCCTAAAGAAGAGAGTAAGAATAAGAAGAAGAAGAAGAAGAATAAGAGTAAAAGGAGAGAGGAAACGATATCTTCCCCTAAGCATGTTGCTCCTATTATAGTTTTTGATGAGTCTGAACTTGATGATGTGCTTATGCCTATTACTTATGTTAGTGATCATGATTGGGAAAAGCACTCTACTTTTGATATTAGAAATCCTTTTGGTACCAATTCTAAAAATTATGATGTTAATAATTATTGTACCATTAGTGCTTTTCATGTTCCTTCCAATGATGATATGTTTACATATGAACACACTTTGGAAGATAGTTATTCTATTGCTTATGATGATTACCATGACGAGTATAATATTTTCGGCTCACCTACTATTGAGGAGGAAGCAAGGTATGATTATAATATGCCTCCTATTTTTGATGATTATGGTGATGAGAATAATTATGTTGGTGAATTAGCTCCTACTACAATTGTTCATGCAGGGAGTATTAGTTCTTCTATACATGTGGCTCATGATAAGGATGTTTTATGTGATAGTTCTATTGTTAATTCTGTTCATGATGCTACTAAAAGCTATTATGAGAGAGGGAAACATGGTTTGATGGATCTTAACAATATTAAGTTTCCCCTCTTTATGTTGCAAATCTTGAAGTTGCACTTGTTTTGCCTTCCCATGCTTGTTACTATGTGCCTCGTTGATTTATTTTCTTACAAGATTCCTATGCATAGGAAGTGGTTTAGATTTAAATGTGTTTCACATTTTCTTTTTGATGCTCTCTCTTGCTTCAAGTTCTTATATGGCGCCTTTGCCTTATGCTCTTTTATGGCACCATGATACGTCTCAAGCGTATCTATAATTTTTGATGCTCCATGCTTGTTTATGCACTATTTGCCTTGTGTTTTGGTACACTTCGTGGCGTTTTTATGCGATTTCCGGAACTAACCTATTGACAAGATGCCACAGTGCCAGTTCCCTGTTTTCTGCTGTTTTTGTGTTTCAGAAAAGCTACACAGGAAATATTCTCGGAATTGGACGAAACGAAGACCAAAACTCCTATTTTTCCCGGACCAAGGACGAGGATCAAAAGAGAGCCGGAGGGGGGGCCAGGGGCCAGCCTCACCATGAGGGGGCGCGGCCCAGCCCCTGGCCACGCCCACCTGTGGTGAGACTATCCTGGTCCACCTCTGACGATGCCCCTCCGCCTATAAAAAGCCTCCCGACGGAAAATCCTAAAAAAATTGGCGTTTTTCTCAGAACAGTTCCGCAGTGCTGCCGCCGTCAAAGACAAATTTCGGGGGACAGAAGTCTCTGTTCTGGCACCCTGCCGGGACGGGGAAGTGCCCCTGGAGCCGTCTCCATCGGTCTCCATCGCCGTCTCCGCCGTCTCCATTGACCTCACCGCCATCTCCATCGTCGTTGCTATCTCCTATGATGAGGAGGGAGTAGTTCTCCCCCAGGGCTGAGTGCTCTACCGGTAGCTATGTCGTTCACCTCTCTCTCCCATGATGTGATCTTTATGTGACTGTGAGCTTTGTATCTAGTTGAATTGGTAGATGCTATTATTCAGATATTATGCTACTCCCGTGCTTTATATTTGTGATCTCCGGAGACACCTTGTATCATGATGTGAAGGTGACAGTGTGCGCATTATGTGTGTCTCTTTTGGTTAACGTCTCTATGAATTGTTGGTGTTTGTTGGAACCATCTAGTGCGTTCACGGTGATAGTGTGGGACAATCTAGTTTGGGGAAATACGGACTTTGAGGAGTGCTTCATAGCCCTACGCATGATTAATGTTTATTTTCCATTGGAGAATTGTTTAGAGTGGCATATTGATGTTAGTATCTATTGGTTCAATTATGTTATATTTGTTGAGAGTGTGTCCACTAGTAAAAGTATGATCCCTAGAACTTGTTTCCAAGCATTGCACACAGTTTCCTTTCAATTTTGTTACATGTTTGCTTGCAGCGATATTTATTTCAAATTACATTTACTACTTATAATCATCACTACTACTTGTATTTCACTATCTCTTCGCCGAACTAGTGCACCTATACATCTGACAAGTGTATTGGGTGTGTTGGGGACACAAGAGACTTTCTGTATCGTAATTGCAGGGTTGCTTGAGAGGGATAGCTTTGACCTCCTCCTCCCTGAGTTCGATAAACCTTGGGTGATCCACTTAAGGGAAACTTGTTGCTGCTCTACAAACCTCTGCACTTGGAGGCCTAACACTGTCTACAAGAACAGACGCGTGCGTAGAGATCACACCTACATGAGCATCTTTTCAAATTATTGCGCCTAGCTCAAAGGCGTTAAAGAAAAGCACTCTTGGAAGATAACCCAATATTTTCTTTTCACTACTTTTTCTTTTTGTTGAGTCTTGGAAGTTATTACTACTATAATGGCCTCTCCTTATCATTTTAATTTCGTTTTGTGCCAAGAAGAACCTCTAATTTGAGGAAGGTAAGATTTGGGGAAGTTGCTGTCCTGAGACAGATTTCTACGCTTCACTGTAAAAATTTGTGAAAATTCTCAGAATATATTTTTTATCTGCGATTTCTTGTGCAAATGCCCCAGGTTATTTCCAATTTTTTTTAGTTTTGCACCTTTCGATTTGAGTAACAAAAGGTCCTCGGAAAAATCGATCTTTGTCAGCTGTTCTGTTTTGACAGATTTCTGCCACTATTTGTGTTTGCCTCTCGATCGCTTTCTTTTTGAGTTCTTTTGATCACGAAACTTTTGAGGAAGTTGCTACAGTAGCTTATACTTTAATGGATGGTATATTTGAGTTTGAAACTAAACCAAAAAGGGTTGATTTACTATTATGCATATGCTAACGTTGCTAATAGAATTGTGTGAAGTTTTGTATGAAGGAAGTTTTCAAGTGTAGGGATTGGAGAATGATGAGATGAGATGAAGAATGGACAAAAGTTCAAGCTTGAGGATGCCCATGTCACCCCAAGAAATATCCAAGAGGTACAAGCGTCAAAGCTTGGGGATGCCCCCGAGACACCCCTTCTTCATCGGCAAAAATCAGGTCACCTTTCAACATACTATATTTTTATTGTTTCATATTCTATGTGTTTTTATTGGAGCGTCTTTACTTTTGCTTTTCAGTTTCTTTTGTTTTGTTTGCTACAATAAATGGTTGGACCCCAACAAATTTCTTTTGGAGGAGATGTATTTTGTTTTTCATTGCCAAGAACACTCTATTTTTCACTCTTATCGTTCAACGAGTGTTCTCTTTTTCTAGAACTGCATTTAGCTTTCATTTTCCGCCTTGATTTTTGTTCAGATCTTGTTTTATCTTTGCATCAAGGTGTGTTTAGACCACTGGTCTATGTTGGTTTTCATCAAAAGAGTTGTCTCAAAAAGGTTTGAATGGTGTTGGAAAAGAGAAAAAATTTCATGCAAAAAGTGGTACAAAAAGGAGCTTGTTTAGACTGCGGCTTAGACTTTTTCATGTCATGCTTGATGTCATTTTGATAGTATGCTTAGTAGTTTTTGCTATAGCATGACTTGTCTCAAGTGACTGAGATTGCTTAATGAGCCTTTGCAAAAATTATGCGTTGTTTTTATTATACGGAAGCATTTATTTGGTTTTCTCCTTGATGCTTTATTTGGGTTAACTTGGCGCATACTTACAACATGTTTGACTCTTACAAAGTCGCCATAAGCCTTTATGATCATTTGATTTTTGACTTGTGATGCCATTTTATGCTTCTTTTAATGATTTTTTGTCGCTATGCATGATTATGGCCATTATTGCTCTCTTATTTGGTCGCTCCCAGTCTTTTACTAGCCCTCATCTTGTACTGAGTATGAGCTCTACTCGTGCATCCAACTCCCAAAAACCAAGTTATTCCAATGTGTCCACTATACATACCTATTAGCAATTTGCTATTCCAAGTACATTTGACTTGCTTTTATCTATCCTTCGAATTAAACTCTTTTGGTGTTATGTGAAAATTAGTCAGTAAAGCTCTCACGAACCTGATGGCACACTTTATTTTTCTCGCTTTTAAAATTTTGACATTGTGGCTCTTTTATGTTGACGTTATGCTTGCAAGTTGTAAGTTGGAAATTAGCCAAACCATGCCGTCATGGGGTAAGCTTTCAACATTGCACTTTCTCTTATTTGAGTTGATATCGTGATCTTTTGTTTATGGATACTCGCAATGGGAAATAAGTTGGGAATCTTCCAGGATCATGGAGTTTGTATATGTGTTAGAGAAACGCCTGGGCCGCTAATCTAAGCCATGCATCATTCATGGTGGAAATTTACAGCATGCCCATAGTGAACATTCGACGACGCATCTCAAAATAAAAAGCTATACCAATGGTAAATAAAAGAGATGCCGAGGTGTTCATTGTCTGTTTGTCCTGTCATTTTGATGTGGGCTTGTTCCATGTCATCGGGCAAGGAGGTACCCCGTTGGCGGTTCTCGATGATACATGTATACTTACAATGACAAGAGCTTGCTTAGGACCCTAAGTCGAGTAGCATGAGGTTTGGGTATTCGTACTTCACAGGACACGAGGTTTTCAACTTATGATTTGTCAAGCATATGCTCATAATCATTCTCGCATTAACTTTAACCATTCAAGATGCCTATGATGGGGGAAATGAGAACTCAAAGCTAGTAAGTACCATAATTTTTTGAAGGTTTATAAAACTTGCAATCCCTACTTCCCTCTGCGAAGGGCCTTTCTTTTACTTTTATGTTGAGTCTCCACCTTCTACCTTTATGCACCGTCTAAGAGAGCATAGTTGCCATTCCGAGTTTAATGTGCATGGTCCCAAAGTTTATCATTGACTGATTCATGATTATTGTTTTGCTTGTTCTTAAATCATTTGTATCTAGTCACCCTCTTAAACTTGATGGTGTCCTATGCATTTATGTTTTGCTATTCCATGAAGGACAAGCTAAAAACCACTTGTTATGTTTCTCATATGATTTGAACACACGTTTGACTTTCATTGTTTCATTATTCATGATCTTTTGTTTATGTTTCTTTTCATGTTATAACATGGTTGCTAAGTTTTTATTGTCAAGATTATGTCTCTCATGCCCATGTTTTAAGTTCTTTGATCCCAGCACTCAATGCTTTACTTCATTGATCAAGATTGTGGTGGTGCATATCACCTCAAAAATTATTCTTTTGTTATCACTTACCTACTCGAGGACGAGCATGAGTTAAGCTTGGGGATGCTTGATACGTCTCAAACGTATCTATAATTTTTGATGCTCCATGCTTGTTTTACACCATTTGCTTCATGTTTTGTTTACACTTCGTGGCGTTTTTATGCGATTTCCGGAACTAACCTATTGACAAGATGCCACAGTGTCAGTTCCCTATTTTTTGCTGTTTTGTATTTCAGAAAAGCTACACAGGAAATATTCTCGGAATTGGACGAAACGAAGACCGAAACTCCTATTTTTCCCGGACGAAGGACGAGGACCGAAAGAGAGCCGGAGGGGGGCCAGAGGGCACACTCACCATGGGGTGGCGCGCCCCCCCTCCTGGCCGCACCCAGGGGTGGTGTGGCCCCCTGGTGACGCTCTGACGCCGTCCCTCCGCCTATAAAAAGCCTTCCGAAGGAAAACCCTAAAGAAATTGGTGTTTTTCCCAGAATAGTTCCGTAGCGCCGCCGCCGTCAAAGACAAATTTTGGGGGACAGAAATCTCTGTTCTGGCACCTTGCCGGGATAGAAGTGCCCCCGGAGCCATCTCCATCGACTTCACCGCCATCTCCACCAACCTTGCTGTCTCCTATGATGAGGAGGGAGTAGTTCTCCCCCGGGGCTGAGAGCTCTACCGGTAGCTATGTGGTTTACCTCTCTCTCCCATGATATGATCTTTATGTGATCGTGAGCTTTGTATCTAGTTGAATTGGTAGATGCTATTATTCAGATATTATGCTATTCCCGTGCTTTATTATTGTAATCTCCGGAGATACCTTGTATCATGATGTGACGGTGACAGTGTGTGCATCATGTGTGTCTCTTTGGGCTAGTATCTCTATGAATTGTTGGTGTTTGTTGGAACCATCTAGTGCGTTCATGGTGATAGTGTGGGACAATCTAGTTTGGGGAAATGCGGACTTTGAGGAGTGCTTCGTAGCCCTACGCATGATTAGTGTTCATTATCCATTGGAGAATAGTTTAGAGTGGCATATTGAAGTTAGTATCTATTGGTTTAATTATGTTATTTTGTTGAGAGTGACCACTAGTGAAAGTATGATCCTAGGCTTTGTTTCCAAGTATTGAACACCGTTTACTTTCAGTTTTGTTACATGTTGCTTGCAGCGATATTTATTTCAGATTATATTTACTACTTATAATCATCACTACTACTTGTATTTCACTATCTCTTCGCCGAACTAGTGCACATATACATCTGACAAGTGTATTGAGTATGTTGGGGACACAAGAGACTCTCTGTATCGTAATTGCAGGGTTGTTTGAGAGGGATAGCTTTGACCTCTTCCTCCCTGTGTTCGATAAACCTTGGGTGATCCACTTAAGGGAAACTTGCTGCTGTTCTACAAACCTCTGCACTTGGATGCCCAATACTATCTACAAGAACAGATGCGTGCGTAGACATCAAGTTAGCGGGTAACCACAATGCACGGCGGCCGCGGTGAGCTGGATGGTCTTTGTCAGATTAACAACCATGGTAGAAAAAATGATAGTTTGACCGGCTAGCTCAAGGCGTTTGCCACGTGTCAGTAGGGTAGCATCAGAAATTTCATGGTAAAAAAACCCGTCCACCAAGAAGAAGGCATGTCACCCTTGGTACTATCCACCCAGCGCCTCCACAAGAGGAAATAACCCTCCGACGACAACAACAGCGATGGGGAGGTGAGGGGAAGTGGATGGCGGCGACACCTTTTAGGATTTTTCCATTTCCGTCCATGAAGAAGACAACGTGGGGCTCTATTTTAACCTGACGACACATGAACCTTAACCTTACAACAATATATTCGGCAAATGTTGTGTAGAGTGTAACAAGATGGCAGCACTTACATAACGAGTGCGCTAATAGCTATTGAAGATATCATCTACATGGTTGAGTTTTGGTACGGATGCAAGCGGGTCACTATTAGGATACACTTTATCCTTTTTAGCTAAAAAATAAACTAACATTTTTTAGATAAAGTTAGTTCACTTTGTTTAACTAAATAGGTTGCTCGGTCAGGTTCTGTGGTACTAGAAGAGCTGCTTCACTGTCAAGATAATTCTTTCGAAGATTTTAGCAGCCCCGTCGATGAGCAGGTTTGAGCTGCTCGACCGAACAGGAACCCCAATTCCTAAGGGCCCCCAATGTTATGTGGCCTAGTAGTATATTATTTATCTTGTCCTCCGCGCGGCCTAGGCCAGCAGACCACGATCACTTCAAGCGATCAATCTGTTCACTTAACCGATCGATATGTCTCCCGAGATCGCTGTGCCCAGGCTGGTTCGCTCTCCGCGCGCCGATCCTTGCGTCTGCTGGTGTTGTCGTTGAGACAGACCCCTTCCTAGGGCAGGTTGAGGTCCGGTCCTGGTCCTTAGCACACTGCTATATATATATATATATGGTATTTTTTGAACATTGTATAGAATATCACATTCTAAAGTTACAAAGTAAAGTAAACGTATGATTTTATTTTACTAGTTATTAAGTCTGAATAAAAATTAAGGCCCCAGTCTATAAGTCGCACCGGGGCCCCCAAATCCTGGAGATGGACCTGGATTTTAGCGATATTGGTCTAAAAGAGGTAATTTCGGTCTCTTGCTGGTACCTTTGGTGGATCCGACACCGTAGAACTCACCTATTGCTCGCTGCAAAATGTCCATTCTCTCCATCACGGCGACCGCAAAGAAGACTTCTACTCTGAGTGGAAGAACTGAAGGAGTAAGATGGTCTAAACCGATGGTATGTTACATTAAACTGAATGTTCATGCAGCTTTTCACGATGATAGACAGGCAGGGGCGGCAGGGGCTGTCCTACGTGACATCGATCGACGGACAGTTTATTGTCGCTACTTGCGTCTTTATACCAAATGTTTCAATGCCTATGAGGGCTGAAGCCATAGCGGTGAGGGAAGGGCTGGAGTTGGCTACTAGAATGAGTTTGTCAAGGGTCCAAGCTGATTCAGATTCAACTGATATCATTGATGCATGCAAAGGAGATGAACGATGGTGGAATTAATGAAGCTTCTCCTGTTTTTGCGGATTGTGTGGATTTAGCTACCTCTATTGGCGATGTTTCTTTTAGTCATTGTCCGAGGGAAGCTAATAGAGTGGCTCATGAGCTAGCTAGGTTTTGCTATTAAAGTTGCTTATCTTGTACTTGGGTCGATGAGCCCCCTAGATTCCTGCTAGACTCCTTGTCAAACGATACCGTACTTTGATTGGGACAGCAAGTTTCAGACGCACTCTTTTCCTTACCAAGGTACTTAAGGGGACTGGAAGGTTTTTAATGAGATAGCTTGCTAACTTAATATATTTGGTTATTAAAAAAAAGGATAGTAGAGGGTATCCTTATATTAGGATACCTATTTGGTACTAGTGCTGCTACTCTGAAACTATGCAATAAAAAGGCTATTTGTATCTACTGATGCAGATGATGAGGTTTTACCCCTATTTTGAATAAAAAAATTATGCGCACAGTCTGAATACATACATCACTAGTTCACTGAATGTTTCTAAGACTCATCTCTTATCTATAGACTCCAGGTCATGAATTCCCATTGCTTACACCACATATATACATACAACCGAACTTTTTTTTTGAAACAAAAGGAGGCATAAGCTTTGCCTCATCGATTAATTAAGAAGAGTTGTTACAAGAAATTGGAATACAACCCCGTGGACATCCAAAAGCCTACTCTCTCGGCATAATACTACCCAATTTCTTTGCCCCCGCTAACACCCATAAACGTGCTTCACTCTTAATGTTATGAAGAATTACAAAGGTCGGAGCGCTTTTATTGTGGAAAACTCTAGCATTCCTCTCGTTCCAAATCTCCCACACCGTGAGCAAGGTGAGGGTCGCCAACGCCTTGCGATGAGGGCTCGCGCCGGAGGCAAGAAGGGACCACCAATCATTGATGCTAAGACCCGCCCATTGCCTTGGGTGAATTCCATGGATGCCAAGCCATTCCTTTCGAAGCTCCCAAACACGCACGGTGAAGCGGCAATGGACAAAAAGGTGGTTTGTAGACTCCGTCACTTGCTTGCAAAGAGGACAAAGGCCGCAATTTGGCCATTCCCTCTTTTCTAGCCTATCGGCGGTCCAAAGACGGTTTTGGAGAGCAAGCCAAGCATGGTGCTTTGCCTTAGGGGGAGCCCAAGCCTTCCAAACCATCGAAAACATGGCCGAATTCACAAGGCCAAGGAATTGGGCTTCATATGCCAAGGACGCGGAATATTGGCCGTTTTCCGTGAGGTTCCAAGTGATGGCGTCCTCCACCTCCCCATTGAGGTGAACATCACGAAGAAGGATCCAAAGCTCGATAAACTGAGTAATGTGGTCCCAAGTAAAGGTTTCAATAGCGCTGATGCTCCTCATCCAAGCCCCCTCGGCCATAGCTTGCGAGACCGTGCACTTCTTGCGCTTAGAGGATTCAAAACTTACACCAAAGTAGCTGCAGAACTTATACATCATGCATCGATCATCACATCCATGCCCTCAACACTAACAGAATTAATCTCCATGCCATTGTCGGACACTTCACATTACGTCCGTGAGATCATCGATCGTCTCCTTGCGGAGAAAGGCCACGCTCCAGACGGCCTCGAGTTCGCCGGCATGACGGAATCCGCGTTGTCAAACGACAGCTGGATCAGTGGCCGAGGTGCCCGCACTTGTGCAGTGAGGGCGAGGCGCCGTCATACTGCGCCTGCGCGCGCCGGCGACGAGAGGTTCATGCCGCTGCCGTTCGTTCCCTGTCAACGAGAACTTCGTGCCGCTGCCATGTGTCCGACGAGAGCTTTGTTCCGCTGCCATGCGTCCGCCATCGACGAGAGCTTCGCGCCGCTGCCGCGCGCGCGTGCGCCATAGTCGAGAGCTTCATGCCGTTGTCGTTCGTCCGCCGTTGACGAGAACTCCGTGTGACACACGGCGCCGGCAAAGTTGCTGTTGGCACAAAGGAGGACGTGGTAGACCTCGGTGGACTGCGGGCACTTGAAAATATGAAATGGGGAACGCGGTTGAACACCTCAACGTCTTGCTCGGCCATACGACACTATAAACTTTTTCAGTACCATTTTGCGAATGTTAGAGCATCTCCACTCGCCCCTCCCCCCTAAAGCACCCCCCCCAAATGGTATTTGGGGACGTCGGCGCAGAAAATTTCGTCCAGTCGCGTCCTTTAAGCATTTTTTTTCATCCAGCGCGACGCGTTTTTATCTGGCGCACCCGATCCAAACCCTGTCCATGTGGGGGGGGGGGGGGTCGCCGGCTAGGCGCGTGGCTCGCCGCGTGGCCCACTGTTAGCGGCACGACCGACGCTTCGTCGTCTTCACTCGCCAGTCGCCTCGCCTCTCGCACCGAATAACTGCACCGGCGGCAGCTTTGCGCAGCGAGCCGTCGCTTCGGAACATGGGATGGCATGAATGCGCGCCACGCGTGCACGCCCGCCACTCGCCGGGCCTATAAATTCCTCTCCCGGTGTCATTGCTGGGCATCCTCGCCTCACAGCATCCTCTCTTCTCTCCTCCTTGTCTTCTCCACGCCGACGAGATGCAACCCGGCCACGAGGCGAACGGCTTCGGCCGACGCTACATCCACAAGTGGGAGGCGCGCCTCCTGTACGAGGCGCGGTACATGGCGCCGCCGGACTTCCGGTGCCCCAGCACCTGGAAGCTGAGCGCCAGTGGAATCCCGATCCCGCCGGTGCCCCATGGCGCGGCGCGCCAAGCCGCCGTCCACCGGCACTACTACGAGGTGCTGACGCCGGAGGAGCGCAACGACCCGCAGTGGGACCCCGACAACATCGACCACTGGACGGAGTTCTTTACTGAAAGCCGTCTCGTGGAGCTGGCGCACTACGAGGGCAACGGCCCTCTGCCGCCCAACAAGAACGCCGCCGCGAGGAAGGTGTGGTGGGCGCCGAGGGACGCACCCTCCCCGCCGTCCTCGACCACATAGCCGCGGGTAACAACCCGTGGCTGACAATGCCGCAGCGGCACTGGTTACCGCGTAGGATGGACGGCCCGGCGTCGTCGTCCTCGCGGTCTTTGATGTCTACGCACTTCTATTCTTGTAGACACTTGTTGGGCCTCCAAGTGCAGAGGTTTGTAGAACAGCAGCAAGTTTCCCTTAAGTGGATCACCCAAGGTTTATCGAACTCAGGGAGGAAGAGGTCAAAGCTATCCCTCTCAAGCAACCCTGCAATTACGATACAGAAAGTCTCTTGTGTCCCCAACACACCCAATACACTTGTCAGATGTATAGGTGCACTAGTTCGGCGAAGAGATAGTGAAATACAAGTGGTATAGATGATTATAAGTAGCAAATGTGATATGAAATAAGTATCGCTGCGAGCAAACATGTAACAAAACAGCAAGTAAACGGTGTGCAATGCTTGGAAACAAGGCCTAGGGATCATACTTTCACTAGTGGACACACTCCCAACAATATAACATGACTGAACAAATAACTTTTCTTTGCTAAGGCACTCTGAATTACTCTCCTATTGAATAACACTAATCATTGTGTAGTGGCTACAGAAGCACCCCTTAAAGTTCATCAAGTACTTGGCAAACACCACTCATAGAGATATTCAAATCAGATCACAACTCAAGATAGATATCATTGCAACTTAGACCAAGTACTAACACGGTGCACACACTGTCAACATTACACCTTGAAAGGAGGAATAGATCACTCAAACTATCATAGCAATAATTATTCTCATAATCCACAAGAGATCACAATCATAGCCTAAACCAAGTACCACCATGATGCACGCACTCTCACCGTTACACCATAGCAGGAGGAACAGATTACTTTAATAACATCACTAGAGTACACAAAATATCTGAATAATAACATGTACTTGTTCAACATGATACAAAGCTCACGATCACATAAAGATCACATCATGGGAGAGAGAGGTGAACCACATAGCTACCGGTAGAGCCCTCAGCCCCGGGGATGAACTACTCCCTCCTCATCATAGGAGACAGCAAGGTTGATGGAGATGGCAGTGAGGTCGATGGAGACGGCGGAGACGGCGATGGAGACCGATGGAGATGGCTCCGGGGGCACTTCCCCGTCCCGGCAGGGTGCCGGAACAGAGACTTCTGTCCCCCGAAATTCGTCGACGGCGGCGGCGGAACTGCGGAACTCTTTCTGGAAATTTGCCGACTCCCTTAGGGTTTTCCGTCCCGAGGCTTTATATAGGCGAAGGGGCGTCGCGAGAGGGCAGCCAGGGGCTCCTCACACATGGGTGGCGCGGCCAGGGCCTGGGCCGCGCCACCCTAGTGTGAGGGCAGGCCCTGGCCCCTCTCCGGCTCTCTTTCGGATGTCTGGATGCTCCCGGGAAAAATAAGACTTCAGGAACATGTTTCGTCCAATTCCGAGAATATTTCCTGTGTATCACTTCTGAAACACAAAAACAGCAGAAAACAGGAAACTGGCACTGTGGCAACTCGTTAATAGGTTAGTTCCGGAAAATGCATAAAAGTGCCACTAAGTGTAACGAAACAATAGGCAAATGGTGTAAAAACAAGCATGGAGCATCAAAAATTATAGATACGTTTGAGACGTATCAAGCATCCCCAAGCTTAACTCCTGCTCGTCCTCGAGTAGGTAAGTGATAACAAAAGAATAATTTTTGAGGTGACATGCACCTACACAATCTTGATCATATATGTAAGCATTTGTGAGCTGGGATCATAAGAACTTAAAACATGGGCATGAAGATATAATCATGACAATAAGAACTTAGCAACCATGTTATAAACATGCAAATGAACACAAACAAAATATCATGAAAATGAAACAATGAAAGTCAAACGTGTGTTCAAATCATAAGGAAAAACATACAAAAGGTTTTCAGCTTGTCCTTCAAAGAGAGCAAAACATAAATGCATAGGACACCTTCAAGTTTAAGAGGGCGACTAGATACAAATAATTTAAGAACAAGTGAAACCAACAATATGAATCAATCAATGAACTTTGGGACAATGCATATCACACTAAGAATGACAACTATGCTCTCTTAACGGTGCATAAAGAAAGAAGGTGGTGACTCAACATAAAAGTAAAAGAAAGGCCCTTCGCAGAGGGAAGCAGTGATTAAACATGTGCTAGAGCTTTTCATTTGTAAAACAGAGAGATAAAAATTGGTTTTGAGAGGTGGTTGTCTTTGTCAACGACTGGCAATGGGGTTCTTACTATCTTCCATACAAAAATGAAGCAAGTTTTTGAGAGAGATTGGCATTTTTGTGCTCTTTTATAAAGCTTGGCACTCCTCCCCACCTTTTTCCTTTCACAAACCATGGCTAACCGATTCCATCGGGTGCCCACCAACATTCACTTTCCATGGAGGAGTGCCCTTTTCTTTCTTTTTTTTTCCTTTTTTTGGAATAAGCAATATGGAAGATAGCAAATCCGACCACTACGTCCCCATGAGCTGAAAACAGTGTCACAAAACGAGAAGTGTTTTGAAGGTTTTTGAAAGGTAGAACATGAAAATTTACTTTGGAATGGCTTACAAATACCATGCATAGGAGTTTATAGTGGACACAATGGCAAACTTGGTTTTTGGGAGTTGGATGCACGAGTAGAGCTCATACTCAGTACAAGGCGAGGGCTAGCAAAAGACTTGGAGCGACCAACTAAGAGAGCAATAACGGCCATAATCATGCAAAGCGACAAAGCGACATTAAAAGAAGCATAAGATGGCATCAAAAGTCAAAAACTAAATGATCATAGAGGCTATAGGCGACTTATTTTGTAGTCAACATGGAGTAAGCATGTGCCAAGTCAACCCAAATAAAGCATCAAAGGAGAAAACCAAAATAATGCTTCCATATAATAAAAACAACGCATGATTTTTTCAAAGGCTCATTAAGCAATCTCAGTTATTTGAGACAAGTCATGCTACAGAAAAACCACTAAGCATACTATCAAAAAGACATCAAGCACGACATGCAAAAGCCTAGGCCGCAGTCTACACAAGCTCCTTCTTGTACCACTTTTTTGCATAAAGATTTTTCTCTTTTCCAACACCATTCAAAAAAAATTATAAACACCTCTTTTGATGAAAACCAATGAAGATCAGAGGCAAAAATACACCTTGATGAAAAGATATGACAAGATCTGAACACAAATCAAGGTGAAAAACGAAAACCAAAAGCAGTAGCGGAAAAAGAGAACACTCATTGAAACGATAAGAGCGAAAAACTGAGTGTTCTTGACAAATGAAAAGTGAAGTATGTCTCCCTCCAAACACAAGATGTGATCCAAACATTTATTGCAGCAAACAAACTAAACTAACTAAGAAAACTAAAACAACTGACGCTCCAAGAAAAACACATAGTGCATGAAGCAATAAAAATATAGTGTTTTGAAAGGTGACCTGATTTTTGCCGATGAAGAAGGGGTGCCTCGGGGGCATCCCCAAGCTTTGACGCTTATACTTCTTGGATATTTCTTGGGGTGCTGGGCATCCCCAAGCTTGAGCTTTTGTCCATTCTTCAACTCATCTCATCATTCTCCAATCCCTACACTTGAAAACTTCCTTCATACAAAACTAAACACAATTCTATTAGCAACATTAGTGCAAGCATAACATATAATCAATCCTCTATTTGCTTCAGGTTTCAACTCAAAACCACCGAATATATATCATATACTACTGTAGCAACTTTCCCAAAAGTTCCATCATCAAAAGAACTCAAAAAGAAAGCGATAAAGCGGCAAACACAAATATTGGCAGAAATCTGTCAAAATTGAACAGCTGACAAAGGTCGAATTTTTGAGGGATTTTCTGTTGCTCAAATCAAAAAGTGTTCAACTAACAAAAGTTTGGATATAACCTAGGGCATATGCACAAGAAATCGCAGGTCCAAAAGATAAATAGATAATTTTCACGAATTTTTACGGTGCAGCACCGAAAACAATTTCAGGACAGCAACATCCCCAAATCTTTACCTCACTTAAATTAGAGGCTTCTCTTGGCACAAAAACGAAATAAAAAGGATAAGGAGCGGTTATTACAGTAGTAATAACTTCCAAGACTCAAATAAAAGAAAAAGTACTGAAAATAAACAATGGGTTATCTCCCAAGAGTGCTTTTCTTTAACGCCTTTGAGCTAGGCGCAGTAATTTGCAAAGATGCTCATGTGGGCGCCATATAAAAGCTTGAGGCAAAGGCGCCATATAAAAACTTGAAGCAATAGAGAGCATCAAAAAGCAAATGTGAAAGACATTTATATCTGAACCACTTTCTATGCATAGGAATCTTGTAAGAAAATAAATCAACGAGGCACATAGTAGCAAGCATGGATAGATAAAACAAGTGCCACTTCAAGATTTGCAACATAAAGAGGGGAAACTCAATATTGTTGAGATCCATCAAACCATGTTTCCCTCTCTCATAATAACTTTCAGTAGCATCATGAATAGAACTAACAACGTAACTATCACATAAAGCATCCCTATCATGAGCCACATGCATAAAAGAATTAATACTCACCACAGGAACAATAGTAGTAGGAGCAGATTCAACAGAATAATTATTCTCATCACCATAATCATCATAAATAGGAGGCATATTGTAATCATAACTAATTTTATCCTCAATAGTAGGTGAACTGAAAATATTATACTCATCATCATAGCCTAGAGGCTTAGTATCATCACAAGATAGAGAACTACTATTTCGCAAAGCATATTCTTCAAACATATCATCATAAGAAGGAACATCACATATGGGAGATGAAATATCACTAGAGCAAATTTTCTCCACTAAAGCCGGGGAACTAAAAATATCATGCTTAACAAAACCAGCTTCCCCAAGCTTAGACTTTTCTAAAATAGTGTTCAAAGCATTCATACTAACAAAACTATTAGCATGCGAATTAAGCTCCAAAGGTTTTTCAATTTTCTCTTCAAACACTTCATATCTAAACTCAGGAAAAAGACTAAAGAACTCATTGTTTTCCATTAAGCCTAACTAGTGTAAATAAAAACAAGAAATAAAAAGATGTAATTGCAGAATCTAAAGGAAATAACTCCGAGCACTCGCATAGGAGGATGCGAGTACCTTTTACCTTACCTCCCCGGCAACGGCGCCAGAAAAGAGCTTGATGTCTACGCACTTCTATTCTTGTAGACACTTGTTGGGCCTCCAAGTGCAGAGGTTTGTAGAACAGCAGCAAGTTTCCCTTAAGTGGATCACCCAAGGTTTATCGAACTCAGGGAGGAAGAGGTCAAAGCTATCCCTCTCAAGCAACCCTGCAATTACGATACAGAAAGTCTCTTGTGTCCCCAACACACCCAATACACTTGTCAGATGTATAGGTGCACTAGTTCGGCGAAGAGATAGTGAAATACAAGTGGTATAGATGATTATAAGTAGCAAATGTGATATGAAATAAGTATCGCCGCGAGCAAACATGTAACAAAACAGCAAGTAAACGGTGTGCAATGCTTGGAAACAAGGCCTAGGGATCATACTTTCACTAGTGGACACACTCCCAACAATATAACATGACTGAACAAATAACTTCTCTTTGCTAAGGCACTCTGAATTACTCTCCTATTGAATAACACTAATCATTGTGTAGTGGCTACAGAAGCACCCCTTAAAGTTCATCAAGTACTTGACAAACATCACTCATAGAGATATTCAAATCAGATCACAACTCAAGATAGATATCATTGCAACTTAGACCAAATACTAACACGGTGCACACACTGTCAACATTACACCATGAAAGGAGGAATAGATCACTCAAACTATCATAGCAATAATTATTCTCATAATCCACAAGAGATCACAATCATAGCCTAAACCAAGTACCACCATGATGCACGCACTGTCACCGTTACACCATAGCAGGAGGAATAGATTACTTTAATAACATCACTAGAGTACACAAAATATCTGAATAATAACATGTACTTGTTCAACATGATGCAAAGCTCACAATCACATAAAGATCACATCATGGGAGAGAGAGGTGAACCACATAGCTACCGGTAGAGCCCTCAGCCCCGGGGATGAACTACTCCCTCCTCATCATAGGAGACAGCAAGGTTGATGGAGATGGCGGTGAGGTCGATGGAGACGGCGGAGACGGCGATGGAGACCGATGGAGATGGCTCCGGGGGCACTTCCCCGTCCCGGCAGGGTGCCGGAACAGAGACTTCTGTCCCCCGAAATTCATCGACGGCGGCGGCGGAACTGCGGAACTCTTTCTGGAAATTTGTCGACTCCCTTAGGGTTTTTTGTCCCGAGGCTTTATATAGGCGAAGGGGCGTCGCGAGAGGGCAGCCAGGGGCTCCTCACACATGGGTGGCGCGGGTAGGGCCTGGGCTGCGCCACCCTAGTGTGAGGGCAGGCCCTGGCCCCTCTCTGGCTCTCTTTCGGATGTCTGGATGCTCCCGGGAAAAATAAGACTTCAGGAACTTGTTTCGTCCAATTCCGAGAATATTTCCCGTGTATCACTTCTAAAACACAAAAACAGCAGAAAACAGGAAACTGGCACTGTGGCAACTCGTTAATAGGTTAGTTCCGGAAAATGCATAAAAGTGCCACTAAGTGTAACGAAACAATAGGCAAATGGTGTAAAAACAAGCATGGAGCATCAAAAATTATAGATACGTTTGAGACGTATCAGTCTTCCTCATCGGCGCCGAGGACCCCGCACGGCGGCGGCGACGTCGTCATCGGGTTGCCCTCATCGGCGACCACCCGTCTCCTTCGCCCGAAGAAGGAGCCGGGACTCAGCGCGTCCAGCGCCCGGGTGAAGAAGGAGCCCGTCACGTCGGCCTCCTTCACACGTGTGAAGAAGGAGCCCGTCTCCTTCACGCACGTCAAGAAGGAGAACGGCGCGCCCGTGCCGCCTTCTTCGAAGAAGGCACGCCGCCTCGTCGATGAGGCGGTCGGCCAGCTTGACTACCAGGCCCCCGATGACTCGGAGGAGTTCCCTGGCCTGAGGGCAGCGGAGGTCGAGTCCTTCAACGAGGTCCAGCCGGGGACCTTGGAATTTGCCCTTGCCTGGTCCAGGCAAGATGCGAAGAGAGCCAAGGTAGAGCGCGCGCGCCGCCTCGGCCTCTGCATCAACCTCGACGATAATGACGAGGACGACGCCGGACCAAGCTGGCGCCGCGGCGGCGGCAATGGCGGCCAGGACTGCAGCACCTGGACGCCCAAGGATGAGCCATCGGACGATGACGACGACGACGACGGCGGGGACTACAGCGTCTTCTACCGCCGTCTCGGGATGAATTAGTTAGGTTTTTTCATTTTTTTAGTTAAATTTCCTCTGTCTTTGTAAAATTCGCCTAGTTTTGATGAAATTTGTCGATTTGGAAATTTGGGATTGGGGACGCGGTTGAGAAACCGGCGCCCTTCATACTGAATTCAGCGCCGGCACCCCTCCCCCCCCCCCCCCCCCCCCCCCCCCCGAAACGGCCTAAAAAACGCTTCCGCCGGTCACCGTTTGGGAGAGACCGAGTGGAGATGGTGTTACCTGCTGATATTCCTGATATTCCTGGACGTGAGCCAATTCAGTCCGACTCGAGCCAAGCCTGCAGAAAGCTCGAGCTGGAGCTACCGAGCCCGAGCCAGCTCGAAAGTGCTAACAAAAACAAAACGGTATGCACGGTGGTACCTACACACCCCTCCTTTAACTTCTGATTCAAAATGTATTAACCAATTTTAGCTTGGTTTTCTAGTAGAACATGAAATACTGCTGTGTAAAAGTGGTTTCAATTTTTTTGTATGAATTTTTTTTGGTCAAAGTCAACCCGAAAAACAAAAAGTCAATGAAAAATCTATTTTTGAGTTGACTTTGATGAAAAAAAATTCAAATCAAAATTCTGAAACCACTTTTGTACACCAGAATCTTGTGCTCTACTAGGAAAACAAACTAAAAATGGGTTAATATGTTTTGAATAAAAATTTGAAAGGGGGTGTGTACGTACCAAGGTGTGTAGCAAATCCACTCTCAAAGTGCTAATGAGCCGAAAACTGAGACTCCGCTCGAGCTAGCCGCAAGCTCATTCCAAAAGGAGCCGGCTCGCGAGCCAAATGGCAGACCACAGGCAGTACATGTACTGCATGTTCAGAGACTGATTTACACCTATTTTCTGTATCAATAAGCATTGAAATTCAACACGAATTCATTCAACATTAATTCTAAAAAAGGACAACATAAAAATTTAAATATAGATGAACCCATTTTGCTCCAATAAGCATGGGAATAACAAAAAAATTCACAATAATGGCAAATGATATATCATAGTTGGCCATCACAACAAGTAGACATAGATAGGGTGACAGTATAAGTCTCAAGTTTTCAACCAAATAGCAAAAGTTTAGAAAGACAAGTTCACAAATCACAACAAGTCAACATCGTCACAACATAGTTACAATATAAGTCTCAAGTTTTCAGCCAAATAGCACAAGTTCCAACTTGATCAATCGGACAAGTTCAAAATATAACAAGGAGCAGCGCAATGCAAGCCGCAATGCGTTGCCGGTGGCCAGAGCAGCGGAGACCATGCTCTGCCGCGGCCTTGGCATCATTCAGGATGGGCAGGAGATCACTGAGTTTGCTTTGCAGGAACTGGAAAGGCGCTTCGAAAACAAGATCCTGGACGATGTGCTAGCTGCTGTGCGTGCCATGTTCAGGGTGCAGTCCTCGGAGGACGATGCGGTCGACGATGCACTTCTGAGCCACGGCGGGGCTGCAGGCCTAGAGATGGAAGTGGAGAACCTGACTCTCAATGCCTGAACGACCTAGAAGCTGGCCATGTGGGTGTTTGCTGTTTCCAAATGTTGCATTTCCTGTTGTTTTCCGTAGTTTGGCACTGGTGCTGCCGCTGTGTCTGTACCGCAGAGAGAAGCTGGGCTCTTGCTTCCATCTGGTTGTATCCCTGTTGTCTGTTATGTTGTGGAACATTGCTATCAGTTTACTTTGTCGTGCTGTCGTCTGGGCTTGCATTTGTGTCAAATGTTAGATCAAATCATTAATTTTCTTGGGTGGAATGTCCGCGGGCTGAACGACCAAGACCGCAAGGACACAGTGCATGAAATTGTTGCGGCCTCTACTTGTCACATTGTGTGCCTCTAGGAGACCAAGCTTGGCTCAATTTCTGCTTTCGATGCTGCTTATATCGGAGGAAACCGGCTTAAGAGCTACGCCGAGCGTCCGGCCACCGGGACGAGAGGTGGCATTGTCCTACTCTGGGATGATTCAGTGGTTGATGTGTCAAACGTTCAAACCTCAGAGTTTTGTCTTTCGGCGAATGTGCATCCTCTCAACTCGGGCAACGGAGGGGATTTTAAAATCACCGCGGTTTACGGGCCTACGGCTTCAAATAGAAAAGATGACTTCTTTGCGGAGCTCATCTCGCATAAGCCACCGAGTGGGGTTCGGTGGCTCGCCCTTGGCGATTTCAACCAAATTCGGCGTGCTCGGGATAAAAGTAGAGGAAACATTAATAGGAGCCGCATCAATCGCTTCCGGGCGGCTCTTCAAACTTGTGAGCTCAAGGAGATCCACCTTCAAAACCGGCGTTTTACTTGGAGTAATGAGCGTGCCACTCCCACCCTTAGCAAGCTTGATGCTTTCTTTTGCAATTTGGAATGGGACCTTTGCTTCGACTCCCATGTGCTCAACGCCTTGTCTTCATCCTTATCGGATCATTGTCCCCTTTTGCTTGTCGACGGTCGAGGTCCCCGCAAGCCTCGAACCTTCAAGTTCGAAAACTTTTGGCTTCGTATGCCGGGTTTCAAAGAGGTGGTGGCTAGCGCTTGGAACAAGCCGTCTACGCATGTTGAACCGTGTCAAATTCTCTTCCATAAGTTGAAGTCCGCGGCCAAGGGGTTGACCGAGTGGAGTCGCCGAATTATCCCCCATTCAAAAGTTTTGTTGCATGCCGCCTTGTTGCTCATTCTTCATTTTGATAGGGCCCAAGAAAGAAGGGTCCTCTCCGTCAATGAATTGCATCTTCGGGCAAGATTAAAAAGGAAAGTAATTGCCCTTGCCGTTGTGGAAAGATCAAGGAAAAAACAATGTGCTCGAATTGCCAATCTTAAGGAAGGTGATGCAAACACAAAATTCTTCCATTTGCGTGTGAATGCTCGTCGGAGAAAAAACCACATTCATCGCTTGAAGCACAATCTTGGGTGGGTTACCGATCATGTTGCCAAGGAGAAAGTTGTGCATCACCATTTTCAAGAGGCCATGAAGAGGGGTGCCGCCCGCACCCATGATTTTAATTGGGAAGACATCAACTATGAGCTCATGGATTTGCACCATCTTGGAGATCCTTTCTCCGAAGAGGAGGTCAAACTTGCCATCAACCATTTGCCTAGCGACAAAGCTCCCGGGCCCGATGGGTTCACCGGTGCTTTCTTTAAGAGTTGTTGGGCTATTATCAAGGTGGACCTTATGCGGGTCATCGACCTTTTTGGGGAGCTACATGTCGAAAATTTTCATTGGTTGAATTCCGCAAACATTGCTCTTTTGCCTAAGAAGGAAGGGGCGGAGGAGGTCTCCGATTTCCGGCCTATTAGCCTTATCCATGGTGTGGCGAAGATTATTTCCAAGTTGCTTGCGTCGAGGCTTGCCCCTTGCATGGATGATCTTGTTTCCAATGCGCAAAGTGCCTTTATCAAGAAAAGAAGTATCCATGACAATTTCCTCTACGTTAAGAATCTCGCCACGCGTTTCAACAAAGCTAGATTTCTGGCCCTTCTCTTCAAACTTGACATTCGGAAAGCCTTTGATTCCATAAGTTGGGAGTACTTGCTTGACCTTCTTCAACGTAGGGGCTTCCCACCTCGGTTCCGGAATTGGGTGGCCGCCATTTTTTCGACTGCGACCTCGAGGGTTCTTCTTAATGGCATTGCCAGCGAGCCTATTGGTCATGCTCGCGGGCTTAGGCAAGGTGACCCGTTGTCTCCGCTTCTCTTCGTGCTAGCTATTGACCCGCTCACACATATCCTTGAGGGCGCTACTAGGCATGGTCTTCTTCACAAGTTGCGGGGTCGGGGGCCGATCTTGCGCACCTCTTTGTATGCGGACGACGCGGCCGTGTTCATTGCCCCCATCAAGTAAGACATTCGCAACTTCGCGACTATTCTCGAACGCTTTGGCAATGTTACCGGTCTTTGCACAAACTTCTCCAAGAGCTCCGTGGTGCCTATTAGATGTGGAAATATTGACCTTGACGACGTGCTTGCGGGGATTCCGGTGACTAGGGCCACTTTCCCCTTGCGTTATCTTGGGCTTCCCCTTTCGGTGTGGTGCCTCCGGAGGCGTGATTTCCAACACCTCGAGGACAAATGTGCTAGCAAGCTACCAACTTGGAATGGCAAAATGTTAATATGGCTGGTCGCACGGCCCTTGTCAAGTCGGTCTTGGCATCCCAAGCTATATACCACCTAACGCCGCTTGCCATACCACCGGGGACTTTGAAATTTATCAATAAGGTGGAGAGAGCTTTTCTTTGGGCGGCAAAGGAGTCTACCTCCGGGGCCAAGTGCAAGGTGAATTGGGAAGCCGTTTGTAGGCCAAAGGCCTTGGGTGGCCTTGGTATTTTGAACATGGACAAGTTCTCAACGGCTCTTAGGTTGAGATGGTCGTGGCTTGAGTGGACAGACCCGAAGAAGATTTGGGCGGGTTATGGTAATCCTTGCTCCGTTGAGGACATGAATATCTTCTATGCCGCCACCACCATCACTCTTGGGAATGGGTGCAAGACCTCTTTTTGGCATGCCCCATGGCTGCACGGTCGGGCTCCAAAGGTCATTGCGCCAAAGCTTTTTGAGTCCTCAAAAAGAAAAAATTGGAAGGTCTCTCAAGCTCTTCTCAATGACGCTTGGTTAAGCAAGATAGATTGGGGCATTGCGTTGGATGGGGATCTCATTAGTCAATTGGTTGAGCTTTCGCAACTCATCAACAACGTGCATTTGCAACATGACTTAGAGGACACCATTGTTTGGAAACTTACAAAGGATGGGCATTACACCGCCGCGTCGGCTTACAAGCTTCAATTCTTCGGTCTCATCCATTCGGAAATGAACAAGATTGTGTGGAAAGCTTGGGCACCTCCAAAGTGCAAAAACCACGCTTGGCTTGCCCTCCAAAATAGGCTTTGGACGGCCGACCGCTTGGAGAAGCGGGGTTGGCCTAATTGCGGTCTTTGTCCTCTTTGCAAGCAAGCAACGGAATCGGCAAACCATCTCTTCGTCCATTGTCGCTTCACTAGGAGGATTTGGGAACTTCTTAAGGAGTGGATCGGGCTCCATGGCATCCATCCTCGTCAATGGTCCGGTTTGAGCATCAATGAGTGGTGGTCTATGTTGGCGGCGGGTTCAACTCCCAACCGTAAAGCTTTGGCCTCTTTAGCTCTACTCACCGTGTGGGAAGTTTGGTTGGAGCGAAACTCTAGAGTTTTTCATAACAAACACTCGCCGTCATTTGTTGCTGTAAGTAAGATTAAGGAGGAAGCCCGCTTGTGGGTCATTGCGGGTGCAAAGAAGTTGGGTTGTATTATGCCGGGAGAGTAGACTTTTTTTCACCATCTTTTACTTTCTTGTAAACTCCCTCTTAATTAATGAATGAGGCAAAGCTTTTGCCTCCCCGTTTCAAAAAAAAAAAAACCTTCATAGAGCCAAATAGCACAACTACCGACTTGCCCTTTGGCCTAAATCCAATTATCCAACCCCATTAATATGAACCATTGGATTATATATATACTACAACAACAAAAAAAACTGTAAAATCTCTCTTAAATTTGTATTTTATCATTCAAATTTCACGTGCTGTAAAAGCCTTATTACATAGTACAACCACCAGGTCCTCCATAGTAAAACATTTCATCTACAGATAGAACGGCTCCATAGCATTTTGGGTGGGATATAGAAGCAATAAGGCCCCCGGGCCATGGATCAATTTTGTAGCCTCTACCACTCTCATCGACAAATCTGACATCTCGAACAGTTGCTGAATGTATTCCAGGCCAATGCCCGCTACCCATTGCGGGGCTAGCACTCCCAGGACCAGACATGGTGTAACCGCCCCATTGAATAGAGGTTGCTTGCTCAACCATACTATACTGAAAATACTTTTTGGCCAATATCCAACTGCGCCAAGATTACTATTATCATATCCAAAGTACAGCCACCAGTCACCATCATCTTTATTCTGCCAAACCAGAATTAATATCAAAGTCAATTCATTCCAATACTAGCCATAGATATAACACGGTGCAGAGCCGGGTGTCAATTAATTAGTAGACCAAAATTAGCCCCCCATGGCGTGTTTATCAATGATTTAGCTAGTAGTTACCTTGAATATCTTGATTGTGATATTAAGTTGGCCCTTAGCAAGATCTAGAGCATCTCCTGGAGTGATAGGGGCATTTTGTACCGGTACAAAACCATCACATTCCAAGTTATAGCATCCAACCGACTTATACCCATCAGCCTATTACGGAAAAAAAGGATCAGCACGAGTACATGGTATATGGCAAAGAAACTTTTTTGCGAATATATGGCAAAGAAACTATAAAACCGATTTTATCTCAAAATAATCAAATCCAAAAAATATTAAGGAATCCAAAAGTTTGAGCCACATACCGTCCAAAGTGTAAAGAAATGTGTTTCATTATCACCGTAACCGGACGGTCTAACCTGCATTATCACCGTAACCGTACAATTAATCATCACTAAATGGAAAATATCATGCATTCCTGGTAGGTTGTGCATGAGCAAGCATCAAGAAACTAACTTACCATCCATCCGGCTATTGCAGTATTTACACTACTATAGTCGTCCCCATGCTGATTAACCACACATATTTGTGATGAGCTTGCTTGGCTATCGAGCATTTGCAAACCATAGACATCAAATGTTGCCATGCCACCGAAAAGAGCAGTGTCAGACTCTCCGATTGACTGGAAATAAGCATACCGCGGAAAGACAAGACATTAGTTGATAACAAGCTTTAACCCTCATTACTTATAATACAAGGGCTTTATAGGAAACTTCAGAATTACTTTATGGATTAATTGAGGAACATTAATTAATTTTTTTGAATGATCCAGGAATTGCTGGCCTTCGATTTTCATTAGTAGGTAGAATATTTACAAGTTGGTCATAAGACCAAGGAATATTAATCGATTATAGTTTATTTTGTTATTTGTATGAACCAAATCCTTGGCTTAAAGAAAGTAATTCCCTATTTTTACCCTGTACATAAGCAATTCTACTTTTTCTGTAAAGAAGATCCTTGGCTTTATGGAAAGCAAGAAGAGTCACGGATGAAAGAGAATACAGATCTCAGTTATAGTGAAATGCTTCTTTACAGAGAAACTAAGCCAGCATCAATTTCTCCCTCCGTTACTTTTTGAAAAAGCGAGCCTCCCCTCGTCCATTTTCATTAAAGAATCCACCAATAATTTTACAAAAACGAAAAGCAAAAACAAGAGAGAATAGGTCAGAGAAGGTGCACCACTACAGGCTATATATATTTTCCAGATGCAGAACATCTTAAGAACCAAAGCACATCACAACAAAATAAACACAATCCACCTTCATCGTTGAACTCAGAAAGGATGAATTGAATACAAAACATGGCGAATTAGATCTATTTCTTACATGTATATGTAATATGTGACGCGCATATTTACCAACGAAATTAACAGCCTTTATCTTATATGGTTAATTCCACTCTCCACTCCAGATTTTGTCAGTATCCAGCTGCTATTCGTGGGCGATTGTTCCCTCATTCGATTCATATACGACCATGATATTGCACAAACTTGAGATGAATAAACAATCAACAATACGAGCACTTGTGGAAGGCGCATAGCATGTTGCATTTTCCTGCAAATATTGTGTTTCTCTTCTTCAGTGAAGATGTGGTGAGGAAATAAGACAAAGAAAAATTGTATAGAAGCTTTTGCATCTTTTGGTTTTCATTCAGAAAAGGCATATATATACACTGGCCAATACCACACAACTTTAGAAATAATTTATTATATTGCATCGAATGGTAGGTGGTGGTTAGTAATCATTTATTGCGTATCCAAAATAATCGTCTAGAATTTAAGGGAATTCATAAATCATTGTGCAAAATAAGATGTCATCTCGAGACTGGTTCATTACTACAGGCTGAGAAGATACAAACACCATTGTAAATTACCTTGTGTTTTAGGCTTATTCAAAGACAAAAATAATTTATATTTTGATAAAATATATAGAAAAAACATCAGCATCTACAACATAAAATCAATATCATTAGAATAATCATGAAACATAATTTGGTACAACAACACTTAGTATTATAAATATTGATATATTTCATTTTACTTGATCAAATTTTACAAAGATTAACTTCGATAAAACCCAAAACAGCCGGCTAATTTGGAGCTATGGGTGTATTTAATATGAAAATCATTAAAAACATATCAAGTATTTATTATGTTATATAATATGGAAAGTAGTGACTGCTATCATTTATGGTAGATATGTTTTCGTTTTTTGTAGTATCAAAAAATATTTGGTAATTAATTTAGGAGTAAATGACGCCTAACAAAATTGAGGGAAACTCTAAATGGTACACTTATGCAAATTACTCTTCCCATGTTTGGGTATTTGCATGTCTAATACCCACAAGTTTATAGGATCGCTGAAATCTTCGTCAGGAAGTATAACTCAAATTTATTTTTATTTTTTTTAGAATAAAATGGGCTGCTATTTATTAACATCCGGCATCCTGTGCCAATAGGTCTGATACAAAGTCTGGTAGAACATCTACCCAAACAGCATTACATTTATTTAAGCAGCCCTCCTTTGCCAAACAGTGTGCTACCGCATTGCTCGAACGTCGCACATGCCTGATCGAAAAATCATCAAAATCACCAAGCAGTGACTTGATCTCTTCAACCAGCGGCCCATGGACCGATCTGTCCATCTCCTGTGCCTTCAGCTTTGCCACAGCTCCTGCACAATCAGTGTCCATCACCAGCTTGCTAACCCCCATCTCCTTTGCTAGTTGAGCAGCCCTACGACATGCAAGAAGCTCTGCGCGTTCTGGATCAGACACAACCGGGAAGTAGCAACATGCTCCCATGCACCAATACACCTTGGTGGTTACGCAAAACTACTCCGCCCCCGCCATGACCCTCTGCCGCTGCTAGTGCACCATCTGCATTTGCCTTGGTTCATCCATCCTCAGGAGGTAGCCAGTGCTCCTTCTCCCTTGGTTGATGCCCAGCACCTACAGGTTTCAGATTCCGCCACTCCTCCGTCAGTGCGACCACTCTACTAACAATCTTCTCGGGGTTCTCGATCATCACCTCCTCTCGAGCATTGTTCCTACTCAGCCACAAATGGTAAATGGTTGTCATCGCACAAGAATACCAATAAAACTTTAGCAATTGAGATGTCACTCTCAGTCACAGTCACACCTGTGATTTAATTTATATATATAGTAGGAAAGTTTGATGAGTAGTAGTTGTAAATAAAATAGTAAATAGAAATAAACAGCAGCAGAAGAATTCCAGTTTTCACCGGAAAACTTTGTTGTGAAAGTTTCAGAGAGCTAAAAGCGTAGACACGAGGTATCACGGAGACGTTGCATGGATGAGATTATTCATATAATAACATGTAATAAGGTGCGGGAGATACTTAGTCCTAACTCAGTTGACAGTAGACCTGCAATCAAATATAATTATATGTGCTTACAAAAAACTTGCACAACATCTTTTGTCCTACCTTCTTATTTCATCAGGGCCACAAGGAACTAAGGGAAAAATTATGGATCACCTTTCACGAAGTAATCCGGAACAAAGCGTTAACACTCCAAGATTACAAAATCCTCAAACTACAACATGAAACCTTCCGTTCTCCCCATCTATCACCTTAGGGTTTGCAAGGCTCACACAGCAGCATGTAAAACACCTCAGAGATCAATACAAAAACCAATATATATATGATGAAGCAATAAAGGTCCAGTACCAAAAATCATGTTACTCGGGCCCTAGTAACAAGCATTAAGCATAGCAAAGGTGCAATAACAATCATACATGAGTATCTTTAGAACAAGCATCGAAAAATCCAGCTACTATGCATTACATGATTGATCTCATCCAATTCCCCTCACCACATGTTTCTATAGAGGATTACTCACATACATGGTGGGAGATGAAGTCATGTTTTACAGACATACTATACTACTCCTCTATACAGTATGCCTGACCTTTACCTCAATGCACATATGTTGCAATGTACGCTGAATCTCTTCCATGTTTCTTGCAGGTCTTGTAAATTAACAAGTCATAGTCATGGCAGGTGCTATGGCACTATGTACGTAATGGCCGGCGCTCAACAAGTCAATGCCCGGCCTCCATGTCATGGATTTCTAACATGGGTCCCTGTTACATAACCTTTCTTCAACGTCGTAGAGAAAAACAAATACAAAACGGCATGATCGTGAGCCCCTGAAATGTCAAAAGCAGCAGGGACCTTGGAAATATGCTAAGTTGATTATGTTGTCAAAAGTGGACTAAATTTGTGGCATGACTTTCAACAACATAATCATTCCAGCTATGATACACCATGTGCAGAAGTTGCGAGCCACATAATCGGGGATCAGTTTTCAGCCAGGCATGAATGACAAAGATCTGAACATGGATCCTCCTCTGTTGCATTCGAGACGGCTACACTCACTTTCTATACCAGACTGGTAGGTGAACGGGCCGGCTTTAGGAGTCCCAAAATGTTCAGTGATTCTTGGCATAGTCACCTCTGGTCAGACCACTTGATCTAGCCGATCGACAATTTGATTGGGCGATCTAACTCCCGCGGAAATTAAGTGCGGTCGCTTCAGTTAGCAATCTCTTTCAAGTTTACTGTTGAATCGTGCACTCCTTTCATATACTCCCACTTGCTTCAGAGTTCAAGAATCAAGGCAGATTCTCGTTTTATGTATTGATCCTCTCTTTCCCACTTTCCTTTTCTTTGTAGGGAATGTCTGTTTGCCAGAGGGGAATGCAGAAAACCAGGAGATGATGCTGATGCTATGAAGATCAGGAGAGTTTGTCAACCGCAACACATGTGCAGGCACCAATCATGTCCCTCGGCATGGCAGGCACCCTGCCCCAGCTATCATGTATAGGATCCGTGTGGTCACCCAAAATGCCGTAGTTGATACGTCGCTGATGGTGATAGACTGATAGGATTACTGTATGCACACATGGTCATCCAAATGTATTCCATCGTAATGTCATATATATACGAAATTTAGAACTGCCGAATAGCGATAGACTGGTGTTGGGATGGATGCAGAAGGGTTAGCGTGTCTATTTAGGTTGTTAACACGGATAAGGAAATGTAATAACGAGTTAGCTCTGGCACAATCGGTTGAAACATTAGTTAGTTATGAAGAAACTCCAGACGGTGGAGTGGTTCCAGGCCACCAACCTAGTTCTAATAGAATAACGTCAGCCTAGCTAGCTAGGTTCTATTCTCTACTAGTACCTCCGTTTCGGTTTACTAGTCCTCCCCGTATCCCTAGGTCGTATATTTTACTAACTTAATATGTGATATGTATTACAAAAAATATACCATTAGAAACTTTAGTTCTTATACTTTCTAATGAAATAATTTTTATATTATATTATTTATATTATATACATGAAATTGGCTACCTAGAGATACGGGGAGGACTAGTAAACTGAAACGGAGGGAGTAGTACAAAGAAACCACTTGTATGTCCAGGAGTTATCGTCTCATCCAATATGTCCACAAGTTGTTGCTAAAATTGTACACTTCCCCACTGCAATTAGATACAGAATTGTGCTATTTTAGGTCTTCGCAAAATAAGTGTCCAATATTAAGTCACAGTGCTTTGCGAGAAAAAAACAAATGATCCTTTTGTAAGATGGCAGTATACATTAATTTTTTTGAAAGGAGGAAATGTCTCGTTTGGCTGAAATTACCTAATTTTTTGTCAATTTATTAAGTTCTTGGTTCCACATACACATTTCCACCTCGATCACCGTACAAAACAAATTGATGAACCTGGCGCAACCACCCATGTTGCATGAAAAAAACTTGGCACAATATTGAATCCATGCACCAACAAGCTCACCCAAAAGTCTGAACTGCTTAAAAAGAGCGAGCAATATATTTCAGCATTTCGTGTTGTACAAATATTGAATTTCAGAATATTGAAGTAGCATATTGAATTCACGCAGCGACTCGCTCACCCGAAAGTCTTTTCAAGAGAAGGCACACAAACAATTTCATGTATATTTTGATTTGGTACAGACCGTACAATGGTCTCTGCGAACGAGTATACAATTTTTGTATAAACCCTACCAAGGCACTGTGGTAGTTGTGAGATATAAGTAGAATTACGCACTTTTCATCATGAAGTTTTAAGATAAAAAAGTGTGCTGATTCGGCACAACCACTGAGTTTTATGAAGGCTCACGACATGCTAGAATTAGCAAAACCCACTAGTTTTCCTCGAAAGTTTGTTCAAGAGGAGACACGCAAACAATTTTATTTATATTTTGATTTGGTACAAATCGTACAATGGCCTCTGCGAACGAGCATACAGTTTTTGTATAAACCCTACCAAGGCATTGTGGTAGCTGCTAGATTTAAATAAAGTTCCACACTTTTCAGCATGAAGTTGTTAGCTAAAAAGTGTGCCGATTTGGCACAACGACCGAGTTTTAGGAAGGTTCAGGACAGCCGAGAATTATAGCAAAACACTGTTTTTTTAATCCTTGTGTACTGATTGCTTAATTATAAATAATCAGAAGGAAAGGGACTGGAACTGTGTGTGGAATTGTGGATCATCCGAGCGGCGGACATATCCATGCGCGCAGAGAAGCCGCAGATGTTAACGCATCACAGTGCGCCACGGTACGGCGTGCGTTCTGGTCTGCACGTTGTCGAGCGTCGCCCGAGCAGTACAGTGCAAGCAAGCTTTCCGATTGATTATGGTGTCGCGGTTACTAATTAATCCCACGTTTTATATGTAATTGATCGATAGGAACCCTCGCGACCATTTCTTGGGCGTTCAATGATTGCATCATCGGCTGTGGTGATGTAGGACTGCAAGCTTCCGAGAGAAGACGAACGACGGGGTCGCAACCCAGACGTGCGGCGCACCAATAATCGATTTCGTGAGTGCGTCTGCGTGCGTGCGCGCGCCCGTCAGCCGGTAACGGTAACAACGGCCATAATGTTCGGCATGCGGTGCACCGAATAAGTATATTTTGTTTGTTATATATACTCCCTTGGTTTCAAAATATATTGCGTATAATTTTAATCTAAAGTTAAATCATGTAAATTTGGTGAAATATGTACTCCCTCCATATCGGATTATAGGGCAATTGTGTATTTCGAGACAAGCTTTGACTTTTAATTTTAGTTAAAAATATATATTATATATTATATAAAAATTATACCATTGGATTCATATTCAAAAAAACTTTCTAATGGTATAATTTTTATGTCTAATATCTTATATTTTCTTGACTAAAATTAATAGTTAAAGTTTGTCTTAAAATAAACATTTGCCTAATAATCCGGCATGGAGGTAGTACTAAAAAATATCAACATACAATACGTAATGTATATAATATGAAACTATATTTCATGATAATTCTAATAACATTGATTTGATATTGTAGAAGTTGATATATATGTTGCTATATATATACTTGATTTAAACTTAACAAAGTCTGGCTTTAACCAAAAAATTATATGCAACATAAATTGCGACGAAGTGAGTACATAGCGAGAAGGCATTTTTTATAATACACCCTGAAGTCTTAGTATCATATAGAAGAACGGCCGAGATGACCCATACATCCTAAATATGGTCCACAACAACAGATAAGGAAAACTCATTATACACCGTCGCCCGCCAAGAACGGTGAGAGCCAGAAGACAGGGCTCCAAGACTACGTCACACCCAAAGAAGAACTTCGTAAGATGACCCGATTTCCATATAGCACGGATCAATGTACAACACACCCATAAGCTAGCGCAAGAAGAGTCTTCATGTGAACAGTAGGACCCGATCGACCAGACCGGAAGAAGACGCCGCCAAGGAAGCTTTGGTCGCGGTGTACATTGCACTCCGGAGGCCCACGCTCTGATGAGCAAGATGCACAATATAGCCGAACCACACATAGTTCAATAAATTAAATGAAAAATAGATGAATTATATATCAGAATGAGAAATTGGAAGACGCCTATGATGATGGAGGGCCAATCCGTAGATTATGTTGCCATCCGTGCCGAGAAAAAAGGTCCCTCGCCGTATCCTTGAGACACGTGCACACCTCCGTGAAGAGGTCGTGATCCTCTCTGCGATAAAGCTACAACCATAGAAGAAGTGTTCCCGTACACCGAAAGTTAACCTGCAAGAGAGACGGGTTTTTGTTATTAAACACTTTGTCATTCCTAGATAGCAAGAGCAACCAAATTAATGCCATCGCTTCCACCATAAGAAGAATCTTATATTTGTAATCAATACCGTGTAGCCAGTTACTAAAGATATTGGCAATACTAGTTGATGTATGCAAGTCTGAAGCTACTTGGATGACTGACCATATAGAACGTGCAAAGCTGCGAAGGAAAAACAAATGCTTATTGTCTCATCCTGTGGACAAAAGACGTACATGTCATACTGCATGCCAATTCCATTTATTTATTAAATTTATCTTTAGTAAGAATAACCCCCGATGTAGATACCATGTGAAAATTTTGATTTTAAGAGATATCTTTATCTTTCAAATTATCTTTAAAAGACTCCAACCGAGATGGAGCTCAACCAATCTTCGGAGTTAAACCAGATGCCGACTCAACGTGATATTTTGATCCCCTTTATTTTTTTAGCTGATTTAAGAAAACAGTGAATACTGCTATTCAGCTAGTCTAGGAAAACAGCGAATGCTGCTACGGAAGATAGGGAGGTTATTGATTAGGTCGGCCAGCTTCTGAAACCAAGTGTGAAATATTCTTCGTCTTCGTGTAACGGAAATAGTATCATCTAACTGTTGATTTGAACGCCCCAACCACCTCTCGCTTTCCCCTCCTCGTGATGTCATGCACCGTCTCTCTCTCTCTCTCTCTCTCTCTCTCTCTCTCTCTCTCTCTCTCTCTCTCTCTCTCTCTCTCTCTCTCTCTCTCTCTCTCTCTCTCTCTCTCTCTCTCTCTCTCTTGTATATAGCCAGGCTATGTCTCGCTTTGCAAAGCTATTCCTTCTTCATTCATCAAAGCAGAACTTATAGTTCAGCTTTTTCTTCTGCTTCACCCTGCATACATCAAACAATGGATGATTTGGTTAGCAGCTCATCTTTCAAGAGTGTCCTCAGCTGCAGTGAAGCGGAGGAGAGTTCTTGGACTGGTTACTTTGTGGATTACATCATGTCCGAGGAGGAGAAAAAGAGGCAAGAAGCTTCATACTGCACTTATGACCAGGAGGAGGAGGAGAGCTCTATGATCTCTGACGCGGCCTCGCTCGCTCCGGTGGGGTTGCCAGACAGGTACAAGGGCCTCAAGAAGCTGAAGAAGAAAGTCTTCAAGGCCCTGGATCATGATGATTCCTTGGAGGACACTGCAAGCTCTCCTGTAAATAGCCCTAAGGTATGGCATAGCTATAATTTGGTTCACTTTTGTTAATACAGTTAGAGAAGTATATATAGTTGATCTCAATTGTTCTTGTTTCGATTTGTCCTTTTCAAGATCAGTGCTTTGTCACAGCTGGATTCCAGCCCTAAAAGGAGGTGCAATGTTGGGGGGCTCGCCAAGGTAAATTAGTTAACAATTCCTTAATTGATTGGCGTGGTCTTCAGATGGTGTATAAGTTATATACACTTGTCTTGTTTCAATGAATCTTATTTCTTCTTGTTTTTCTTACATCAAAGGGGGTTGGGATTGGATATAATCTCGGAAAAGAGGGGATGGATTATGAAGATGCAGATGCACTGATGGAAGGAGTGAGATTTCTTGATCGGAGCCAGAAGGGTATAACTCCATGTGCAGAGCTCAAGGACAAGGGGCTTTGTTTGGTTCCATTGTCCATGTTGCTGAACTACCAGGGCTAACTAATTCGATACTTGTAAGGCCCTGTGTTTGGAACGCAATATTTTCCGAATCTTGTCAGAATTAATTGGGATATTGCTTCCTGAAATTCCTTCCAAAGATTCTGTGAAGTTGCTGCGCTCCAGACATTTAGTTGAGCATGTGTGTGATTTACACTGTACAGACATGCATGGATCGTCCGTGGGATAATTGACCAAGAATATACAGTGTGGTGATCGATCTTGTGGATATTATATTTCAGCAAATATAATATATGTGAATACTATCACTGCTGTTGTTGCCGCCTCCTAGTTTATTTGTTGTCCTTGTTTTGTTTCACCTACCAGCTTGCAAATTGTTATAGGAACTATAGATCTTTGGAGCTCGGTGAAAATCACTCGCTTTTTTTTTCAAACGACGCAAAAGCTTTGCCTTTTCGATTAATTAAGAAGAAGAGAGTTGCCCGATTAATTAACGGAAAATCGGGCTAAAACCGATACAATAGGGGCAAAGCTCACACAACACCACTCAACTCAAACGAGACGACATCATCCCAAAGCCGGAGAGAAAGACATTGTGATGCTATAGGAGGAGCAAACACGGGACGCTACGCTCCAACGAAGAAGAAGAAGTCAACCTTCGACGCTCATCGCCCACACGATACAAGGCCGCGAAGCAAATCACTTGCTTTATATATCCTAATAAAAGAACAAAATAATTAGATATATCTTAATAAACAAATAAAAAAGAATTATGCCAAAAGGATGGGATCTACTGGATATCAACGGGTCCCTCATTTGCATTGGCTGCATATCAAAGAGGCGATGTAATGCTAAATATCAACATTATTGTACTTAACATACCCAATTACACAATCGGAGTGTCAGAGGTTTGGCTAAAGTTTAGTGGGTTCTACATTTTTTTCCCTTTTCATAGTCCTAAATTCGTGATGAGGCCACCCATCAGTTTGAATATGACATTGCCCTCGCTTTGGTGTCACTTGTGTTCCATAATATAAAGTGTTTGTTGTTTCCATACCGGCTGGTGTACTAGCATATCAGCATGATCAAATGGGCTATCTACCTAGTACCTAGTCACTTGTGTTCATATAGCTACCTTACCATCCATGAGTGGCTCAGTTTAACAAATTTTTCCTCTTTTAATCTATACACACATGACTTTGCATGTCAATGTATATATGGAAGAAAAAATGCTGCGTTTTTGCCAGAATTCATTTTGGAGTTCTCGTTCTGCATTAAAAAAATCACGGTTTGTATAATTAAGCAACTCCTTTTTATAAGTGGATAAACATGAATAATGCAATTGCCATGCATGAGCTCATGCATTCATGAACAAGGCAGTTAGGAAGTAGCTTTCAGGAAGCAAGTAGTTAAGGGCTTGACTGTTGCAAAGGATTGAAAAGGCTAAAAGACCTTCTAACAAACCAATTAAACTGAGGGCTTGAGGCCTCTTTGATTGACAGCTTCAGCTTATCTTCATGCTAGTAGAACATTACTTTCAAGCACCATATGTTTTGTATCTTATCGACCATAGGCGATGGCTTTCTGCTTGATATAAATATATTCTCTTTATCAAAAATAATAATTATGTACCTTATCGACCATAGGCGATGGATTCAAGCACAAAGTCTTGAGAGCTATAAATCTGTAGCATTCTGTTGTACTTTTGCATGTTTCTCAAAGATATGTAATTCTCATTACTATCTGAACACATATTAGGTGTAAAAGCGTATGGCAAAAAGTTATTATGAATTATTTTTTATGTATTTATAATCAAGCATGTTATAATTTCTTTAAAAAAATACAGCATTGTCAAGGGAGAATGGAAGATGAATTCTCATCTAAAGAGTAGCTTGGCATTTTTATTCCCTCTCGGTTTCTCTTCTGGCCCTATTCGTAGCAAACTGGTCTTGTTTTCACCTAAATGTGTGGCCCAGATTTTAATTTGGCATTCACCAGAATGATAGATATAACCTGTGCCAATGCTTTGTTTTGTACTATCGTGTCATTGGTAGCAAGTTTCCATTAAAAGGCTTGCTAGAACTATGCTTCTTTTGACACGTACATATTCTGGATGATATCAGGTCTTCAGTACAAACCAACATAATACAATTTTAATATTCACAAAAGTGTGAAAAATTGGTCAAACATGGTAAATTATGTGATGAATTACTCTGCAAGAATAAACCAAAATATATATGAAGGAAAAAAAGGAAAATGCTTGTGAATAATGCCCCCCCCCCCCCCCCCCCCACACACACACACACACACATCTAATTTACTTAGGTTTTACTGCAGGTTTTTTCTCTCGAAGTACACTTCTAATGTAGAACTAGACTAGTTTATTTGCATGGGTGTTGTCCTTATTGCATCATTCAAGACATAACAATGTTTGGCTCTTCTCTGAACTATGTGGCCTATTGTGTATGAATTATTATCTTTTACTTTCGTTGGTTAGAAAAATTACACAAATGCACAATCAGTAATCCAGTATTCACATTAGATTTTCAATCATAATTAGGTTCTTAATAACTCTACTTAGCCAGTGCCTAATCCCTAAACATCGTCAAGACTAATTGAACACATTGATCTGAATGTTGAATAGGTGCAATGTATACACGTCAATTCAGCAACAACTAGCAGCAAGTGGGCCAGAAAATAACCTCTCTATTATTCTGAGACGATCGAAAATAGCCTCTTGCAGTTGCCACGCAGAGAGTGTATGGATATCAAACTGATAAGCGAGTCATGTCCATATGCACACGAACTACCGTATCGAATCCACTTCTTGGCCGCCCGCCATATGAGCGATAGAAAACTCCGTGTTCTCTCGCCCGTGTATATATCCCTTGGTTTGATTCGTTCAAAAAAAAATCCTGGGCTGTAGAATATTCGTCGGCCGTCTTGATTAAAAATTGCATCAAGTTGGAAATCTTTAACAGAATAATACAGATCAGAGATCAATGGATTAACTTACAAGTCAATGATTCAATGTTCTCTGGAGTCCAGTCTAGCAAAGTCTAAACGAGATAAAAGTATTGGATGTTCTTGCTGCCATCGAATTCACAACCGAAGCCTATCCGGTTTTCGGATGTTTTTTTCTTTTGTAAAACGAAGGGAGAGCTTTATACCTTACTAATAAACCAGCCAACTCCATTATGTTTAATTAATCCCTTAATTAATACTCCCTCCGATCTGATAAAAAAGGTGGCCGGTTATAAGCTAGTATAACTTTGTGTTAGGTTACTAAATTATCTCACAATCTTTTCCAATCGGAGAAAGTATAAAAATAGCAAGTCTGTTTTTTCCGTTTAAAAAAACTAAAGCCTATCGTGACATAATTGTCTAGTGTCTAGATATATTTATATTAGAGACAAGTAATAAATAGTTGTCCTTCCTAGCTAAAGGATTTTGGCCCAGTTCCAAAACCAAAGGAAAAAAATAACGACTAATATCAGACAACCTTTTCATTGAGTTTCTACTATAAGTTGCTATGATTGTGTTGTCATGAACATAAACTCAGCACAACAAACAAAAGATATTCAAAATAGAGTCGTATGGAGGAAACCTGAAAACGCTGAACCAGTTTGTCCATGTATCTTTGACAAGATTGCAAATCCAATAATTGAAGAACTGATGACTTGTTAAATGCAGAGCACTCTGATTGGAATCCCACTACGAAATCCAAGAGTTAGATTATGGGTACGTTGAATTTGGACTGAGGCTGGAATGAAGTTGCAGGTTATCCATGTTATTAGTATCTCCCAGTCTGCCGTACTATCACCAGTCGCGGCAGGCACAACTGGTACAGTCTACTGCTAATCAGGTCTAATCCTACATTTTTTTTTGCGAGAAACAGCCGATTATATTGAAACGAAGATGTTACAAAAAGGATCCCAACAAAGATTGAAAATGCAAACTAGACCTCCTGCAAACACGAAGTCGTCAACGACAAGCCGGACGTGTCGGCGGCGCGCCACCGCAGCTTCTTCACTCTGACCCTGGAATGGAAGAAGACCCCAAGCGCACGGGAAGTCGCCGATCCTCGAACTCCGGAGAGCCTCCATCCAGCTTCGTCGACCACGACGCCTCGCTCCAACATCGGCCGCCTCACTTATTCGATCCGGATCCGCCGCATCGAGATCCGGTAGGGGAAGAGCACCCGCCGGCCCCAAAGGACCGCCACGAGCGCGAAGACGGAAGCGCTCCACCGTGAAGCTCCGCCGAGCCCCACCGCCGGAGAGGACGAGCACCTCCAGCAGCAACCACGCCGGCCTCACCTCCAACTCCAAGGCACCGCCGACTGGAACCCTATCAGATCCTACGCTATGTACACACCGGGATTCGAGGTTCCCCCAGCCTCCCACCGCCGGAGCGGCCGGCAGAGGCGGAGGGAACCGGCGAATCGCCGGCGGCGAGGTGGATTCGACGGGAAGGTTCAAAAGTTCGCCTCTCTGCACTGTGCGGAAGAGAGAAGAAACGTCCAGGCTCGTCAGGTCTAATCCTACATGAGAGCTTGTGATTAGAATATTTGATCAGAATACTGAGGATAGTCTATGTCTGGTTGATGCGACGGTGCCGTTGAAATTTTTCTAACACTGAGGGCACACATCGACCTAGCGAGTTTCTTTTTCAATCCCTAGATGGCAGGTTCTACATATTACAATAATGGAGTTGTGTTTGTATTGCGTGAAATCTCTATTAATACTACATATTACAATAATGGAATTGTGTTTGTATTGCGTGAAATCTCTACTAATAATATTGCTATATGTATGGTGACGGTCACAAGTACGCTTTCAATCCACTAAAATACGCTTTCAACTGCCGAAACGTTTTCGTTATTCCGTCTTATTTCTGTCCTCCGTCGATGTCGTTCGGGGGCTCCGGAAATAATTTTGGGGAGCATGCCACCGTAGAGATTCTTCCCTCGCTCCCCACGTCCCGTCCTAAACGTGTCGCTCTCCTTCGCTTTGCTGCCACGAGGAGTCCGACCTTCGCTAACCCAGGTAGGCCCTTTGTCTGGTATCCTGCAAGATCGCCATTGTCATCCGTGATGCGCAAGGGGATACGGCTGCCGGGAACGGGCCGGCGCCCTAGGCAAAGCCACGGTAGCGCTCATCCAGGTGGGGGCACCACAACTCTAACCGCGAGGTGCACAGCGGAGCGGAGAGATCCTTTGACGAGATGTGGCGGTGGTCTAGACGGATGGGCTCAGCTCGAGTTCAGACAGGAGAATACAGATGGGGACAGAGGAGCTATCTCGTACACAGTAGAAGAATACGGACGTGTTGTGTTGCCGCTTCGTTTTTTTAGAATATAAAGCAGACATTGGGATGGGGAAGTCACAGCCAACGGATACGTTTCACGCGTTGCCCAATGGCAAGCAGCGTGACGGCCAAACAACGGTGCGCGGAGAGAAAAGGATGGCGTGGAAGCTCACTTGTCGTCGCCCGCCATGGCCACGGTCGAGCACTCTAGCCTGGTGGTGTTCTTTCCAGGTGATGCACGGAGATTAGATCTGGGGGTGAAGTGATTCACTAATCTTGCAATAGCTCTAAGCTCCCTAGTTTTGGTGCCCTGTGGTGGCTTGGAACGTGAACCTATCTATCAGTGTCGTACCGCTTAATCGATCTTGTTAAGTCGGTTGCTCGCTAGATATGTGGCAGGACAAAAAGTCAGAGGCAAAACGTAAGAGCATCCACAATATTGCCATAGTCAAATCTTACAAAAGGTTGTATTTAGCTACGGTGTGCAATATAGCCACACCTCCACAATGTGGTGGTTCTAAATATCTGCAATACTGGGTCCCACAGCCCAAGTAAAATAGATATTCTCTCCCCTCACAGCAGGCGCTTTGCGCGAGTTCGCCTCCACCGTTTTCCCCTCTGTCCATGCATGTGGCTCTCCTTTTCTCCTATTTCTGCCCTTAGATCCGGTGAGGACTAAACTCAGCAGTGGCTTTGCGGTGGTGGGCAACTGTTGCAGCGCCTCCACCGTGGTGAGTGACTTGGCGTCGGCGAGCGACAAAGCGGACGGCAGAGTTGACCTCCTCGGCTGATGCGCTCTTGTTGGTGGCGGTCGACCGAGCGCAGCTGTGCAGCGTGGAGTGCTGTCCCAGGCGAGTCTCCCTACTCCATCTGCGTCTCAAGGAAGCCAGCCTGCCGGTTGTGCATGTCGTGAAGCTCTCATTTTTTGCCAGGAAGATGCAAGCACAGGGACGCATACAAGTTTGCTAATCGATTTCCATGCTTCCCTGTGTGCTTGCGTATTATTTTGATGAATAACACTTTGTTCTGAATCATTTTGTGAGGGATTGATGAAATCTGAAAGTTCTATTCGTTGGCTGTTGGGAGAGAGATACATTACTTTATTGAAAGACAAAATTTAGCATCGGAGCACTACTTGCTTCGGTTCTCACTTTTAACTGTTTTAGAACTAGCTCCACAGTATAGGGAACTAGTTTCAAAAGCCAAATATCACATGTGAAACTAGTTTTAGCCACGCGCTGTGGATGCCCTAAGCAGTCCTCGGCTCCGCTATCTCCCGCAAGCCCTTTATTCCTGCCTCACCGCCACAACACTCTCTCTTCAAATCGGTGCTGCCGCCGCCGTGGCTGATGCTGAGCGTAGCCGTGCCCGATTCCGAGTGCCTCCGCCGTGCCTATGCGCCACCAATCGCTGGGACAACCTCCCATGTATCTTCTCTATTGAATCGCCCCTGTACAGCAGAAGGGGAAGGGGAAGGGGCCGGACAACACGAGGCTCGGAGAGGGCTTCGCCTCCGTCTCGGTTGCCACCAGCACCACCTAATCCTGCTCCCCCCTGCTATGTTTCCATCTAAAACCCGAGGCACTAAAACGCCAGCCAAAACCCCTCCTGTGGTTGTCCATCTCGCATCAACCCCAGGCTCTTTCTTGGGGGCGCGGTGACGCGGTGTGGCAGCCTGACAAGGCGAGAAGGGGAAAGCGACGCGACATGCCAGAGGGACGCAGCGACATGGGCGTGACTGAGGGAGCAGCAAAGCGGGGAGTGGGTTTAGCGGCCAACCGGGTTTGGCTAAATGGAGTGTCGTGTGCTCTCCTAAAGACCAGGGTGGGCTTGGTATTCATGACCTTGAGGTCAAAAATACAGCCTTACTGGGGAAGTGGCTATTTAAGCTACTTACTGAGGACGGGACATGGCAAACCATTCTTAAGAGGAAATACATTGGTCAAAAAGTTGTATCTCAGGTTCTTTGGAAACCGGGGGATTCGCATTTTTGGGCTGGACTCATGGCAACGAAGAAGTTTTTCTTTGGCCTGGGTTCCTTTTCGATTAAGGATGGTTCGGAGATACGGTTCTGGGAAGACAAATGGCTCGGCAATGCCGCTCTTCGGGAACACTATCCGGCCTTATATAGCATTGTGCGTCACAAAGGTGATACTATCGCTAAAGTATTGGAGACTTCTCCACCTGCTGTGTCGTTTAGAAGGGATTTGTCTGGGCAAAGACTTGTAGCTTGGAATGCCTTACTTCAGCGTTTGGCGAATATCCAACTACAAGATGGCCATGATGAATTTCGCTGGAACCTACATGAAAATGGCAAATTTTCAGTAGCTTCTATGTACAATGCTCTTATTTTACCCGATGTGCCAATCGATAAAATTAGTAATGATAAGCTCTGGAAGTTGAAGATTCCATTACAGATAAAGGTATTTGGATGGTACCTACGTAAAGGAGTCATTTTAACAAAAGATAATCTTGCAAAGCGAAATTGGCATGGAAGTAAGAAGTGTGTTTTTTGTCATCAGGATGAGATGATTAAACACTTGTTTTTCCATTGTCGTGTCGCTAGATCTATATGGTCAGTCATCCAAGTGGCTTCAACCTTATTTCCACCATGCAGTATTACCAATATATTTAGGAATTGGCTAAATGGAATTGACAATAGGTTTAAAAAGCATATTAGGGTGGGAGCGATTGCCTTTATTTGGTCGCTATGGCTATGTAGAAATGATAAAGTGTTTAACGATAAAAACTCTTCTATTTTGCAGGTTATCTACAGAGTTATTGGTACACTCCGTTTGTGGTCGTCTCTGCAGCGTCCACAGGATCGAGACCTTTATATGGAGGTTTGTGCACGACTGGAAGCTACAGCGAGGGATACTTTTTTCCAACATGGATGGCCGCATAGCTTGCGGATTGGTGCTTCTAGCTAGGCGATATTACAATTGCTCAACATGATATGTAATTTTGCCTTCATATTTTTCAGTTGATACTTGTTTTTGGGCTGTGTACATCCTAGTTATACAGAGGCCGGGTGTAAACTTAATGATTATTAAGTAATAAAGCGCTCTTTATCGAAAAAAAACGGGTGTCGCATGAGGCAGGACGAAGCAGGTGGCGCAAGAGCACGTACGAGGAAGATGGGGGTGTGCCAGCTGAGCTGGCTGTGCCTAGAAAGCCAGAAGCCACCGCCCTCTCCATCTGCATCGTTGTTCCTGTTATAGCGCCAAGTGAGTCATCTCCTCTCTTCCTCTCACAGCTCGTGGCTGTTATGATTGCTTATTTTGGGGTGTGGTATGGTCTTTGCATATAGAAGTGAGATGTGCCTCCCTTCTGTATCAATCATGCGTAGTTGCTTGATCTGGTTAAGTTTCATTTTGATCATAGACACTGCAAAGATTTGGTTTTCAAGACCACAAGGTGTTCGATAAATTGCCTAAGATATTTTCACCAAACTAATTTTCATGCATCTTATTAAGGTAATCAAAGGACCAGTCTGATTATTAATACTTGATAATATTCTTACCTTTATCTAGCTCTTGATATACATCAAGTCATTTGCATTTACATGGTAAAACCACTTCTAAATCAGATTCGTTGAATGAAATCATATACTCCAGTTCTCTCTGAAGTCTGAAGTGAGGAAATATCTTGTCAGTCTGTTAGTATAAAACATAAATCTGTGTAGCCATTTTGTTATGATGCAATATAACCCAAGAATTACTTGCTGACCTGTTGTTTATTGGAATTATATTTCTATTAATTGCCAAGGTTCCTACCTAAGAGAATTTGTATGGAGTAGTAGCATATCATGATACTTACCAGTGGGTTGGGATGTGTTTGTTTTTGGGCCCTAGCTTTTGTGATCATTGTTTGAAATGATATCTGAACTGATATTCAGTGTCGGGCCATTGCTAGGTAAGAAGTTGCTATAAAAAATTTAGCACATGCCTAACTATGTCCAGCAAATTTCATTTGTTATATCCTTCTAGCAATATATATAACAATATTCGTAAGTATAATGAAAGTTGCAAAAACTATGTGTCAATAGTTAGTAAAGACTAGAACAAGTCAATGTGATAACTGAACCAATCACTTGTGCCTGGCCATGATGGTTACTTCATGGCAGTGTGAGTATTGTGAGGCCAGGTAAGCATATATATCTCTGGTGCTTCCGCCTTTTGTAGGGTTATTGTAGTTTTGCCTCCATAGCTGCTGTAGAATAAAACTGGAGCAAGCTCTTGGAAAAATTTGCTATAGAAAAGCCCCTGAATATACTACAATGGGACTGAACCCCAAGAACACCAGAATATCATATCCAGTCTTCTTTTCTTTTGTTTTTTGACAAAGGGTGAGTGTACTTTCAGATATATGATATTTGTCATAGCACAAAACGTTATCCAATATGTAAAGAATCCTTTATATTTCCTATGTGCTTTTTATGGACTTACATCCTGTAGTTGTAGATTGCCCATTACAATGTAAACCAACATAAAATCTTGAAAGACAAAATTCTCGGTAGAAACTGATTGGACAGTTCTAGCTTTGCATGGTATCTACCACTAGCTAGTAGTACATCTTATAGAAGACATCGAAAATGAATAAAGAAAGTAAAAAACTGGATATGAGGAGTAAAAGCATAATTCAGAGGTGAAATTACACATATATGCTATAAAAATGATCTTTCCATTTTACTTTTACGATGAGGCATGCGTGAAGCGTTGGCATTTTGTCTCTGGACTCTGGACTATGGCCCATGAAACTGCAAGTCAAGTGTCTGAATATAGTGCTAATGCAAAGTTGTGGAAACTATCGATCTTTTGATGGTTTAGTTGCATTGAGCCTTATGGAAAACAACAGTTCAATAAGAACTACTAAACTTTCGCCTTAGATACATCGAAAGTCCTCTTGAATGCACATATAGAGATTTACCAAGAAAATCGAAAATGAAATACATAAATGAAGTCAAAATTGCAGAATTGATGTTTATGTTATACACTTCCTAATGAAATGACGGAACATAGAGATTAACATCAATAAAGTCTTTGCTATTTTGTTTCCTGAAGGGGTTAGATTTCTATATGTTTTTGTCAGTTCTAAGTTGTTCTTGATGTTTGCAGTGTACCTGTCGGCTGCCGCTGCTGGTGACTTCCTGGTTTTATGTTTTCATGCATTAAAAAGAGTTTGTTAACTTCTTGTTGCAATTTTTGTGATATATGTTAACTGGTTACGCCTCTGCGTAGTTTAATGGGAATTCGGTTTCTTCTGATTTGATGTCTAATGATGAGTGATGTTCTGAACTTCAAATGGTCATAGGTATCAACAAGCCGATGAATTGAAAGATGCAAGGTTGCGCTCAAATTATCCTGCCAGGTTTCCATGTTTAGAGTTCTATATCCTTTATAGAGGGTTCAGGCTTGGAGCGTCTCCAGATTTCTTAGCTATTATAGTTATATAATACTCTGTAGTTGATTTGTAGTTCAAACAACAAGGCATATGATAATTTAGTTTGGAGGTTACAAGAAATGTTATGTTTTGCATTGCATTCCAGAAATAGATATGGTGACATGGGCTGCCTCGAAACATATTAGCACTCCTAAAAGCTATTTTTTTTTTCCAAATAAAAGAGTAGTTGGTGCATACTATTGATTTTCTTTTCTAAAAGCTGATAGAAAGGTTGTTACCAAGTTGCCATTATAACAGGTGTAGGCCTGCCCATGGATGATCGTCTTTTCTACTTAGACTTTGGACCGAGGGAATGACTTCATCATTAATCCATGCTTTCATGAGGTCGCATGGACTTTTGAGTACTGTCCTTTGCCATGGAGTAGAGGGCACTAGAGGCGGAGTTCTTGCTAGACAAGACATTTTTGTGCTCATGGGATATTCGATAAAATATCGAGTTAGTTCATCTGCTGTTGTTCATATGTTTTTACATGTCAACTATTCTTTTCTCTCTGTTTCAATAACTGTAGATAGATTTGAAAATGTGCAATACTAGATCTAAATACATGTTTTTGACAATGATAAGAAATAACGGGCGCAGCAACACGCACGAGGTCCATCTAGTTATTTTTATTTGAGAGATTTATGGGGCAGGTGAGGGGAAGGAGATTTGTGAATCTGTGGGGCGACGCATTTTGGAGGAGAAGATGGGTATGGAGAGAGAGTGGATCAGGAATAACTAGAGAGAGAGAGAGACAGAGAGAGAGAATTGGGTCGTGGCATTACTCTGGCCCAATATCATATATCGGTCCCTCACGTTCATGCGCTTTATCTCTACTACTTATAAAGGGACAAACTTAGCTGGAAAATAAGATTTCAGCCATACATACCAATTCATCTAACGATTGAGATTCATTTGTTCTCCCCTCCCCCTCCCCCTCCCCATCCCCACGCTGATGCGTCAATCCCGCAACCGCATGCGCTGATTTCGCAGAGCAATACCAATACCAACGGGAATCGTCTTTATGAGATGATTAATGCCGCCAATTTCTCTCTTAATAATCACTGGCTCCCTGCACCCTTGTGTGTGTGGAGCTCCTCCTTTCAGATCGTCTCCTAGGGCGAAACCAACCAGGACCAAAGCTCCAACAGCGATCTGTGGGCACCAGAGGCGATGGATTGCGGACGTCCATTGAGAATGCGTGCAAGCCCGTCGGCAAGGCGGCGGAACGACGGGTGCCAACCGTGGCTGTCTGCAAACGCCCCGGCGAGGGTCTCGCCGTGGGGGCGTCGTTGTTTTAACGGCCACCAGCCCTGAGCAGGCACGATGCCTCGGCTGTTTCGCCTCCCAACACCGCCCGCATCGGCTCTCGCTCACTTCTTACAGATATACCTGTGCTACGGTACCAAATTTTTGCTCTGCTTTGACCTGATGACACCTGGATTTTGCAGGCTTTCAGGGAAGAGATTATTGAATTCCATGGTTCTTCCGAAGTTTTGCAGATGGCTTCCCTGAACACTCCGTTGTATATACAAGCAGTATTCAGTATTAGGCAACAAACATATCATATTATTACTAAATAGGCGTTGATCTCACAGTCTGCCCGGAATCAGAATTTTGAAGGGCTAGGACACATCATGCAGCCAAAAAAGCGTTTCTGCCTGTTCTCAGCCTGCAATTCATGTATCTACTGTAAATGTACCATCGAATACAAAAAGGACACATCATGCAGCCATAAATAGTATCTCTTTTGAGCCCACAATACTCACCTTGTCGCAGGCAAGAAGAGAAGTATCAGCTTTATAAAAAATAGCAGAACATGCTAATGGCTGGCAATCTAGAAAATCATCAGTCCTGGTATTTTCTCTCCATGGGAACATCCAGCCTTTGCCTAGACTGAAAGAAATGCACAATAGTGAGTCGTATTAAATTATTACCAAAATCTCATTACAGTAGATCCGTTCGAGGAGATTACCATGGCGGCAGATTGAATGTGAACATCAGATGGCAGGAACAATTATCTGAACTGAGTGTACACTGTCTTGACGCAGTGAAGTGTTCAGTGACTTAATAATGTCAGCGCTAAACCTGCATGCATTTTGACAATTGTTAGAAGAACCACTTCTTTTTCATAGTGTGCACAGCCAACAGAATGTGATTATGCCCATGCATGAAAATGTCTGTTGTGTTGAAATATTGGGCCTTTTCATATGAGTCCATAATAGATTTCAGAAATTCCTAGAAATCTCAAAGCCCATGTGTGTGAGCCCATTTGAAATGCAGCCCAAGTTTTTGGCTGCACAAAGGCAAGGGGTGGGAGCTAAATTTAGTCTCACATGGAAAGTTGGGAGAGATGTAGACCAACATATAAGGTGGGGTGTTGCACCACTTGGTAAGTGAGTGAGAAGAGAAGTGACACACGCGCGCTCCTCCTCCTCCTCCTCGCTCGCTCGACTCGACTCGACTCGACTCGACACGTCACGACGCGCGCGCGCCGCGGTTTGCGGAATTGAGCCTCGGAGCCGAGCTTATCTTTTTGCTGCACAGGAAAACCGAACGTTTGACCGAGTCCTTGACGGACGCGTCACAGCTAGCCGGTTCGGGTTGCTCCCGGACGTTGCCTAGGGTTTCTCCGCTGCGCCGCCTATATAAACTCTTGTCCGGCTACCGCCGCACACAACCTGAAACCGATCTAGGGTTTTGCCACCTCTCGCTGCTTGCGCCGCCTCCGTAGTCTACTCCATCCCAAGCGCCGGCGTGCACCGGCGAACGGGAGAGCAGGTCTCCGAAACCACTCGCCTTTGCGATCCTGTACGGGAGAGGGCGAATTAGGTTTTTGGGAAGCGCTCTGCGCGACTGCTCAAGCTCTTCATCACGGGTCGTCTTCCATCCAAGTCGGGCGGTGCAGCCTACCGCCGTCTTCATCGCCGTCTGCATCGACCGGTCTACTCCAATGTTGTCATCAACAACGTTACTGCTACGGCTACATCTGCAAGCGAACGGTACGTGCGGTGTACTGCAGTTTATCTGTTCATCATGTTCTGTGAGTACATGTTTCGCTACTACTTGTTTTCGTTCATCTTGCTGTTTAGTACATCTAGTATGTTCGAGTTACATGTGGTAGTAGCTGCTGTTGTCATGCTTAATATTCTGGAATTAATAATGGAAATTGTACTTAATTATCCAACATGTTGTAGCTAATATGAGCAAAGACTGGATCTTGGCGGGTCACAAGCATCTGGTGTCACTCGATTCAGTTAAGCTGATACTATAACTCAATTCAGTTATGGTGTGTACAATTAATCGAGTGTTTGCTTGTGATTTATTCAGCTCGCTGGTTTGAGTTATTTAACCAAATGGTTTGTTTTTCAATTTGCAACACAAGCATAATTATTGGCAAATTAAGAGAAAGCGTAATTTCTTGGAAGCTAAAACAAACATGAAGACTTACCCTTTTTTCTTCTTCTGGTTTCCAGGTGTGACATTCACGACATTAGCACACATTTGTCATCCCGAGAACATCTGATTGGCATTATTAAGATTTACGAAGAAACTTTATATTCATTTCCTTAGACTCTGGATTTTGTAAAACACTTCAGAGCATCTCCAGCCATGGTCCCGGCGAGGCCCCCGGCGGCCGTTTTTTTTCATCCGGACGGCGAAAATCGGCCCAGTCGCGCCCCCGGTTCCTCGTTTTCCCCCGGATTTGGGCCTTCATCCATCCGGCGAGCCCACGCCATCCCCGGTCCCCCGGGGCACGCTCGGGGACTCCGGACGAGAGAAAAGCGGGAACGGGCCCGCTCTGTCGGCGAGAGAACACGCAAACCCTACAATCTGGTCGCAAATCCCCCTCTCCCTCCTCTCGTTGCTCTGTCGCCGCCGGCACCACCCCTCGCCAATCCGCCGGCCGGTTGCCTGAACTTCACCGTCCCTCCTCCCACCAGCCCCCACCAGCCTATATTCCGTCGTCCGTGTGCCGTCTGGCTATATTCCGCCGTTGGGCAACTCCTCCCGCCGCGCCTTGTCGACACGCCCGGCAGATGTTCGTCCATTTGACTGGCCGGAAATAGACTCGGACGACGAGGAGGAGCAGATGTTCGCCGAGATGTTTGAAGAAGAGATGGCAGCCGCCGCCCAAGACGAGGAGCATATGCTGATCCTAGCTTGCCTGTCGGGCTTGTATGCGGAGGTGGCCATTGGTCGCCGTGGTGGGTCGGCACCAGGTCGCCAAAAGTGCAAGCCGAGGCAGCGAATGGAGGGCTACTGCATACTCTACGCCGACTACTTCGCCGACAATTCATTGCATGGTGAGGCTATTTTTAGGCGTCGTTTTAGGATGAGCCGGTAGTTTTTCCTGAAAATTGTCTATGCCCTTCGAGACTACGACTCCTATTTCAGATACAAGCTAGATTGCACCGGCATGGCAGGGTTTTCCGCCCTCCAAAAATGCATGATGGCTATGCGGATGCTGGCATATGAAGCTCCTGGTGATACTACCGATGACTATCTTCGGATGACGGAGTCCACCGCCTTTGATTGTTTCTACCGGTTCTGCATGGCGGTGATAGCAGTGTTTGGGGACACGTACTTGAGATCACCCACTGTCCAAGACACTGCTCGGATCCTCGCTTTTAATGAAGCTCGAGGATTTCTAGGGATGCTTGGAAGCATTGACTGCATGCATTGGAAATGGAAGAACTGTCTGTTTTCCTGGCAGGGAATGTACAAGGGTCACAAAAAAGGCTGCACTGTGATACTTGAGGCAGTGGCTACCCATGATCCCTGGATTTGGTACTCTTTCTTTGGTATGCCGGGATCCAACAACGACATCAATGTCCTGCAGTGCTCGCCGATCTTCTCCAAGCTTGTTGAGGGTCATGCTCTCCCGGTTGACTTTGTGATCAATGGCCGACACTACAACAAGGGATACTATCTTGCAGACGGTATCTATCCAAAGTGGGCAACATTTCTGAAGACTATCTCGGGTCCCATCCTCCCGAAGGAGATGGAGTTTGTGAAGGCAAAAGAAGGTTGTCGAAAGGACGTCGAGCGTGCATTTGGTGTCCTCCAGCAGAGATTTGTTGTAGTCTGGTTCCCCGCTATGAGTTGGTCCAAAGATCAGATATGGGAGGTGATGAACTGTTGTGTGTGCTTACACAACATGATTGTTGAGGATGAGCGGAAGTATCCGGTCCCGGCGAGCGAACAAGCTCTACCATATGAGAGAGAGAGGGTCCTCTTGCACAGCCTAATCACCAGGTACCGGCATCATGGGCTGCGTTCATCGCTATGCATCAGGAGATTCGAGACTCCACTATGCATCAACTACTGCAGGATGATCTGGTGGAGCACATATGGAGGTTTCGAGGCAACACCAACTAGTTTCTATTTGATTTGTTTGAAAACTTGTCAAATTATTTGCTTGTTTTGTCAAATTATTTGCTTGTTTTGTTAAACTGTATGAAATTCGCCAAACTGTAACGTTTATTTGAGCCAAATATTGACAAATTGTATGAAATTCACCGAACTGGAACGTCTATTTGTAAAAATAAGGCAGAAACGCCGATTTCCGAGCGTCTTTCCTGGGGTGCCGGCTGGAAGTTCGGCGCTCCCCACGCCCAATTTTTGTCCAATCCGGCGCAATTTACCGCCGAATTTGACCGTGGGGGGCGCCACCGGCTGGAGATGCTCTAACTACCAGCAATGCAAAGCAACTCCGGATGTATATCCCAAAAACCGAAGTTCATGGTACTCTGTCGACCACATTGTTAGCACTGAAATTATCGAAGATAGTTGGAACATGATTCTGTTGTTAGACTACATGTATCGGTTAGGTTAGATTAGGACTCTAGGTATCTTGCCTTGTACTCTAAGTCTCTACCTACCCCTTGTACTTTTATATATACCCCACGAGGGTCCAAGCAATACAACACAAGAATTAGGGATTCTGTATTTTCCACATGGTATTAGAGCGGTTAGTCTCGCGACGCCGATCCTAGGGTTCCTCACTACTTCTGCATCCGCGCCGCCCTCGGGGAGATTTCTCCTCGGAGGCGCGGCACCCGATCTCGATCAATGATCGGATCGGTTCTTTAGATTAGATCCAATTTTCAAAATTCCAATTTCTAATTCATAGATTTAGATCCAGTTTAGCCTAAATAAATCCCTATTTTCTAGACCTCGAGACCTCAAATCCCGGTGTAAATCAGTGCAGAAATCCATCGAAGAAATTAGCTACAGATCGAAGCTACCCATCTTAGTGGCGGTGCGAGACGGTCCTACGCGCGGCGCCTCCGATCTTCCGCGCGTGGACACGCCGATCGTGCCCGCACCGAGCTCCCAGACCAGCGGCTTCCTCGACTCCAACCTGGATGCACAAGGGACTCCAAGATCTTCCGCGCGTGGACACGCCGATCGCCGGCACCGAGCTCCCGGACCAGCAGGCTTCCTCGACTCCAACCTTTTTTTTTGACAATCAACACCATATATATTTATAAGAGTAAATAGTACATGATAGAGATACATAAGCTGTCCTCAGCAATTACAAAATAAAGTTTAAAAAAGACGACTAAATCTTCAAGGTTTTTAAACTCTTTCTTCTTCCATGACATAATCTTGTATTTTTCAGAAGGCAGCCGAATAGAACCGAACCATAAACCTGTAAATATCAACGAAGGTTCTCCCATAATTTTAATTTGAGCCGCAATGCCAAGGCTACGTGCACGCACGCAGCCATTGAAATAGTCAATCAACATCGGCAAGAGTACCAACACCAGTATATCAGGGCGAAATAACCGAACAACTTGGTCGACGTCGCTGGGGAGTCGAGAGTACGAATCACCATTGTCGAGGACGTAGCAGTCGGGAAAATTATTGCGAGGATAATACTCCTCGCGACGACCATGAGAAAAGATCCAAGATCGGTCTGGCGAAGCAAGATCCAAAGAACCATATCTAGAGAACTGTAATCTTTCAATACTACCATTGACGCCGGGACGAAGATCTCGTCGTCGAAGGAAGAACCGAAGATCAATTATTGAAGACGATGCCATCTCCATTGATATGGAGATCAACAAAAAATGGCTTCCAAACCCTAACTTAATCTACTAGAAAATACTACTTTTACTAAAACCTGCACACATAGACTAGGTTCCCCACTCCTCCTTACGCCGGCGAGGCCGACCGGAGGAGGGGGAACCAATCTATGGTGGAGTAGGAGGTAGAGGCGGCGGCTGGCGGCTGTTTCTCGAGTTTCTGTATGACCGATGCTAGTTTTCCTCGACTCCAACCTGGATGCACAAGGGACTCAAGTCTTCAAGCGCAATCACCATGCACAAGAAAACATGCCAGATAACTAGCTCCATCACGCTAGGTATCGCATACTTGTGCATATTATATTTGTACTAGCAAAGTGCCCGCGCGTTGCAGCGGACAAAATACAAATTAAAAATTAATCTCTTAAATATAAAGGAACAGTTCAACAATATACAACTTAGACAATTTAAGTTGATGGAGATTTTATGTACATGGGCATTAGTGATCTCGACTTTTTTAAATCATATTTGAGTATTAAAAAACTACTGTATATAAAAATATTCTGTCGTAGCAAACTATTTATCCCACAAACCTGCAAAAATTAAATTTAACTTATATTTTAGGCTACACAAAAATAACAAAATTATAGGTCTAAGTTTGTATATTTCAAATCTACAATTTTTACATGCTTCTAGGTTACATCATTGACTATATCTAAAATTATTTTTATAATTTTTTAAAACTTAGAAAAATAATCTCTTATTTTTTCTAAATAAAGGGAACACTGAAGATCAGTCTCAAAAACACTTTCCGCTTAAGTTCTTCTTACTTTCATTTTTCCAAAAGCAATTTTATTACATGGTCATATCTAGTATCTCAGACTATTTGTCAGTGCTGCCAAGTTGGTTGTATTGTATTTCATGGAGTAGTATACAAGAGAAAAAGATAGGAGATCTGCTATTTACACCAAAAAACAAGAGTGCAAGATTTGTTGATAGCTTCACGCCAGTAGCCCGCCCCTAGTTAATAAGCTACGGTAAACGCAATCCCAATTTCCAAATCAGACAATTGTGAACACCGCGAGTGGACCTTGAGCAGCGACAGCACGCGCTCGGAAGTGGTGGCGCGACTGTCGCACAAGTTCATCTACATCGACGCCGAGGCGCATCATAATGGTTTTTACTTTCTCTCTAAAATATCCCACCTTCGCGACAGCCTCGTCTCTTCTCCTGGGACATCAACTCAACGCATCATCTTCTCTCTATCTTCTCTTCTTCCCCACATGCCAGCACCACATTGCCACCTCCAGCGTCCCTGTGCTCCACGTATCGAACATGTCCAGCGCTTGCGAGTTGCGTAGGATGCAGCGGAGTCATAACGCCACACTTTCCCTCTTATTTATGCACCGTACGGCCGCAGCCACCGCCTAGCTACCGCAACTCCCTATCTTCAGATCAAAGAACCGCCGCTCCTCCTATTCACCACATCGACGGCTGTCCCTCCAATCTCTCCGTTCACCTTCGGGCATGGCACGACGCGCAGCCCTGCCTAGACTACCGGCGAGCAGTACCCGCGCGTTCATCGGGTCTAAATTAAATCAACCATCTTAGAAGTATACGCCTAGTGTTGGTTGTATTATTGTTTTATAAGGACTCTCATCTTCAAAAAAATTAGAATTTTCTTAGATGTGACACTATTCAACAATCTTCACAAATGTAAAGGAAAAACACACCAATGACGCTGTAATTTCTTTGTGCATGTCATGTATATACAGAAGTATGAAATTATCATATAGACAAAATCACTTCTTAAAATTATAGGAAATCAATGATTTATGTACCATATCCGTGAACATCTCTAATAATAGACCAAAAATTAGTGGTTTACACAATGTACCATGGGATAGGACAAGTGAGCCAGTGAACTCGGGTAGAGAAAACTCCCATATATGCAGAATCTCAATAAAGCAATGTTGGATAATGGATACATTGAACTGCCAAAAAACACATCGGGCACATATGGTGATGGCTACCCTAGCACCATAACAACGCTCCAAAAGCAAAATATTTCTTATTTTTCAACCCATAATCAGCTAACAAATTAATCCCACAAATTAATTTGCCAACAAAAAACTCAACTAATAAGGCCTCAACTAATAGCAACTGCTCCAAATCAGATTATGGTAGTCAGCAATTCCAATGAGGTGGTAATTAGCAAGGACTAAAAAAGCTATGAAAGAATAACTAATTAAGTACCTCCCAGTGAGATCATGGTGAACGCAGGACTGCATGGTCATCTCCCTGTAGCTTGTGCTGTTGAAGTCCTTCCACTCCACGCAGACCGGAGCAGGCCACGGAGTGCACCGGCGTCTCCCTTCTTTTTCTTGCTGAGCTCATGCCGTCCTCTACTACTTCCCTCGTTGATGCACGGATGCACCTGCTACTTCTCTCGATAGATGCAGCCCGTTGAGGCGCTGCCCCAATGATGTCCTCTCTGCTGATGCTCGGCCTGTTGCCCGACCGCGCCTTCTCCCATCACCCTGTGAATCCAGGCAGGGAGGAGCCGACAGCTGCGGATAGCGCTCGTCTCAAAGGTCATGTCCCTTGGCCTTGATTCTCCCAAAGAGCCTTGTCTGCGCAGGGGAATGCAGCGCCGTCGGCCGCACAGGGGAACGCAGCGGTGACGACGGCCCGATCGAGGGACGCCTGGGAGACTGCTTTGGGCGTAGCTTGGTCGAGCTATGGCGACCCGGTTTGTGGCGGGCCTGTTTTTGTGGGGAGAACCTAGAGATAGATAGACGAACGAAAGTCTGATGATAAGCAAAAAGAAAACATTTCGGGTACCACGGATGAAAACGTATTTTTGGTGAATTGAAAGCGTACTTACGACGGTCACGGACCATATCTCTAGCAATATTATTAGTAAAGATGAGGTTTTGTTTGATCGGATCTGCGAGGATACTGTAGGCGTCGCCAAGCACACATCAGTGATCACGGGAGGGCGACCTCCTGGTGACCAGCACTGACCAACGCGCAATCTCTATTCCGATGGTGACTACAACTTCTACGTCAGCCTAACATCAGGTCCAGCATGCCGATTTGCTGCGCCACATACGGACTGTCCAGGTTCTACAACAACATGTCTTTGATACAAACGATCTACACTGTCGGACTACATCGACCCGAACATAAATGTCAAGCTGTACGACTACATTAAGCTATGAGCTAGATTTTCGTCGAGTTCTACATCGCCAACAAAAACATCACCAACGTCTACATCAACGTGGTCTTTCGCCGCCGCCGACAAAAACCCCGCCGCTGCCGTGATCTTCGATCGCCGCCGCCGCCTATGACAAGACCCGCCGCCGCCGTGATCTTTGATCGCCGCCGCCGCCTACGACAAGACTCGCCGCCACCGTGATCTTCGATCGCCGTCGCCACCTACGCCGCCGCCGCAGAATACCTGCCGCTGCCGCCTAAAAACCCGCCGTCGCTGTAGTAACCCTGCCGCCGCCGGCCTAAAACCCGCCGCCACCGCAGATCCGCTGCCGCCGCCGCCAAAAATCCGCAATTTTTTTTGCACCTTTGGCTCTACGGCTACAACGACCACGACAACCTCGACCATGGCTACATCATGATCGGTTACCTCGATATTGACATCAAGAAAACCATCTACAGCAACTCAAGAACTCAAGTCAACAGCGTCTGTGTCGTCACTTGCGTCCACGTCACTCCCGTTGTGACTGCGGGAGGGAAGAGAGGAGAGACATGGAAGGCACCAGAGGTGCCGACCCATCAGAGACGCAGTTGATGATGATATGGAGAAGAAGATGACAAAAGCGCAAGACTTTAAATCCAGTCGCAATCGTCCGCTTCACTCCCGCTACGACTGAGGGGGAATGTTAGACTACATGTATCGGTTAGGTTAGATTAGGACTCTAGGTATCTTGCCTTGTACTCCAAGTCTCTACCTACCCCTTATACTTCTATATATACCCCCACGAGGGTCCAAGCAATACAACACAAGAATTAGGGATTCTATATTTTCCACATCTGTAACCTTTCACAACCCAATCAGGCCACGAGTTAGAAAATACAATAGGCACATATATTAGACATGGTTACAGCATATTAATATCTATATGGCTGCCTCTAAGAAACAAAAAGCCATTACTATGACCACAAAGGGAAACATCATATATAGACAGTTGAAAGAAACAAAAAAAACAATTAACTTGTACTGCATTCACTTGAGTGAAACCGATACAGTATAATGAACCACAAGGAGAAGAAGTGGCTTGAGTTCCTGACCTCGAGTAATCGGTGGCTACCATGGACGAAATGGTTGAGGTCCTCCAATCTCTTGCTTTGGTCTTGCCGCCATAGTTAGACTCTGGGGACTCACCAGAGACGGGGGAGAAAAATGGTCACCTTGTTGTTCGACCTCCACAGCCGACGCATGAAAGAGTAGAGTGGAGGACGCCATGACTAGGAGGGGAAAAGGGAGTGTACGGGAGGTCGGCCGGCGGCTCACTTAGGGAGGAGGAGATGCAGAAGAAGGGCAAAAGGGGGGCGGGCTGCCGGGCTTCACGGCGGCCAGTCAGATGAGCGAGCTAGCGGCGCACACGCGGGCTAGGCGGCGACCAGCTTTGAGCCATGTGCGTGCGGAGCTGACAGGGCTAGATGGATTGATGCATTACCAGGGGAGTGGAGCACGCATCTGCAATGGGGATGAACGGCTGTGAGAGGGGAGAGTGGGGATTGTGAATTGCTTGACAGAGAGAGGTGTCTAGGTGTTTTTTTTTCAAGAACCCGCAGGAGATCTGTGCGTCATTGTATTAAGTGAAAAGGGAATGGTCGAGAGGCCGGTTACAAGGCCGAAGCAAGGGGACGAGCGAGCGTTCCACTGGCGGCCGCCGCTTTGGGCAACCGCACCCACGCACCCACACACGCGCTACTCAACCTCTCGCATCGGTCCACACCTACAAAGCATCCACGGACGCCACTCATCTAGCAACAAACGGAGAGTGACCTGTGCCGTGGTCGCCACCCGGTTGAAAACCCTAGCATTCCGCTCAAGCCAAAGCGTCCGCATGACTAGCATGATGAGGGAGTTTGCCATTTTCCTGTCCGCCTTTGTGAAACACCTGATCGCCAAGGGCCACCACTCCCCAATTTCAGCCTGCCCCGAAGGCACTATGGGAGGTAGCTGAAGTCTGGAGACCGCCCCTGCCCAAACCGCCGTGGCATGGGGGCATTGGAGGGTGATGTGATCAAGAGTCTACGGGCTCGTTCCGCAGAGGGGGCAGAGGATGTGTGTTGGGAGCCCACGCCGCCGCCGGCGGTCTGCCGCCCAGCACCTCCGACGCAAGGCCAACCAAGCATGCATCTTGAAGCGGAGCGGCGCGAAGGACTCCTACACTTGCGTTGCACCGGGAAGTGCTGTCTTTCCTTGGAACAGTGTCAGGTATGCCGATTTGGAGGAGTACCGGCCATTCCCTGTCCACTTCTAGCGAAACGTATCATCCTCCTCCGCTCCAGCCCGAGCCACCCCTTGGACCGCACGCCAAAGCCTGAGGTAGTCCCCCAGCGCGCCCACCGTCAGTTCGCCGGCGATGTCCCTAGCCCAAGCATGACTATCAAGGCCATCAGTGCGTGACCTCCTGACTGAGGGTCTGATGTGCTTGAGCAAGAGTGGGGCAATGGTGCTCGCCGTCAAGCCGCCGATCCATGCATCCTCCCAGAACAGCACAGACGTGAACCAATAGACACTTCCTGTGGATTGATCGGGCCTCTACGAGTCTACATGTGCAAACCAAACCGGACTACCTATATTCAATATTCTAATTATGAAGAAATAAAAAGTAGAGACGCATAGGGGTGGAAAGTGTGATCGTCAATTTTTATAACTAATCATGAGACGGAGTACTTTTTTTTTGAAACGAGGCAAAAACTTTGCCTTTTCAATTAATTACGAAGAAAAGAGTTATCCGGTTGATTAACAGAAAACTGGGCTAAAACCGATACAACAGGGGCAAAGCCCACACAACATGACCCAATCAAGACGAGACAACCTCCTCCAAGCCGGAGAGAAGACATCGTGAATGCTATGGGAGGAGCAAACACGGGACACTCCAATAAAGAGGAAGAAGCCAACCCTACACCACACTGGCGCCGACGACCAGCATCGAGACAACCTCATCGTCCACACGACACGACATCTACAACCTTAGAGGTTTCTGTCACTCCCCCAGATTAAATAGAGGCATGAACCCACTATCGAGCATAAATAACCCCTCTTGGAGTCACTAGCAACTACTCGGCCAAGATAGCTACTAACAACGGAGAGCATGCAAGATCATAAACAACATAGAGATAACATAAGATAATATTCAGCACATCAACTCAATCATAACACCAATATTCATCGGATCCCAACAAACACAACATGTAGAATTACATAACGGTGATCTCGATCATGTAAAGCAGCTCACGAGATCTAAACATGAAGCACATGGTGGAGAAGACAACCAACTAGCTACTGCTATGGACCCATAGTCCAAGGTAGACTACTCACTCATCGCGCCGGAGGCAAGCATGGCGATGAAGAAGACCTCCGGTGGTGATTCCCCTCTTTGGCAGGGTGCCGGGAAGAGCTTCTGGGCCCTCCCGATCTCGGGTCAACGGCGGCGGCGGATCGCGATGTATTCTGGAAAAGTGATCGGGTATTTAGGTTTTTCCCGTCAGGGGGTCTTTATAGGCGAAGGGGCAGCGTCAGAAGTGGGCCAGGGTGGCCTCACCACCAGGGGGTGCGGGCCAGGGGCAGGTGATGGAAATAGGACCGGGATCCACAGTTCACTAGTGGTGTCTCTCCATAAGATAAATAACACATGCTGGGTAAACAAATTACAGTTGGGCAATTGATAGAATAAAGATAAACGTGATATGTCAAGAAGATCACTATGCGATTTACTCTGGGCATTACAACAAAATACATAGACCGCCATCCAACTGCATCTATGACTAATAATCCACTCACGGGGATATCATCCGAACACCCCATGAGTATTAAGTTGCGAACAACAGATAATTGCTTTAAGCAAAGTGTGTAATGTAAACAAAGCATATGCCCTCGAGCATATGAATGTTGTTTTCTCCCTAGTAGCAACAGCACATCTACAACCTTAGAGGTTTCTGTCACTCCCCCGGGTTAAATAGAGGCATGAACCCACTATCGAGCATAAATACCCCCTCTTGGAGTCACTAGCAACTACTCGGCCAAGATAGCTACTAACAACGGAGAGCATGCAAGATCATAAACAACATAGAGATAACAAAAGATATATTTCAGTATAGCAACTCAATCATAACACCAATATTCATCGGATCCCAACAAACCAAACATGTAGAATTACATAACGGTGATCTCAATCATGTAGGGCAGCTTATGAGATCTAAATATGAAGCACATGGTGGAGGAGACAACCATCTAGCTACTGCTATGGACCCATAGTCCAAGGTAGACTACTCACTCATCGCTCCGGAGGCAAGCATGGCGATGAAGAAGACCTCCGGTGGCGATTCCCCTCTCCGGCAGGGTGCCGCGAAGAGCTTCTGGACCCTCCCGATCTTCGGGTCGACGGCGGCGGCGGATCGCGATGTGTTCTGGAAAAGTGATCGGGTCTTTAGGTTTTTTTTTCATCGGAGGGTCTTTATAGGCGAAGGGGCATCGTCAGAGGTGGCCCGAGGGGCTCTCACACATAGGGTGCGCGGCCAGGCTCCTGGCCGCGCCGCCCTGGTGTGTGGGGCCCTCATGGCCCCCCTCCAACTTCTCTTCGGATCTCTGGAAGCTTCCGGGAAAAATAAGACTTCAGGAACTTGTTTCGTCCAATTCCGAGAATATTTTCTGTGTATCACTTCTGAAACACAAAAACAGCAGAAAACAGGAAACTGGCACTGTGGTGACTTGTTAATAGGTTAGTTCCGGAAAATGCATAAAAGTGCCACGAAGTGTAACGAAACAGTAGGCAAATGGTGTAATACAAGCATGGAGCATCAAAAATTATAGATACGTTGGAGACGTACCAAGCATCCCCAAGCTTAACTCCTGCTCGTCCTCGAGTAGGTAAGTGATAACAAAAGAATAATTTTTGAGGTGACATGCACCTACACAATCTTGATCATATATGTAAGCATTTGTGAGCTGGGATCATAAGAACTTAAAATATGGGCATGAAGATATAATCTTGACAATAGGAACTTAGCAACCATGTTGTAAACATGCAAATGAACACAAACAAAAGATCATGAAAATGAAACAATGAAAGTCAAACGTGTGTTCAAATCATAAGGAAAAACATACAAATGGTTTTCAGCTTGTCCTTCATAGAGAGCAAAACATAAATGCATAGGACACCTTCAAGTTTAAGAGGGCGACTAGATACAAATAATTTGAGAACAAGTGAATCCAACAATATGAATCAATCAATGAAAACTTTGGGACAATGCACATTATACTAAGAATGATAAGTATGCTCTCTTAATGGTGCATAAAGATAGAAGGTGGTGACTCAATATAAAAGTAAAAGAAAGGCCCTTCGCAGAGGGAAGCAGTGATTGCAAGTTTTATAGACCTTCAAAAATTATGTTACTTACCAGCTTTGAGCTCTCATTGCCCCCATCATAAGCATCTTGAATGGTTAAAGTTAATGCGAGAATAATTATGATGCATATGCTTGACAAATCATAAGTTAAAAACCTTATGCCCCGTGAATACGAGTACCCAAACCTCATGCTACTCAACTTAGAGTCCCAAGCAAGGCTCTTATCATTGTAAGTGTATATGTATCATCGAAAACCGCCAATGGGGTACCTCCGTGCCCGATGACATGGAACAAGCCCACATCAAAATGACAAGACAAGCAGACAATGGACACCTCGACATCTCTTTTATTTGCCATTTGTTTAGCTTTTTATTGTGAGATGCGTCATCGAATGTCCACCATAGGTATGCTGCAAATTTCCACCATGAATTATGCATGGCTTAGATTGGCGGTCAGGCGTTTCCCTAACACATATACAAACTCCATGATCCCCACAAGTTTCCCAATTCATTTCACACCGCGGGCATCCATAAACAAAAGATCATGATATCAACTCAAATAAGAAGTGCAATATTGAAAGCTTGCCCCATGACTGCATGGTTGGGCTAGAATCCAACTTACAACTTGCAAGCATAACAACTCAACATAAGAGACCACAATGTCAAATTTTTAAGAACAGGAAAAAGTAAAGTGTGCCTTCCGGTTCGTGAGAGCTTTACTGACCAATTTTCGCATCACACTGGTAAGAGTTTAATTTGAAGAGAAGATAAAAGCAAGTCAAATTTACTTGGAATAGTAAATTTCTAGTAGGTATGTATGGTGGACACTTTGGAAAACTTTGGTTTTTAGGAGTTGGATGCACGAGTAGAGCTCATACTCAGTACAAGGCGAGGGCTAGCAAAAGACTGGGAGCGACCTACTAAGAGAGTCATAATGGCCATAATCATACAAAGCGACAAAGCGACATTAAAAGAAGCATAAGATGGCATCAAAAGTCAAAAACTAAATGATCATAGAGGCTATTGGCGACTTTGTAAGAGTCTAACATGTGTGAGCATGCGCCAAGTCAACCCAAATAAAGCATCAAGGAGAAAACCAAAATAATGCTTCCGTACAATAAAAACAACGCATGATTTTTTTTCAAAGGCTCATTAAGCAATCTCAGTTATTTGAGACAAGTCATGCTACAGCAAAACCACTAAGCATACTATCAAAAAGACATCAAGCATGACATGAAAAAGCCTAAGCCGTAGTCTACACAAGCTCCTTCGTGTACCACTATTTTGCACAAAGCTTTTTCTCTTTTCCAACACGATTTGAAATTTTTATAAACACCTCTTTTGATGAAAACCAATAAATATCAGAGGCAAAAATTCACCTTGATAAGGTCTGAACGCAAATCAAGGCGAAAATGAAAACCAAAAGTAGTAGCAGAAAAAGAAGAACACTCGGTTTTTTATAAGAGTGAAAACTAGAGCGTTCTTGGCAAATGAAAAGCAAGGCAACTTCTCCAAAAGAAATTTGTTGGGGTCCAACCATTTATTGCAGCAAATAAAACTAAACTAACTAAGAAAACTAAAACAACTGACGCTCCAAGAAAAACACATAGTGCATGAAGCAATAAAAATATAGTGTTTTGAAAGGTGACCTGATTTTTGCCGATGAAGAAGGGGTGCCTCGGGGGCATCCCCAAGCTTTGACGCTTGTACTTCTTGGATATTTCTTGGGGTGCTGGGCATCCCCAAGCTTGAGCTTTTGTCCATTCTTCAACTCATCTCATCATTCTCCAATCCCTACACTTGAAAACTTTCTTCATACAAATCTAAACACAAATCTATTAGCAACATTAGTGTAAGCATAACATATAATCAACCTCTTTTTGCTTCAGATTTCAACCCAAAACCACCACATATAAAGTATATACTACTGTAGCAACTTCCCCAAAAGTTCCGTGATCAAAAGAACTAAAAAAGAAAGCGATAAAGCGGCAAAAACGAATAGTGGCAGAAATCTGTCAAAACAGAACAGCTGACAAAGGTCAAATTTTTGAGGGGTTTTCTGTTGCTCAAATCAAAAAGTGTTCAACTAACGAAAGTTTGTATATAACCTGGGGCATATGCACAAGAAATCGCAGGTCCAAAAGATATACAGAGAATTTATACGAATTTTTACGGTACAGCACCGAAAACAGTTTCAGGACAGCAACATCCCCAAATCTTTACCTCACTCGAATTAGAGGCTTCTCTTGGCACAACAATAAAATAAAAAAGATAAGGAGCGGTCATTACAGTAGTAATGACTTCCAAGACTCAAATAAAAGAAAAAGTACTGGAAATAAAACATTGGGTTATCTCCCAAGAGTGCTTTTTTTAACGCCTTTGAGCTAGGCGCAGAAAATTGCGAATCTAGTAACATCAAGAGATGAAGCATCAAGCTCATAATTTGCTCTAACAATAGAGTCAAAAAGTAATTTCTTTCTTTTCCTAGGGAAGTGTTCCATACATTTCTTTAGTGGGAATTGATATTTGATAGTGCCTTCTCTCATATCAATAATGGCACCTACAGTTCGAAGAAAGGGTCTTCCCAAAATAATAGGACATGAAGCATGGCATTCAACGTCCATAACAAGAAAATCAACGGGAATAAGGTTATTGATAAGCACAATAAGAATATCATTAATCCTTCCCAAAGGTTTCTTCTTAGCAACATCAGCAATAGGAACATCATAATAACATTTTTCAAGCGGTGGTAAATCAAACATGTCATAAATTTTTCTAGGCATGATAGAAATACTAGCACCTAGATCACATAAAGCATGGAAATCAAAACCATTAACATGCATATCAATTATGGGTTCCCAACCATCTTCTAACTTCTTGGGAACAGAAGCTTTTTGCTGCAACTTTTCATCCCTAATTTTCATGAGAGCATTGGTAATATGCTTAGTAAAAGGAATATTTAAAGAACTAGCATTGGGAGTCAAAGCAAGCTTTTGCAAGAAAAAAATAACTTCAGATATATTGTAGCCATCAACATCAAAATCAATAAAAGAAGTAGAGCTATCATCTCCTACACTCCGAAAAATTTCAGCACTCTTTTGAGAAAAAGTTTTGGCAGTTTTAGGCTTTTTAACACAAGGAGTGGGAGTTTTCTCTACACCAATCAAAGTAAGAGGATTGCTAGCATTAGGAACAATATCATTAGAGGTAGTAATAGTACAAACTTTCATATTCCTATCAATCTCATCCTCTCTTTCCCATCTAGCATGCAATTCTGCTAACAATCTAAGATTTTCATCAATTCCAACTTGAATAGCATTAGCAGTAGCAAAAACATTGTTCTCTTTCACATCATTAGGCAACACTTTTAATTTCAGAAGTTCAACATCATGAGCAAGGCTATCAACTTTAGAAGCAAGAATATCAATTTTGCCTAACTTTTCCTCAACAGACTTGTTAAAAGAAGATTGTTTTACCATGAAGTCTTTGAGCATGACTTCAAGTTCAGATGGCGCGGCCCTAGTGTTGTTGGAGGAATTACCATAAGAATTACCATAACCATTACCATTGGTAGAAGGATATGGCCTATAATTATTACTAGCAAAATTGTTCCTATAAGCGTTGTTGTTAAAATTATTGTTTCTGATGAAGTTCACATCAACATGCTCTTCTTGAGCAACCAAAGAGGCTAAAGGAACATTATTAGGATCTACATGAGTCCTATCATTAGCAAGCATAGCCATAATGGTATCAATCTTATCACTCAAGGAAGAGGTTTCCTCAACAGAATTTACCTTCTTACCTTGTGGAGCTTTCTCGGTGTGCCATTCGAAATAATTTATCATCATGTTGTCAAGTAGCTTTATTGCAGTGCCCAAGGTAAGGGACATAAAAGTACCTCCAGCAGCTGAATCAAGTAGGTTCCTTGAAGAAAAATTCAGTCCTGCATAAATTTTTTGAACAATTATCCAAGTAGTCAGTCCATGAGTGGGGCAATTCTTTATCATAGATTTCATTTTTTCCTAAGCTTGAGCAACATGTTCATTATCAAACTGACTAAACTTCATAATATTGCTATGCAAAGCTATAATCTTAGCAGGAGGATAATATCTACCAATAAAAGCATCCTTACACTTAGCCCAGGAATCAATACTATTCTTAGTCAAAGACAGCAACCAATCTTTAGCTTTTCCTCTCAAAGAAAAAGGAAACAACTTGAGCTTAATAATATCACTTTCTACATCCTTATATTTCTGCATCTCACATAGCTCAACAAAATTGTTGAGATGAGCTGCAGCATCTTTAGTACTAGCACCAGAAAATTGCTCTTTCATAACAAGGTTCAATAAAGCAGGCTTAATCTTATAAAAGTTTGCAGCAGGAGCAGGTGGCGCAATAGGAGTGCGGATAAAATCACTATTGTTTGTGCTAGTAAAGTCACACAACTTGGTGTTTTCAGGAGTAGCCATTTCAGCAAAACTAAAGTAGACAAGTAAAAACAACTACCAAGGATTCTAATTTTTTGGGATTTTTTATATAAAACGATGCAAGTAAAAATAAAGTAAAGCAAAACTTAAAACAAAGTAAAGGATGTGTGTGCGAAAAACTCCTCTTGCAGAAGTCTTCCACTTCTTTCCCGGCAACAGCGCCAGAAAAAGAGCTTGATGCGTGGTAAATAACCAGCCCGTTGGGAACCCCAAGAGGAAGGTGTGATAAATATAGCAGCTAGTTTTCCCTCAGTTAAGAAACCAAGGTTATGTTGATCAGGAGAAGAGCGGACAATACGACTGAAGGTGATGCTTGCTAGTTTGCGACAGCTTCGAAAAATTTATATATGGCGCTGATACGTCTCCAACGTATCTATAATTTTTGATGCTCCATGCTTGTTTTTACACCATTTGCCTATTGTTTCGTTACACTTAGTGGCACTTTTATGCATTTTCTGGAACTAACCTATTAACGAGTTGCCACAGTGCCAGTTCCCTGTTTTCTGCTGTTTTTGTGTTTCAGAGTGATACACAGGAAATATTCTCGGAATTGGACGAAACAAGTTCCTGAAGTCTTATTTTACCCGGAAGCTTCCAGAGATCTGAAGGAGAGCCAGAGGGGGGCCACCAGGGCCCCACACGCAGGGGCGGCGCGGCCAGGCCCCTAGCCGCGCGGGCCCCGCGTGAGGGCACCTGGCTCCCCCTCTGACATCGCCCCTTCGCCTATAAAGACCCCCCGACGGAAAAAACCTAAGTACCCGATCAATTTTCCAGAACACATTGCGATCCGCCGCCGCCGTCGACCCGAAGATTGGGAGGGTCCAGAAGCTCTTCCCGGCACCCTGCCGGAGAGGGGAATTGCCACCGGAGGTCTTCTTCATCGCCATGCTTGCCTCCGGAGCGATGAGTGAGTAGTCTACCTTGGACTATGGGTCCATAGCAGTAGCTAGATGGTTGTCTTCTCCACCATGTGCTTCATGTTTAGATCTCATGAGTTGCCCTACATGATTGAGATCACCGTTATGTAATTCTACATGTTTGGTTTGTTGGGATCCGATGAATATTGGTGTTTATGATTAAGTTGTTGTACTGAATTATATCTTTTGTTATCTCTATGTTGTTTATGATCTTGCATGCTCTCCGTTGTTAGTAGCTATCTTGGCCGAGTAGTTGCTACTGACTCCAAGAGGGGGTATTTATGCTCGATAGTGGGTTCATGCCTCTATTTCACCTGGGGGAGTGACAGAAACCTCTAAGGTGGTAGATGTGCTGTTGGTACTAGGGAGAAAACAACATTCATATGCTCAAGGGCATATGCTTTGTTTACATTACACACTTTGCTTAATGCAATTATCTGTTGTTCGCAACTTAATACTTCTAGGGTGTTCGGATTGATATCCCCGAGAGTGGATTATTAGTCATAGATGCAGTTGGATGGCGGTCTATGTATTTTGTTGTAATGCCCAGAGTAAATCTCATAGTGATCTTCTTGACATATCACGTTTATCTTTATTCTATCAATTGCCCAACTGTAATTTGTTTACCCAGCATGTGTTATTTTATCTATGGAGAGACACCACTAGTGAACTATGGACCCCGGTCCTATTTCCATCATATTGCTATCACCTGTTTACTTTACTCGCACTGTTTACTTAACTCGCATACTATATTATTTTCCACTCGATACGCTCATAACCTTTGTTTCAAGCAAACCGGTGAGATTGACAACCCCATCGCAAGTTGGGGACAAAGTATTTGTTTGTGTGTGTGCAGGTTCCGCATCACCTTCAGTCGTCATTGTCTCTCCTCTCCTGACCGATATTAAACCTTGGTTTCTTAACTGAGGGAAAACTAGCTGCTATACTCATCATACCTTCCTCTTGGGGTTCCCAACGGGCTGGTTATCCACCACGCACAAGAACCGTCTGCTCCCACGTCAACCACACGCTATCAGCTTATTTTCTGGCGCCATCAACCGGTAGCAGCTTCTTTTCTGGCGCCGTTGCCGGGGAGGAAGAGAAGACTTCTGCGAGGGGAGTTTTTCGCACACACATCCTTTACTTTGTTTTATTGTTTTGCTTTACTTTATTTATTTTACCTGCATTGCTTTTTATCAAAAACCCAAAAAAATTAGAATCCTTGGTAGTTGTTATTTATTTACTTTAGTTTATCATGTTGATCCCTAAGTACGTTCTGGAGGACCTCTCAGTAGGTAGTGGTTCGATTGTTGGAAAAAGTAACATTGAGGAGTTCTTTAATCACATTAGTATGCATGAGGAAGTTGAGGAAAAGTCTTGGGTTGAGCTTGCTCCTAGTATTGAAGTTGCTTCTGTTTATTTAATTGACATGTTGGAAACTAGGTTTGCTAGTCTTAATCCTTTTATTCAATATATGTTCCTTAAGCTTCATGAAATTGAGGATCCCGAAAAGAAAGCTTTTATCTTGGAAACTTTGCGCCTAGAATTTAAGGATGTCGTTATTGAAGCTAGAAAGGTTCTTAAACATTTTAATAAACTCGGTTCGCCTATAAAGGTTATTGATACTAATGATGAGGGAACCAAGATACCTATACCTTGCAAGCTTTTGGGATTGAGTGAAGCTTTCGAAAATAATTTTGACTGGATTTGTCCTGAAAATCTTTTTGATGAGAATAGTGTACCAAAGCATGATCACAAAGGGTCTTCAAAAACTTATGTGGATGAAATACAATGCCTTATTGATAAGACCTCTGCAGTTGATCTTGATGCTTCATCTCTTGATATTACATGATTCGCAATTTTCTGCGCCTAGCTCAAAGGCGTTAAAGAAAAGCACTCTTGGGATTTAACCCAATGTTTTCTTTTCAGTACTTTTTCTTTTATTTGAGTCTTGGAAGTCATTACTACTGTAATGACCGCTCCTTATCTTGTTTATTTCGTTTTTGTGCCAAGAGAAGCCTCTAATTTGAGTGAGGTAAAGATTTGGGGATGTTGCTGTCCTGAAACTGTTTTTGGTGCTGCACCATAAAAATTCGTGAAAATTCTCTGTTTATCTTTTGGACCTGCGATTTCTTGTGCATATGCCCCAGGTTATATCCAAACTTTTGTTAGCTTAACACTTTTTGATTTGAGCAACAGAAAATCCCTCAAAAATTCGACCTTTGTCAGCTGTTCAGTTTTGACAGATTTCTGCCAATATTTGTGTTTGCCACTTTATCGCTTTCTTTTGAGTTCTTTTGATCACGGAACTTTCAGAGAAGTTTCTACAGTAGTATTTGCTATATATGTGGTGGTTTTGAGTTGAAACCTAAAGCAAAAAGAGGTTGATTATATGTTATGCTTGCACTAATGTTGCTAATAGAATTGTGTTTAGTTTTGTATGAAGGAAGTTTTCAAGTGTAGGGATTGGAGAATGATGAGATGAGTTGAAGAATGGACAAAAGCTCAAGCTTGGGGATGCCCATGCATCACCCCAAGAAATATCCAAGAAGTACAAGCGTCAAAGCTTGGGGATGCCCCCGAGGCACCCCTTCTTCATCAGCAAAAATCAGGTCACCTTTCAAAACACTATATTTTTATTGCTTCATGCACTATGTGTTTTTCTTGGAGCGTCAGTTGTTTTAGTTTTGTTAGTTAGTTTAGTTTGTTTGTTTTCTGCAATAAATGGTTGGACCCCAACAAATTTTCTTTTGGAGAAGTTGTACTCGTTTTCATTTGCCAAGAACGCTCTAGTTTTCACTCTTATTAAAAATCGAGTGTTCTTCTTTTTCTGCTACTGCTTTTGGTTTTCGTTTTCGCCTTGATTTGCGTTCAGACCTTGTCATATCTTTTCATCAAGGTGTATTTTTGCCTCTGATCTTTATTAGTTTTCATCAAAAGAGGTGTCTTTAAAAAATTTAAATTGTGTTGGAAAAGAGAAAAAGCTTTGTGCAAAATAGTGGTACAAGAAGGAGCTTGTGTAGACTGCGGCTTAGGCTTTTCATGTCATGCTTGATGTCTTTTTGATAGTATGCTTAGTGGTTTTGTTGTAGCATGACTTGTCTCAAATAACTGAGATTGCTTAATGAGCCTTTGAAAAAATCATGCGTTGTTTTTATTGTATGGAAGCATTATTTTGGTTTTCTACTTGATGCTTTATTTGGGTTGACTTGGCGCATGCTCACACATGTTAGACTCTTACAAAGTCGCCAATAGCCTTCATGATCATTTAGTTTTTGACTTTTGATGCCATCTTATGCTTCTTTTAATGTCGCTTTGCATGATTATGGCCATTACTGCTCTCTTAGTTGGTCGCTCCCAGTCTTTTGCTAGCCCTCGCCTTGTACTGAGTATGAGCTCTACTCGTGCATCCAACTCCTAAAAGCCAAAGTTTTCCAAAGTGTCCACCATACATACCTACTAGCAATTTGTTATTCCAAGTTAATTTGACTTGCTTTTAATTTCTCTTCAAATTAAACTCTTACCAGTGTTATGCGAAATTCGGTCAGTAAAGCTCTCACGAACCGGAAGGCACACTTTACTTTTTCCTATTCTTAAAAATTTGACATTGTGGTCTCTTATGTTGAGTTGTTATGCTTGCAAGTTGTAAGTTGGATTCTAGCCCATCCATGCTGTCATGGGGCAAGCTTTCAACATTGCACTTCTTATTTGAGTTGATATCGTGATCTTTTGTTTATGGATGCCCGCGGTGTGAAATGAATTGGGAATCTTGTGGGGATCATGGAGTTTGTATATGTGTTAGGGAAACACCGAGCCGCCAATCTAAGCCATGCATAATTCATGGTAGAAATTTGCAGCATACCCATGGTGAACATTCGACGACGCATCTCACAATAAAAAGCTAACCAAAAGGCAAATAAAAGAGATGTCGAGGTGTTTATTGTCTACTTGTCCTGTCATTTTGGTGTGGGCTTGTTCCATGTCATCGGGCACGGAGGTACCCCATTGGCGGTTCTCAATGATATGCATATACTTACAATGACAAGAGCCTTGCTTGGGACTCTAAGTAAAGTAGCATGAGGTTTGGGTACTCGTATTCACGGGGCACGAGGTTTTCAACTTATGATTTGTCAAGCATATGCATCATAATTGTTCTCGCATTAAATTTAACCATTCAAGATGCTTATGATGGGGGCAATGAGAGCTCAAAGCCGGTAAGTACCATAATTTTTGAAGGTTATAAAACTTGCAATCACTGCTTCCCTCTGCGAAGGGCCTTTCTTTTACTTTTATGTTGAGTCACCACCTTCTATCTTTATGCACCATTAAGAGAGCATAGTTGTCATTCTTAGTGTGATATGCATTGTCCCAAAGTTCATTGATTGATTCATATTGTTGGTTTCACTTGTTCTCAAATTATTTGTATCTAGTCGCCCTCTTAAACTTGAAGGTGTCCTATGCATTTATGTTTTGCTCTCTTTGAAGGACAAGCTGAAAACCATTTGTATGTTTTTCCTTATGATTTGAACACACATTTGACTTTCATTGTTTCATTTTCATGATCTTTTGTTTGTGTTCATTTGCATGTTTACAACATGGTTGCTAAGTTCTTATTGTCATGATTATATCTTCATGCCCATGTTTTAAGTTCTTATGATCCCAGCTCACCAATGCTTACATATAAGATCAAGATTGTGTAGGTGCATGTCACCTCAAAAATTATTCTTTTGTTATCACTTACCTACTCGAGGACGAGCAGGAGTTAAGCTTGGGGATGCTTGATACGTCTCCAACGTATCTATAATTTTTGATGCTCCATGCTTGTTTTTACACCATTTGCCTATTGTTTCGTTACACTTAGTGGCACTTTTATGCATTTTCCGGAACTAACCTATTAACGAGTTGCCACAGTGCCAGTTCCCTGTTTTCTGCTGTTTTTGTGTTTCAGAGTGATACACAGGAAATATTCTCGGAATTGGACGAAACAAGTTCCTGAAGTCTTATTTTACCCGGAAGCTTCCAGAGATCCGAAGGAGAGCCGGAGGGGGCTACCAGGGCCCCACACACAGGGGCGGCGCGGCCAGGCACCTGGCCGCGCGGGCCCCGCGCGAGGGCACCTGGCTCCCCCTCTGACATCGCCCCTTCGCCTATAAAGACCCCCCAACGGAAAAAACCTAAGTACCCGATCAATTTTCCAGAACACATCGCGATCCGCCGCCGCCGTCGACCCAAAGATCGGGAGGGTCCAGAAGCTCTTCCCGGCACCCTGCCGGAGAGGGGAATCGCCACCGGAGGTCTTCTTCATCGCCATGCTTGCCTCCGGAGCGATGAGTGAGTAGTCTACCTTTGACTATGGGTCCATAGCAGTAGCTAGATGGTTGTCTTCTCCACCATGTGCTTCATGTTTAGATCTCATGAGCTGCCCTACATGATTGAGATCACCGTTATGTAATTCTACATGTTTGGTTTGTTGGGATCCGATGAATATTGGTGTTATGATTGAGTTGCTATACTGAAATATATCTTTTGTTATCTCTATGTTGTTTATGGTCTTGCATGCTCTCCGTTGTTAGTAGCTATCTTGGCCGAGTAGTTGCTAGTGACTCCAAGAGGGGGTATTTATGCTCGATAGTGGGTTCATGCCTCTATTTCACCGGGGGAGTGACAGAAACCTCTAAGGTGGTAGATGTGCTGTTGGTACTAGGGAGAAAACAACATTCATATGCTCAAGGGTATATGCTTTGTTCACATTACACACTTTGCTTAATGCAATTATCTGTTGTTCGCAACTTAATACTTCTAGGGTGTTCGGATTGATATCCCCGGGAGTGGATTATTAGTCATAGATGCAGTTGGACGGCGGTCTATGTATTTTGTTGTAATGCCCAGAGTAAATCTCATAGTGATCTTCTTGACATATCACGTTTATCTTTATTCTATCAATTGCCCAACTATAATTTGTTTACCCAGCATGTGTTATTTTATCTATGGAGAGACACCACTAGTGAACTGTGGACCCCGGTCCTATTTCCATCATATTGCTATCACCTGTTTACTTTACTCACACTGTTTACTTTACTCGCACTGTTTACTTAACTCACATACTATATTGTTTTCCACTCGATACGCTCATAACCTTTGTTTCAAGCAAACCGGTGAGATTGACAACCTCATCGCAAGTTGGGGACAAAGTATTTGTTTGTGTGTGTGCAGGTTCCGCATCACCTTCAGTCATCATTGTCTCTCCTCTCCTGATCGATATTAAACCTTGGTTTCTTAACTGAGGGAAAACTAGCTGCTATACTCATCATACCTTCCTCTTGGGGTTCCCAACGGGCTAGTTATCCACCACGCACAAGGACCGTCTGCTCCCACGTCAACCACACGCCATCAGCTTATTTTCTGGCGCCATCAACCGGTAGCAGCTTCTTTTCTTCTCGTCCAAGCTTTGCTTGCTAGCTACAACACGGAACCTGCACACAACACAACCAAATACTTTGTTCCCAACTTGCGATGAGGTTGTCAATCTCACCGGTTTGCTTGAAATAAAGGTTATGAGCGTATCGAGTGGAAAACAGTAGAAGTATAGAAGTAAAGTAAACAGTGCGAGTAAAGTAAACAGGTGATAGCAATATGACGGAAATAGGACCGGGATCCACAGTTCACTAGTGGTGTCTCTCCATAAGATAAATAACACATGCTGGGTAAACAAATTACAGTTGGGCAATTGATAGAATAAAGATAAACGTGATATGTCAAGAAGATCACTATGCGATTTACTCTGGGCATTACAACAAAATACATAGACCGCCATCCAACTGCATCTATGACTAATAATCCACTCACGGGGATATCATCCGAACACCCCATGAGTATTAAGTTGCGAACAACAGATAATTGCTTTAAGCAAAGTGTGTAATGTAAACAAAGCATATGCCCTAGAGCATATGAATGTTGTTTTCTCCCTAGTAGCAACAGCACATCTACAACCTTAGAGGTTTATGTCACTCCCCCAGGTTAAATAGAGGCATGAACCCACTATCGAGCATAAATACCCCCTCTTGGAGTCACTAGCAACTACTCGACCAAGATAGCTACTAACAACGGAGAGCATGCAAGACCATAAACAACATAGAGAGAACAAAAGATATATTTCAGTATAGCAACTCAATCATAACACCAATATTCATCGGATCCCAACAAACCAAACATGTAGAATTACATAACGGTGATCTCAATCATGTAGGGCAGCTCATGAGATCTAAACATGAAGCACATGGTGGAGGAGACAACCATCTAGCTACTGCTATGGACCCATAGTCCAAGGTAGACTACTCACTCATCGCTCTGGAGGCAAGCATGGCGATAAAGAAGACCTCCGGTGGCGATTCCCCTCTCCGACAGGGTGCCGAGAAGAGCTTCTGGACCCTCCCGATCTTCGGGTCGACGGCGGCGGCGGATCGCGATGTGTTCTGGAAAAGTGATCGGGTCCTTAGGTTTTTTTCTGTCGAGGGGTCTTTATAGGCGAAGGGGCATCGTCAGAGGTGGCCCGAGGGGCTCTCACACATAGGGGCGCGGCCAGGCCCCTGGCCGCGCCGCCCTAGTGTGTGGGGCCCTCATGGCCCCCCTCCAACTTCTCTTCAGATCTCTGGAAGCTTCCAGGAAAAATAAGACTTCAGGAACTTGTTTCGTCCAATTCCGAGAATATTTCCTGTGTATCACTTCTGAAACACAAAAACAGCAGAAAACTGGCACTATGGCGACTTGTTAATAGGTTAGTTCCGGAAAATGCATAAAAGTGCCACGAAGTGTAACGAAACAGTAGGCAAATGGTGTAAAACAAACATGGAGCATCAGAAATTATAGATACGTTGGAGACGTATCAGCAGGCCGCGCCGTCCTATGGTGTGGCTGCCCTGTGGCCCCTCTCCGTCTCCTCTTCGGTTCTCTGGAATCTTCGGTAAATTTCTGGACGTTCGGCTTTTGTTTCGTCCAATTCTGAGAATATTTCCTGTGTAACTTTTCTGAAACACAAAAACAGCAGAAAATAGGGAACTGGCACCGTGGCATCTCGTTAATAGGTTAGTTCCGGAAAATGCATAAAAATGCCACGAAGTGTAACAAAACACTAAGCAAATGGTGTAAAAACAAGCATGGAGCATCAAAAATTATAGATACGTTAGAGACGTATTACCATCCCCAAGCTTAACTCTTTCTCGTCCTCGAGTAGGTAAGTGATAACAAAGAAATAGTTTTTGAGGTGACATGCACCTACACTATCTTGATCATCTATGTAAGCGTTGTGCGCTGGGATCAAAAGAACTTAAAACATGGGCATGAAAGATATAATCTTGATAGAAGAAACTTAGCAACCATGTTATAACATGAAAATGAACACCAACAAAAGATCATGAAAATGAAACAATAAAAGTCAAACGTGTGTTCAAATCATATGGAAAAACATACAAATGGTTTTCAGCTTGTCCTTCATGAGAGAGCAAAACATAAATGCATAGGACACCTTCAAGTTTAAGAGGGCGACTAGATACAAATAATTTAAGAACAAGTGAAACCAACATCATGAATCAATCAATGAAAACTTTGGGACAATGCACATTATACTCAGAATGACAACTATGCTCTCTTAGACGGTGCATAAAGATAGAAAGTGGTGACTCAACATAAAAGTAAAAGAAAGGCCCTTCGCGGAGGGAAGCAGTGATTAAACATGTGCTAGAGCTTTTCATTTGTAAAACAGAGATAAAAATTGGGTTTTGAGAGGTGGTTGTTTCATGTCAATGACTGGCAATGGGGTCTTACTATCTTCTATAATAAACAAGTGAGAGCGGTTCCGAGTTCTTTGAAAATTTGGCACATTGGTGGTCTTTTATAAAGCTTTGGCACTCCTCCCCACATTTTTTCCTTTCTCAAACCATGGCTAACCGATTCCATCGGGTGCCCACCAACATACACATACCATGGAGGAGTGCTTTTAAAAAAAAATGGATTGCGATGGTCTGACCAGCTCTCATGCAAAATTAATGACGAGCAGATGAAGCTGCCTAGTCAAGGGGTACTTAATTTAATATGGAAAATAGCAATTCCGACCACTACGTCCCCATGAGCTAAAAACAGTGGCACAAAACGAGAAGTAGTTGAAAGTTTTGAAAGGTAGCACATGAAAATTTACTTGGAATGGCTTACAAATACCATGCATAGGAATTTATAGTGGACACAATGGCAAACTTGGTTTTTAGGAGTTGGATGCATGAGTAGAGCTCATACTCAGTACAAAATGAGGGCTAGCAAAAGACTGGGAGCGACCAACTAAGAGAGCAATAACGGCCATAATCATGCAAAGCGACAAAGCGACATTAAAAGAAGCATAAGATGGCATCAAAAGTCAAAAACTAAATGATCATAGAGGCAATGGCGACTTGGTATGAGTCTCACATGTGTGAGCACGCGCCAAGTCAACCCAAATAAAGCATCGAAGGAGCCAAATTAATGCTTCCAAATAATAAAAACAATGCATGATTTTTTCAAAGGCTTATTAAGCAATCTCAGTCATTTGAGACAAGTCTTGCTACAGCAAAACCACTAAGCATACTATCAAAAAGACATCAAGCACGACATGCAAAAGCCTAGGCCGCAGTCTACACAAGCTCCTTCTTGTACCACTTTTTTGCATAAAGCTTTTTTCTCTTTTCCAACACCATTCGAACTTTTTATAAACAACGCTTTTGATGAAAACCAACATGGACCAGAGGTCAAAACACACCTTGATGAAAAGATATAACAAGATCTGAACACAAATCAAGGCGAAAAATGAAAGCTAAATATAGTTCTAGAAAAAGAGAACACCCGTTGAAACGATAAGAGTGAAAAACGGAGTGTTCTTGGTAAATGAAAAGCAAGGCAACTTCTCCAAAAGGAATTTGTTGGGGTCCAACAATTTATCGTAGCAAACAAAACTAAACAAAACTGAAAACTAAAAACAACTGACGCTCCAAGAAAAATGCATAATGCATGAAGCAATAAAAATATAGTGTGTTGAAAGGTGACCTGATTTTTGCCGATGAAGAAGGGGTGCCTCGGGGGCATCCCCAAGCTTTGACGCTTGTACCTCTTGGATATTTCTTGGGGTGACATGGGCATCCCCAAGCTTGAGCTATTGTCCATTCTTCAACTCATCTCATCATTCTCCAATCCCTACACTTGAAAACTTTCTTCATACAAAACTAAACACAATTCTATTAGCAACATTAGTATAAGCATAACATTGAATCAACCCTTTTTGCTTCAGGTTTCAACTCAAAACCACCACAAATAAAGCATATACTACTGTAGCAACTTCCCCAAAAGTTCCGTGATCAAAAGAACTAAAAAAGAAAGCGATAAAGTGCAAACACAAATATTGGCAGAAATCTGTCAAAACAGAACAGCTGACAAAGGTCGAATTTTTGGAGGGTTTTCTGTTGCTCAAATAAAAAATTGTTCATCTAATAAAAGTTTGGATATAACCTGGGACATATGCACAAGAAATCGCAGGTCCAAAAGATATAATGAGAATTATCACGAATTTTTACGGTGCAGCACCGAAATCTGTTTCAGGACAGCAACATCCCCAAATCTTACCTCACTCAAATTAGAGGCTTCTCTTGGCACAAAAACGAAATAAAAAGGATAAGGAGAGGCTATTATAGTAGTAATAACTTCCTAGACTCAAATAAAATAAAAAGAACTGAAAGTAAAAATATTGGGTTATCTCCCAAGAGTGCTTTTCTTTAACGCCTTTGAGCTAGGCGCAGAAAATGTGAATCAAGTAATATCAAGTGATGAAGAATCAAGCTCATAATTTGCTCTAAGAATAGAGTCAAAAAGTAATTTCTTTCTCTTCCTAGGAAAGTGTTCTATACCTTTCTTGAGTGGGAATTGATATTTGATAGTGCCTTCCCTCATATCAATGATGGCACCTACAGTTCAAAGAAAGGGTCTTCCCAAAATAATAGGACATGAAGCATTGCATTCAACATCTATGACAAGAAAATCATCGGAAACAAGGTTATTGTTAACCATAATAAGAACATCATTAATCCTTCCCAAAGGTTTCTTCTTAGCAACATCAGCAATAGGAACATCATAATAACACTTTTCAAGCGGTGGTAAATCAAGCATATCATAAATCTTTCTAGGCATAATAGAAATACTGGCACCTAGATCACATAAAGCATGGCAATCAAAACCATTAACATGCATATCAATGATGGGTTCCCAACCATCTTCTAATTTCTTGGGAATAGAGGCTTTTTGCTTCAGCTTTTCATCCCTAATTTTCATGAGAGCATTGGTAATATGATTAGTAAAAGCAACATTTAAAGAACTAGCATTGGGAGTCAAATCAAGCTTTTGCAAGAACAAAATAACTTCAGATATATTGCAGCCATCAACATCAAAATTATTAAAGGAAATAGAGCTATCATCTCCTATACTCTGAAAAATTTCAGCACTCTTTTGAGAAAAAGTTTTAGCTGTTTTAGGCTTTTTAACACTAGGAGTAGGAGTTTTATCTACACCAATCAAAGTAAGAGGATTGCTAGCATTAGGAATAACATCATTAGAGGTAGTAATGGTACATACCTTCATCTTTCTAGCCATCTCATCTTCTCTTTCCCACCTGGCATGCAATTCTGCTAGCATCCTAACATTTTCATCAATTCTAACTTGGATAGCATTAGTAGTAGCAAAAACATTGTTCTCTTTCACCTCATTAGGCAACACTTTTAATTTCAGAAGTTCAACATCATGAGCAAGGCTATCAACTTTAGAAGCAAGAATATCAATTTTGCCTAACTTTTCCTCAACAGACCTGTTAAAAGTAGTTTGCTTACCGATGAAGTCCTTGAGCATAACCTCAAGCTCGGAGGGCGCGGCCCTAGTGTTGTTGGAGGAATTACCATAAGAGTTACCATAACCATTACCATTGGTAGAAGGATACGGCCTATAATTGTTACTAGCAAAACTGTTCCTATAAGCATTGTTGTTAAAATTATTATTTCTAATGAAGTTTACATCAACATGCTCTTCTTGAGCAACCAAAGAGGCCAAAGGAACATTATTAGGATCAACATGAGTCCTATAATTTGAAAGCATAAGCATTATAGCATCAATCTTATCACTCAAGGAAGAGGTTTTCTCAACCGAATTTACCTTCTTACCTTGTGGAGCTCTCTCGGTGTGCCATTCAGAGTAATTTACCATCATATTGTCGAGAAGCTTTGTTGCGGCGCCCAAGGTAAGGGACATAAAAGTGCCTCCAGCAGCTGAATCCAATAGGTTCCTTGAAGAAAAATTCAGTCCTGCATAAAAAGTTTGAACAATCATCCAAGTAGTCAGTCCATGAGTGGGGCAATTCTTTATCATAGATTTCATTCTTTCCCAAGCTTGAGCAACATGTTCATTATCAAACTGACTAAACTTCATAATATTGCTACGCAAAGCTATAATCTTAGCAGGAGGATAGTATCTACCAATAAAAGCATCCTTGCACTTAGCCCATGAATCAATACTATTTTTAGGCAAAGACAGCAACCAATCATTAGCTTTTCCTCTCAAAGAAAAAGGAAATAACTTAAGCTTAATAATATCACTTTCTACATCCTTATATTTTTGTATCTCACATAGCTCAATAAAATTGTCGAGATGAGCTGCAGCATCATCAGTACTAATACCAGAAAATTTCTCTTTCATAATAAGATTTATCAAAGCAGGCTTAATCTCATAAAAATTTGCAGCAGGAGCAGGTGGCGCAATAGGAGTGCAGATAAAATCACTATTATTCGTGCTAGTGAAGTCACACAACTTGGAGTTTTCAGGAGAAGCCATTCTAGGAAAACTAAAAGCAGACAAGTAAAAAACAACTATAAAGGATACTAATTTTTTTGTGTTTTTGATAAAACGATGCAAGTAAAAATAAAGTAAAGCAAAACTTAAAACAAAGTAAAGGATGTGCGTGCGAAACTCCCCTTGCAGAAGTCTTCTTTTTCCCCGGCAACAGCGCCGGAAAAATCTTTACTGTGGCGGTGTGTGATAGTGTAAATCACCGTCCAGTTAGGAACCCCAAGAGGAAGGTTTGATGAGTACAGCAGCGAGTTTTCCCTCAGTAAGAAACCAAGGTATGTCGAATCCAGGAAAAAGCCAAACTCAAGAAGGTGATGCTTGCTAGCCTAGTGACACTCCAACAAGGGCGCCGTTAACGATAACGTGTTAGCGCGTCTTCAACTAGTAGCAACGTGGAACCTGCACACAACACAACCAAATACTTTGCTCCCAACTTACGATGAGGTTGTCAATCTCACCGGTTTGCTTGAAACAAAGGGTATGAGCGTATCAAGTGGAAAGTGATAATAGTATGCGAGTAAAGTAAACAGTGCGAGTAAAGTAAACATGTGATAGCAATATAATGGAAATAGGACCGGGGTCCACAGTTCACTAGTGGTATCTCTCCATAAGATAAAATAACACATGCTGGGTAAACAAATTACAGTTGGGCAATTGATAGAATAAAGAAAACGTGTATATGTCGAGAGGATCACTATGAGATTTACTCTGGGCATTACAACAAGATACATAGACCGTCATCCAACTGCATCTATGACTAATAATCCACTTGTGGCGAATCAATCCGAGAACTCCACAAGTATTAAGTTGTGAACAATAGATAACTGCATTAAGCAAAGTGTGTAATGTAAACAAAGCATTTACCCTTGAGCATATGAATGTTGTTTTCTCCCTAATGGCAACAGCACATCTACAACCTTAGAGGTTTTTGTCACTCCCCCAGATTAAATAGAGGCATGAACCCACTATCGAGCATAAATACCCCCTCTTGGAGTCACTAGCAACTACTCGGCCAAGATAGCTACTAACAACGGAGAGCATGCAAGATCATAAACAACATAGAGATAATATAAGATAATATTCAGCACATCAACTCAATCATAACACCAATATTCATCGGATCCCAACAAACACAACATGTATAATTATATAACGGTGATCTCGATCATGTAAAGCAGCTCACGAGATCTAAACATGAAGCACATGGTGGAGAAGACAACCAACTAGCTACTGCTATGGACCCATAGTCCAAGGTAGACTACTGATACGTCTCAAACGTATCTATAATTTTTGATGCTCCATGGTTGTTTTTACACCATTTGCCTATTGTTTCGTTACACTTAGTGGCACTTTTATGCATTTTCCGGAACTAACCTATTAACAAGTGCCACAGTGCCAGTTCCCTATTTTCTGCTGTTTTTGTGTTTCAGAAGTGATACACAGAAAATATTCTCGGAATTGGACGAAACAAGTTCCAGAAGTCTTATTTTTCCCGGGAGCATCCAGACATCCGAAAGAGAGCCGGAGAGGGGCCAGGGCCTGCCCTCACACTTGGGTGGCGCGGCCCAGGCCCTGGCTGCGCCACCCATGTGTGAGGAGCCCCTGGCTGCCCTCTCGTGATGCCCCTTCGCCTATAAGAAGCCTCGGGACGGAAAACCGTAAGAGGAGTCGGCAAATTTCCAGAAAGAGTTCCGCAGTTCCGCCGCCGCCACCGACGAATTTCGGGGGACAGAAGTCTCTGTTCCGGCACCCTGCCGGGACGGGGAAGTGCCCCCGGAGCCATCTCCATCGGTCTACATCGCCGTCTCCGCCGTCTCCATCGACCTCACCACCATCTCCATCAACCTTGCTGTCTCCTATGATGAGGAGGGAGTAGTTCATCCCCGGGGCTAAGGGCTCTACCGGTAGCTATGTGGTTCACCTCTCTCTCCCATGATGTGATCTTTATGTGATCGTGAGCTTTGTATCATGTTGAACAAGTAGATGTTATTATTCAGATATTATGCTACTCCTATGCTTAATTATTATAGTGTACTCTAGTGGTGATTATTAAAGTAATCTATTCCTCCTGCCATGGTGTAACGGTGACAGTGCGTGCATCGTGGTGGTACTTGGTTTAGGCTATGATCGTGATCTCTTGTGGATTATGAGAGTAATTATTACTATGATAGTATTGAGTGATCTATTCCTCCTTTCATGGTGTAAAGTTGACAGTGTGTGCACCGTGTTAGTACTTGGTCTAAGTTGCAATGATTTCTATCTTGAATTGTGATCTGATTTGGATGTCTCTATGAGTGGTGTTTGTCAAGTACTTGATGAACTTTAAGGGGTGCTTCTGTAGCCACTACACAATGATTAGTGTTATTCAATAGGAGAGTAATTCAGAGTACCATAGTGGAGAGAAGTTGTTTATTTGTTCAATCATGTTATATTGTTGGGAGTGTGTCCACTAGTGAAAGTATGATCCCTAGGCCTTGTTTCCAAGCATTGCACACCGTTTACTTACTGTTTTATTACATGTTTGCTCGCAGCGATATTTATTTCAAGTTACATTTGCTACTTATAATCATCTATACCACTTGTGTTTCACTATCTCTTCGCCGAACTAGTGCACCTATACATCTGACAAGTGTATTGGGTGTGTTGGGGACACAAGAGACTTTCTGTATCATAATTGCAGGGTTGTTTGAGAGGGATACCTTTGACCTCTAACCTCCCTGAGTTCGATAAACCTTGGGTGATCCACTTAAGGGAAACTTGCTGCTGTTCTACAAACCTCTGCACTTGGAGGCCCAACAAGTGTCTACAAGAATAGAAGTGCGTAGACATCAACTACTCACTCATCGCGCCGGAGGCAAGCATGGCGATGAAGAAGACCTCCGGTGGCGATTCCCCTCTCCGGCAGGGTGCCGGGAAGAGCTTCTGGACCCTCCCGGTCTCGGATCAATGGCGGTGGCGGATCACAATGTATTCTGGAAAAGTGATCGGGTATTTAGGTTTTTCCCGTCGGGGGGTCTTTATAGGCAAAGGGGCAGCGTCAGAAGTGGGCCAGGGTGGCCTCACCACCAGGGGGCGCGGGCCAGGGGCAGGCCGCGCCGCCCTATGGTGTGGCTGCCCTGTGGCCCCTCTTCGTCTCCTCTTCGGTTCTCTGGAAGCTTCGGTAAATTTCTGGACGTTCAGCTTTGTTTTGTCCAATTCCGAGAATATTTCCTGTGTAACTTTTCTGAAACATAAAAACAGCAGAAAATAGGGAACTGGCACTATGGCATCTCGTTAATAGGTTAGTTCCGGAAAATGCATAAAATTGTCACGAAGTGTAACGAAACACTAAGCAAATAGTGTAAAAACAAGCATGGAGCATCAAAAATTATAGACACGTTAGAGACGTATCAACCTACTCCGCCTCATGAAGCATATGCCCACCATGAATTCTGAGGCCGTCGCCTCAACGCACAACCACCATTCGGGACCGCTGCCCCGACGTCCATTGACCCCAATGCAGGAGTACATTTTGTGATCATCAAATTTGTGTAAAGACATGTGTGATTGCTTGTTTCACAACACACTCACATCTTTGGAAATGAGACACATTTAAGTGGCTTGGTAAAAAGTACGCTAAATGAGAAATAAAATTCATGATATATTTTATATCATACGGTACAAAATGTGCGTTGCACGTGCACGCTTACTAGTGATAAAAAAAGAATCGAATGCCGCATTACTTCAAACCTAGGTGGATTGCACTGGGCAGAATCACACAAATGCACAAATAAAAAAACCATCTAGATGCAATAAAAATAATTTTAAAATGTATAAAAGAATAGATCAAATAAAAGATTAAGATGGCACAACAAACTAAGGGTGGGATTATGTGGGTCTCCAAAATTTACATCGTGTTATAAAAAGATCCATCGAGGTTATATTTTCATACTTTTCTTGTACACCTATTTTCAATTGAAATTAAACCATTGACATCGCTTTAGTTGAAAATGGCACCTTACCTTTTCTTCTGTAGCGCATGAGGACATGCCCTTCTGGGTCGACCTGGAAGGAATCTCAGCTCATGGATGGGAAGAGCCGGCGGAGTAACCTGTGGCCGTCCCCTCCCGCGCCACCTTAGACGTGGCCCTACGGCCGATCACCGTGTAGTGCTTCCCACGAAGTGGGCCTGCCACCGTTATTCGGCAAGAACGATAAGAGAAGGGGAGGACATGGATCAAGACGAATGGGAGCAGTGGGAGTGACAAAAGCAACATCATTCTCATGGAGAATCCGCCAGGTGGCTTGGCGCCTTGGAGGTGCTCCAACACAGTTTCTTCCAGGAATCCCAAGATCAATAAGTAACTACCATCATGCTTGGGTAGCGCTCGTGTACTTGATCGTGCCAAAAGAGGAAGATGAATATAATGTGAGCTTGATTGGTTGGCTGGTCTAGGGAAAGGAATAGGGTTAGAGTGGCGGAAGGAGACAACCTTCATCAGCAATGGCACCAATCTAATGATGTTGGACTAAATAATATCAACCCGTTGCAACGCATATGGCCGGTATGTTCAAGTGCAGTATATGCATAGGGAGATCCAAAAGAGCTGGAGATTCAAGGGCTAAAATGTAACAACCCAGTTTTTCTTTCCGAGTTTTGGAATAAAAAAATTAATTGAATGAACGGTTTATGTTGATTGATTATTCACAAGGAATTAAAACTTCTGAGTTTATTGAAAAGCTTTTCCTTAAATAAAGTTTTCCCTAAATTTTCAAACCCAAAGGTTTTCCAAATTTATAAAAAAGTTTCTTATAAATACTTCAAATTCAAATGTTTTGTTAGAAAAACTTTTTCAAACTTTCTATTAGTCCTTGAAGGAATTCCTTTTGAGAAAATAGAATTTCCAAAATATTATTTTTTATAGATTTTATTTTATGAAATTTTAAAGAATGATTTTTGAACCCTATTCTCTATTTATGAAAAAAAATGCAAAGAAACCCCTATGGGACAAATGCATACATTATTGTAAAAAACTAGCTTTATCATGAAAACTTGTTTCTTGCTATTTCGTATTGTTTTTTAAATTTTAGAAATTGGTTTGAACTTATTTGGAGCTCAAATGCAAAAGTTATGAAAGAAATAAGAAAACAAAAAAAGAAAAATGGAAAAGAGAAAAGAGAAAAGAGAAAAAAAAGTTTCTGACCGACCGAGTAAGCCTGCGCGCTCAGCAGCCCCGCGCCGCCCCTCTCCTTTTCCTTTTTCTTTCTTTTATTTTTTTCCCTGATGGCTGGGACCCACAGTCACCACCTACCTCCAGAAGAACTCTGCGCGTATACGAGTTCGTTACTGACTCGTTTCGCCCCGATATTTAGCCCGATTTCTTGCCCCTTTTTCACAAAACTTCGCCTATATATACCCCATAACCCTCTCCCTCTTCCCCCTCCTGAAACCCTAAATAGCGCCGCTAGGCTGCGCTGATTTCTCGCCAAGGTCCGAGGTCGCCGCCGCCATAGGAGCTCGGGTCCGAGCTCAAATCACGAGGTTCCCACCGCCCCGTCCTCCCCTTGTCGCACTGCCCTCTTCGCCTCGCAGTACCACCCCTCCTTGACTCTTTTCCCCCTTGCACAGAGCAACATGGAGCCTGGAATTTGTCGCCTGAGTTCATCAACCGATAGTCGCCTCCAGCCGCCCGTCACAGCTGTTCTAGGATGCGGTCCTCGACGCCGATCACGCACACGAGACCCCTGCTTCCATTCGCACGTCGTGCGCTACTTACCCACCGCCAGAGACCGCCGGAGCACCGCCGGAGTCCACAGTGGAGCAGCCGACGTTGCCGCCGTCGTCCCGCCGGTGGGCTCCCAGCCAAAGAATATTGGCCGTCCGATCGAACACCGATCTAACGGCTATTATAGCCGATCCGTGCGAAGAGGTATCAGCCAATCAGAAGATACCACGTCACTAGGAATATTCCCTTCCAATTTAGAAATTTGACAGAAAACTCAGAAATTAGTAAAAACTTGCAAAATTCATATCTTTTGTTTTGTAACTCGGATTTTTTCAAATAATATCGTTGGATTGAGAAAAATTAGAGGAACATTTTGGTACTGTTAGTTTTCACTTTTACGTAACTTACAGATTTTCAAAATTCAAGTAGTGCTTATAGTGTTTTTGCTATATTTCAATATCTGTAAATGATTTTTGGGCGATTCCAATTGCAAATGAAAGTTTTTGGTTTTGTCTAACCATTAGCACCTGTAGAAAAATTGTTGAAAATATTTTCTTGGTAAAAGTTTATATATTTCTTAATAAAAGCTATTTTAGTCTCTATTTATCAATTATAAATTGTTTATAAAATGCTTTCAAAAATACAATTGTTTTATATCATGCATACATTCGTGGATATGTGTTTGTTTGATTGTGATGCTATGGTCATTGATTGTAAATTGTTTGCCATCGTTAGATTGTCCGGAGAGCAACGCTTGTGATTGTGACGAGTGTTTGAACGAGAACATCAAATAAGGCAAGTGTTACTTCATTCTCATATTTATTTTTCCTATGCCTGGATAAGATTAGTTTCAGTAGCAGTGCATGTGTAGGATTATTTTTATTATATATGATATGCTATGAATCCTATGTTTTTTTCCATGGCTTGATTATCCTTTGTTGATATCGTACTGTCGAATGCTTAGCTATGCCATTTTAGATGCGTAGCTTGGAATACATGATATGAGTGTTTGGAAAGTGATTGGTTACTTGTGACGCATGTGCACTTGTAGAGTTGCACCCGAGAGTCAAAGGGGTTAGACAAGATTTTGAGTAGATTGCAGGCGATCCTTACATTGGTACTGCCATGGGTGGACTAGCATTATGTATTGTATGAAATCCTTACATTGGTACCTCGATAGCTGGACTAGCATTGTGTATTGGATCTTACCCTTAGATTGGTTTTTTCGAAATGGGGGTGCCCCGGCCTCTGCATCGGAAAGATGCATACGGCCTGACTTTATTTCAATAATTCAATAAAGACTAACAAGAAGCCTTACAACAATCTTACAAACTGAAGCCACCGACTAAGGTGTGAAAGCACCACTCAACTAGTACAACGAATAGAGGATTAGACCAGGCCTTGTGCCTCGATCACTGCCATCGCCGACTGATACGTCTCCAACATATCCATAATTTTTGATGCTCCATGCTTGTTTTTACACCATTTGTTTAGAGTTTCGTTACACTTCGTGGCATTTTTATGCATTTTCCGGAACTAACCTATTAACGAGATGCCACAGTGCCAGTTCCCCGTTTTCTGCTGTTTTTGTGTTTTAGAAAAGTTACACAGGAAATATTCTCGGAATTGGACGAAACCAAAGTCAGTCGTCCAGATATTTCACTGAGCTTCCAGAACACCGAAGAGGAGACGGAGCCGGACCAGAGGGTGGCCACACCACCAGGGGGCGTGGCCCACCCCTGGCCCGCGCCGACCTGTGGTGTGGGCCCCCTGGTCCACTTCTGACGCCGCCCCTTCGCCTATAAAGACCCCCTACGGAAAAAACCTAAACACCCGATCACTTTTCCAGAACACATCGCGATCCGCCGCCGCCATCGACCCAAAGATCGGGAGGGTCCAGAAGCTCTTTCCGGCACCCTGTCGGAGAGGAGAATCGCCACCGGAGGTCTTCTTCATCGCCATGCTTGCCTCCCGTGCGATGAGTGAGTAGTCTACCTTGGACTATGGGTCCATAGCAGTAGCTAGATGGTTATCTTCTCCACCATGTGCTTCATGTTTAGATCTCATGAGCTGCCTTACATGATCGAGACTATCGTTATGTAATTCTATATGTTGTGTTTGTTGGGATCCGATGAATATTGGTGTTATGATTGAGTTGATGTACTGAATTTTATCTTATGTTATCTCTATGTTGTTTATGATCTTGCATGCTCTCCGTTGTTAGTAGCTATCTTGGCCAAGTAGTTGCTAGTGACTCCAAGAGGGGGTATTTATGCTCTCAAACGTATCTATAATTTTTGATGCTCCATGCTTGTTTTTACACCATTTGCTTAGTGTTTTATTACACTTCGTGGCGTTTTTATGCATTTTCTGGAACTAACCTATTAACAAGATGCCACAGTGCCAGTTCCCTGTTTTCTGCTATTTTTGTGTTTCAGAAAAGTTACACAGGAAATATTCTCGGAATTGGACGAAACAAAAGCCGAACATCCAGAAATTTACCGAAGCTTCCAGAAGTCCGAAGAGGAGACGGAGAGGGGCCACGGGCCGGCCACACAACAGGGCGGCGCGGCCCAGCCCCTGGCTGCGCCCCCTATGTGTGTGACCGCCCTAGTCCACTTCTGACGCTGCCCCTTCGCCTATAAAGATCCCCCGACAGGAAAAACCTATACACCCGATCAATTTTCCAGAAACACATCACGATCCGCCGCCGTCGTCGACCCAAGATCGGGAGGGTCTAGAAGCTCTTCCCGGCACCCTGCCAGAGAGGGGAATTGCCACCGGAGGTCTTCTTTATCACCATACTTGCCTCCGGCGCGATGAGTGAGTAGTCTACCTTGGACTATGGGTCCATAGCAGTAGCTAGATGGTTGTCTTCTCCACCATGTGCTTCATGTTTAGATCTCGTGAGCTGCCTTACATGATCGAGATCACCGTTATGTAATTCTACATGTTGTGTTTGTTGGGATCCGATGAATATTGGTGTTATGATTGAGTTGATGTGCTGAATATTATCTTATGTTATCTCTATGTTGTTTATGATCTTGCATGCTCTTCGTTGTTAGTAGCTATCTTGGCCAAGTAGATACTAGGGAGAAAACAACATTCTTATGTCCAAGGACATATGCTTTGTTTACATTGCACACTTTGCTTAATGCAGTTATCTGTTGTTCGCAACTTAATACTCATGGGGTGTTTGGACGATATCCCCATGAGTGGATTATTAGTCATAGATGCAGTTGGATGGCGGTCTATGTATTTTGTTATAATGCCTAGAGTAAATCTCATAGTGATCCTCTTGATATATGCACATTATCTTTATTCTATCAATTGCCCAACTGTAATTTGTTTACCCAGCATGTTGTTATTTATCTTATGGAGAGGCACCACTACTGAACTGTGTACCCCGGTCCAATTTTCTTTACATTGCTATCACCTGTTTACTTTACTCGCACTGTTTACTTTCTTGCATACTACTATTGCTTTCCACTCGATACGCTCATTCCTTTGTTTACAGTAAACCAGTGAGATTAACAACCTCATCGTAAGTTGGGAGCAAAGTTCTTTGTTGTGTTGTGTGCAGGTTCCGCGTTGCTACTAGTTGAAGATGTGCTAACAAGAATCGTTAACGGCGCCCTCGTTGGAGTGTCACTAAGCTAGCAGGCATCACCTTCTTGAGTTTGGCTTTTTCCTACTGGACGATTAAACCTTGGTTTCATAACTGAGGGAAAACTTGCTGCTATACTCATCACACCTTCTCTTGGGGTTTCCGACTGGCCGGTCATTTACATCATCAACACCGAGCCACCAACAAGTTTTCTGGCGCCATTGTCGGGGAGAAAGAAGACTTCTGCAAGGGGAGTTTCGCACGCACATCCTTTACTTTGTTTATAGTTTTGCTTTTACTTTATTTTTGCTTGCATCGTTTTTATCAAAAACACAAAAAAATTAATTTCCTATTAGTTGTTTTTACATGTCTGCTTTTAGCTTTGCTAGAATGGGTACTCATGAGAACACCAAGTTGTGTGATTTTACTAGCACTAATAATAGTGATTTTATCTGCACTCCTATTGCGCCACCTGCTCCTGCTTCTGATTTTTATGATATTAAGCCTGCTTTGTTGAACATTGTTATGAAAGAGCAATTTTCTGGTGCTAGTACTGATGATGCTGCAGCTCATCTCAACAATTTTGTTGAGCTATGTGAGATGCAGAAATATAAGGATGTAGAGAGTGATATTATTAAGCTAAAGTATTGATTCATGGGCTAAGTGTAAGGATGCTTTTATTGGAAGATACTATCCTCCTGCTAAGATTATAGCTTTGCGTAGCAATATTATGAAGTTTAGCCAGTTTGATAATGAACATGTTGCTCAGGCTTGGGAAAGAATGAAATCTATGATAAAGAATTGCCCTACTCATGGACTGACTACTTGGATGATTATCCAAACTTTTTATGCAGGACTGAATTTTTCTTCAAGGAACCTATTGGATTCAGCAGCTGGAGGCACTTTTATGTCCCTTACCTTGGGCGCCGCAACCAAGCTTCTCGACAATATGATGGTAAATTATTCTGAATGGCACACCGAGAGAGCTCCACAAGGTAAGAAGGTAAATTCTGTTGAGGAAACCTCTTCCTTGAGTGATAAAATTGATGCTATAATGCTTATGCTTTCCAATGATAGGACTCATGTTGATCCTAATAATGTTCCTTTAGCCTCTTTGGTTGCTCAAAAAGAGCATGTTGATGTAAACTTCATTAGAAATAATAATTTTAACAACAATGCTTATAGGAACAATTTTGCTAGTAACAATTATAGGCAGTATCCTTCTACCAATGGTAATGGTTATGGTAACTCTTATGGTAATTCCTCCAACAACACTAGGGCCGCGCCCTCTGAGCTTGAAGTCATGCTCAAGGACTTCATCGGTAAGCAAACTTCTTTTAACCAGTCTGTTGAGGAAAAGTTAGGCAAAATTGATATTCTTGCTTATAAAGTTGATAGCCTTGCTCTTGATATTGAACTTCTGAAATTAACAGTGTTGCCTAATGATGTGAAGGAGAACAATACTTTTGCCACTGCTAACGCTATCCAAGTTAGAGTTGATGAAAATGTTGGGATGTTAGTAGAATTGCATGCCAGGTGGGAAAGAGAAGATGAGATGGCTAGAAAGATGAGGGTATGTACCATTACTACCTCTAATGATGTTGTTCCTAATGCTAGCAATCCTCTTACTTTGATTGGTGTAGAGAAAACTCCTACTCCTAGTGTTAAAAAGCCCAAAACAGCTAAAACTTTTTCTCAAAAGAGTGCTAAAAATTTTCGGAGTGTAGGAGATGATAGCTCTATTACTTTTAATGATTTTTATGTTGATGGCTGCAATATATCTGAAGTTATTTTGTTCTTGCAAAAGCTTGCTTCGACTCCTAATGCTAGTCCTATAAATGTTGCTTTTACTAAGCATATTACCAATGCTCTCATGAAAATTAGGGATGAAAAGTTGAAGCAAAAAGCTTCTATTCCCAAGAAGTTAGAAGATGGTTGGGAACCCATCATTGATATGCATGTTAATGGTTTTGATTGCCATGCTTTATGTGATCTAGGTGCTAGTATTTCTATTATGCCTAGAAAAATTTATGACATGCTTGATTTACCACCGCTTGAAAAGTGTTATTATGATGTTCCTATTGCTGATGTTGCTAAGAAGAAACCTTTGGGAAGGATTAATGATGTTTTTATTATGGTTAACAATAACCTTGTTCCCGTTGATTTTCTTGTTATGGATGTTGAATGCAATGCTTCATGTCCTATTATCTTGGGAAGACCCTTTCTTCGAACTGTAGGTGCCATCATTGATATGAGGGAAGGCACCATCAAATACCAATTCCCACTCAAGAAAGGTATGGAACACTTCCCTAGAAAGATAAAGAAATTATTTTTTGACTCTATTCTTAGAGCAAACTATGAACTTGATGCTTCATCACTTGATATTACTTGATTCACACTTTCTGCGTCTAGCTCAAAGGCGTTAAAGAAAAGCACTCTAGGGAGATAACCCATTGTTTTACTTTCAGTACTCTTGGGAGATAACCCATTATTTGAGTCTTGGAAGTTATTACTACTGTAATAACCGCTCCTTATCATTTTTATTTCGTTGTTGTGCCAAGGGAAACCTCTAATTTGAGTGAGGTAAGATTTAGGGATGTTGCTGTCCTGAAACAGATTTCGGTGCTGCACCGTAAAAATTCGTGAAAATTCTCAGAATATCTTTTTGACCTGCGATTTCTTGTGCATATGCCCCAGGTTATATCCAAACTTTCATTAGTTGTACACTTTCTGATTTGAGCAACAGAAATGCTCAAAAAAATCGACCTTTGTCAGCTGTTCTGTTTTGACAGATTTCTACCACTATTTGTGTTTGCCTCTTTATCGCTTTCTTTTTTAGTTCTTTTGATCACGGAACTTTTGGGGAAGTTGCTACAGTAGTATATTCTTTATATGTGGTGGTTTTGAGTTGAAATCTGAAGCAAAAAGGGTTGATTCATTATTATGCTTACACTAATATTCCTAATAGAATTGTGTTTAGTTTTGTATGAAGGAAGTTTTCAAGTGTAAGGATTGGAGAACGATGAGATGAGTTGAAGAATGGACAAAAGCTCAAGCTTGGGGATGCCCATGCACCCCAAGAAATATCTAAGAGGTACAAGCGTCAAAGCTTGGGGATGCCCCCGAGGCACCCCTTCTTCATCGGCAAAAATCAGGTCACCTTTCAACACACTATATTTTTATTGCTTCATGCACTATGCATTTTTCTTGGAGCGTATTGTCTTTAGTTTTCAGTTTTGTTTTGTTTTGTTTGGTGCAATAAATAGTTGGACCCCAACAAATTTCTTTTGAAGAAGTTGCCTTGCTTTTCATTTGCCAAGAACACTCCATTTTTCACTCTTATCGTTTAACGAGTGTTCTCTTTTTCTAGAATTGCGTTTAGCTTTCGTTTTTCTCCTTAATTTTTGTTCAGATCTTGTTATATCTTTATATCAAGGTGTATTTTGAACTCTGGTCCATGTTGGTTTTCATCAAAAGAGTTGTTTTAAAAAGGTTCGAACGGTGTAGGAAAAGAGAAAATTTTCATGCAAAAAAGTGGTACAAAAAGGAGCTTGTGTAGACTGCGGCCTAGGCTTTTGCATGTCGTGCTTGATGTCTTTTTGATAGTATGCTTAGTGGTTTTTCTATAGCATGACTTATCTCAAATGACTGAGATTGCTTAATGAGCCTTTGAAAAAATCATGCGTTGTTTTTATTATTTGGAAGCATTAATTTGGTTTTCTCCTTGATGCTTTATTTGGGTTGACTTGGCGCATGCTCACACATGTTTGACTCATACAAAGTCGCCATAAGCCTTTATGATCATTTAATTTTTGACTTTTGATGCCATCTTATGCTTCTTTTAATGTTGCTTTGTCATTTTGCATGATTATGACCATTATTGCTCTCTTAGTTGGTCGCTCCCAGTCTTTTGCTAGCCCTCATTTTGTACTGAGTATGAGCTCTACTCGTGCATCCAACTCCCAAAAACCAAGTTGTTCCAATTTGTCCACTATAAATTCCTATGCATGGTATTTGCAAGCCATTCCAAGTAAATTTTCATGTGCTACCTTTGAAAAAACCTTCAAAATACTTCTCGTTTTGTGACACTGTTTTCAGCTCATGGGGACGTAGTGGTCGGATTTGCTATCTTCCATATTGTTTATTCCAAAAAGAAAAGACAAAAGGCACTCCTCCATGGTAAGTGAATGTTGGTGGGCACCCGATGGAATCGGTTAGCCATGGTTGGAGAAAGGAAAAAGGTGGGGAGTAGTGCCAAGCTTTATAAAAGAGCACAAAAGTGTCAATCTCTCTCAAAAACTTGCTTCATTTTTGTATGGAAGTTAGTAAGAACCCCATTGCTAGTCGTTGACAAAGACAACCACCTCTCAAAACCCAATTTTTATCTCTCTGTTTTACAAATGAAAAGCTCTAGCACATGTTTAATCACTGCTTCCCTCTGCGAAGGGCCTTTTTTTTACTTTTATGTTGAGTCACCACCTTCTATCTTTATGCACCGTCTAAGAGAGCATAGTTGTCATTCTGAGTATAATGTGCATTGTCCCAAAGTTTTCATTGATTGATTCATGATTTTGGTTTCACTTGTTCTTAAATTACTTGTATCTAGTCGCCCTCTTAAACTTGAAGGTGTCCTATGCACTTATGTTTTGCTCTTTCATGAAGGACAAGCTGAAAACCATTTGCTATGTTTTTCCATATAATTTGAACACACGTTTGACTTTCTTTGTTTCATTTTCATGTTATAACATGGTTGCTAAGTTTCTTCTATCAAGATTATATCTTTCATGCCCATGTTTTAAGTTCTTTTGATCCCAGCACTCAATGCTTTACATAGATGATCAAGATTGTGTAGGTGCATGTCACCTCAAAAATTATTTCTTTTGTTATCACTTACCTACTCGAGGACGAGCAGGAGTTAAGCTTGGGGATGCTGATACATCTCAAACGTATCTATAATTTTTGATGCTCCATGCTTGTTTTTACACCATTTTCTTAGTGTTTTGTTACACTTCGTGGCGTTTTTATGCATTTTCCGGAACTAACCAATTAACAAGATTGATGACCCACAAGTATAGGGGTTGTATCGTAGTACTTTTGATAAATAAGAGTGTCGAACCCAACGAGGAGCAGAAGGTATTGACAAGTGGTTTTGATCAAGGATTCACTGTAAATACTAGCAAACGGGTTTTCAGGGGTATTTGGCAATGCAAGTAAATAAAGTGCGAGTAAATAAAAGACAGTAATAATAATTGCAGCAAGTGGCCCAATCCTTTCTAGAGCAAAGGACAAGCCGGTTGTCTAACTTATGATGACCAAACGTTCTCGAGGACATACGGGAGTTTCTGTCAACTGCTTTCACTTCATTCCTCTAAATAATCTTTATTGGTTTGATAAGTGTTATGGGGGTGAACCTGTGCTAGCGCACTACCCTTACTAGGATAAATACATACTTGTGATTATACCCCTTGCAAGCATCCGCAAATACAAGAAAGTAATTAAGATAAATCTAACCACAGCCTTAAACTCTAAGATCCTACGCTCCCTGGTGTAATGGTTTCCTAACGGAGGTTTAGGTTTCTGTCACTCCAGCAACCCCACAATTAGTAGCGAAATACACAATGCATCTCACTAGGCCCATAAATGGTGAAGTATCATGTAGTCGACATTCACATGACACCACTAGTGAAATAACACCACAACAAATAAATATCAAACCATTAAATATTACTCAACAATAATTCACTACTAACATCTTGACTTCTCCCATGTCCTCAAGAACTAAACGAACTACTCACAAGACATCATATGGATCATGATTAGAGGTGAAATAATGGTAAATAACAATCTGAACATAAACCTTAATTCAACGGTTCCACTCAATAGCATCAACCATAAGAGTAATTAACACCGGAAAAGTTTCTCCTAAGAATTTAACAAGATCCAACACAAGATGTTACAGCAGGATGGCGTGGTGATTGTGAAGATGAAGGTGCTAGTGATGGAGATGATGATGATGATGATCCCGATGAAGTCCGGCAACAGCACCAGAAAAGAGCTTGGTGCGGCACGGTGTTGATAATGTAAAGCACCGTCTAGTTGGGAACCCCAAGAGGAAGGTATGTGATACGTCTCCAACGTATCCATAATTTTTGATGCTCCATGCTTGTTTTTACACCATTTGTTTAGAGTTTCATTACACTTTGTGGCATTTTTATGCATTTTCCGGAACTAACCTATTAACGAGATGCCACAGTGCTAGTTCCCTGTTTTCTGCTGTTTTTGTGTTTCAGAAAAGTTACACAGGAAATATTCTCGGAATTGGACGAAACCAAAGCCAGACGTCCAGATATTTCACGGAGCTTCCAGAACACCGAAGAGGAGACGATGCCGGACCAGAGGGCGGCCACACCACCAGGGGGCGCGACCGACCCCTGGCCCGCGCTGGCCTGTGGTGTGGGCCCCCTGGTCCACTTCTGACGCCGCCCCTTCGCCTATAAAGACCCCCCGATGGGAAAATCCTAAACACCTGATCACTTTTCCAGAACACATCGCGATCCACCGCCGCTGTCGACCCGAAGATCGGGAGGGTCCAGAAGCTCTTCCCGGCACCCTACCGGAGAGGCGAATCGCCACCGGAGGTCTTCTTCATCGCCATGCTTGCCTCCAGCGCGATGAGTGAGTAGTCTACCTTGGACTATGGGTCCATAGCAGTAGCTAGATGGTTGTCTTCTCCACCATGTTCTTCATGTTTAGATCTCGTGAGCTGCCTTACATGATCGAGATCACCGTTATGTAATTCTACATGTTGTGTTTGTTGGGATCCGATGAATATTGGTGTTATGATTGAGTTGAAGTACTGAATTTTATCTTATGTTATCTCTATGTTGTTTATGATCTTGCATGCTCTCCGTTGTTAGTAGCTATCTTGGCCAAGTTGTTGCTAGTGACTCCAAGAGGGGGTATTTATGCTCGATAGTGGGTTCATGCCTCTATTTAATCTGGGAGAGTGACAGAAACCTCTAAGGTTGTAGATGTGTTGTTGCTACTAGGGGGAAAACAACATTCATATGCTCGAGGGCATTGATGCTCCAAGTGAATGTGGCAACAGACAGTCCTTGTGCGTGGTGAATGACCAGCCCGTTGGGAACCCCAAGAGGAATGTATGATGAGTGCAGCAGCAAGTTTTCCCTCAGTTTAAGAAACCAAGGTTTATCGAACAGGAGAAAAGAGACAATGACGACTGAAGGTGATGCGGACTGGCTTAGTAACACTCCAACAAGGGCGCCGTTTAACGATACTTGTTGACTCGTCTTCGGCCAGTAGCAACGCGGAACCTGCACACAACACAAACAAATACTTTGTCCCCAACTTGCGATGAGGTTGTCAATCTCACCGGTTTGCTTGAAACAAAGGTTATGAGTGTATCGAGTGGAAAACAGTAGTAATATGCGAGTAAAGTAAACAGTGCGGGAAAAGTAAACAGGTGATTGCAATATGATTAAAATAGGACCGGGGTCCACAGTTCACTAGTGGTGTCTCTCCATAGATAAATAACATGCTGGGTAAACAAATTACAGTTGGGCAATTGATAGAATAAAGATAACGTGATATGTCAAGAAGATCACTATGAGATTTACTCTGGGCATTACAACAAAATACATAGACCGCCATCCAACTGCATCTATGACTAATAATCCACCCCCGGGGATATCATCCGAACACCCTAGAAGTATTAAGTTGCGAACAACAGATAATTGCATTAAGCAAAGTGTGTAATGTAAACAAAGCATATGCCCTTGAGCATATGAATGTTGTTTTCTCCCTAGTAGCAACAGCACATCTACCACCTTAGAGGTTTCTGTCACTCCCCCAGGTGAAATAGAGACATGAACCCACTATCGAGCATAAATACCCCCTCTTGGAGTCACTAGCAACTACTCGGCCAAGATAGCTACTAACAACGGAGAGCATGCAAGATCATAAACAACATAGAGATAACAAAAGATATAATTCAGTACAGCAACTTAATCATAAACACCAATATTCATCGGATCCCAACAAACCAACATCATAGAATTACATAACGGTGATCTCAATCATGTAGGGCAGCTCATGAGATCTAAACATGAAGCACATGGTGGAGAAGACAACCATCTAGCTACTGCTATGGACCCATAGTCCAAGGTAGACTACTCACTCATCGCTCTGGAGGCAAGCATGGCGATGAAGAAGACCTCCGGTGGCGATTCCCCTCTCCGGCAGGGTGCCGGGAAGAGCTTCTGGACCCTCCCGATCTTCGGGTCGACGGCGGCGGCGGATCGCGATGTATTCTGGAAAACTGATCGGGGCCTTAGGTTTTTCTCGTCAGGGGGTATATATAGGCGAAGGGGCGATGTCAGAGGAGGGACCATGCCCCCTCACACGGGGCTGGCGCGGCCAGGGGGTGGCCGCGCCGCCCCTGTGTCTGGGGCCCACGTGGCCCCCCTCCGTTAGCTCTTCGGATGTCTGGAAGCCTCCCCTTGATATAAGACTTCAGGAACTTGTTTCGTCCAATTCCGAGAATATTTCCTGTGTATCACTTCTGAAACACAAAAACAGCAGAAAACAGGAAACTGGCACTGTGGCACTTCGTTAATAGGTTAGTTCCAGAAAATGTATAAAAGTACCACTAAGTGTAACGAAACAATAGGCAAATGGTGTAAAAACAAGCATGGAGCATCAAAAATTATAGATACGTTTGAGACGTATCAAGCATCCCCAAGCTTAACTCCTGCTCGTCCTCGAGTAGGTAAGTGATAACAAAGAATAATTTTTGAGGTGACATGCACCTACACAATCTTGATCATATATGCAAGCATTGGTGAGCTGGGATCAATAGAACTTAAAACATGGGCATGAAAGATATAATCATGACAGTAAGAACTTAGCAACCATGTTGTAAACATGCAAATGAACACAAACAAAAGATCATGATAATGAAACAATGAAAGTCAAACGTGTGTTCAAATCATAAGGAAAAACATACAAATGGTTTTCAGCTTGTCCTTCAAAGAGAGCAAAACATAAATGCATAGGACACCTCAAAGTTTAAGAGGGCGACTAGATACAAATAACTTAAGAACAAGTGAAACCAACAATATGAGTCAATCAATGAACTTTGGGACAATGCATATCACACTAAGAATGACAACTATGCTCTCTTAATGGTGCATAAAGAAAGAAGGTGGTGACTCAACATAAAAGTAAAAGAAATTCCCTTCGCAGAGGGAAGCAGTGATTTAAACATGTGCTAGAGCTTTTCATTTGTAAAACAGAGAGATAAAACTTGATTTTGAGAGGTGGTTGTCTTTGTCAACGACTGGCAATGGGGTTCTTACTATCTTCCATACAAAAATAAGCAAGTTTTTGAGAGAGAGATTGGCACTTCGTGCTCTTTTTATAAAACTTGGCACTCCTCCCCACCTTTTCCTTTCACATACCATGGCTAACCGATTCCATCGGGTGCCCACCAACATTCACATTCTTTGGAGGAGTGCCTTTTTTTCTTTCTTTTTTCCTTTTTTTTCTTTTTTGGAATAAGCAATATGGAAGATAGCAAATCCGACCACTACGTCCCCATGAGCTGAAAACAGTGTCACAAAGCGAGAAGTATTTTGAAGGTTTTTGAAAGGTAGCACACGAAAATTTTACTTTGGAATGGCTTACAAATACCATGCATAGGAATTTATAGTGGACACAATGGCAAACTTGGCTTTTAGGAGTTGGATGCACGAGTAGAGCTCATACTCAGTACAAGGCGAGGGCTAGCAAAAGACTGGGAGCGACCAACTAAGAGAGCAATAATGGCCATAATCATGCAAACCGACAAAGCGACATTAAAAGAAGCATACGATGGCATCAAAAGTCAAAAACTAAATGATCATGAAGGCTAATGGCGACTTTGTAAGAGTCTAACATGTGTGAGCATGCGCCAAGTCAACCCAAGTAAAGCATCAAGGAGAAAACCAAAATAATGCTTCCATACAATAAAAACAACGCATGATTTTTTCAAAGGCTCATTAAGCAATCTCAGTTATTTGAGACAAGTCATGCTACAGCAAAACCACTAAGCATACTATCAAAAAGACATCAAGCATGACATGAAAAAGCCTAAGCCGCAGTCTACACAAGCTCCTTCTTGTACCACTATTTTGCACAAAGCATTTTCTCTTTTCCAACACCATTTGAAATTTTTATAAACACCTCTTTTGATGAAAACCAATAAAGATCAGAGGCAAAAATACACCTTGATGAAAAGATATGACAAGATCTGAACGCAAATCAAGGCGAAAACGAAAACCAAAAGCAGTAGCAGAAAACGTAGAACACTCGATTTTTAATAAGAGTGAAAACTAGAGCGTTCTTTGCAAATGAAAACGAGTACATCTCCTCCAAAGGAAAATTTGTTGGGGTCCAACCATTTATTGCAGCAAACAAACAAACTAAACAAACTAAGAAAACTAAAACGACTGACGCTCCAAGAAAAACACATAGTGCATGAAGCAATAAAAATATAGTGTTTTGAAAGGTGACCTGATTTTTGCCGATGAAGAAGGGGTGCCTCGGGGGCATCCCCAAGCTTTGACGCTTGTACTTCTTGGATATTTCTTGGGGTGATGCATGGGCATCCCCAAGCTTGAGCTTTTGTCCATTCTTCAACTCATCTCATCATTCTCCAATCCCTACACTTGAAAACTTCCTTTATACAAAACTAAACACAATTCTATTAGCAACATTAGTGTAAGCATAAAATATATTCAACCTCCTTTAGCTTCAGGTTTCAACCCAAAACCACCACATATAAAGTATATACTACTGTAGCAACTTCCACAAGAGTTCCATGATCAAAAAGAACTCAAAAGAAAGCGATAAAGTGGCAAAAACAAATATTGGCAGAAATCTGTCAAAACTGAACAGCTGACAAAGGACGAATTTTTGAGGGATTTTCTGTTGCTCAAATCAAAAAGTGTTCAACTAAGAAAAGTTTGGATATAACCTGGGGCATATGCACAAGAAATCGCAGGTCCAAAAGATAAACAGAGAATTTTTACGAATTTTTACGGTGCAGCACCGAAAACAGTTTTAGGACAGCAATAACCCCAAATCTTTACCTCGCTCAAATGAGAGGCTTCTCTTGACACAAAAACGAAATAAACAAGATAAGGAGTGGTCATTACAGTAGTAATGACTTCCAAGACTCAAATAAAAGAAAAAGTACTAAAAAGTAAACAATGGGTTATCTCCCAAGAGTGCTTTTCTTTAACGCCTTTGAGCTAGGCGCAGAAAATTGCGAATCAAGTAATATCAAGTGATGAAGCATCAAGCTCATAATTTGCTCTAAGAATAGAGTCAAAAAGTAATTTCTTTCTTTTCCTAGGGAAGTGTTCCATACCTTTCTTTAGTGGGAATTGATACTTGATAGTGCCTTCCCTCATATCAATAATAGCACCTACAGTTCGAAGAAAAGGTCTTCCCAAAATAATAGGACATGAAGCATGGCATTCAACGTCCATAACAAGAAAATCAACGGGAACAAGGTTATTGTTAACCACAATAATAACATCATTAATCCTTCCCAAAGGTTTCTTCTTAGCAACATCAGCAATAGGAACATCAAAATAACATTTTTCAAGCGGTGGTAAATCAAGCATGTCATAAATCTTTCTAGGCATGATGGAAATACTAGCACCTAGATCACATAAAGCATGGCAATCATAACCATTAACATGCATATCAATGATGGGTTCCCAACCATCTTCTAACTTCTTGGGAACAGAGGCTTTTTGCTTCAACTTTTCATCCCTAATCTTTATGAGAGCATTGGTAATATGCTTAGTAAAAGCAATATTTAAAGAACTAGCATTGGGAGTCAAAGCAAGCTTTTGCAAGAACAAAATTACTTCAGATATATTGCAGCCATCAACATCAAAATCATTAAAAGAAATAGAGCTATCATCTCCCACACTCCGAAAAATTTCAGCACTCTTTTGAGAAAAAGTTTTGGCAGTTTTAGGCTTTTTAACACAAGGAGTGGGAGTTTTCTCTACACCAATCAAAGTAAGAGGGTTGCTATCAGTAGGAATAACATCATTAGAGGTAGTAATAGTACATACCTTCATCTCTCTAGCCATCTCATCTTCTCTTTCCCACCTGGCATGCAATTCCGCTAACAATCTAATATTTTCATCAATTCCAACTTGGGTAGCATTAGCGGCAGCAACAATATTGCTCACATTCACATCATTAGGAAACACTTTTAGTTTCAGAAGTTCAACATCATGAGCAAGGCTATCAACTTTAGAAGCAAGAATATCAATTTTGCCTAACTTTTCCTCAACAGACTTATTAAAAGCGGTTTGTTTACCGATGAAGTCCTTGAGCATTACCTCACGCTCGGAGGGCGCGGCCCTAGTGTTGTTGTAGGAATTACCATAAGAATTACCATTGGTAGAAGGATACGGCCTATAATTGTTACTAGCAAAATTGTTCCTATAAGCATTGTTATTAAAATTATCGTTTCTAATGAAATTCACATCAACTTGCTCTTCTTGAGCAACCAGAGAGGCCAAAGGAACATTATTAGGATCAACATGAGTCCTATCATTAGCAAGCATAGCCATAATGGTATCAATCTTATCATTCAAGGAAGAGGTTTCCTCAACAGAATTTACCTTCTTACCTTGTGGAGCTCTCTCGGTGTGCCATTCAGAATAATTTACCAGCATGTTGTCGAGTAGCTTTGATGCGGCGCCCAATGTAAGGGACATAAAAGTGCCTCCAGCAGCTGAATCGAGTAGGTTCCTTGAAGAAAAATTCAGTCCTGCATAAAAAGTTTGGATAATCATCCAAGTAGTCAGTCCATGAGTGGGGCAATTCTTTACCATAGATTTCATTCTTTCCCAAGATTGAGCAACATGTTCATTATCAAACTGAGTAAACTTCATAATATTGCTACGCAAAGCTATAATCTTAGCAGGAGGATAGTATCTACCAATAAAAGCATCCTTACACTTGGCCCATGAATCAATACTATTCTTAGTCAAAGATAGCAACCAATCTTTAGCTTTTCCTCTCAAAGAAAAAGGAAACAACTTGAGCTTAATAATATCACTATCAACATCCTTATATTTCTGCATCTAACATAGCTCAACAAAATTGTTGAGATGAGCTGCAGCATCTTCAGTACTAGCACCAGAAAATTGCTCTTTCATAACAAGGTTCAATAAGGCAGGCTTAATCTCATAAAAAGTGGTAGCAGGAACAGTTGGTGCAATAGGAGTGCAGATAAAATCACTATTGTTCGTGCTAGCAAAGTCACACAACTTGGTGTTTTCAGGAGTACCCATTTCAGCAAAACGAAAGTAAACAAGTAAAAACAGCTACCAAGGATTCTAATTTTTTTGGATTTTTGATATAAAAAGCAATGCAGGTAAAATAAAATAAAGTAAAGCAAAACAAATAACAAAGTAAAGAATGTGTGTGCGAAGAACTCCCCTCGCAGAAGTCTTCTCTCTTCCCCGGCAACGGCGCCAGAAAAATAGCTGATGCTCCAAGTGAATGTGGCAACATACAGTCCTTGTGCGTGGTAAATGACCAGCCCGTTGGGAACCCCAAGAGGAAGGTATGATGAGTGCAGCAGCAAGTTTTCCCTCAGTTTAAGAAACCAAGGTTTATCGAACAGGAGAAAAGAGACAATGACGACTGAAGGTGATGCGGACTGGCTTAGTAACACTCCAACAAGGGCGCCGTTTAACGATACTTGTTGACTCGTCTTCGGCCAGTAGCAACGCGGAACCTGCACACAACACAAACAAATACTTTGTCCCCAACTTGCGATGAGGTTGTCAATCTCACCGGTTTGCTTGAAACAAAGGTTATGAGTGTATCGAGTGGAAAACAGTAGTAATATGCGAGTAAAGTAAACAGTGCAGGAAAAGTAAACAGGTGATTGCAATATGATTAAAATAGGACCGGGGTCCACAGTTCACTAGTGGTGTCTCTCCATAGATAAATAACATGCTGGGTAAACAAATTACAGTTAGGCAATTGATAGAATAAAGATAACGTGATATGTCAAGAAGATCACTATGAGATTTACTCTGGGCATTACAACAAAATACATAGACCGCCATCCAACTGCATCTATGACTAATAATCCACCCCCGGGGATATCATCCGAACACCCTAGAAGTATTAAGTTGCGAACAACAGATAATTGCATTAAGCAAAGTGTGTAATGTAAACAAAGCATATGCCCTTGAGCATATGAATGTTGTTTTCTCCCTAGTAGCAACAGCACATCTACCACCTTAGAGGTTTCTGTCACTCCCCCAGGTGAAATAGAGACATGAACCCACTATCGAGCATAAATACCCCCTCTTGGAGTCACTAGCAACTACTCGGCCAAGATAGCTACTAACAACGGAGAGCATGCAAGATCATAAACAACATAGAGATAACAAAAGATATAATTCAGTACAGCAACTTAATCATAAACACCAATATTCATCGGATCCCAACAAACCAACATCATAGAATTACATAACGGTGATCTCAATCATGTAGGGCAGCTCATGAGATCTAAACATGAAGCACATGGTGGAGAAGACAACCATCTAGCTACTGCTATGGACCCATAGTCCAAGGTAGACTACTCACTCATCGCTCCGGAGGCAAGCATGGCGATGAAGAAGACCTCCGGTGACGATTCCCCTCTCCGGCAGGGTGCCGGGAAGAGCTTCTGGACCCTCCCGATCTTCGGGTCGACGGCGGCGGCGGATCGCGATGTATTCTAGAAAACTGATCGGGGCCTTAGGTTTTTCTCGTCAGGGGGTATATATAGGCGAAGGGGCGATGTCAGAGGAGGGACCACGCCCCCTCACACGGGGCTGGCGCGGCCAGGGGGGTGGCCGCGCCGCCCCTGTGTCTGGGGCCCACGTGGCCCCCCTCCGTCAGCTCTTCGGATCTCTGGAAGCCTCCCCTTGATATAAGACTTCAGGAACTTGTTTCGTCCAATTCCGAGAATATTTCCTGTGTATCACTTCTGAAACACAAAAACAGCAGAAAACAGGAAACTGGCATTGTGGCACTTCGTTAATAGGTTAGTTCCGGAAAATGTATAAAAGTACCACTAAGTGTAACGAAACAATAGGCAAATGGTGTAAAAACAAGCATGGAGCATCAAAAATTATAGATACGTTTGAGACGTATCAGGCATATGCTTTGTTTACATTACACACTTTGCTTAATGCAATTATCTGTTGTTCGCAACTTAATACTTGTGGAGTTCTCGGATTGATTCGCCATAAGTGGATTATTAGTCATAGATGCAGTTGGATGGCAGTCTATGTATCTTGTTGTAATGCCCAGAGTAAATCTCATAGTGATCCTCTCGACATATGCACGTTGTCTTTATTCTATCAATTGCCCAACTGTAATTTGTTTACCCAGCATGTATTATTTTATCTTATGGAGAGACACCACTAGTGAACTGTGGACCCCAGTCCTATTTCCTTTATATTGCTATCACATGTTTACTTTACTCGCACTATTTACTTTAATATTACTGTCACTTTTCACTCGATGCGCTCATACCCTTTGTTTCAAGCAAATCGGTGAGATTGACAACCTCATCGTAAGTTGGGAACAAAGTATTTGGTTGTGTTGTGTGCAGGTTCCATGTTGCCGCTCGCAAAGCAAAGCTTGGACGAGGCGCCCTATAAATTGTCCAGAGCTGTCGCGAAGCTAGCGGGCATCACCTTCAGTCGTTTGGCTTTCTCCTACTGGATTGACTACCTTGGTTTCATAACTGAGGGAAAAACTTGCTGCTATATTCATCAAACCTTGCTCTTGGGGTCTTCTAACTGGCCAGTCATTTACTATACACAATCAAGTTTTCTGACATCATCATCACCGCGCCATAAATAGTATGATGAATATAGCAGCAAGGTTTTCCCTCAGTAAGAAACCAAGGTTTGTCGATCAGGAGAGGAAGAAGCCAATACTCCAGAAGGTGATGCTTGCTAGTCTAGTGACAATCCAACAAGGGCGCCGTTTACGATCAAACGAGTTAGCGCATCTTCAACTAGTAGCAATGTGGAACCTGCACACAACACAACCAAATACTTTGCTCCCAACTTACGATGAGGTTGTCAATCTCACCGGTTTGCTGTAAACAAAGGAATGAGCGTATCGAGTGGAAAATAGTAATAGTATGCGAGTAAAGTAAACAGTGCGAGTAAAGTAAACAGTGCGAGTAAAGTAAACAGGTGATAGCAATATAAAGGAAATAGGACCAGGGTCCACAGTTCACTAGTGGTGTCTCTCCATAAGATAAAATAACACATGCTGGGTAAACGAATTACAGTTGGGCAATTGATAGAATAAAGACAACGTGATATGTCAAGAGGATCACTATGAGATTTACTCTGGGCATTACAACAAGATACATAGACCACCATCCAACTGCATCTATGACTAATAATCCACCTGTGGCGAATCAATCCGAGAACTCCACAAGTATTAAGTTGCGAACAACAGATAACTGCATTAAGCAAAGTGTGTAATGTAAACAAAGCATATGCCCTCGAGCATATGAATGTTGTTTTCCCCCTAGTAGCAACAACACATCTACAACCTTAGAGGTTTCTGTCACTCCCCCAGATTAAATAGAGGAATGAACCCACTATCGAGCATAAATACCCTCTCTTGGAGTCACTAGCAACTACTCGGCCAAGATAGCAACTAACAACGGAGAGCATGCAAGATCATAAACAACATAGAGATAACATAAGATAAAATTCAGTACATCAACTCAATCATAACACAAATATTCATCGGATCCCAACAAACACAACATGTAGAATTACATAACGGTGATCTCGATCATGTAAGGCAGCTCACGAGATCTAAACATGAAGCACATGGTGGAGAAGACAACCATCTAGCTACTGCTATGGACCCATAGTCAAAGGTAGACTACTCACTCATCGCGCCGAAGGCAAGCATGGCAATGAAGAAGACCTCCGGTGGCGATTCCCCTCTTCGGTAGGGTGTCGCGAAGAGCTTCTAGACCCTCTCGATCTTCGGGTCGACGGCGGCGGCGGATCGCGATGTATTCTGGAAAAGTGATCAGGTCATTTGGTTTTTCCCGTCGGGGGGTCTTTATAGGTGAAGGGGCGGCGTCAGAGGTGGACCAGGGGGCCCACACCACAGGCTAGCGTGGGCTAGGGCCAGGCCGTGCCCCCTGGTGGTGTGGCCACCCTCTGGCTCGGCTCCGTCTCCTCTTCGGTGTTCTAGAAGCTCCTGTGAATATCTGGACTTCTGGCTTTTGTTTCGTCCAATTTCGAGAATATTTCCTGTGTAACTTTTCTGAAACACAAAAACAGCAGAAAACAGGGAACTGGCACTGTGGCATCTCGTTAATAGGTTAGTTCCGAAAAATGCATAAAAATGCCACGAAGTGTAACGAAACACTAAGCAAATGGTGTAAAAATAAGCATGGAGCATCAAAAATTATGGATACATTGGAGACGTATCAGCATCCCCAAGCTTAACTCCTGCTCGTCCTCGGGTAGGTAAGTGATAACAAAAGAAATAATTTTTAAGGTGACATGCACCTACACAATCTTGATCATATATGTAAGCGTTGTGCGCTGGGATCAAAAGAACTTAAAACATGGGCATGAAAGATATAATCTTGATAGAAGAATCTTAGCAACCATGTTATAACATGAGAAAGAACACAAACAAAAGATCATGAAAATGAAACAATGAAAGTCAAACGTGTGTTCAAATCACAAGGAAGAACATACAAATGGTTTTCAGCTTGTCCTTCATGGAGAGCAAAACATAAAGGGATTTCTATTTTCGTGCCCCTGGTTCGTTAGTTGTACTCAGTTTTCCCCAGCTCGTTAGTTTTTCCTCAGTTTTCCCCAAGCCGTTGTCTGAAACCATCACCAGTGCTGGAACAGCCGGTTGCCCGACGGTTGAACACCTTTGACCGTTAACTGCTGACTAGTGGGGCCACGTAGAGCCCGCAAAGACACGTCAGAGCATCCATCGTTGTTTGACCGTAAGCATCGCCGTATCCCTGACCAAAACGCGGACGAGTGGGGCTTCGGTATATCGAATGACAAGTGGGGCCATGACGCTAATACAAGGGGCAATACACGGGTAGGATTAGATTTTTAAACAGAGCTCTACAGCGATGGCACGGAGGAGGTGGCCTGTGGGGTGCCGAAATGAGATCGACGTCCACAAAGAACTGCATGAGGCGAGACCAGACGCATTAGATAGATATGATCTGGACGCGTTTAACCATGCAAAGAAGAGAAGAAATGGTCGAGGACATCGACGATGACCTCAACACTTTGACTGACGGTGTCGGACACGAACGCGAGTAGTGTAGAGAAAACTAGTGTCTCTCCTTTCTGGCGTGTATAGATAGGTGCTAGGGGAGTGTGGTGGCGAAGGGAAAGACCTCGCGGTGGTCTGTGGCGTCCAGTAGAGCGGGGCGGCGTGGCCGTGCCCACAGCGGCGTGCATGTTCGGCATTGGCATCAGCATGTACGTTCGTCATTGGCATCGGCGGTATCTCTGGTGTGTCAGTGATCGAATGAGGGGACGGGATTGAGGGTGCATCCCAACGGTGACCTAGCAGTGGCGGCGAGCATGCATACCCGTTCTGACCATGCCGATATCGGCATCGGCATCGTTTGGAGGCTGTGGTGCTCGAATCATAGTGGAAATTGCGATTTCCTATTATTTTTACATGCATAATATATAGAAAATAGCTAGATCTATAAATCGATGCATATGAAGCTACATATATATTCTTGGTCATAATCCCCTTAGATGCATGGCTTCACGTCGTCGTCGCTTTCATCGTGAGTATCTTCGTCGTCCGTGTAGTAGTACTTCCTGCACATTGTTCCGTCGAACACCTTCACTATGAGCACATAATCGCCTTCATATTTGAAGTGTAGGAAGCAGCCGAAATCCACACCGTGCGAGATGGCGAAATTCTCCCAGCCCTTGTCGAGGTACATCCGGCCTTGTCCGTCAAATAGGACCTCCACGGTCCAGAGAAGAGGACCGCAGTCAGCTGCTCGCAGATACACCTTTGCGGGCTCCTGGCCATCAAGATAGTCCGCAAACTTTTGTGGGAGTGCCTGCAAAGAAATTAAAGGTTTTTTAGAACATGCACATAATTAATCACATGCATCATATATGTGGGAACGCGTACGTACCTTCTTGGCCAAAGGGTCTTCATAGATGGTGATGAAGAACTCCTCTATGATCAATGGCAGTGTTGACGGTGGTGGTGGCAATGATGATGATCCACCACCCCGGCCGCCCCTTCCCCTTCCCCTTCCCCTTCCGGTCGGCGTCCGAGACATGGAAGCCATGGCAATGGATCAAGTGTATGTGAACGAAGAAGAGAGAGGCAGAAACGAAGAAGAGAGAGGCAGAACCTATTGACATGAGGGATGGCCATTGTGGGGGTTTATAAGGGAGAGATGACCGTTGTGGGGTTTACACCATAAATTAAGGTAGAGATGACCGTTGTGGGGTTTACACAATAAATTAAGGAGGAGATGACCGTTGTGGGGGTGGTTTATATCTCAACAAAAAAAGTAATGCCTAAAAGAAATGGAAATTCGTGAAAGTTCATCATTTTACCGTGAAAAGTAAAGCCTACAAGAAATGGAAATTCGTGATAGTTTATCATTTCAGCATGAAAAGTAATGCCTACAAGAAATGGAAATTCGTGATAGTTTATCATTTTACCGTGAAAAGTAATGCGTAAAAGAAATGGAAATTCGTGATAGTTCATCATTTTACCGTGAAAAGTAAAGCCTACAAGCAATGGAAATTCGTGATAGTTTATCATTTCAACGTGAAAAGTAATGCCTACAAGAAATGGAAATTCGTGATAGTTTATCATTTTGTCGTGAAAAGTAATGCCTAAAAGAAATTCGTGATTACCCAACTTGTTGAATCCGGTGGCAAACTCGTCATTTAGCATACATAGAGGGGTAGTAGTTTGCCACCGACAGATAGAGAGAGGGTGGCACGATCCTGCCCGTTGGATCATAGGATCGACGGTAGGTGGGCACGATCCGTGTGACAACAGCTCGACCAATCAGGCCAAGTTTGGGCTTCTGAGAGAAGGGAGAGGGTAAAACTGAGTAGTATCAAGGATACAAGGGCAAGTAAATAGTAAACAGGCTAAGGAATTCAAATAAGAGATTTAGAAAAAGAAAAACACATGTTTTGTACAATGAAATCCATGTTGGCCTACCTCAAAGTATTAGCAATTCAAATATACATGAGTGTAAAAATTATGGCCTCATTCAGACAAACTATGTTTTGGGTATAGATGTTTTGAGAAGGGGTTTGAGTGGAAAGCCATGAACCTTCATAGCTACTAGTGATTTCAGAAGTGGCCATTTGTGTGAAAACTTGATTTATATATGTTTGTTATGATTTTATTTTGCGCATGAGTTGGAGACACTATGATTTTATTTTTTTTGATTTTTTTTGCGCATGAAATGACTCAATTAGATGGCTTAATCCCATCTGTTGACTCTTTGTTGACCAGCCACTTGAGGGTAAAACTGAGTATATTGCACTAGGCAGTATTAGTACTCGAGGGGAAAACTGAGTACATATATTTTTCCAGTGTAAGATTCGAGGGTAGAACTGAGTACACGTAACGGTGCTGACGTGTAGTCCCACGGACGCGTGTCGCGGTGAGCAGCGGTTAGCCGCGCGGTGCGCGTGTTGAGACCAAAATGTCAACTGCTGAGACGAACCGTCACTTTGCCAGTACAGAGCCCCTCTCCCTCCCTCTGCACACAGTCTCATCATAACTCACGCACGCAACCACGCCTCTCACGTCCCATCACCTTCTCAAAAAAACCCCAGCCGCCCTACGCGCGCTCCCCTGCCGGCGATGGAGAAGAAGAATGCGCCGGCGGCCGTCGCCCCCGAGCCCATCGCCTCCGAGCCCATCGCCTCTGAGCCCGTCGCATCCGAGGGCGGCGCATCCAAGCGCGGCGCCTCCGTGAACTGGGCCTCTCTTAAGGGTGACAGACCACTTCACAAGATCGGCGACTGCTTACTGGCGAACAAGGAGTACGTGGACACCTACGCTGCTTTGAGGCAAGTTTGTACAAATTGGCGCTCAGATCTACCTGAGCCTGACGTGCACCTGCACGAATGGATCCTGGTAGAACACGCCCTTCCACGCGCCGCTGAGTTCTCCTTCCTCAACCTCCGCACATCCCGCTACGTCACCATCGATCTAACGGAAGTTCATGCAAGGTTCAAATTCCTCCATATCTATAGAGTTAATCTATTTTTATTTTCAATCGTAAACATCTTAGTGCTGAATGTTATCTTCATCAACTCCCTTTTAGATACTACTTCGTCGGCTTTTACCGTGGCGTCATCGTGCTTGCCCAGAGGAACCAGCCGCACAAGATACGGCTTCTGAACCCACTCACAAAGACATTGAACGCTACGTTTGAGGCGCAGATGCCATCTATGATTGTGGAGTCAGTCGCTGTAATGAAGTCCCCGACTATGGTCTTCATTTGCACAGGTTACCCCCAATGAAATTGCTTGGGTCGATGAGACCTCTCCTACTAAGGATATAGATGTAGAAGATTGGGGAGAAGGAAGATTTTCGATCGAGGAAGATTCTCTCAGTTGCCTTACCCCGTTCAATGGTGAATTGTATGCAATAGCTGTGAACAATTTTGATGTCGGAACATTAGTGTGCACCAACAATGTCCAGTTGGAGAAGCGCGCAAGCACTATCAACATGGAGACACTATTTTCATTTCCAGAACTTGGAACTGACAGGTTCTACCTTGTGGAGTCTGATGGTGATCTGCTGCTTGTGTTGTTCGGCGGCAGCCCTGGCAACAGGTATTTGGAGGAAGGTCAACCATTGGTGTACCGTGTGGACACTGAGAGCCGCTCTCTCCATGCCGTCAACATTGGCAGTCGTGCCTTCTTCGTCAGTTATAAACGGTGTATCTCCGTCGACACCAGAGTGCACCCGACAGTTCGACCTGGCTGCATCTACTACGAGGGCGGTTATATCAGACAGTACTTTGATGATAGAAAGGCCTGGGATGAGTGGCCACGACTTGTGGATAGATTAGATTCCGACCGTATGAAAATAGAACAAAGGCCATACCTTTTGGAGGATCTATTGGCTGCACACTGCAGACGGAAGGAGTTCAGTCAATATTTTTTTCGTCTCATGGAATATAGCGACTCCGAAATATATGATGAAGAATGAAGAACCTTCATGTTGGGCATACATTGCGTCTTATATTATTTTCAGCTTAGTTTGTCGTGAATATTAACATCGTTATTGGCTTCTTTTGGCTGCTGTATGCATTTTATGTATTATACTATACTAGCTTCTAGATTAGCTTCTAGATTTGTTACCATATTGGGCAAAAAACGAGGGCCAAAAGGCAGCAATCATTGAAGAAAGACAGAAATAGAAGCTTCTCTAGATTTGATACTAATTTGGTGAAAAGAGAGAGAACTGTTTACAGAGAGAGAGGGGAAAAAGGCGCTCTGAAAAGTCAATGCCAATTTGGCCCGAGAGAGACAGAACCGAGCTCTCACGTACAACCAAACGCGGTCTCGTCCTGTCCCACGCGGTCCCTTTCTACCAGCCCCACGTGACGCGGCCCCACACGACGTGGCCCCACACGTCAGCACGGAAACGGTCCCTTTCTACCAGCCCCACGCGACGTGGCCCCACACGACGCGGCCCCACACGTCAGCACGGAAACGGTCCCTTTCTACCAGCCCCACGCGACGCGGCCCCACACGTCAGCACGGAAACGGTCAACTTAACGGGAATCCTCATGTCCGAGCTCCTTGAGGGTTTCAGACAACGGCTTGGGGAAAACTGAGGAAAAACTAAGGAGCTGGGGAAAACTGAGTACAACTAACGACCTGAGGGCACGAAAATAGAAATCCCAAACATAAATGCATAGGACACCTTCAAGTTTAAGAGGGCGACTAGATACAAATAATTTAAGAACAAGTGAAACCAACAATATGAATCAATCAATGAAAACTTTGGAACAATGCACATTATACTTAGAATGACAACTATGCTCTCTTAATGGTGCATAAAGGTAGAAGGTGGAGACTCAACATAAAAGTAAAAGAAAGGCCCTTCGCGGAGGGAAGCAGTGATTGCAAGTTTTATAAACCTTCAAAAATTATGGTACTTACCGGCTTTGAGCTCTCATTGCCCCCATCATAAGCATCTTGAATGGTTAAAGTTAATGCGAATACACTTATGATGCATATGCTTGACAAATCATAAGTTGAAAACCTCGTGTCCCATGAAGTACGAATACCCAAACCTCATGCTACTTTACTTAGAGTCCCAAGCAAGCTCTTGTCATTGTAAGTATACACGTATCATCGAGAACCGCCAACGGGGTACCTCCGTGCCCGATGACATGGAACAAGCCCACATCAAAATGACAGGACAAACAGACAATGAACACCTCGGCATCTCTTTTATTTACCATTGGTATAGCTTTTTATTGTGAGATGCGTCGTCGAATGTTCACTATGGGCATGCTGTAAATTTCCACCATGAATTATGCATGGCTTAGATTAGCGGCCCAGGCGTTTCTCTAAGACGTATACAAACTCCATGATCCCGCAAGATTCCTAATTCATTTCACATCGCGAGCATCCATAAACAAAAGATCACGATATCAACTCAAATGAAAGATAGTGCAATGTTGAAAGCTTGCCCCATGACGGCATGGCTGGGCTAATTTCCAACTTGCAAGCATAACAACTCAACATAAGAGAGCCACAATGTCAAAATTTTAAAACGAGAAAAGTAAAGTGTGCCATCAGGTTCGTGAGAGCTTTACTGACCAATTTTCGCATAACACCAAAAAGAGTTTAATTTGAAGGATAGATAAAAGCAAGTCAAATGTACTTTGGAATAGCAAATTGCTAATAGGTATGTATGGTGGACACTTTGGAATAACTTGGTTTTTAGGAGTTGGATTTACGAGTAGAGCTCATACTCAGTACAAAATGAGGGCTAGCAAAAGACTGGGAGCGACCAACTAAGAGAGCAATAACGGCCATAATCATGCATAGCGACAAAGCGACATTAAAAGAAGCATAAGATGGCATCAAAAGACAAAAACTAAATGATCATAGAGGCTTATGGCGACTTTTTATGAGTGAAAAACGGAGTGTTCTTGGCAAATGAAAAGCAAGGCAACTTCTCCAAAAGACTTTTGTTGGGGTCCAACCATTTATTGCAGCAAACAAACTAAACAAAACTAAAAACTAAAAACAACTGACTCTCTAAGAAAAACGCATAATGCATGAAGCAATAAAAATATAGTGCGTTGAAAGGTGACCTGATTTTTGCCGATGAAGAAGGGGTGCCTCGGGGGCATCCCCAAGCTTTGATGCTTGTACTTCTTAGATATTTCTTGGGGTGACATGGGCATCCCCAAGCTTGAGCTTTTGTCCATTCTTCAACTCATCTCATCATTCTCCAATCCCTACACTTGAAAACTTCCTTCATACAAAACTAAACACAAATTTATTAGCAACATTAGTGTAAGCATAACATTGAATCAACCCTTTTTGCTTCAGGTTTCAACTCAAAACCACCACATATAAAGTATATACTACTTTAGCAACTTCCCCAAAAGTTCCGTGATCAAAAGAACTAAAAAAGAAAGTGATAAAGCGGCAAACACAAATATTGGTAGAAATCTGTCAAAACAGAACAGCTGACAAAGGTAGAATTTTTAGAGGGTTTTTTGTTGCTAAAATCAAAAAGTGTTCAACTAATGAAAGTTTGGATATAACCTGGGGCATATGCACAAGAAATCGCAGGTCCAAAAGATATGCAGAGAATTTTCACGATTTTTTACGGTGCAGCACCGAAAACTGTTTCAGGACAGCAACATCCCCAAATCTTATCTCACTCAAATTAGAGGCTTCTATTGGCACAAAAACAAAATAAAAAGGATAAGGAGAGGTCATTACAGTAGTAATAACTTCCAAAACTCAAATAAAATAAAAAGAACTGAATGTAAAAACATTGGGTTGTCTCCCAAGAGTGTTATTCTTTAACGCCTTTGAGCTAGGCGCAGAAAGTACGAATCAAGTAATATCAAGTGATGAAGCATCAAGCTCATAATTTGCTCTATGAATAGAGTCAAAAAGTAATTTCTTCCTCTTTCTAGGGAAGTGTTCCATACCTTTCTTGAGTGGGAATTGATATTTGATGGTGCCTTCCCTCATATCAATGATGGCACCTACAGTTCGAAGAAAGGGTCTTCCCAAAATAATAGGACATGAAGCATTGCATTCAACATCCATGACAGGAAAATCAACGGGAACAAGGTTATTGTTAACCATAATAAGAACATCATTAATCCTTCCCAAAGGTTTCTTCTTAGAAACATCAGCAATAGGAGTGCAGATAAAATCACTATTATTAGTGCTAGTGAAATCACACAACTTCGTGTTCTCAGGAGTAGCCATTCTAGCAAAACTAAAAGCAGACAAGTAAAAACAACTATCAAGGATACTATTTTTTGTGTGTTTTTGATAAAACGATGCAAGTACAAATAAAGTAAAGCAAAACTTAAAACAAAGTAAAGGACGTGTGTGCGAAACTCCCCTTGCAGAAGTCTTCTTTTTCCTTCCCGGCAACGGCGCCAGAAAAGAGCTTGGTGCGGCACGGTGTTGATAATGTAAAGCACCATCCAGTTGGGAACCCCAAGAGGAAGGTATGATGAATATAGCAGCAAGGTTTTCCCTCAGTAAGAAACCAAGGTTTGTCGATGAGGAGAGGAAGAAGCCAATACTCCAGAAGGTGATGCTTGCTAGTCTAGTGACACTCCAACAAGGGCGCCGTTTATGATCAAACGAGTTAGCGCGTCTTCAACTAGTAGCAATGTGGAACCTGCACACAACACAACCAAATACTTTGCTCCCAACTTACGATGAGGTTGTCAATCTCACCGGTTTGCTGTAAACAAAGAAATGAGCGTATCAAGTGGAAAATAGTAATAGTATGCGAGTAAAGTAAACAGTGCGAGTAAAGTAAACAGGTGATAGCAATATAAAGGAAATAGGACCGGGGTCCACAGTTCACTAGTGGTGTCTCTCCATAAGATAAAATAACACATGCTGGGTAAACAAATTACAGTTGGGCAATTGATAGAATAAAGACAACGTGATATGTCAAGAGGATCACTATGAGATTTACTCTGGGCATTACAACAAGATACATAGACCGCCATCCAACTGCATCTATGACTAATAATCCAATTGTGGCGAATCAATCTGGGAACTCCACAAGTATTAAGTTGCGAACAACAGATAACTGCATTAAGCAAAGTGTGTAATGTAAACAAAGCATATGCCCTCGAGCATATGAATGTTGTTTTCCCCTAGTAGCAACAGCACATCTACAACCTTAGAGGTTTCTGTCACTCCCCCAGATTAAATAGAGGCATGAACCCACTATCGAGCATAAATACCCCCTCTTGGAGTCACTAGCAACTACTCGGCCAAGATAGCTACTAACAACGGAGAGCATGCAAGATCATAAACAACATAGAGATAACATAAGATAAAATTCAGTACATCAACTCAATCATAACACTAATATTCATCGGATCCCAACAAACACAACATGTAGAATTACATAACGGTGATCTCGATCATGTAAGGCAGCTCACGAGATCTAAACATGAAGCACATGGTGGAGAAGACAACCATCTAGCTACTGCTATGGAGCCATAGTCCAAGGTAGACTACTCACTCATCGCGCCGGAGGCAAGCATGGCGATGAAGAAGACCTCCGGTGGCGATTCCCCTCTCCGGCAGGGTGCCGGGAAGAGCTTCTAGACCCTCCCGATCTTCGGGTCGACGGCGGCGGCGGATCGGGATGTATTCTGGAAAAGTGATCGGGTCTTTCAGTTTTTCCCATCGGGGGGTCTTTAGTGGCAAAGGGGCGGCATCAGAGGTGGACCAGGGGGCCCACACCACAGGCCGGCGCGAGCCAGGGCCAGGCCGCGCCCCCTGGTGGTGTGGCCACGCTCTGGCTCGGCTCCGTCTCCTGTTCAGTGTTCTAGAAGCTCCTGTGAATATCTGGACTTCTCGCTTTTGTTTCGTCCAATTCCGAGAATATTTCCTGTGTAACTTTTCTAAAACACAAAAACAAGATAAAATAGGGAACTGGCACTGTGGCATCTCGGTAATAGGTTAGTTCTGGAAAATGCATAAAAATGCCACGAAGTGTAACGAAACACTAAGCAAATGGTGTAAAAACAAGCATGGAGCATCAAAAATTATGGATACGTTGGAGACGTATCAACCAGCTCCCTTGCAAAATTAATGACGAGCAGATGAAGCTGCCTAGTCGAGGGGTACTTAATTTAGTATGGAAGATAACAAACCCATCCACTACGTCCTCATGAGTTAAAAATAGTGGCACAAAATGAGAAGTATTTGAAGGCTTGGAATACCATGCATAGGAATTTATAGTGGACTCTTTGGAAGTAACTTGGTTTTTGGGAGTTGGATGCATGAGAAGTATTTCCTCTCAGTACAGGTTTTTGGCTAGCAAGGCTGGGTAGCAAGCATAAGAGTTGCATGAAACAAACAAACATACATATAATAAGAATAATCATGCAAACTTCCTTGAAGGTACAATGCTTTTAGCTTAGAGAATAAAAATGCTTATAAGCCAAGCATGAAGGAAAACTGAAGTGATATAACTACTAGCACTTATTTCTTATTTTCTACTCACACCTCAAGGTAATGTTGCTACTGACCAAGCTAAGTTTGCCAAAACCAACTAAATTTACTCATGCTCCCAAAGTGATACCAATACTAATCAAAAAGACTAGTCACATAAGAAAGATTTCAAACTAAAATAAAATATGCAGAAAGTAAACGATAAAACTTCTCATTAATATTTCATTACCGCAACTCACACCAAGGGATACATAGATAACCAACTAAGGAGGATACTTCCACACTGCAAACTATTCTATAAGATAACTTCTCTATTCATGATATGACTCTACTTGAAAAGTAAATGAGTAAAAGGTGATGATGTGATACCGCGGCACTCCCCCAAGCTTGGATCAAGCCAAGGGGATGCCTATACCGATGACGAATTACTCCTTCGGCGGTGGTGGGTAGTCTTTAATAAGCTTCTCAATCAAATCTTTCAAATCATCTTTCTTGTGACTGAGGTTATGAATCATCTCTTAATTGTGCTCAATACGGCTCATGAACCTGTCAGCCAGAGAGTCCCAGCTCTTGGAATTATTTCCCCATCCTTCTTCACACTTGGAACTTTCTCTCCCTGCATTGTTAGAACGATCTGACGGAGATGTCCGAGGAGTTAAGATGTGGCGCGGCACTCCCCCTCCGGTTCTTATACGTGCACTCTTCTTGAACTTGTCATGACTTGTCACCACCCCAATGCTTGCGATCATGGTGCTCGGGCGTGAACTTTGATCTTCTTCCATCTCTTCTTCCTCGGTCTCACTTTCAACTTCTTCCTTCAGCTGAAGGTCTTGGTAGTCATCTTCCGGAGGTGTCTTCTCCTTGTCGTCGCTTGAAGAGTCCATGATCCGCCCAAAGCTGAGAACAATTTCCTGATAGAAACAGCTCAAAACAAAAATGCAACGAGAAAACGATATACAGACCTCGGGTAATCCGGGGGGGTTATATAGGAGAAAATTATACATCGAGACGAAATCACAGGAGGAAACTAGGACGGAAACAAGCTCCGGGGTGGTCTCACCACAGGGCGGCGCGCCCTAGGGTGGGCCCGCGCCCCCTGGTGGTGAGGAGCCACCGGACTCCGTCTCCTGCCCGTTTTCGTCTGGTGATTTTTCATATTTAGCAAAAACAATAAAAATATTAATAGAAAAGTTTTTTGCGAACCTTTTCTGACTAGAACTGTTACCTATTCGAAAACGAACTCTGCAGGTTCCTGCATATTGTCCTAGATGAATTCTTCCAGAGAAACCGTTTGAATAACATCAACATCTTCATTATAAGAATCTCTAGCAATATAATGTTTGAGTCTTTGCCCATTCACCACTTGTGTAGTGTCATCTTTTAATGAAGCAATCTTTATCGCACCTGAGCAGTACACTTCCACAATAACATATGGCCCTTCCCATTTAGAGAGTAATTTTCCTGCAAAAAATCTGAGACGAGACCTATACGATATAACTTTCTCACCAACATGAAACTCTCTTTTAAGAATTCTCTTATCATGCCATTGCTTGACTTTCTCTTTGAAAAGTCTGGCATTCTTATAGGCTTCGTTTCTCCACTCATCTAGAGAACTCAAATCTAACAACCTTTTCTTACCGACGAGTTTAAAATCCCTATTAAGCTCTTTCACTGCCCAAAAAGCTTTGTGTTCTAATTCTAAGGGCAAGTGACATGCTTTTCCGTAAACCATTTTGTAAGGAGACATGCCCATGGGGTTCTTATAAGCAGTTCTATAATCCCATAAAGCATCGTTTAACTTGCTAGCCCAGTTTTTCCTAGATCTATTGACGGTCTTCTACAAGATAGACTTGATCTCTCTATTTGAAAGCTCTACCTGTCCACTAGTTTGGGGATGATAAGCAGAAGCAATTCTATGATTAACGTCATATCTAGCAAGAGTTTTTCTAAAACCGCCATGAATAAAATGAGAACCTCTATCAGTCATAAGATATCTAGGCACACCAAACCTAGGAAAAATAACATCCTTAAGCATTTTTAATGAGGTCTCACCATCGGCACTCTTTGTCGGTATGGCTTCTACCCACTTGGTAACATAATCAACAGCAACAAGTATGTGAGTATAGCCTTCTGAAGGAGGAAAAGGACCCATAAAGTCAAATCCCCAACAATCAAATGGTTCAATAACAAGAGTGTAACTCATAGGAATTTCATTGCGTCTAGAAATATTACCTACTCTTTGACATTCATCACAAGATAAAACATACCTTCTAGCATCTTTAAAGAGGGTTGGCCAATAAAAACCTGATTGTAGAACCTTTTGTGCGGTTCTATCTCCAGCATGATGTCCTCCATAAGTGCTTCCATGGCATTTTCTCAATATTTCTTTTTGCTCATACTCTGGTACACATCTTCGCATAATACCATCAACTCCTTCTTTATATAAGTGTGGGTTATCCCAAAAGTAATGCCTCAAATCATAAAAGAATTTTCTTCTTTGCTGAGCTCTAAAAGTTGGAGGCAAATACTTGGAAACAATAAAGTTAGCATAATCAGCATACCAAGGAAGGTCTCGCCAAGTTACATTTATTGAGGCCAACTGTTCATTTGGAAAACTATCATTAACAGGAATAGGATCAAAAGAGATGTTTTCCAATCTAGACAAGTTGTCAGCCACAGGATTTTCAGCACCTTTCCTATCTACAATATGCAAATCAAACTCTTGTAAAAGCAACACCCATCTAATAAGCCTAGGCTTAGCATCCTTCTTAGTCATAAGATATCTAATAGCAGCGTGATCAGTATGAATAATAACTTTAGAATCAATAGTGTAAGGTCTAAACTTATCACATGCAAAAACAGTAGCAAGAAACTCTTTCTCAGTAGTAGCATAATTCTTCTGAGCAGCATCAAGAGTCTTACTAGCATAGTGAATAACATTCAACTTATTATCTACGTGCTGTCCAAGAACAGCACCAACAGCAAAATCACTAGCATCACACATAATTTCAAAGGGTAAATTCCAATCAGGTGGTTGAACAATAGGAGCAGTAGTTAAAGCCTACTTAAGAGTTTCAAAAGCTCCCTTACAATCATCATCAAAGACAAATGGTACATATTTTTGAAGAAGATTAGTAAGAGGCTTTGAAATCTTAGAGAAATCTTTAATAAACCTCCTATAGAAACCAGCATGACCAAGAACACTATGAATACCTTTAACATCTCTGGGACAAGGCATTTTCTCAATTGCCTCAACCTTTGCTCTGTCAACTTCAATACCTCTTTCAGAAATTTTATGCCCAAGAACAATTCCTTCATTTACCATAAAGTGGCATTTCTCCCAATTAAGAACAAGATTAGTTTCTTCACACCTCTGCAAAACTTTATCAAGATTGTGCAAACAGTTATCAAAAGAAGTTCCATAGACGGAGAAATCGTCCATGAAAACCTCCACAATTTCTTCACAAAAACCATGAAAAATAGCAGACATGCATATTTGAAAAGTAGCAGGAGCATTGCATAAACCAAACGGCATACGTCTATAAGCATAGGTTCCATAAGGACAAGTAAAAGTGGTTTTCTCTTGATCTTCCGGTTTAACAGCAATCTGAGAGAAACCGGAATAACCATCAAGAAAACAAAAATGAGTCTTCTTAGATAACCTCTCTAGCATTTGATCTATAAACGGTAAAGGATAATGATCTTTCTTGGTAACTTTGTTTACCTTCCTAAAATCGATGCACATTCTATAACCAACTACTACCCTTTGAGGAATAAGCTCATTATTCTCATTAGGCACAACAGTCATACCTCCTTTCTTAGGAACACAATGAACAGGACTAACCCATCTACTATCAGCAATAGGATAAATAATACCAGCATCAAGGAGCTTCAATACCTCATTTCTTACCACTTCCTTCATCTTGGGAATTAAGCGGCGTTGATGTTCTACAACTGGCTTTGCGTCTTCCTCCATATTAATAGCATGCTGACATAAAGTGGGAGAAATCCCTTTTAAATCATCGAGAGTATATCCCATAGCTCCTTGATGGTGCCAAGTTGACGTGGGAAAATGTAGTCAACGTGGGAACTTCTTCTTCTTCAATCCCCGGCAATAGCGCCAGAAAAATGTCTTGATGCGGCGCGGTGTTGATAGTTTTTTACCGTCCAGTTGGGAACCCCAATAGGAAGGTATGATGAGCACAACAACAAGTTTTTCCCTCAGAAAGAAACCAAGGTTTATCAAATCCAGGAAAAAGTCAAACTCCAGAAGGTGATGCCCGCTAGCTTCGCGACAGCTCCGGACAATTTATAAGGTGCCTCATCCAAGCTTTGCTCTGCGAGCGGCAACGTGGAACCTGCACACAACACAACCAAATACTTTGCTCCCAACTTACGATGAGGTTGTCAATCTCACCGGTTTGCTTGAAACAAAGGGTATGAGCGTATCGAGTGGAAAGTAATAGTAATATGCGAGTAAAGTAAACAGTGCGAGCAAAGTAAACAGGTGATAGCAATATAAAGGAAATAGGACCGGGGTCCACAGTTCACTAGTGGTGTCTCTCCATAAGATAAAATAACACATGCTGGGTAAACAAATTACAGTTGGGCAATTGATAGAATAAAGACAACATGCATATGTCGAGAGGATCACTATGAGATTTACTCTGGGCATTACAACAAGATACATAGACCATCATCCAACTGCATCTATGACTAATAATCCACTTGTGGCGAATCAATCCGAGAACTCCACAAGTATTAATTTGCGAACAACAGATAACTGCATTAAGCAAAGTGTGTAATGTAAACAAAGCATATGCCCTCGAGCATATGAATGTTGTTTTCCCCCTAGTAGCAACAGCACATCTATAACCTTAGAGGTTTCTGTCACTCCCCCAGATTAAATAGAGGCATGAACCCACTATCGAGCATAAATACCCCCTCTTGGAGTCACTAGCAACTACTCGGCCAAGATAGCTACTAACAACGGAGAGCATGCAAGATCATAAACAACATAGAGATAACATAAGATAAAATTCAGTACATCAACTCGATCATAACACCTATATTCATTGGATCCCAACAAACACAACATGTAGAATTACACAACGGTGATCTCGATCATGTAAGGCAGCTCACGAGATCCAAACATGAAGCACATGGGGGAGAAGACAACCAACTAGCTACTGCAATGGACCCATAGTCCAAGGTAGACTACTCACTCATCGCGCCGGAGGCAAGCATGGTGATGTAAAAGACCTCTCCGGCAGGGTGCCAGGAAGAGCTTCTGGACCCTCCCGATCTCGGGTCGACGGCGGCGGCAGATCGCGATGTATTCTAGAAAAGTGATCGGGTGTTTAGGTTTGTCCCGTCGGGGGGTCTTTATAGGCGAAGGGGCAGCGTCAGAAGTGGACCAGGGGGCCCACACCACAGGTCGGCGCGGGCCAGGGGCAGGCCGCGCCCCCTGGTGGTGTGGCCGCCCTGTGGCTCCTTTCCGTCTCCTCTTCGGTTCTCTGGAAGCTTCGGTAAATATCTGGACGTCTGGCTTTTGTTTCGTCCAATTCCGAGAATATTTCCTGTGTAACTTTTCTAAAACACAAAAACAGCAGAAAACAGGGAACTGGCACTGTGGCATCTCGTTAATAGGTTAGTTCCGGAAAATGCATAAAAATGCCACGAAGTGTAACGAAACACTAAGCAAATTGTGTAAAAACAAGCATGGAGCATCAAAAATTATGGATACGTTGGAGACGTATCAGCATCCCCAAGCTTAACTCTTGCTCGTCCTCGAGTAGGTAAGTGATAACAAAAGAAATAATTTTGAGGTGACATGCACCTACACAATCTTGATCATCTATGTAAGCGTTGTGCGCTGGGATCAAAAGAACTTAAAACATGGGCATGAAAGATATAATCTTGATAGAAGAAACTTAGCAACCATGTTATAACATGAAAAAGAACACAAATGAAAGATCATGAAAATGAAACAATGAAAGTGAAACGTGTGTTCAAATCATATGGAAAAACATACAAATGGTACAGCTTGTCCTTAATGGAGAGCAAAACATAAATGCATAGGACACCTTCAAGTTTAAGAGGGCGACTAGATACAAGTAATTTAAGAACAAGTGAAACCAACAATATGAATCAATCAATGAAAACTTTGGGACAATGCACATTATACTCAGAATGACAACTATGCTCTCTTAGACGGTGCATAAAGGTAAAAGGTGGTGACTCAACATAAAAGTAAAAGAAAGGCTCTTCGCGGAGGGAAGCAGTGATTAAACATGTGCTAGAGCTTTCCATTTGTAAAACAGAGATAAAAATTGGGTTTTGAGAGGTGGTTATTTCATGTCAACGACTGGCAATGGGGTTCTTACTATCTTTCATAAAAAAATGAAGCAAGTTTTTGAGAGAGAGATTGGCACTTTTGTGCTCTTTTATAAAGCTTGGCACTCCTCCCCACCTTTTTCCTTTCTCAAACCATGGCTAACCGATTCCATCGGGTGCCCACCAACATTCACATACCATGGAGGAGTGCCTTTTTTCTTTTCTTTTTTTCTCTTCTTTTCTTTTTGGAATAAACAATATGGAAGATAGCAAATCCGACCACTACGTCCCCATGAGCTGAAAACAGTGTCACAAAACGAGAAGTATTTTGAAGGTTTTTTGAAAGGTAGCACATGAAAATTTACTTGGAATGGCTTACAAATACCATGCATAGGAATTTATAGTGGACACATTGGAACAACTTGGTTTTCAGGAGTTGGATGCACGAGTAGAGCTCATACTCAGTACAAAATGAGGGCTAGCAAAATACTGGGAGCGACCAACTAAGAGAGCAATAACGGCCATAATCATGCATAGCGACAAAGCGACATTAAAAGAAGCATAAGATGGCATCAAAAGTCAAAAACTAAATGATCATAGAGGCAATGGCGACATTGTATGAGTCTAACATGTGTGAGCATGCGCCAAGTCAACCCAAATAAAGCATCAAAGGAGAAAACCAAAATAATGCTTCCAAATAATTAAAACAAAGCCTGATTTTTTCAAAGGCTCATTAAGCAATCTCAGTCATTTGAGACAAGTCATGCTACAGCAAAACCACTAAGCATACTATCAAAAAGACATCAAGCATGACATGCAAAAGCCTAGGCCGCAGTCTACACAAGCTCCTTCTTGTACGACTTTTTTGCATAAAGCTTTTTCTCTTTTCCAACACCATTCGCACTTTTTTGAAACAACTCTTTTGATGAAAACCAACATGGACCAGAGGTAAAAATACACCTTGATATAAAGATATAACAAGATCCGAACACAAATCAAGGTGAAAAACGAAAGCTAAATGCAGTTCTAGAAAAAGAAGAACACTCATTGAACGATAAGAGTGAAAAATGGAGTGTTCTTGGCAAATGAAAAGCAAGGCAACTTCTCCAAAAGGAATTTGTTGGGGTCCAACCATTTATTGCAGCAAACAAAACTAAACTAAACTGAAAACTAAAAATAACTGACGCTCCAAAAAAACGCGTAATGCATGAAGCAATAAAAATATAGTGTGTTGAAAGGTGACCTGATTTTTGCCGATGAAGAAGGGGTGCCTCGGGGGCATCCCCAAGCTTTGACGCTTGTACCTCTTGGATATTTCTTGGGGTGCGTGGGCATCCCCAAGCTTGAGCTTTTGTCCATTCTTCAACTCATCTCATCATTCTCCAATCCCTACACTTGAAAACTTCCTTCATACAAAACTAAACACAAATCTATTAGCAACATTAGTGTAAGCATAACATTGAATCAACCCCTTTTGCTTTAGGTTTCAACTCAAAACCACCACATATAAAGCATATACTACTATAGCAACTTCCCCAAAAGTTCAGTGATCAAAAGAACTCAAAAAGAAAGCGATAAAGCGGCAAACACAAATATTGGCAGAAATCTGTCAACACAAAACAGCTGACAAAGATCGAATTTTTAGAGGGTTTTTTGTTGCTCAAATCAAAAAGTGTTGAACTAATGAAAGTTTGGATATAACATGGGGCATATGCACAAGAAATCTCAGGTCCAAAAGATATACATAGAATTTTCACGAATTTTTACGGTGCAGTACCGAAAACTGTTTCAGGACAACAACATCCCCAAATCTTACCTCACTCAAATTAGAGGCTTCTCTTGGCACAAAAACGAAATAAAAAGGATAAGGAGAGGTTATTACAGTGGTAATAACTTCCAAGACTCAAATAAAAGAAAAATAACTGAAAGTAAAAACATTCGGTTATCTCCCAAGAGTGCTTTTCTTTAACGCCTTTGAGCTAGGCGCAGAAAGGTGCAAATCAAGTAATATCAAGCGATGAAGCATCAAGCTCATAATTTGCTCTAAGAATAGAGTCAAAAAGTAATTTCTTTTCCTTCATCGGGAAGTGTTCCATACCTTTCTTGAGTGGGAATTGATATTTGATGGTGCCTTCCCTCATATCAATGATGGCACCTACAGTTCGAAGAAAGGGTCTTCCCAAAATAATAGGACATGAAGCATTGCATTCAACATCCATAACAAGAAAATCAACGGGAACAAGGTTATTTTTATCCATAATAAGAACATCATTAATCCTTCCCAAAGGTTTCTTCTTAGCAACATCAGCAATAGGAACATCATAATAACACTTTTCAAGCGGTGGTAAATCAAGCATGTCATAAATCTTTCTAGGCATGATAGAAATACTAGCACCTAGATCACATAAAGCATGGCAATCAAAACCATTAACATGCATATCAATGATGGGTTCCCAACCATCTTCTAACTTCTTGGGAATAGAGGCTTTTTGCTTCAACTTTTCATCCCTAATTTTCATGAGAGCATTGGTAATATGCTTAGTAAAAGCAACATTTAAAAAACTAGCATTGGGAGTCAAAGCAAGCTTTTGCAAGAACAAAATAACTTCAGAAATATTGTAGCCATCAACATCAAAATCATTAAAGGAAATAGAGCTATCATCTCCTACACTCCAAAAAAATTTAGCACTCTTTTGAGAAAAAGTTTTGGCAGTTTTAGGCTTTTTAACACTAGGAGTAGGAGTTTTCTCTACACCAATCAAAGTAAGAGGATTGCTAGCATTTGGAGCAACATCATTAGAGGTAGTAATAGTACATATCTTCATCTTTCTAGCCATCTCATCTTCTCTTTCCCACCTGGCATGCAATTCTGCTAGCATCCTAACATTTTCATCAATTCTAACTTGGATAGCATTAGCAGTAGCAAAAACATTGTTCTCTTTCACCTCATTAGGCAACACTTTTAATTTAAGAAGTTCAACATCATGAGCAAGGCTATCAACTTTAGAAGCAAGAATATCAATTTTGCCTAACTTTTCCTCAACAGACCTGTTAAAAGCAGTTTGCTTACCGATGAAGTCCTTGAGCATTACCTCAAGCTCGGAGGGCGCGGCCCTAGTGTTGTTGGAGGAATTACCATAAGAATTATCATAACCATTACCATTGGTAGAAGGATACGGCCTATAATTGTTACTAGCAAAATTGTTCCTATAAGCATTATTGTTGAAATTATTATTTCTAATGAAGTTTACGTCAACATGCTCTTCTTGAGCAACCAAAGAGGCCAAAGGAACTTTATTAGGATCTACATGAGTCCTATCATTAGTAAGCATAAGCATAATAGCATCAATCTTACCACTCAAGGAAAAGGTTTCCTCAACAGAATTTACCTTCTTACCTTGTGGAGCTCTCTCGGTGTGCCATTCAGAGTAATTTACCATCATATTGTCGAGAAGCTTCATTGCGGCGCCCAAGGTAAGGGACATAAAAGTGCCTCCAGCAGCTGAATCAAGTAGGTTCCTTGAAGAAAAATTCAGTCCTGCATAAAAAGATTGGACAATCATCCAAGTAGTCAGTCCATGAGTGGGACAATTCTTTATCATAGATTTCATTCTTTCCCAAGCCTGAGCAACATGTTTATTATCAAACTGACTAAACTTCATAATATTGCTACGCAAAGCTATAATCTTAGCAGGAGGATAGTATCTACCAATAAAAGCATCCTTACACTTAGCCCATGAATCAATACTATTTTTATGCAAAGAAAGCAACCAATCCTTAGCTTTTCCTCTCAAAGAAAAAGGAAACAACTTAAGCTTAATAATATCACCATCAACATTCTCATACTTTTGCATCTCACATAGCTCAACAAATTTTTTGAGATGAGCTGCAGCATCATCAGTACTAGCACCAGAAAATTGCTCTTTCATAACAAGGTTCAACAAAGCTGGCTTAATCTCTTAAAATTTTTGCAGCAAGAGCAGGTGGCGCAATAGGAGTGCAGATAAAATCACTATTATTAGTGCTAGTAAAATCACACAACTTGGTGTTTTCAAGAGTAGCCATTCTAGCAAAACTAAAAGCAGACAAGTAAAAACAACTATAAAGGAAACTAATTTTTTGTGTTTTTGATAAAATGAAGCAAGTAAAAATAAAGTAAAGCAAAACTTAAAACAAAGTAAAGGATGTGCGTGCGAAACTCCCCTTGCAAAAGTCTTCTTTTTCCTCGGCAACGGCGCCAGAAAAATGTCTTGATGGTGCCAAGTTGACGTGGGAAAATGTAGTTGACGTGGGAACTTCTTCTTGTTCAATCCCCGGCAACGGCGCCAGAAAATGTCTTGATGCGGCGCGGTGTTGATAGTTTTTCACCGTCCAGTTGGGAACCCCAAGTGAAAGGTATGATGAGCACAGCAGCAAGTTTTTCCCTCAGAAAGAAACCAAGGTTTATCGAATCCAGGAAAAAGTCAAACTCCAAAAGGTGATGCCCGCTAGCTTCGCGACAGCTCCCGACAATTTATAAGGCGCCTCATCCAAGCTTTGCTTTGCGAGCGGCAACGTGGAACCTGTACACAACACAACCAAATACTTTGCTCCCAACTTACGATGAGGTTGTCAATCTCACCGGTTTGCTTGAAACAAAGGGTATGAGCATATCGAGTGGAAAGTAATAGTAATATGCGATTAACGTAAACAGTGCGAGCAAAGTAAACATGTGATAGCAATATAAAGGAAATAGGACCGGGGTCCACAGTTCACTAGTGGTGTCTCTCCATAAGATAAAATAACACATGCTGGGTAAACAAATTACAGTTGGGCAATTGATAGAATAAAGACAACGTGCATATGTCGAGAGGATCACTATGAGATTTACTCTGGGCATTACAACAAGATACATAGACCGTCATCCAACTGCATCTATGACTAATAATCCACTTGTGGCGAATCAATCCGAGAACTCCACAAGTATTAAGTTGCAAACAACAGATAACTGCATTAAGCAAAGTGTGTAATGTAAACAAAGCATATGCCCCCCGAGCATATGAATGTTGTTTTCCCCCTAGTAGCAACAGCACATCTACAACCTTAGAGGTTCTGTCACTCCCCCAGATTAAATAGAGGCATGAACCCACTATCGAGCATAAATACCCCCTCTTGGAGTCACTAGCAACTACTCGGCCAAGATAGCTACTAGCAACGGAGAGCATGCAAGATCATAAACAACATAGAGATAACATAAGATAAAATTCAGTACATCAACTCAATCATAACACCAATATTCATTGGATCCCAACAAACACAACATGTAGAATTGCACAACGGTGATCTCGATCATGTAAGGCAGCTCATGAGATCTAAACATGAAGCACATGGTGGAGAAGACAACCAACTACCTACTGCTATGGACCCATAGTCCAAGGTAGACTACTCACTCATCGCGCCAGAGGCAAGCATGGCGGTGTAGAAGACCTCCGGTGGCGATTCCCCTCTCTGGCAGGGTGCCGGGAAGAGCTTCTGGACCCTCCCGATCTCGGGTCGACGGCGGCGGCGGATCGCGATGTATTCTGGAAAAGTGATCAGGTGTTTAGGTTTTTCCCATCAGGGTGTCTTTATAGGCGAAGGGGCAGCGTCAGAAGTGGACCAGGGGGGCCACACCACTGGCCAGCATGGGCCAGGGGCAGGCCGTGCCCCCTGGTGGTGTGGCTGCCCTGTGGCTCCTTTCCGTCTCCTCTTCGGTTCTCTGAAAGCTTTGGTAAATATCTGGACGTCTGGCTTTTGTTTCGTCCAATTCCGAGAATATTTCCTGTGTAACTTTTCTGAAACACAAAAATAGCAGAAAACAGGGAACTGGCACTGTGGCATCTCGTTAATAGGTTAGTTCCAGAAAATGCATAAAAACGCCACGAAGTGTAACGAAATACTAAGCAAATGGTGTAAAAACAAGCATGGAGCATCAAAAATTATGGATACGTTGGAGACGTATCACTCCTCGATGTTTCCTCAATATCTCCAATAACCTTTCTTCTTCCTTTCCTGAAAGTTTAGAACTGATAATAACAGGATATATTTTCTTATCATCTATATAAGCATATTTAAGATCATCCGATAAAGGTTTTAATTCAAAAACAGGATCTTCCTTAGGTGGTAAGTGGTACCAAGATCCTCCACAGGTAAATTATGCTTGATCAACGGTGGTTGACGAAAGAAAATATCGTCAATCTCTTCTCTTTCCTTCCTGTAGACATCACTTTCATGGTCCTCCATGAATTGCTGCAAGGCATTATTAGGAGCAAGAGCAATAGAAGCAAGCTGTTCAACTTGAAAATTTTCATCAGGCATGTCATTTTCATAAGAAGTCTTAGCAAACATGGAAAAATTGAACTCATAAGATTCTCCATTAAACTTGGTGAAAATTTTCTCCTTCTTACAGTCTATCACAGTACCACAAGTATTCAAAAAGGGTCTACCAAAAATAATAGGACAAGTTTTACTAGCTTCCGTACCAAGTACTAGGAAATTAGTGGGATATTTAGTCTTACCGCAAAGAACTTCCACATCTCGAACAATACCAAGAGGCCAAATAGTCTCTTTGTTAGCAAGCTGAACAACCACATCAATATCCTCAAGTTGACAAGGGCCAATCTCATGCATGATTTCTTTGTAAAGCTCTAAAGGAATGGCACTTGAACTAGCACCAATGTCGCATAAACCATAATAGCAATGATCACCAATCCTGACAGAAATAATAGGAACACTTATTTTCCTACACCTTTTAGGATGTGAAATAATGTTAGTAGCATCTTCACAAAACATAATATATTCATCCCCTACATCTTTAGTAACAAGGTCCTTCAATATAGCCACATGAGACTTAATAGTAATTTGCTCATCAGGTTCTACAGCTTTCTTAGTACTTTTATTAGACACACTTACCAAAGTAGAATGCTCTTTTACCTTAGCAGGGAAAGGTGTCTTCTCAAAATAAGGTTCAGGCAAAATGCTATCAACAGTACAAACTTCAGTAGCTGCAGTAGGAATATGACTAATAGAATCTTTATAAGGCGCATGATATTTGTTCCAATCTTTCTTTGGAACATCAAGATAAGAGGCAAAAGCCTTAAGACAGTTAGCAAGTATTTCAGAATCAAGACCATAAGTAGTGCTAACATTATGAAAGTCATCGGTTCCCATAAAAGTTTTAATGCATTCATAATCATAATTTATACCTGACCTCCTACCTTTGTTGTTTTCCCATCCTTTAGCATTTTCTTGAATACGGTCCAGGAGATTCCACTTAGCATCTTCTTTCATATGAGTAATTGATCCAAAACAGGAGGCATCCAAATAATCCTTATCATGAAGAGCAAGCCTCGCATAAAAATTATCAATAATAATATTACTGGGGAGCTCATGAATGGGATATTTGAGCATTAGTAACTTCAATCTCCCCCACGCTTGGGCAATACTCTCTCCGTCATGAGGCCAAAAGTTATATATGCGATTACGATCTTTATGAATTTCACCTGGAGGATAAAACTTGGAATAAAAGAGAGGCACAATTTCCTCCCATGCAATAGATGGACCATCTTTAAGCAGCCGATACCACTCCTCAGCTCTGCCTTTCAGTGATAAAGAGAATAGCTTCCTCTTGACCTGGCTCGGTGAAATACCTGCACACTTGAACAACTCACATAATTCATGTATAAAAAGTAAGTGATCACCCGGATGGACAGTTCCATCTCCAGAATAGCAGTTATTCATAACACGTTCAACAATTTTTATAGGTATTTTAAAAGGATCTAATTGAGCAGGTGGTGGTGGTGGTGGTTCATCCACACGTGCAGCAGTGGTAGTAGTGTTCCCAAATAGGAAACCAAATGGAGAAATCTCCATAGCAAAATAAATAAAAATAAAAGACAGAAATAAAAACAATACTCACAGCGACGGTTACCTTTACCAATTCCACTCTTCAATAGCGCTTCACTCTCCGGTAACGGCGCCAGAAAATAGTCTTGATGACCCACAAGTATATGGGGTGTATCATAGTACTTTCGATAAATAAGAGTGTCGAACTGATACGTCTCAAACGTATCTATAATTTTTGATGCTCCATGCTTGTTTTTATACCATTTGCCTTGTGTTTCGTTACACTTCGTGGCACTTTTATGCATTTTCCGGAACTAACCTATTAACAAGTCGCCATAGTGTCAGTTCCCTTTTTTCTGCTGTTTTTGAGTTTCAGAAGTGATACACAGGAAATATTCTCGAAATTGGACGAAACAAGTTCCTGAAGTCTTATTTTGCCTGGAAGCTTCCAGAGATCCGAAGAGGCGAAGTAGAGGGGCCACATGCCAGCCTCACACTAGGCCGGCGTGGCCCAGGCCCTGGCCACGCCACCTAGGTGTGAGGAGGCCTGGGGCCACTCCTGACGACGCCCCTTCGCCTATATAAAGCCTCGGGACCGAAAAACCTAGGGGAGTCGGCAAAATTTCCAGAACAGTTCCGCAGCGCCGCCACCGCTGACGAATTTCGGGGGACAGAAGTCTCTGTTCCGGCACCCTGCCGGGACGGGGAAGTGCCCCCGGAGCCATCTCCATCGGTCTCCATCGCCGTCTCCGCCGTCTCCATCGACCTCACCGCCATCTCCATCAACCTTGTTGTCTCCTATGATGAGGAGGGAGTAGTTCATCCCCGGGGCTGAGGGCTCTACCGGTAGCTATGTGGTTCACCTCTCTCTCCCATGATGTGATCTTTATGTGATCATGAGCTTTGTATCATGTTGAATAAGTAGATGTTACTCTTCTTCATTATGTGTACTCTAGTGTGTTATTAAAGTAATCTATTCCTCCTGCCATGGTGTAACGGTGACAGTGCGTGCATCGTGGTGGTACTTGGTCTAGGCTACGATTGTGATCTCTTATGGATTATGAGAATAATTATCACTATGATAGTATTGAAGTGATCTATTCCTCCTTTCATGGTGTAATGTTGACAGTGTGTGTACCATGTTAGTACTTGGTCTAAGTTGCAATAATATTTATCTTGAGTTGTGATTTGATTTGGATATCTCTATGAGTGGTGTTTGTCAAGTACTTGATGAACTTTGAGGAGTGCTTCGTAGCCCTACGCAATGATTAGTGTTATTCAATAGGAGAGTAATTCAGAGTACCATAGTGAAGAGAAGTTATCTATTGGTTCAATTATGTTATATTTGTTGGGAGTGTGTCCACTAGTGAAAGTATGATCCCTATGCCTTGTTTCCAAGCATTGCACACCGTTTACTTACTGTTTTGTTACATGTTTGCTCGCAGCGATTTTTATTCCAGATTGCATTTACTACTTATAGTCATCTATACCACTTGTATTTCACTATCTCTTTGCCGAACTAGTGCACCTATACATCTGACAAGTGTATTGGATGTGTTGGGGACACAAGAGACTTTCTGTATCATAATTGCAGGGTTGCTTGAGAGGGATAGCTTTGACCTCTTCCTCCCTGAGTTCGATAAACCTCTATTCTCATGTCAAATTATATACTTGTGGTCCTCATTTCCCGGTCGGTCACACATCCTCACACTGCTCCACCCTTAGCACGCTTAACTTCTCCATTCCCTCCCTACTAGCTTCCAACACTGCGCTCGCGACTTCTTGATAATGCTATGTTATCAATTTTATTAACCCATACACTTTGGTAACATATGATTTTACTTTTTTGAATTCCAAATAATTCACAAAATAAGCAACAATGATTAAGTAATAATAAGCATCAATGAATTCCAAATAATCTTTATCCATAATTTAATTATTAATTTTTGAACTCAAAATATTCAAAAAAAATAAAAAACTTAAAAAATTCCAAAATTAATAAAAAAACTTCAAAATAACCAAAAAAAAGTTGAAGAAACAACAAAAGAAATGAAAAAATCTGAAAAAATCATTTTTTTCTCATTTTTTCCTGACAAAATCTAAAATCTTCCTGCTTTCATATTTCCCTTTGGAATTTTGGGAAACAAGAAATTGAGCAAACGACCATAGGCAGTTGAAATTGGATGTAAAATTTTGTGTAGATAGTTTTTCATATATTATAAGTTTTTTTTTAGTCCGTACGCAAAAGTTATAGCCGTTTTAATTTGGAACATCCTTTTTTTGCAAAAAATATCAAAATTCAAATTTTCAAATTTTCCATAAAAGTTGGTTGCGTGAGGTACATGCATGTCAAAGGATTTTGAAATTTGAAGTTTTTATCATTTTTGTTTATTTGTTTAGACGTTTTTTCTGCAAGGGGAGGGGGGGGGGGGTAGGAATGAGAGAAAAAATGGGCGCCGGACCTTTAGTCCCGGTTTGAGCCACAAACCGGGACTAAAGGGTAGACTTTAGTCCCGGTTTGAGCCACCAACCGGGACTACGGTTGGTGGCTCAAACCGGGACTAAAGCCTCCATTTGAACCAGGACTAATGCTTTCTGGCCCACATTTTCATTTGAACCGAGACTAATGCTCATATTAGTCGCGGACCAAATTATTTGGGGACTAAAGGGGGCAAATGGAAGCCCTTTTTTCTACTAGTGATATAGGGACTGCAGAGTGTATAATCGATATGGTGAAATAGGAACACTTGGAGTTGCTAGTGTTTCCCAAAGGGTTTTGAAGAAATAAAACTATTTGAGAAGTAGGACAAACTAATTGTTTTCTGCAAAAATGCTTAAACTCCACTTAGCCAAATTTGTATGTAATTGATAGATGATATTTAATTATCCACCAAATAGTGACAATTGCCAATACAATTCTAAATGTATTAACCATTCATGGCTGCAACGTTTCATATTGCAGGTTTCTCCGACAACGAGTGAGGTATCGTAGATATGTTGCAAGTCTCCACCCAACGTGTTCGCCTGTGGTGTTGATGGAGCTCTTTTACTTCAGTTGTTTCCGCTTTGCTATAAACTCTGTATTTATGCAAGCCATGAGCTATGCGACTTGTAATAAATATACCTTAGATTATTCGTTGTAATAAATGATACATTTGCTATTCTGTTATTCATCTATCGAACTGTGTGTGCTAGCGAGATCCAGAAACTAGCACCAGAAAGCAAAGAGATTCTATCTTTACCAGGTCGAATCGCTACATAAAATATGTATTGATCCATGCTGCATCCTGCTTTACTCTCCCTTTTGACGACGCCTACATGCTTTATTGATAAACTCTACGGAGCAAGATGCATGATAGAAGTGATTTGATGGGAGCAAACGGAAATTAAATCCAGTATCGCTGCTGGTCTAACCCCCCTCAGCTTTGTCAAAAGCAGTCACGTAACGTACGCACTTAATCGTATTGGCATATTCTTTTGTGCATATGCAGATTTCATTTGATTCAAAACGTACGTAACTACATTTAATTAAGACCTGGTACGTGCTGGATTACTTACCAACGAAGAAACAATCTCTCTTTTTTTTGCTTCGGTTGCATACGCATGTGTAAGCATGCTTGTTTATTCGTGCATGTTGCAGTTTAGCAACTGACTGAATTAAAGTCAATTTCTTCACACCAGCTAGTAGTTCGGTGAAATCTCATATATTTTCCTTAATGAAGAAGCAATACCAATATATAGTACTCCCGGTCCAAATTACTTGTTGCAGTTTTTTTTAGAATGGGCGAACCTACTCGTTGGAACGCGTCTTGATACATTAGTATATAGACCAAATTCAACCAAAACTGCGACAAGTAATATGAGTCGGAGAAAGTACTGCTCCATCTTCCCAAAATATGATGCCTATAGTTTTTTGTCAGAGTGAAACTATTAAAAGTTAGACTAATTATATAACAAAAGGTGTTGACACTTAAGAGAAAAAGAATATAACTAAAATGGAATTGGCAATATAATTTTTATAGAGTTTTGAAAGAAAAGAGGGTTTGTTGCAATTGTTATTATTATCTCTCTCAAATCAATATAATTAGAACCATCATGAAATATATGTTCACAGTATATCCATTAGATATTGTGGATGTTGATATATTTTTCTATACAGTTGATCAAATTTTGAAATTCTGAATTTAACCAAAAGTTATATGCCGTCATATTCTGGGAAGATGGAGTATAAGTTAATTATTAGCTAGCTATTAGTGTACATGCAAGATTGCAAGAAGTGAGTAAGCGCACACGACCGACAAGATGTGCGTAGTTCGTGCCATGCATGCTGCGTGCATTTCTGTACGTCTAAAAGCTCCTTATCCCGACATGTCAGTATGAACATGCCTATCTACGTACGTGTAAAGCTCTTTACTGTGCAAACAAACTCACCAAATTAACACCGACTTACTCCTGAATTCGTGTCTTTATGATATCCTTTTCAGGCTCCCACGTCTTACTTTCCTCGCTTTATCTTCATACATATGAGAAAAAAGGAACATTGTCTTTCCTTTTCTTCTTTTCGCGGAAGGAATAGTGACTTTGCTAAAGAGTGTATACATGCTTTCAGATGTACTTTTACAATTACTTCATACAACGCCACATACTTATTTGTTTTGCAAAAAAACTCTTAATCTATTTCAAATCATCTAGAGTACTAGAAATCTAAAAAGTACTAGACATTACAAACAGGTCTTTAGACGGCCTACACAAGACTACCGACACTAGCCATCAACCCATCGCCCCTCCATCACCAAAGCCGACAAAACTTGTCATAGAAGAGGTTGTTGCAGTAGACAAATGAGAAGTTGTCATCCTAAGGTCTCAAAAGATCAGCACACTAGAACAACATTCATTGACAAAGACGAGACCCATAGATTGAAAGAGATTAACCAAAAACCATACGAACGAACATGAAACCCAACTCGATCCCAAGAGACCCACGGGATACATAGCTCCACGCGCTCTCCGCCGATGCTAAATGCATACCGGAGCGAGGAGCCGAGAATAGGGCAGGGAAAATCATGTTTAATTTGCTATAGCCGCCACCTCACCATTTCAAAGATACTAAAATATAATAAAACTGGGAAACCTCCCGCCAGCGTGGAGCCATAGTATGGTATGACACGTCTGCGTACTTAAGACATCCCTGTAGCATCCATGTAGATAGCAACATGATCATTGATCAGTTATTACGTATTAGAAAATGGGAGCTCAGATAACACATGTGCCTTAAGCTAATTAGAGAAACCCGATCATCACAACGTTAATCACAACCAAATTAGCTAGCGATCCCCTTAACTTAAATGGAGCCTTGGCCAAGTCAAAAAAAAAAATGGAGCCTTGGCAATATAATAAACTTACTGCACGGCTGAATCTTCAGGCCCATAAGATCGATCGTTGGAGTCTCCACTCGGTGAAGTACTAGCTGGTTTTGGTTGGTCACTTGACATGGCACTCATGTATGAGCCCATACTTGGACCGACAAAAATAACACACATCATGTACTAGCTAGCTGCTAGGGCATGCATAGCATATCTGGCCTGGGCTATATATATACGTACAGCTACTAAGCCTGTCAACATCCACCAAGCAAAGCTTAGATTCAGAGCTCCAACATGGCGCCTAGCAGCAAGCTGCCAGATCATCAAGCCGAGAGCAATCCCAACGGTACCACCACCAATAAGGACTACCGTGACCCTCCTCCGGCGCCGCTGCTGGATGCCGGTGAGCTGGGAAAGTGGTCCCTCTACCGCGCCGTCATTGCTGAGTTCACCGCCACGCTCCTCTTCGTCTACGTTACCGTCGCCACCGTCATCGGCCACAAGCGCCAGTCCGATGGCGCCGTGTGCGGCGGCGGTGCGGGCATCCTCGGCATCGCATGGTCCTTCGGCGGCATGATCTTCGTCCTCGTCTACTGCACCGCCGGCATCTCCGGCGGCCACATCAACCCGGCCGTCACCTTCGGCCTCCTCCTCGCGCGCAAGGTCTCGCTTCCCAGGGCGGTGCTCTACATGGTGGCGCAGTGCCTGGGTGCCATGTGCGGCGCCGGCCTCGTCAAGTCCGTGCACGGTTCACAGTACGCGCGCTACGGCGGCGGCGCTAACGAGCTCGCGCCCGGGTACTCCAGGGGAGCCGGGCTCGCGGCCGAGATCGTCGGCACCTTTGTGCTGGTGTACACCGTGTTCTCCGCGACGGACCCGAAGCGCAAGGCTAGGGACTCGCACGTGCCAGTGTTGGCGCCGCTGCCTATCGGGTTCGCCGTGCTCATGGTGCACCTCGCCACCATCCCCATCACCGGCACCGGCATCAACCCGGCCAGGAGCCTCGGGCCTGCAGTCGTGTACAACAGCAAGAAGGCATGGGATGACCAGTGGATCTTCTGGGTCGGGCCCTTCATCGGCGCCACCATAGCCATGGTGTACCACCAGTATATCATCAGGGGCGGCGCTGGCAAGGCGTTGGCCTCCTTCCGCTCCAACTATACCGCCACCGCATAGCAACTTTGTTTCGACAAAACCAAATTTGCAGATATACATACATGATACATGGCGCGTCATCCATATGCATTGCTCGTTTTGTGATTTTAAAATCATTCAGTTTTATTAACTATGCATCTTATTCATATATATATATATATATATGTTTGGTTTTGTAAGTTAATTCAATAATGGCATCACAAATCAAATATTGTTTGTTTAATTAATCATCTTCCATTCAAATGTGTCAGGATTGCTCATCTTTACTATTAAGGTGATATTAAGGTGAAAACTCGTGGTCTCACACCTCACATGGTGTCACACTTCTCACAATTTACTAAAAAAATGCCATCCGTTGGATTTACAAACCCATCTAACAACCTAACAAATTTTATCTGATCTCTCAACGAAATTCAAAATTCCCGAGTTTATGAGCCCTATTCCGCATCTCCTTAGCACAAATTACACCACAAAACCAAATAACTCGACAGATGTTCGGCCTCCACCGTGCCACACACACGAAAGATACCCGAAAATAATTCTATGAGACCTGATCCACAAATTCACCTCCATGGATCAACTCCAACAATTGACGGTCTCAAATGTTATAGTAGAGTGCTCCTCTTGTCGACCAGACAACATGAGTAACCATGGGTCCCAAGCGGGGATGCAAGCATGTGAGAAGAAAGGAAGGCGACCCTGCGGCCTCACAAAACCGCCGGCACACGCCCTGGAGGCAAAGGATCAAAGCTCGCTATTAGAATATGTTCTAGAAGGTTCAAGTGCAACCAATTTTGGTATATTATAAACCAAACCTTGAAGTACAAGTTATAAATTCTTTGTAATTGTATTTGGGTTGGTTTGAACCCTATATTAACATGCATGCAGACCGAGGCCAAGGTCACAACTGAAAATTCATTTTGATATGGTATCAGAGCCTCTTCTTCCAAAACACATCTAGATCTATTTTCTCCTTGACCATGTCATCTTCATCATCAAGATCGTATGCAGGCTGTCAACCCCTTAAACCAGATCATGCAAGAGAAGCTCACACCGGAGATTTTTTTTGGTGTGGATGGCAATCATCCTGCCTGCAGTTCGCGGTGCCGGATTGGTCAACTACCTCGATGGATCGATCAAGGTGCCACTGGAGGAAATCACCGTCAACCAGACGGTCTCTAGGAAGGAGACTATGATGATAGAGAACCCTGACTACATGTCATGGAACGAGAAGGATCGGCAATTTCTATACTTCCTACTCAGATCGATCTCTTGTGAGGTCCGGGTGCAATTCATAGAGCATGAGATGGCCCATGCGGCCTGGAAGGAGATCTTGGACATGTTCTCCTTGAGACCACAATCGCGGTTCATGAATCTACGTAGAACCCTCAGTGATCGGAAAAAGAGGGAGATGGATGTGGCTGTCTACTTTGGCAAGCTGAAGGAAATCGTCGATGAGCTACTATCGCTAGCAAGAAGTTGGACAAAGACGATCTCATTAATTCCCTCATAAGAGGGTTTGATGCTAATGAGGACATTCCAACCATCAACACTACACCGATCACCAATATACCAATCACAAGAATCCATGCAAACAAATATGTGATCAGGTAAACGCTAACTTAAGTTTATCCTATAACCTTGACCTTGATGAGATGGCTATGCTTTCATCTATTTTGTTATTGGTTGAATTCAAGAACAAGCTTGAAGGAATTCCACAACAATGAAAAATAAAGTTTCAATAACAAATTTTCAAGCTACCACCAACAAGACTTCAATAAATCTGCTACTCCCAATACTGCCTCTGATCTTTCATAGTTCCAGAACCATAAGGATGAGAGATGGGGCAAGTGGGGTATATCAACAGAAGCTTCTTAAAATTATCTTTCCAACAAAACAAACCTTGCATCATTTGAAGTTATCTAGCTCAAGATATGACCGTTTTGGTAGAAGGTGTCTAGGCTATCAAAGGTTCGCGATTTTCCGATGAGCCTCTCAATAACTCCTCAAGTTTACTCATTTTCTAGAACGTTTTCACACCTAAGCTGGCTATCTACCTTGCCTCCTTTCACACTCAATCAGGCGGGTTATCCCTTAGTATAAATAAGCTAGTGTTTTCTCTTAGAAGGGACTTTTAGCATTTCATTTTCTGAACAAAGACATAGGCTCATCCTGAGTTTGGAGAGACCTTGCTACCCTTATTCTCGTGATTCCTCACGGATTTGCACCTAGTTTGTGCTCCACGACTTGAATGTTGTTGTGTGGATTAGAGTTCGTGATTCCCTTGCGGATTGCACCTAGTTCGTGCTCCACAACTTGAGCGTGGTTGTGTGGGCTAATTCGCGGATTATGGATAGGCGATTGTCTCAAATTGCAGGCTACGGTTGGCATACTCTTTGCCCGGTCATAATCTCTCATTTTCGTTTTTGGCTGCTTGTAGCTAGTTATCCCCTTGTATCCTCGATCCTACGTTTGTGAAGACAAGTCAAATCATCAAGCACCTCTCCTCCGAAGCCGGTGCATATCACGTGGTATCAAAACTTTGGTTGACACGGTAGGATCAGTTTTTCACCTTATTTTTCTTCATCAAATCTTCAGATCTGACCCTAGTTGTTTAGATCTACCACTTGTTTGTTTGTTTCATCCCTGTCTTAGATCCAAATCCAAAGAAAACCATCAAAAAAATCCCAAACCTTTCTTGTGCTGAGATCTAGTCGGTTGTTGTGTGTTTGTGTTTTTTCCATATCTTGTGTTTCCACGAAATATATCCAAGTTGCTGCTGAGTTCTTAAACTTATGTTTTAGATCTTTTTTTAGAGAGAAAAAAGACAAAAAAAGAGAGAAGAAAAAAGAGAGAAGAGAAGTGCAAATGTTTTCAATCAGCTTCATTTTGGCGAGAATTTTCAGAGATCATAGAGGAAAGTGTTGCCGCCAAACGTGGTGCAAAGTTTACCAAAAATTTCTTGTTATACCTTGGTTTGCATTTTTTGGATCTCAGCACTAATTCCTCCTTGTTTTATCCCACCAAACTCCACCATAAAACTCCTAGTCTCTTCCTTTTCAATCGCTTGTTCACTTCCAATTTCTAGTGCCACACACCCACCGAGGATCATTAGAATTTGGGTAAGCAAGAGGTGAGTTGAGTGTTTCCACATACATATATTTTTTTTCCACTTCTTGTGAGTTTTAACATGACAGGATCCAACTCAAGTGTCCATGGAGGAAATATTATGGAAGACAATGTTCCGGTGGCTGATACGTCTCAAACGTATCTATAATTTTTGATGCTCCATGCTTGTTTTTACACCATTTGCCTATTGTTTCGTTACACTTAGTGGCACTTTTATGCATTTTCCGGAACTAACCTATTAACGAAGTGCCACAGTGCCAGTTTCCTGTTTTCTGCTGTTTTTGTGTTTCAGAAGTGATACACAGGAAATATTCTCGGAATTGGACGAAACAAGTTCCTGAAGTCTTATTTTACCCGGAAGCTTCCAGAGATCCGAAGGAGAGTAGGAGGTGAGGGACCAGGGGCCCACACACAGGGGTGGCGCGGCCAGCCCCTGGCCCGCGCCACCGCCTTGTGAGGCCACCTGGCCCCTCTTCTGACGATGCCCCTTCGCCTATAAATACCCCCCGACGAGAAAAACCTAAGGGCCCGATCAGATTTCCAGAACACATCGCGATCCGCCGCCGCCGTCGACCCGAAGATCGGGAGGGTCCAGACGCTCTTCCCGGCACCCTGCCGGAGAGGGGAATCGCCACCGGAGGTCTTCTTCATCGCCATGCTTGCCTCCAGAGCGATGAGTGAGTAGTCTACCTTGGACTATGGGTCCATAGCAGTAGCTAGATGGTTGTCTTCTCCACTATGTGCTTCATGTTTAGATCTCATGAGCTGCCATACATGATTGAGATCACCGTTATGTAATTCTACATATTTGGTTTGTTGGGATCCGATGAATATTGGTGTTTATGATTAAGTTGCTGTACAGAATTATATCTTTTGTTATCTCTATGTTGTTTATGATCTTGCATGCTCTCCGTTGTTAGTAGCTATCTTGGCCAAGTAGTTGCTAGTGACTCCAAGAGGGGGTATTTATGCTCGATAGTGGGTTCATGCCTCTATTTCACCTGGGGGAGTGACAGAAACCTCTAAGGTGGTAGATGTGTGTTGCTACTAGGGAGAAAACAACATTCATATGCTCAAGGGCATATGCTTTGTTTACATTACACACTTTGCTTAATGCAATTATCTGTTGTTCGCAACTTAATACTTCTAGGGTGTTCGGATTGATATCCCCGGGAGTGGATTATTAGTCATAGATGCACTTGGATGGCGGTCTATGTATTTTGTTGTAATGCCCAGAGTAAATCTCATAGTGATCTTCTTGACATATCACGTTATCTTTATTCTATCAATTGCCCAACTATAATTTGTTTACCCAGCATGTGCTATTTTATCTATGGAGAGACACCACTAGTGAACTGTGGACCCCGGTCCTATTTACATCATATTGCAATCACCTGTTTACTTTTCTCGTACTTTTTACTTTACTAGCATACTCTACTGTTTTCCACTCGATACGCTCATAACCTTTGTTTCAAGCAAACCGGTGAGATTGACAACCTCATCGCAAGTGTGGAACAAAGTATTTGTTTGTGTGTGTGCAGGTTCCGCGTTGCTACTGGCTGAAGACGAGTCAACAAGTATCGTTAACGGCGCCCTTGTTGGAGTGTTATTAAGCCAGTCTGCATCACCTTCAGTCGTCACCGTCTCTCCTCTTCAAGATCGACATTAAACCTTGGTTTCTTAACTGAGGGAAAACTAGCCGCTACACTCATCATACCTTCCTCTTGGGGTTCCCAACGGGCTGGTCATCACCACGCACAAGGACTTACTGCTCCCACGTCAACTATACGCCATAGCTCTTTTCTGGCGTCATCACCGAGTAGCAGCTTCTTTTCTGGCGCCGTTGCCGGGGAGGAGAAAAGACTTCTGCGAGGGGAGTTCTTCGCACACACATTCTTTACTTTGTTATTTGTTTTGCTTTACTTTATTTTATTTTACCTGCATTGCTTTTTATCAAAAACCCAAAAAAAATTAGAATCCTTGGTTGTTGTTTTTACTTGTCTTGCTTTATCATGCTTTCTATCAATGGTTGGTTTCTTAGAAACTAAATCTTTTTGGCATGGTGGGTTCACGGAAGAGCAGCAAAATTATTATGAGGAACACCGCTTGTCACAAAAAGGGAAACACTTATGGGAACAAATCAATAGATTATATATCATTGCTAGAAATGTGTGCTCTACTTATAATGTTACCTATTGCTTTGATGGATCTTGTTGATGTAGGAGGTATAAACACCTCCCTTTTCAATGTGAGTACAATGATGATGTTACCATATCTTCTTATATTAATGGAAATTATGACTTTTATGATGTGGAACAAATTGAAGAATTTATTGCTTGGAAGGGTGCATTCGAACTTGCTTATTTGCTTGAAAATACTGATGATGCACCTTATAAATATGAGGTTTATGATATACTCACATTTTGCATTGATAATTACAAGGAAGGAAATGGCTATATTCTTAAATATCTTAATAGATGCTCTCCAACGGAAGAGACTAATGTCATGAAGGAGCCTATGGAAGAAGAAATTGCTAAAACTGGAAGCTCATTGGATGAAAAAGAGGAGGGGAGTGATGACCAAGTGGAGGAAGAATGGAGTTGCCCATCTCTACCTCCCAATAAGAGTAACTCTCTAACTAATACCTTATTTGATCGCCCTCCATGCTTAACAAAAGAGGGTGAGTGTGATATTTATATTGTTGAGTTTGTTCATGATGCTACTCAAAATTATTATGAGAGAGGAAAATATGGTTGTTGGAATTCTCATGTTACTAAAACACCTCTCTTTATATTGAAAACTCCGAAGTTGCTCTTGTTTTATCTACCCATACTTGTTACTATGTGCTTCTTTGATTTATTTTCTTACAAGATTCCTATGCATAGAAAGTGGGTTAGACTTAAATGTGTTTTATATTTGCTCCTTGATGCTCCTTTTGGTTTCCATTCATATTTCTTATGTGAGCATCTTCGCAATTTTCTGCGCCTAGCTCAAAGGCGTTAAAGAAAAGCACTCTTGGGAAATAACCCAATGTTTTCTTTTCAGTACTTTTTCTTTTATTTGAGTCTTGGAAGTCATTACTACTGTAATGACCGCTCCTTATCTTGTTTATTTCGTTTTTGTGCCAAGAGAAGCCTCTAATTTGAGTGAGGTAAAGATTTGGGGATGTTGCTGTCCTAAAACTGTTTTCGGTGCTGCACCGTAAAAATTCGTGAAAATTCTCTGTTTATATTTTGGACCTGCGATTTCTTGTGCATATGCCCCAGGTTATATCCAAACTTTTCTTAGTTGAACACTTTTTGATTTGAGCAATAGAAAATCCCTCAAAAATTCGACCTTTGTCAGCTGTTCAGTTTTGACAGATTTCTGCCAATATTTGTGTTTGCCAATTTATCGCTTTCTTTTGAGTTCTTTTGATCACGGAACTTTTGGGGAGGTTGCTACAGTAGTATATGCTATATATGTGGTGGTTTTGAGTTAAAACCTGAAGCAAATAGAGGATTGATTATATGTTATGCTTGCACTAATGTTGCTAATAGAATTGTGTTTAGTTTTATATGAAGGAAGTTTTCAAGTGTAGGGATTGGAGAATGATGAGATGAGTTGAAGAATGGACAAAAGCTCAAGCTTGGGGATGCCCATGCATCACCCCAAGAAATATCCAAGAAGTACAAGCGTCAAAGCTTGGGGATGCCCCCGAGGCACCCCTTCTTCATCGGCAAAAATCAGGTCACCTTTTAAAACACTATATTTTTATTGCTTCATGCACTATGTGTTTTTTTTGGAGCGTTAGTTGTTTTAGTTTTCTTAGTTTGTTTGTTTGCTGCAATAAATGGTTGGACCCCAACAAATTTATTTTGGAGAAGTTGCTTGTTTTCATTTGCAAAGGACGCTCTAGTTTTCACTCTTATTAAAAATCGAGCGTTCTTCTTTTTCTGCTACTGCTTTTGGTTTTCGTTTTCGCCTTGATTTGCGTTCAGACCTTGTCATATCCTTTCATCAAGGTGTATTTTTGCCTCTGATCTTCATTGGTTTTCATCAAAAGAGGTGTTTTTAAAAAATTTCAAATGGTGTTGGAAAAGAGAAAAAGCTTTGTGCAAAATAGTGGTACAAGAAGGAGCTTGTGTAGACTGCGGCTTAGGCTTTTTCATGTCATGCTTGATGTCTTTTTGATAGTATGCTTAGTGGTTTTGCTGTGGCATGACTTGTCTCAAATAACTGAGATTGCTTAATGAGCCTTTGAAAAAATTATGCGTTGTTTTTATTGTATGGAAGCATTATTTTGGTTTTCTCCTTGATGCTTTATTTGGGTTGACTTGGCGCATGCTCACACATGTTAGACTCTTACAAAGTCGCCAATAGCCTTCATGATCATTTAGTTTTTGACTTTTGATGCCATCTTATGCTTCTTTTAATGTTGCTTTGTCGCTTTGCATGATTATGGCCATTATTGCTCTCTTAGTTGGTCGCTCCCAGTCTTTTGCTAGCCCTCACCTTGTACTGAGTGTGAGCTCTACTCGTGCATCCAACTCCTAAAAGCCAAAGTTTTCCAAAGTGTCCACCATACATACCTACTAGCAATTTGCTATTCCAAGTAAATTTGACTTGCTTTTATTTTCTCTTCAAATTAAACTCTTACCAGTGTTATGCGAAATTCGGTTAGTAAAGCTCTCACGAACCAGAAGGCACACTTTACTTTTTCCTGTTCTTAAAAATTTGACATTGTGGTCTCTTATGTTGAGTTGTTATGCTTGCAAGTTGTAAGTTGGATTCTAGCCCATCCATGCTGTCATGGGGCAAGCTTTCAACATTGCACTTCTTTTTGAGTTAATATCGTGATCTTTTGTTTATGGATGCCCGCGGTGTGAAATGAATTGGGAATCTTGTGGGGATCATGGAGTTTGTATATGTGTTAGGGAAACGCCGGGCCGCCAATCTAAGCCATGCATAATTCATGGTGGAAATTTGCAGCATACCCATGGTGAACATTCGATGACGCATCTCACAATAAAAAGCTAAACAATATAGCAAATAAAAGAGATGTCGAGGTGTTCATTGTCTGCTTGTCCTGTCATTTTGGTGTGGGCTTGTTCCATGTCATCGGGCACGGAGGTACCCCATTGGCGGTTCTCAATGATATGCATATACTTACAATGACAAGAGCCTTGCTTGGGACTCTAAGTAAAGTAGCATGAGGTTTGGGTACTCGTATTCAGGGGACACGAGGTTTTCAACTTATGATTTGTCAAGCATATGCATCGTAATTGTTCTCGCATTAACTTTAACCATTCAACATGCTTATGATGGGGGCAATGAGAGCTCAAAGCCGGTAAGTACCATAATTTTTGAAGGTTATAAAACTTGCAATCACTGCTTCCCTCTGCGAAGGGCCTTTCTTTTACTTTTATGTTGAGTCACCACCTTCTTTCTTTATGCACCGTTAAGAGAGCATAGTTATCATTCTTAGTGTGATATGCATTGTCCCAAAGTTCATTGATTGATTCATATTGTTGGTTTCACTTGTTCTTAAATTATTTGTATCTAGTCACCCTCTTAAACTTTGAGGTGTCCTATGCATTTATGTTTTGCTCTCTTTGAAGGACAAGCTGAAAACCTTTTGTATGTTTTCCTTATGATTCGAACACACGTTTGACTTTCATTGTTTCATTTTCATGATCTTTTGTTTGTGTTCATTTGCATGTTTACAACATGGTTGCTAAGTTCTTATTGTCATGATTATATCTTCATGCCCATGTTTTAGGTTCTATTGATCCCAGCTCACCAATGCTTACATATATGATCAAGATTGTGTAGGTGCATGTCACCTCAAAAATTATTTCTTTTGTTATCACTTACCAACTCGAGGACGAGCAGGAGTTAAGCTTGGGGATGCTTGATACGTCTCAAACGTATCTATAATTTTTGATGCTCCATGCTTGTTTTTACACCATTTGCCTATTGTTTCGTTACACTTAGTGGCACTTTTATGCATTTTCCGGAACTAACCTATTAACGAAGTGCCACAGTGCCAGTTTCCTGTTTTCTGCTGTTTTTGTGTTTCAGAAGTGATACACAGGAAATATTCTCGGAATTGGACGAAACAAGTTCCTGAAGTCTTATTTTACCCGGAAGCTTCCAGAGATCCGAAGGAGAGTAGGAGGTGAGGGACCAGGGGCCCACACACAGGGGTGGCGCGGCCAGCCCCTGGCCCGCGCCACCGCCTTGTGAGGCCACCTGGCCCCTCTTCTGACGACGCCCCTTTGCCTATAAATACCCCCCGACGAGAAAAACCTAAGGGCCCGATCAGATTTCCAGAACACATCGCGATCCACCGCCGCCGTTGACCCGAAGATCGGGAGGGTCCAGACGCTCTTCCCGGCACCCTGCCGGAGAGGGGAATCGCCACCGGAGGTCTTCTTCATCGCCATGCTTGCCTCCGGAGCGATGAGTGAGTAGTCTACCTTGGACTATGGGTCCATAGCAGTAGCTAGATGGTTGTCTTCTCCACTATGTGCTTCATGTTTAGATCTCATGAGCTGCCATACATGATTGAGATCACCGTTATGTAATTCTACATGTTTGGTTTGTTGGGATCCGATGAATATTGGTGTTTATGATTAAGTTGTTGTACTGAATTATATCTTTTGTTATCTCTATGTTGTTTATGATCTTGCATGCTCTCCGTTGTTAGTAGCTATCTTGGCCAAGTAGTTGCTAGTGACTCAAAGAGGGGGTATTTATGCTCGATAGTGGGTTCATGCCTCTATTTCACCTGGGGGAGTGACAGAAACCTCTAAGGTGGTAGATGTGCTGTTGCTACTAGGGAGAAAACAACATTCATATGCTCAAGGGCATATGCTTTGTTTACATTACACACTTTGCTTAATGCAATTATCTGTTGTTCGCAACTTAATACTTCTAGGGTGTTCGGATTGATATCCCCGGGAGTGGATTATTAGTCATAGATGCAGTTGGATGGAGGTCTATGTATTTTGTTGTAATGCCCAGAGTAAATCTCATAGTGATCTTCTTGACATATCACGTTATCTTTATTCTATCAATTGCCCAACTATAATTTGTTTACCCAGCATGTGCTATTTTATCTATGGAGAGACACCACTAGTGAACTGTGGACCCCGGTCCTATTTACATCATATTGCAATCACCTGTTTACTTTTCTCGTACTGTTTACTTTACTAGCATACTCTACTGTTTTCCACTCGATACGCTCATAACCTTTGTTTCAAGCAAACCGGTGAGATTGACAACCTCATCGCAAGTTGGGAACAAAGTATTTGTTTGTGTGTGTGCAGGTTCCGCGTTGCTACTGGCTGAAGACGAGTCAACAAGTATCGTTAACGGCGCCCTTGTTGGAGTGTTATTAAGCCAGTCTGCATCACCTTCAGTCGTCACCGTCTCTCCTCTTCAAGATCGACATTAAACCTTGGTTTCTTAACTGAGGAAAAACTAGCCGCTACACTCATCATACCTTCCTCTTGGGGTTCCCAACGGGCTGGTCATCACCACGCACAAGGACTTACTGCTCCCACGTCAACTATACGCCACAGCTCTTTTCTGGCGTCATCACCGAGTAGCAGTGGCACGTGCGGTGCTTGGTGCTAAGATTGATGCACGGCTTGATGCAGCCTTGCATAGATTTTTCGATGGTCGCGTACCTACAACGAGTAATGGGGCTCAACACTGACCTTGTCCCACTTCCTCGCTGGTCACCGACAACGACGACCTCAATGGGGGGCACGAACGAGCTGCTGGTGCTGGTGTCAACAACGAACATGCTGCTAGAGCTGATCATAGGCGTGGCGAGTTTGTTCAACCTTGTGTGGGTGTACATGATACGTCCAAAACGTATCTACTTTCCCCAACACTTTTGCTATTGTTTCTCCTCTAATTTGTGTGTTTTGAATAAAACTAACATGGACTAACGCTGTTTTCAGTAGAATTGCTCTGGTGTCTCGTTTTAATGCAGAAATCCGACTTTCAGGAAAAATCCTGGAAAATACTGCAAAAATTCTATTTTGCCAGAAGACCCACGGAGCCAGAAGGAGAGACGAAGGGGGGCAGCGGCCTGGGCTCACCACCAGGGGGCGCGGCCTAGCCCTGGCCGCGCCCACCTGTGGTGAGGCCGCCTCGGCCGTCGCCCCGACCCCTCCTTCCGCCTACATATACCCTCTGACCTAAAAATAGCGGGGGTTTGACGTTTTTCCCAGATAGACTTTCGCTACGCCGCCGCCATCAGAAACCGTGATTCCGAACCAGAAACTCCATTCTGGCACCCTGCCGGGACGGGGATTCGGAGGAGATCTTCATCACCATCATCATCGACGTCTCTTCATCAACCATCCATGACTCCCCCCTCCATGTGTGAGTAATTCCCGCTGTAGGTGAAGGGGATGGTAGGGATTGGATGAGATCATTCATGTAATTTGCTATGAGATTGTTAGGGCATAGTGCCTAGTATCTTCTATTAGTGCTTATGATATTGTAGCAACTTGTTGTGCTTAATGCTTGTCACTTTGGGCCCGAGTGCCATGATTTCAGATCTGAACTTGTTATTGTTATATGATGATACTTGTTGTTTATGGTCTTACCTACAAGTTGTTTACACATATTGTTGTCCGGAACCCGAGGCCCCAAAGTGACAGAAATTGGGACAACCGGAGGGGATGGTGTCGGGGGGATGACCCCCGGTAGGGTCGAGAGACTAGAAAGGTACAAGGACTATGATTGGCTTTATGCCGGTTGACCAAGAAAAGGTCTGGCCGGGATATAAGGGCATAGGCTGGGCCGGGGTATATGCGTATCCCGGCTGATACTTGGATATGCCGGATTAACCGGAATACTGACTGAGGAGTGCCGGCATATACTCACATATGCCGGCCCATCTATTTTGATATGTTGTGCAGGAACAGGGAGGCCGGATTACCCGACCGTCATGGGTCATTGGTCCGGCATATGCGTCCAGGGTATAGCCAACGGTCATATCCGGGATACATAAGTCAGCCAATGTGTCACATCCCTACAATCAAGGAAGAAAACATCCAAGCATGGTAGGAGAGTAAGATGGCAGGGTGCACAGTGGAGGTTACCTACCCTCACTGTGCACAAGTACAAGCTTACCTCAGAGTGGTAAGGTCACAGTCCTGGAAGTACAAGGTACAGGGATATGAAGTCCCCTCGAGAGCAATCAGGGAGGAAGTCAAGGGTCGTTGCCTTCGTCAGCAAGTCCTATTTGGAGTGTAGCCCGTGTCTTCTGGTCTTTTATGACCGTTGTAACCCTGGCTACCACTATATAAGGTGGCATAGGGAGCCCTGGAAAAGGGTTGGTCACTCTGTGTTACTACACTTAGCAGTTCATCTTCCTCCTCTAGCAGAGAGCTTGGAAGCACCATCGTTGTGTACTCCACCGATCCAAATATACAACCAGTAGAGCAGGAGTAGGGGTGTTATCTCCTTACGAGAGCCCCGAACCTGGGTAGATCTGTGTCCCTTTCTGTCGTGCTCTTTAGCTCGTTCCCCTCTCCCGAATCCTCCAGCATCTAGTTCGGCCCCCATTTAAGCCATCCTATGGCATATGTTGTTTCACCACGACGACACCTTTCCCCTGCAAACTCTCTCAGTCCCCACGTACATCTCGTGGGAACCGAAAGACATGATCCGGCCATCCCTGGGGAACGGCCGGCCGCCGAGACATCCGGCGTTGTCGCTGACGAAGCTGAGCGAGCCTAGCCTCTGGACGAGGCCAGAGACCACGCGCACTCCTGAAGCTGCTATCACAGACCCCGTCCGAATAAACACTCCGCCCAGCATATCGATCTGCCCCACGGTGGGCGCCAAATGTCGTCGTGGTGAAACAACATATGCCATGGGATGGCTTAAATGGGGGCCGAACTAGATGCTGGAGGATTCGGGAGAGGGGAACGAGCTAAAAAGCACGACAGAAAGAGACACTGATCTACCCAGGTTCGGGGCTCTCGTAAGGAGATAACACCCCTACTCCTGCTCTACTGATTGTATATATGGGTCGATGTAGTACACCACAATGGTGCTTCCAAGCTCTCTGCTAGAGAAGGAAGATGAACTGCTAAGTGTAGGAGTACAGAGTGATCAATCTACCTTCAACCTTCCAACCTTCTTCCAGCGACCAACCCTTTACCAGGGCTCCCTATGCCACCTTATATAGTGGTGGCCAGGGTTACAACGGTCATAGAAGACCAGGAGACACCAACTACACTCCAAACAGGACTTACTGTCGAGGGCAGACGCCCACGACTTTCTCCCTGATTGCTCTCGATGGGACTCCCCTTGCTGTACCTTGTACCTCTTGAACTGTGGCCTTACCTCTGTGCGGTAAGCTCGTACTTGTGCACAGTGAGGGTAGGTAACCTCCACTGTGCACCCTGCCATCTTACTCTGCTACCATGCTTGGATGTTTTCTTCCTTGATTGTAGGGATGTGACACCTTGGTTGACTTAAGTATCCCGGATATGACCATTGGCCATACCCAGGACTTATATGCCGGACCAACGACCTACGAGGGTCGGGTAATCCGGCCTCCCCTGCTCCTGCACAACACACAAAATGGTTAGGCCGGCATATCTAAGTATATGCCGGCACACTTTTATAAGTATTTCGGCTATGCCGGCATATCCAAGTATCAGCCGGGATACACATTATATGCCGGCCTGGCCGATGCACTTATATTCCGGCCAGGCCCTTCCTCGATAACCCAGCATAAAGTCAATCATAGACCTTGTGTCTTTCTACTCTCTTGACCCTACCGGGGGTCATCCCCCCGACACTAGTCCCCGAAGCTGCCGAGGTTCCCCAGTCATAACTGTGGAGCCTTGACAGGTTCAACATACCTTTCTTCATTATGCCCCGGCGATCAGATTTATATGCCGGCACATCTGCACATATCCCGGCCTCTGTTCCTGTTCCAAAACTTATTCCGGCCGGTCCCTAGGGTATTCCGGACGGAACATATACATCGGGCAGTTAATCCGACATATAGACGAGTCTTCCTCGAGAAGCCATGTCTGACAGCTTTGCATCGAAACTTGTAACTGCCCTGCCACCTCGAACGGTCACCCACGATGCGACGGTTCACAGTGCAGCAGTTACTTCTTGCCATCATTGCGTCATGGCACGGTTACAAGAACCGCCGCCCCACTCTGTGCCGCCACGTGGCGCCTCGCCGCAGAAACGGTCGGGGGAGTGGAGCACTATCCTCCCCACGACCCCCACGACCGGCCTCCTCGGTATAAATACGGGGTGGGGGTAACTTATTCTTTTTACCCCCGCCACAGTGCCTTCTTCCTCAGATCCTCTGCCCCTCGCGCTTCGCCGCCGGACCAAGAAACCGAGAAGGGAAGCTGCCGCCGTCGTCCACCTGCACGCCGGCGCCTCCGCTTGCCGACGTCCGGCGTCATCGTCGACGACGCCACCGCCGCCTCTTCTCCCCGCAGCCTTGCAGGGAGATTGGATCTTCCTCTGCACACTTGCCGCCGCCGCTCCATCGCCGTAGGCCAAGCTCCGGTGAGTTCCTCTTCCTCTGTTCTTCCTTTCCCTGCTCTTCTGCAACTAGGCTGCGGTAGCCTCACTGGTTTGTATCCATGGTAGTTCCTTTGCTGGATATTTCATTGCTTCGATTAGCATTGCTAGCAGTGTTTCGTAACAGCTCACAGGTGTTCTTCCGCAGAAATTATATCCCTGATTATTTCCGATTTTAACTGCCTCGGTAGATCTTCTATTCCTGCTAACATCTGTGAGAGTGGTATGCCGGAGAGACTAACCTCCCTCTTTTCTCCGGCCTTGATAGGAATATCACCACGGGACTCCGGCTCTCACGCCTTATCCCGGTCAGTAAGATGGCATCTTCAAGCATGACGGGTACCTCGGCCTCTATGGAAGATACCTCGGCCCGAACCCAGGGACGCTCCGGCTGGGAGGGGTCGGAGGTTACTCCGGCCGAGATATCCTGGGTCACCTCCACCAGGAGAGTCCCGGAGGGCGTAGCATGCCGGCTACCAGCAGGAGAAACTGTGCCGGCACCTGAACCTGGCGAACGCGTCGTCTTCATCGCCCACTTCGAGCGTGGCTTCGGCCTGCCGGCATCGGATTTCTTCCGGGACTTCCTGAACACCTACGACCTACAACCTCATCATATCCCGGCCAATGCCGTGATGATCCTCTCCGCCTTCGCTGCTTTTTGCGAGGGCTATGCCGGCATAGAGGCCCTTACTCAAGGCTGGGCGAAGTACTTCCAACTGCGGAAGCAAGTCGTCCAAGAGCCGCCCCGGAGCAAGGACGACCCGCCGGAGACGGCCCAGGAAAAGAAGGACCGCCCCATGACCCTCTGCGGCGCGGCCACCATCATGTCCCGAAAGGGCTCGGACTTCCCCAAGGTGGAACTCCTGGAATCTTGCAAGAAGTGGCAGAAAAGCTTCTTCTACGTCAAGAACACCACCGACGAGGATCTGCTCAACCTGCCGCCATTTGTGGACGAGCCACCCTTGGCTATGACGAACTGGACCTACAACCCGAAGAACTCGGTGATGCCGGTGAATGCGCTTCACCGGGTTAAGGGCGAGCTCCTGGATGCCGGTCTTACTCCTCAAGACCTGGTGGCCTGCTATATAAGCCGGCGCGTCTCCCCTCTGCAGCGCCGGTCGCACAAGATCTGCCAGATGAGCGGGCCAATGGACCCCACCCGGCACTCCACACACGAGCTGACTCCGGCCGACATTCTGCGCCGGATTAAGGATGTCTGCAAGTCCTCTCAGGCCACTTTTGCCTGGGGGCTAGAACCATACAGCCGGGATAGGCCCGCCCCAACGGTAAACCATCTTATCCGATACATAAAGTCCATGTCCGGCACATAGATACTTAAGCCGACACATGTCTATTTGCCGACACATATCATATTGATCCGACATACCTCTTCCACCGGCATATTTCCTTGTCTGAATACTTGACTTTGCTGTTTATACAGAAATTCAGCTTCCAAACCATGGAGAACTCCCGGATCAAGATCGCGGCGGACCGCACCGTTGCAGATGTTGAAGATCCGGATCATTGGGATAAGCTTCCCAGGAGCACCCGTGCTGCAGCTGCCATGGGTAAGGGCTCTTCATCCCGGCATTATACTCAAGACCGGAGTGAGATTGATTCTGACGAGGAGATCCTGCTGTACTATGACCCGATGCCACTTGCGTACGCCTTTCCAGAAACACCTATTGCTCACGAGTTTGCAATGCCGTCCTCAGCTATCCCGGACGATATGGTTATCGACGCCGCCCCTCTGAACCAGGGACCTCCTTCCACCGGCGGACGTGCCGGCCGGAAGCGAGGTGTGAAGCCCCCGTCCGACATACCTCAGAGGTCGAAAAGGCAGAAGGTCGGCGTGCCCAAACAGAAGAAACAGAGGCCTGTTGCCTCAGGGTAAATTTCCTTTTCTTTGCATTTCCTCCGACATATCTCTTGTTTGTATTACTGACTTGGTGTTTTCTCTCTTTCAGTGCTCCTCTTGAGCCGGAACAAGCTTCTGGCTTGAGCGGCGACCCGAAGGTTACCAAGGCCGCTGCCCCTGCTACCTCCGACATTCCCTCTGCCAGTCACACGAGCTCCCCGGCGCCGGCATCCTCGCCTGCGCCCGACAAGACCTCCTCCCCGGCGAAGGACGTTCCTCCACCGGAACAAGACACCTCTGCCCCCGACGTCCACATGGACTCGGGGGCTCAACAGGAACCTCCGGCTCCTGATGTCCACATGGACACAGGAGCCCACCAAGAAGTACCAGACTCCGGCGCGCCCACCGGCGACGCCGGCACAACTGAAAACGCCGGAGCAGACATCAAGGGTAAAGGCCCTTTAGTGCCGGAAGTCCGGACTATTCCGGATCCTGCCTCTGCTGGCCAAGATGCACCGGCCGCGCCGGAACAGCCCGCACCCGAGACTCCTTCAGCTGACAAGACCCCAGCACCGGCCAAGACCACTGCACCGGCCAAGACCACTGCACCGGCCAAGTCCACTGCCCCGGCCAAGACCACTGCACCGGCCCAGACCGGCACGTTGAAGATTCAGCCGGCCAAGTCCGGCACACCATCTGTCGCAACTGCTCCTCCTAAGGCAGCGTTTCGGACCAGCTCTGCTCTGGCCCTGCATCTTGGCAGGGCAGCAGCCCGGCCGGGGTACCGGACCAGCTTCTTCGACACCCCAGAACTCGAGGGCCTCGTCCCTCTTGCGACGAAAAGTGATCAGAGCCTCGGCTCTCTTAAGGAGCAGTGCATCAAATGGAACGACGCCAGCAACATGGACACTGCGGACTCAAGGAGCAAGAAGCTGGCCGAAGCCAAGACCAGTGGCGACCCAAGCGACTTCCTGACAGCGAAGCCCATACCGATCGCCAGCGAGCTCCTCAGCATCCAGCGAAGACTTCACAAGTTGGCCTCTGCCACCAACGTAAGTCCTCTCTATTCACACACATATCCCCAGTCCCCGAAAATGTCGGCTGTCCGGGATATGGACATCCGGGATTTTCTCATAGTCCTTTAGCTAGCTTCTTTTGAATTAACTGCCGACATATGAGCTCGATCCGAGCTTCAAATCCTAGTCACCGAGGGCCGGGATAGGTGCGCAGCACCTGTGCCGGGTCTTTAACAATTTCACATCTCTATTATCTTTCAAATCCTCTTGACCGGGATATAAGCTCGATTCGAGCTTCAAATCCTAGTCACCGAGAGCCGGGATAGGTGCGCAGCACCTGTGCCGGGTCTTTAAAAGAATGATCACTTGATAAAATCTTCACTTTAATTATCATGTCAAATTTCTCTGCTGACATTTCAAATCCCGGCATTTTTGCAGCGCATGAACAACACCCGGGCCGACATGTTCCATGAGTTGGTGTGCGAGCACCGGAAGCTATCTGACGCACACAGCAAGCTTCAGCAGGAGCTGTCCCAGAAAGGTAATCTTTGCCGACATACTGCTGTATGCCGGATATCTTTCCTCTCTTTACTTTGCAATGCTTACTCTTGCCGACACGTAACCTTGTGCCGACATTCTTCAGCTGGTGCCGAAGCGCAAGTCACCGAGCTTCTCAAGAGGGTGAAAGAGCTTACTGGTATGCCGGATCCTGCTGTTACCCGGATAGCTACTTTATACTTCAAATCCTTTACTCTTTGTCACTGTTTTCTTTCTTCAAATCCTTTTAACTTGAAATCTTTGCAGATGAGAAGGCTGCACTGGAGGCACGCCACCAGGATTGTGTGTCCTCGGTGGATGTGGCCAAGCAACTGGACGACCGGGATGCCGGTCACAAGGCCGAGGTTGAGCAGTTGAAGGGCCGGATCACCGAGCTGCTGGACGAAAAGGAACAGAGGGAGGGCCTACTGAAGAAAACCCAGACCCTGCTTGTTACCTCCGAGACTGATGCCTCCAACGCCCACGCTGAACTGGATAGCCTGAAGGAGCAGGCCACCAAATGGGAGGTTACAGTTGCACAGCTGAATGCCGACCTTGCCCGTAAGCTTCAAATCCTTTCCCCTTTTATCCTTTCCGACATAGTGTAATCTTTTTCGGCATAGCATCTATGCCGACATATTTTCCTTTTGCTAACATTGTTTCTATTCTGCAGGCATGGTTCCCGCTTCCGTCGCTGACGTTGAGAGGGCTTTGCAGTTGGACCGAGAAAACCGGGGTGTTCCGGTTGACTCGCCCAACTGGGACATGTCGGAGCAGCTGCTGGCCCTGTAGTCCCGGAAGGAGGCCATGACCCTTTACACTGAAGAGCTCTTCTACGGCGCCCAGGAGGCATTCTCTGCCCTCTGGCCGGGACAAAGGACTCCCACTGACCCGGTTGACCTCGGCAACGACCTGCAGCTTGCCAAGGTTCGCCTCCGGGAGTGGCGAGATTCCGGCGCGAGGGTTGGAGCTGACGAAGCCCTCAGCTACTTCTTGTCTTGGTATGAAAAGGCAGACTTGGAGACTTTGCGCACCGTGCGCGAAGGATCCATCTGGACCACGGATCCGGATCATATTCGTCGCCGCAAGGAGTTGGCCCATAGTTATGTGGACTATGCCGACACCGACAAATTCGTCCGGGACATCCGCGAGCCGGAGAAGAATGACGATGCCGGGACATCTGCTGCTGCTGAGGGTTCCGACTCCAGCCAAGATGAAGATGAAGCTGAGGAAGCCGACACTAAAGCTCTGGAACAGGCATCTGCCCCGGGCGGAGGCGACGGCTCCATTCCATCTGCTGGGTCCGGCACACCTGAGGCCGACATCTCGACTGCTACTGCTCCACCTGCTGGCGGCCCCGCGTCTGCCCCTTGAATCTTTGCACCAAAAACACTTTAAGCTTTATCAGATCCCCGGTATGCCGGGTGCAGTTGTAATATACACGTTTAATTTCCTTTGGTTTGCTTCCTAAACAAGTTTTATCTTGGTTTGCTTGTTACTAATGCCGGATCATCTTTTGGCTAAGTCACCGAGTTGTTTTCCTGTTTCCTCAATTTCACAACCTTGGCTACTTGTCTACCTTAATTGGCTTTCGACGTATGAGTCTCAAGGTTGCTTCCTCGAACATACAGTACTTTAACTTTGAGACTTAGACTTCAAATCATCCGACACTTTAAATTTTAACTTTAGCTTTAACGAAAATGTCGGTTCGCTTGCTTTGTATTTCCTTAGCCGTTTTCCATGTGTAGACAATCTCCGGCATCTACTCTTGCTAGCCATGAAGCCGGGTTTCGGACAGCAGCTGAGTCGAAGAGTGGCCTTTGGTGCCGACACATTACTAGGCCGACATAGGAAACATTCAAATAAAGCCAGCCGGCATATAACAAAAAACTGTAAATAAACAACAAATATACCTCGGAGCTAGTTACCCGGCTTCTTCGGGATGCCGGTATTTCATTCATTAGTCTTGTGCCGGCACAACACGCCGGCATACAAAGGAAAATATGGAAATACATACATTGTGTTGCTCAGGAGTAAAAGGGGCGCAGTAGAGCTATGTTCCATGGCCTCTTGGTTTCTTCTCCGGACCTGTCCACCTTATTCTTCTTGGGGTCCTGCGCATCTATAAGATAATAGGCATCATTGTGCAGAGCTCTGCTCACAATGAATGGCCCCTCCCATGGAGGAGTTAACTTATGCCGGCCTTCTGTTCCTTGCTTTAGCCGGAGTACTAGATCTCCCTCTTGAAATCTCCTTGGATTTACCTTCTGCGCATGATAGCGTCTGAGGTTCTGCTGATATACTGCTGTTCTTGACAGAGTTATTTCCCTTGCTTCCTCTAGCAGATCAACATCATTTTCTCTGGCTTCTTTAGCCTCTTCCTCAGTATATAGCACTATTCTTGGTGCATCATGTATTACATCTGTTGGAAGCACAGCTTCTGCTCCATACACCAGGAAAAATGGTGTGTAGCCTGTTGATCTATTCGGAGTAGTTCTTAAACTCCACAGCACTGCTGGCAGCTCATCTAGCCAACATCCCGGAGTTTTCTCCAGGGGCTCTATCAGCCGGGGTTTTATGCCGGATAATACTAGCCCATTCGATCTCTCTACTTGGCCATTGGCACAAGGGTGGGCAACCGACGCAACGTCCAGCCGGATTCCCACCTCCTCACAAAATCTGGCAAATGGCCCTTGGGCAAAGTTTGACCCATTGTCAGTGATGATGCTATGAGGAACACCATATCTCAAGATTATATCCTTTAAGAATTTCACTGCTGTGTGACCATCACACTTGCTTATGGGCTTCACTTCAATCCACTTGGTGAACTTGTCCACCATGACCAGGATATGGGTCATTTTCCCTCTGGCCGGCTTAAAAGCCCCGACCATATCCAGGCCCCAAACAGCAAAGGGCCAGGTTATTGGGATAGTTTTCAGGGCAGATGCCGGCTGATGAATCTGGTGGGCATATCTTTGACACCCATTACATTTCCGGACCAAGTTTTCTGCCTCTTGCAGTGCCGTTGGCCAATAAAAGCCATGCCGGAATACCTTTGCCACCAATGCCCTGGACGAAGCATGGTGACCACACTCCCCCTGGTGAATTTCCCGGAGCATCTCCAGACCCTCCGCAGATTCGACACATCTCTGCAATACTCCGGTGGTACTTCTCTTGTATATTTCTTTGTTGATGATGGTATACGCTTTGGATCTCCTTATAACCCGGCGGGCCTCGGTTTCATCCGCCGGCACTTGACCATCCACCATGAAGTTCATGATAGGACGTGCCCATGAGGGCACTTCCCTGACAGTGAACACTACCTGATCTATTTCCATCATCTCGACCGACACATAATCGATCTCCATGGGCTGCGAAGTCCCCGGGACTGAAGAATCAGTCCCCGGGTATGCCGGAGCAGTCCCCGGGTATACCGGCACAACCTCTTGGCACATTTTACCCTTGCCTTTAGTTTTGCTCCGGAATACTGTACTAACAGCATATGCCGGCCCAGTCCCCGGGACTGAGGAAACAGTCCCCGGGTTATCCGTCTTGGCTCCGGCATCTATCTCCATTGGAACTGCTTCGTCTGGACCTGGCGGGACATAAATGGAGGATGACTCCGGCGAGGGTTTGATCGATGGCTTCCTCAGATGCTCCAGCGAAATGCCGGGCGGGATTGAATCTCGGGAAGACCCCAGCTTGGATAATGCATCGGCTGCATCGTTCTGAGCCCGGAGAACGTGCCGGAACTCACAACCTTCAAAGTAACCACTTAACTGCTGCACTAGGAAACGGTATGATGCCATGTTAGCATCATGCGCGTCCCATATGCCGGAACACTGCTGAATCACTAAGTCAGAATCCCCGAAGCACATAATCCGGCGAATTCCTATGTCCTTAGACACCTTCAGGCCATGCACAAGTGCCTCATATTCCGCCACATTATTTGATGCTGCAAAGTGAATCTGCAGGACGTATCTCAGCTGGTCATTCTTTGGTGAACTGAGAACTATGCCGGCACCCAAGCCATGGATTGTCTTGGACCCATCGAAATGCATCCTCCAATAATTGGCATCTGGCAATGGTGGCTCATACTGTATCTCGGCCCAGTCAATAAAGAAATCAGCCAAGACCTGGGACTTGATTGTATCCCTCTTATCGTACTGCAGTGTATATGGTGAAAGCTCTATTGCCCACTTGGCAATTCTGCCACTGGCATCTTTGTTACTTATGATCTCCGAGATAGGGGCCTCGGCCACTACCCGGATTGGATGCTCTTGGAAGTAATGCTTGAGCTTCTTGGCCGCCATATGGACTCCATAAGTCATCTTCTGATAGTGTGGGGGACTCGTAGAGTCGCGCACAGGCTTCAACAAGAAATATACCAAAGTCCCAAACTCACATATTCACAAAAAACTGATATGCTGGCCTGCATAGGCCTGATTCTATCTCATGCCATCATAGGCAATCTCCCGTTTGACATATACTCATATACGTGATATGCTAGCCTTCGCGGGCTATCTCAAAATACTATTGTGCCTTCTTTGGCTATATCGACACTTTGCCTCTTGGGCTATGTCTCATCGACATCGTCTGCTTCGACAATGCCGGCATACTACTTTGCCTTCTTTGGCCATATCGATACTTTACCTCTTGAGCTATTTGCCTCTTGGGCTGCTCTGCCTCTTGGGCTACTTTTGCCTCTCGGGCTACTTTGCCTCTTGGGCTTTATATCGACACTTTGCCTCTCAGGCTATGTCTCATCGACATTGTCTGCTTTGACAATGCCGGTATACTGATATGCCTCTTGGGCTGTGCCATCGCTGGGCACTTGTTAGTATGCAAAAATGATAAGACATGTTAATATGCTAAACCGGGATACTCTATGAAACCGGATATGATAAGAGATATGATGCTTGTTAACTTTGAGATCGATGTCTCGATATATTACTGTGCCAGAATTGGTGATAACTGAAAGGATTATAGAATGCCGTGATATGCTGGCATGCCGAAATAAACGACGATATGAGTTATTGATAGATGCCTTGATATGCTGGCAAACCGAAATAAACGGTGATTGGGGATTTTGGTCGATGCCATGATATGTCGACATACTGAGATTTTGCTCTTGCCATGATATGTTGGCATACTGACATTTTTCCATGATATGCTGGCATACTGACATTTTGCTCTTTGCCATGATATGCTGTCATACTGAAACACATATGACTCAAGATATCTCTTAATAACCTGATGTACTAACAAACTGAAATACCTGAGACCTGAGACTTTGAGATATTCTGGCCAGGATATAAAGATATGCTGGCTGGGACATAAAATATGCCGGCCAGGATACAAAATATAACATATGCCGGTATACTGAAATTTTGCTCTTTGCCATGATATGCCGGCATACTGAAATACCGGAGACACTGAGATATAAACTGAAGCCCTGGTGGTATAATAGCAATTTCTTCTCGTAATGGCAATATGGAGAGTCATAGTCGGTATATATGATGAAATATCCAACCTGTTCTGTAGTCATTCTAAAAGACATAGCGATGGTCATAGTATTTGGCATATTTGCAATCTAGCATATGGAGTTTGGCATATAGCCCATTGCACTCGGCATATAACTCTTGAAATAAAGCACTTGGCATATAGACTGAGATTGACATATAAGCTAACTTGGCAACTCATAGGAAAGATTAGGCACTCATGTGCCGGCATATAAATGTAGACATACTGCAACTGGCATATAAGCTAACTTGGCATACTGAACCTAGCACTGTAGCAGATATAAAGATTGGCACATACAAAGACATATAACTCGACATAACATCTTGCTGTTGGCATATAAAACCGGCATATAACATGCCCAGATAAAACTCTGCCCAAGACTTGGAGACATAAACTGATACTAAGGATACTATCTGTAGCAGGCATATGTAGCAATTTGGCATATAAACAGACATACAGGAGGAAACTGGAAAGCTGACATGCTAGCATGCAAACTAATATATACTGAAACAGTACTTAAAAAGCAACTTGCAGGGCTTTAGCCTAGCCCCCGAGCTATTTTTGTATCAAGGAGACACTGATTTTCAGATAAGCTGACCAGGATATGGAGTAAACCAGCATAAATACTTACTTGCACCGTTGAAGAAGCTTGATGCACCAGCAGATGCTCGAGGCGAAGGCTGAACAGTCCCCTGGTACGACTAACATAGAATGTGCCGGCCGGGACATAAGATATGCTGGCCAGGACACATGATATGCTGGCCAGAACGCAGGATATGCTGGCCAGGACACAGGATATGCTGGCCGGGACACAAGATATGCTGGCCGGGACGCAGGATATGCTGACCAGAGGAAGCCGAGTGCCGGCCCGGAGATGCCGATGTAGATCCGGGACAGCCGTATGCTGGCCCGGGCGAGTTGAGGTCAGCCCGGGAGTTGAAGAAGACCTGCTATGCTCGGAGGCGTTGCTGATGTCGAGCCCCTGAGCAGATGAAGAAGATCCCCGTCGATGATGGGAAGAAGAACCTCACCCCTAGCCGGCACACCGGAAGTGCCGGCCAGGTTCTCCGCACGCTCCAACGGAGGACGCGCCGACCTCTTGACCTTCGGCGGCTCCGGAGGTGAAGCTCCGGCCGCTGCTGCTTTGTCGGCATCTTCCGCTGGCGGCACGGATGTGCCGGCCATCATCACCTCAGCCGGCTCTACTGAGCGAGCGCTACGCCCAGCATGAGCCAGCCGATGTGACGGAGGATCCGACGCCACCAGCACCTCCTTCCTGCAAATTCTCTCAGTCCCCACGTACACCTCGTGGGAACCGAAAGACATAATCCGGCCATCCCTGGGGAACGGCCGGCCACCGAGACAACCGGCGTTGTCACTGACGAAACTGAGCGAGCCTAGCCTCTGGACGAGGCCAGAGACCACGCGCACTCCCGAAGCTGCTATCACAGACCCCGTCCGAATGAACACTCCGCCCAGCATATCGTCAGCCCCACGGTGGGCGCCAAATGTCGTCGTGGTGAAACAACATATGCCATAGGATGGCTTAAATGGGGGCCGAACTAGATGCTGGAGGATTCGGGAGAGGGGAACGAGCTAAAAAGCACGACAGAAAGAGACACTGATCTACCCAGGTTCGGGGCTCTCGTAAGGAGATAACACCCCTACTCCTGCTCTACTGATTGTATATATGGGTCGATGTAGTACACCACAATGGTGCTTCCAAGCTCTCTGCTAGAGAAGGAAGATGAACTGCTAAGTGTAGGAGTACAGAGTGATCAATCTACCTTCAACCTTCCAACCTTCTTCCAGCGACCAACCCTTTACCAGGGCTCCCTATGCCACCTTATATAGTGGTGGCCAGGGTTACAACGGTCATAGAAGACCAGGAGACACCAACTACACTCCAAACAGGACTTACTGTCGAGGGCAGACGCCCACGACTTTCTCCCTGATTGCTCTCGATGGGACTCCCCTTGCTGTACCTTGTACCTCTTGAACTGTGGCCTTACCTCTGTGCGGTAAGCTCGTACTTGTGCACAGTGAGGGTAGGTAACCTCCACTGTGCACCCTGCCATCTTACTCTGCTACCATGCTTGGATGTTTTCTTCCTTGATTGTAGGGATGTGACACCTTGGTTGACTTAAGTATCCCGGATATGACCGTTGGCCATACCCAGGACTTATATGCCGGACCAACGACCTACGAGGGTCGGGTAATCCGGCCTCCCCTGCTCCTGCACAACACACAAAATGGTTAGGCCGGCATATCTAAGTATATGCCGGCACACTTTTATAAGTATTTCGGCTATGCCGGCATATCCAAGTATCAGCCGGGATACACATTATATGCCGGCCTGGCCGATGCACTTATATTCCGGCCAGGCCCTTCCTCGATAACCCGGCATAAAGTCAATCATAGACCTTGTGTCTTTCTACTCTCTTGACCCTACCGGGGGTCATCCCCCCGACAAAAGGTGTTGGTGGCGTCGGATCCTCCGTCGCATCGGTTGGCTCACGCTGGGCGTGGCGCTCGCTCAGTAGAGCCGGCGGAGGTGATGATGGCCGGCACATCAGCGCCGCCGGCGGAAAATACCGGCAAAGCAGCAGCGGCGGCCGGAGCTTCTCCCCCGGAGCCGCCGAAGGTCAAGAGGTCGGCGCGTCCTCCGTTGGAGCGTGCGGAGAACCTGGCCGGCACTTCCGGCGTGCCGGCTAGGGGCGAGGTGCTTCTTCCCATCCTAGATCGGCTTCTTGAGCCGGTGCGATCCGGCGATGATCCGGAGCAAGCAAGGGAGGTCCTGGAGGGATCTCGTCAGGCCCTCGTCGACGAGGCCCTGGCCATGAATCAGGAGCGCGAACGGTTCAACCGGCAACTCCGTGAGTATGAGGCAGCCCATGGTTTTACTCCTGTAGTAACCCGGCCTAGCCGGATAGAAGAGGTTAGAGCTAGAGGTAGAGATCTTAACACTGAGCTAGAGAAAGGTGCTAGTGGTAAGGGTCATACTGCAACTAGTTCTATACCTAAGGTGATATATAGCTCGCCAGTAAAGAACCTTAGAGCAGTAGCAGAGGTAGCTAAGGACTTATCTAATTTGTCCGGCGAAGCACTGCATGAGCAGCAAGCCCGGCTTAACCATCTTTTGTCTGAAGCTACCAAGCAGCAGGAGGCCTTTAAGAGGGCAAACCCAGGGGCCGGGGCATCCCAGTACATTGTGTCGGCGGGAGGTGCCGGCGCGAGGTCGAGGGGCCAAGCCTCGTCCCCGCATCCCAGCGCCCGGCGTGCCGGAAGTGTGACCTCTGGCCGCCGGGACAAGCAGATCCAGGTGTACGATCCGGCGGTTGCCGGCAAGCAAGCGATGGTGGAGAAGAATGCCGGCCAAGTCGACAAGTATGTCGGCAGCAAGAAGCCCGGCCAGAGTGTGCCGGCCGGGCACGGAGCAGGAGCGGCCGGTGGTGGCCAGAGTAATAGTGCGATCCGGCGTCAGCAGCAGGGCGCCAGAGGTACAGCGCAGCAGCAAGGTGCAGGCCAGCCGAGATATCGAGATGATGACGGCAATTCCGCCCTAGCCAGGGCGGGATATCAGCAGCAAGACCAGCAAGGCCGGCAAACTGATCAGTGCCAGCCGGAGCAGCAGCAGGAGATGATTGCAGGTCCAATTGCATCCCGGCTTGGACCTCGGTCCTTGGCGGCAAATGATGCACGCTTCAAGCTGGACAAGATTCACCAGTCAGAGATGGTGGAGAGGCAAGGAGCTCCGGGTCCCAGGTGCTTTGGACCCCGGATTATGGGCGAGCCGGTGCCGTACTTCTTCCAGCTCGCGCGTGGCGCGAGGACATATAATGGCAGTACAAAGCCGGAAGATTGGTTGGAGGATTACTCCACAGCGGTGAACATCGCCGGAGGAAACCTCAGATGGGCGGTACGATATGTGCCGCAGATGCTAGAAGGTCCTGCCAGGATATGGCTGAACAATTTGCCGGCCGGGAGTATCAACGGCTGGATTGATTTCGAAGAACAGTTTGTGTCAAACTTCACCAGTACATACAAGAGGCCCAACCGTCCCCAGCAGCTGGCTAACTGCCGGCAAGGAGTGAATGAGACCGACCGTGACTACCTGACCAGGTGGTGCACGTTGCGCAATTCCTGCGAAGGAGTTAATGAGCAGCAGGCCATCATGTGGTTCGCTCATGGGTGCCGGCATGGCACCATGTTGTGGCAAAAGCTGCAGAGGGAAATGCCGGCCACGTTGGCCGAGACAATCAAGATCGCTGATAGTTATGCTCTGGGAGATCCCATGCAGCCCAGTCTCGATTCACAGGGACAGGGGCAGACCCAGGGGAACACCAACAGCGCCGGGAGACCAGGGCAATACTATCGCACTGATAACCGGAACAAGAGAAGAGATGAAAGGCCGGATCACCGGTATGGGGCAGCACAAGTAGCAGCGGTGGAGGAAGAGCAAGAGGGCGCCGGCAGTAGCCAGCGTCCGAGATATGAGGGCTATCAGCAGCCTCAGCAGCAACAACCGCAGCAGCAAGCGCAGCCCTTCCAGAAAAAGAATGTCTGGGTCAACAAGAATGCCGGCGGAGGCGCCGGTCCGAAGAAGCAGTGGCCAAAGTATACAGTGGGTCTTGCCATGGACAAGCCTTGTGTGTTTCACACATTCCAGCCGGGTAAACCGGCAAACCATTTGACAAGAAACTGTTCCTGGTTGGACGACATATTAGCAGGTCGTGCAGGTCCCTGGGGACCGGCTAGACCATCTGTCCCGGCAGCTCCATCGCCGTTGACAGGTGCAAATACAGTGGCAGTCCCACCTAGGCCGGTTAATCCCGGGAACCAGAGCAACGCCGGAAAAGCCGGCGTAAATCAAGTAGACCAGAGCTACAATCCGGAATATAATGCCGGAGGCCCGGGAGCGGGCCGGAATGAGTACAAGGAGTACGATCAGAGCTACATGGTCTTTGAGACCGAAAGAACAGACAAGCAGAGCTTGTACCGGCGGAGTTTGGAGGTAAACGCCGTTATGTCGGCAGTTCCGAAGATGATGCATTGGTCTGACCAAGCCATTGGCTGGGACAGGGCAGATCATCCCAGGATCATGCCAAACCCCGGTGGGTATGCGCTAGTGATGGATCCGACATTTGTCGGGCCGGCCAATAACGTGAGGTTCAGCAAGGTCCTCATTGACAATGGAAGCAGCATCAACATCATGTACCGAGATACGATGCAGAAGCTGGGAATCAAGGAGAATATGCTGGAACCAAGCAAGACCACGTTCCATGGCATTGTGTTGGGACTTTCATGTGCGCCGATGGGCAAGATCTGGATGGATGTCATGTTTGGCAGCCGGGATAACTGCAGGGTGGAGAACCTCATGTTCGAGGTGGTTGATCTGGAAAGTCCCTACCATGCTTTGCTGGGAAGGCCGGCATTGGCGAAGTTCATGGCCTCTACGCATGTTGCGTACCTGAAGATGAAAATGTCGGGGCCCGGAGGGGCAATTACCATCATAGGTGATTACAAGCGCTCGATGGCATGCGCAACAGCCGGGTCTAACCTGGCCGAGACTCTGATCATTGCAGAGGAAAGGAAGAGGCTCAAGCGAGCAGTAGAGATTGCTGAGACGGTCGTGGCCGGCAAATCTATGCCGGGCATGACGAATCCCGGTGGCAGTGCTTCTTTTCAAGTAGGCAAGGATGTCAAAAAGGTGCCTCTGGATGAAGCTTTCCCGGAGCGCCATGCCCTCATTGGGGCAAGTTTGGATCCCAAATAGGAAAGCGAGCTCATCAGCTTCCTCCGTGAGAATCGGGATATCTTTGCATGGTCTACTTCGGACTTGCAAGGTGTGCCGAGGGAGCTGGCTGAGCACGCATTACATGTGAGACCGGATGCTAAGCCGGTGAAGCAGCCGCTCCGGCGGAATGCTGGTGATAGAAGAAAAGCCATTTGGGAGGAAGTGGCCAGGCTCCTTGCCTCTGGCTTTATCAAGGAAGTACTTCATCCGGATTGGGTGTCTAATCCGGTTTTAGTGGAAAAGAAGAAAGATGAGCCCGCCATAGTGAAAGTGTGGCGGATGTGTGTTGATTACACCAACTTGAACAAGGCATGTCCTAAAGATCCATTCCCGCTCCCTCGGATCGATCAAGTGATTGATTCCACAGCTGGGTGTGAACTATTATCATTTGTAGATGCCTATTCTGGTTTCCACCAGATCCCTTTGTATGAGCCGGATCAAATAAAGACATCCTTTATTACCCCGTACGGGGCTTATTGCTATCTCACTATGCCGTTCGGTTTAAGAAATGCCGGCGCGACTTATCAAAGGTGCATGCAAAAATGTTTGCACGATCAGATAGATAAAAATGTGCAGGTATATGTCGACGATATCGTCATAAAGACCAAGGAGAGCAGGACTCTCATAGATGACCTCCGGGAAACCTTTGGGAACCTGAGGAGATTCCGGATGAAGTTGAATCCGGCTAAATGTACCTTTGGTGTGCCGGCGGGCAAGTTGCTCGGCTTCCTTGTCTCCAGCCGAGGTATTGAGGTGAATCCCGGCAAGATTCGTGCCATAGAAAGGATGAAGCCGCCGACAGATTTGAGGGAAGTACAAAAGTTCACTGGGTGCCTTGCATCCCTGAGCCGTTTCATAAGCCGGCTGGGAGAGAAAGCTCTGCCGTTATATCAGCTGATGAAGAAGGCCGACACATTTGTCTGGACAACGCAAGCAGACGCAGCTTTCAAGGAATTAAAGCAGATGTTATCAACAGCACCGGTATTAGCGTCTCCAATGCCCCGGGAGCCAATGTTGCTCTATATAGCGGCAACCAACAGGGTTGTCAGTGCAGTGGTAGTAGTGGAGCGAGAGGAGGGAGGCAAAACCGTGCAGCGGCCGGTATATTATCTGAGTGAAGTCCTCTCCACCTCTAAGCAAAACTACCCCCACTATCAGAAGATGACTTATGGTGTATATATGGCGGCCAAGAAGCTCAAGCATTATTTCCAAGAGCATCCAATCCGGGTAGTGGCCGAGGCCCCTATCTCGGAAATCACAAGTAACAAAGATGCCAGCGGCAGGATAGCAAAGTGGGCAATAGAGCTTTCACCATATACACCACAGTATGATAAGAGGGATACAATCAAGTCCCAGGTGTTGGCTGATTTCTTTATTGACTGGGCCGAGATACAGTATGAGCTGCCATTGCCAGATGCAAATTATTGGAGGATGCATTTCGATGGGTCCAAGACAATCCATGGCTTGGGTGCCGGCATAGTTCTCAGTTCGCCGAAAAATGACCAATTGAGATATGTCCTGCAGATTCACTTTGCAGCATCAAATAATGTGGCAGAATATGAGGCACTTGTGCATGGCCTGAAGGTGTCTAAGGACATAGGAATACGCCGGATTATGTGTTTCGGTGATTCTGACTTGGTGATTCAGCAATGTTCCGGCATATGGGACGCGCATGATGCTAACATGGCAACCTACCGTTTCCTGGTGCAGCAGTTAAGTGGTTACTTTGAAGGTTGTGAGTTCCGGCATGTTCTTCGGGCTCAGAACGATGCCGCCGATGCATTGTCCAAGTTGGGATCTTCCAGAGATTCAATCCCGCCCGGCATTTCATTGGAGCATCTGAGGAAGCCATCGATCAAACCCTCGCCGGAGTCATTTTCCATTTATGTCCCGCCAGGTCCGGAGGAAGCAGTTCCGATGGAGATAGATGCCGGAGCTAGGTCAGATAACCCGGGGACTGTTTCCTTAGTCCCGGGGACTAGGCCGGCATATGCTGTGAGCGCAGTATTCTGGAGCAAAGCTAAAGGCAAGGGTAAAATGTGCCAAGAGGTTGTGCCGGTATACCCGGGGACTGCTCCGGCATACCCGGGGACTGATTCCTCAGTCCCGGGGACTTCGCAGCCCATGGAGATCGATTATGTGTCGGTCGAAATGATGGAGATAGATCAGGCAGTGTTCACTGTCAGGGAAGTGCCCTCTTGGGCACGTCCTATCATGAACTTCATGGTGGATGGTCAAGTGCCGGCGGATGAAACCGAGGCCCGCCGGATTATAAGGAGATCCAAAGCGTATACCATCATCAACAAGGAAATATACAAGAGGAGTGCCACCGGAGTATTGCAGAGGTGTGTCAAATCTGCGGAAGGTCTGGAGATGCTCCGGGAAATTCATCAGGGGGAGTGTGGTCACCACGCTTCTTCCAGAGCATTAGTGGCAAAGGTATTCCGGCATGGGTTCTATTGGCCGACGGCACTACAAGAAGCAGAAAACTTGGTCCGGAAATGCAATGGGTGTCAGAGATATGCCCACCAGATTCATCAGCCGGCATCTGCCTTGAAGACTATCCCGATAACCTGGCCCTTTGCTGTTTGGGGCCTGGATATGGTCGGGGCTTTTAAGCCGGCCAGAGGAAAGATGACCCATATCCTGGTCATGGTGGACAAGTTCACCAAGTGGATTGAGGTGAAGCCCATAAGCAAGTGTGATGGTCACACAGCAGTGAAATTCTTAAAGGATATAATCTTGAGATATGGTGTTCCTCATAGCATCATCACTGACAATGGGTCGAACTTTGCCCAAGGGCCATTTGCCAGATTTTGTGAGGAAGTGGGAATCCGGCTGGACATTGCGTCGGTTGCTCACCCTTGTGCCAATGGCCAAGTAGAGAGATCAAATGGGTTAGTGTTATCCGGCATAAAACCCCGGCTGATAGAGCCACTAGAGAAAACTTCGGGATGTTGGCTAGATGAGTTGCCGGCAGTGCTTTGGAGTTTGAGGACAACACCAAATAGGTCAACAGGCTACACACCATTTTTTCTGGTGTATGGAGCAGAAGCTGTGCTTCCAACAGATGTAATACATGACGCACCAAGAATAGTGCTATATACTGAGGAAGAGGCTAAAGAAGCCAGGGAAAATGATATGGATCTGCTAGAGGAAGCAAGAGAAATAACTCTGTCAAGAACAACAGTATATCAGCAGAACCTCAGACGCTATCATGCGCAGAAGGTAAATCCAAGGAGATTTCAAGAGGGAGATCTAGTACTCCGGCTAAAGCAAGGAACAGAAGGCCGGCATAAGTTAACTCCTCCATGGGAGGGACCATTCATTGTGAGCAGAGCTCTGCACAATGATGCCTATTATCTTATAGATGCGCAGGCTCCCAAGAAGGACAAGGCGGACAGGTCCGGAGAAGAAACCAAGAGACCATGGAACATAGCTCTACTCCGCCCCTTTTACTCCTGAGCAGCACAATGTATGTATTTCCATATTTCGCTTAGTGTGCCGGCGCGTTATGCCGGCACAAGACTAATGAATGAAATGCCGGCATCCCCGAGGAGAGTGGGCACTGCCTCCGAGATATATCGTTATTTATTTACAGTTTTTTGTTGTGTCGGATGATTTGAAGTCTAAGTTTCAAAGTTAAAGTACTGTATGTTCGATGAAGCAACCTTGAGACTCATACGTCGAAAGCCAAATAAGGTAGACAAGTAGCCAAGGTTGTGAAGTTGAGGAAACAGGAAAACAAACTCGGTGACTTAGCCAAAAGATGATCCGGCATTAATAACAAGCAAACCGAAATAAAACTTGTTTAGGTAGCAAACCAAAGGAAGGTAAACGTATATCTTACAACTGCACCCGGCATACCGGGGATCTGATAAAACTTAAAGTTTTTGTGCTGCAAAGTCAAGGAGCAGTGGCAGAAGCAGAGCCGCCGGCAGGAGGAGCGGTAGCAGTGGAAGTGTCGGCTTCAGGTGTGCCGGACCCAGCAGATGGAATGGAGCCATCACCTCCGCCCGGGGCAGATGCCTGTTCCGGGGCATCAGTGTCGGCCTCTTCAGCTTCATCTTCATCTTGGCTGGAGTCGGAGCCCTCGGCAGCGGCAGATGCCCCGGCATCGTCCTTCTTCTCCAGCTCGCGGATGTCCCGGACGAAGGCGTCGGTGTCGGCATAGTCCACATAGCTGTGGGCCAACTCCCGGCGCCGGCGGATATGTTCCGGATCCGTGGTCCAGATGGATCCTTCGCGCACAGTGCGCAAAGTCTCCAGGTCTGCTTTCTCATACCAGGAGAGGAAGTAGCTGAGAGCTTCATCAGCTCCTACCCTCGCGCCGGAATCTCGCCACTCCCGGAGGCGAACCTTGGCGAGCTGCAGGTCGTTGCCGAGGTCGACAGGATCAGTGGGAGTCCTTTGTCCCGGCCAGAGGGCAGAGAATGCCTCCTGGGCGCCATAGAAGAGTTCTTCAGGGTAGAGGGTCATGGCATTCTTCCGGGATTGAAGAGCCAGCAGCTGCTCCGACATGTCCCAGTTGGCCGAGTCAACCGGAACACCCCGGTTCTCTCGATCCAACTGCAGAGCCCTCTCAACGTCTTCGACGGAAGCGGGGAACATGTCTGGGAAATAGAAATAAGGATTAGCAAAAGGAAAATATGTCGGCATAAGGGTATGTCGGAAGAGAGCATGATGAGTAGGGCAGGATAAGGAAAAAGGATTTGAAGCTTACTGGCAAGGTCGGCATTAAGCTGGGCGACTGTAACCTCCCATTTGGTCGCCTGCTCCTTCAGGCTGGACAGTTCGGCATGGGCAGTGGAGGCATCAGTCTCGGAAGCAACGAGCAAGTCCTGGGTTTTCTTCAGTTGGCCCTCCATCTGTTCCTTCTCGTCCAGAAGCTCGGTGATCTGGCCCTTCAGCTGCTCTACCTTGGCCTTGTGATCGGCATCTCGGTCGTCCAGTTGCTTGGCCACATCCACTGAGGACACACAGTCCTGGTGGCGTGCCTCCAGTGCAGCTTTCTCGTCTGAAAAGATTTGAAGTCAAAACAAGGATTTGAAGAAAGAAAACAGTGAAAAGATTAAAGGATTTGAAGTACAGAAGGATTAGTTGAAGGTTAAGAGGATCCGGCAGACCTGTCAGCTCCTTCACTCTCTTGACAAGCTCGGTGACTTGGGCTTCGGCACCAGCTGCGGAGTGACGGAAAAAGGTTATGTGTCGGCATATTAAGGTGTGCCGGCAAAAAGGAGGAAGGGTGTCCGGCATATAGCGGTATATCGACGAGGATTACCTTTCTTGGACAGCTCCAGCTGAAGCTTGCTATGTGCGTCAGATAACTTCCGGTGCTCGCACACCAAGTCATGAAACATGTCGGCGCGTGTGTTGTTCATGCGCTGCAAAAAGGTCAGGATTTGAAAGGTTATTAGAAATGTTTAGCAAGCCATATACGAAGATTCATGCTGTCGAAGACCCGGCACAGGTGCTGCGCACCTATCCCGGCTCTCGGTGACTAGGATTTGAAGCTCGAATCGAGCTTAAATCTCGGCCAAGAGGATTTGAAAAATGATTAAGGGCTGAGATTGTTAAAGACCCGGCACAGGTGCTGCGCACCTATCCCGGCTCTCGGTGACTAGGATTTGAAGCTCGGATCGAGCTCATATGTCGGAAAGTCAATTTGAAAAGCAGCTAAGTGCAAAAGGGGATGGAAAATCCCGGATGTCCGTATCCCGGACACCCGACATTTTCGGGGACTGGGGATATCTGTACAAGTAGAGAGGACTTACGTTGGTGGCATCGGCCAATTTGTGAAGTCTTTGCTGGAGGCTGAGGAGCTCGCAGGCGATCAGTATGGGCTTCGCTGCCAGGAAGTCGGTTGGGTCGCCACTGGCCATGGCTTCGGCCAGCTTCTTGCTCCTTGAGTCCGCAGTGTCCATGCAGCTGGCCTCGTTCCACCTGACGCAGTGCTCCTTGAGAGACCCAAGGCTCTGGTCACTCTTCGTCCCCAGGGGGACGATGCCCTCAAGTTCCGGCGTGTCAAAAAAGTTGGTCCGGTAGCCAGGCCGGGTTGCTGCCCTGCCAAGATGCAGGGCTATTGCAGAACTGGGCCGAGGTGCGGCGGATGGTGTGCCGGACTTGGTCGGCTGGAACTTGAGAGTCCCGGACCTGGCCGGGGCAGAGCTCTTGGCCGGAGCAGCAGGCTTGGCCGGAGCAGTAGTCTTGGAGGGCGCTGGAGTCTTCTCAGAGGACGGAGTCTGGGGTGAGGTCTGTTCCGGCGCGGCCGGTGCATCTTGGCCAGCAGGAGCAGGATCCGGAATAGTCCGGACTTCCGGCACTAAAGGGCCTTTGCCCTTGATGTCTGTGCCGGCGCTCTTGTTGCTTGCGCCGGCGTCTTCAGTTGTGCCGGTGTCGCTGGTGGGCGCGCCGGAGTCTGGTGCTTCTTGGTGGGCTCCTGTGTCCATGTGGACATCAGGAGCCGAGGGTTCCTGTTGAGCCCCCGAGTCCATGTGGACGTCGGGGGCAGAGGTATCTTGTTCCGGCGGAGGAACGTCCTTCACCGGGGAGGTGGTCTTGTCGGGCGCAGGCGAAGATGCCGGCGCCGGGGAGGTCATGTGACTAGCTGAGGGAATGTCGGAGGTGGCAGTTTCTGCCGGCTTAGTAATCTTGGGGCCGCCACTCGAGCCAGAAGCTTGTTCCGGCGCAAGAGGAGCCCTGAAAGAGAGAAAATAACAAGTTAATAACCAGAGCAAGAGATATGTCGGAGGAAGTGCAAAGAAAAGGAACTTACCCCGCGGCGACAGGTCTCTGTTTCTTCGGGATAGGTACGCCGACCTTCTGCCTCTTCGGCTTCTGAGGTGTGTCGGGCTGGGGCTTCACACCTCGCTTCCGGCCGGTGCGTCCGCCGGTGGAAGGAGGTCCCTGGTTCAGAGGCGCGGCATCGACAACCATGTCGTCCGGGATAGCTGAGGACGGCATTGGAAACTCATAAGCAATAGGTGTTTCTGGAAAAGCATAAGCAAGAGGTGTCGGGCAGATAAATGTCTGGCAGTCTTCATTGGAGTCGTCGTCACTCCGGTCTTGAGAGAAATGCCGGGATGAAGAGCCCTTACCCATGGCAGCTGCAGCACGGGTGCTCCTGGGTAGCTTATCCCAGTGATCCGGATCTTCAGCATCCGCAACAGTGCGGTCTGCCGCGATCTTGATCCGGAAGTTCTCCATGGCTTGGAAGCTGAACTTCTGCATAATGCAAAGTAAAAAGGTCAGAAGCAGGAAATATGCCGGTGGAATAAGTATGTCGGAGTCTTGTATGCATTATAAATATGGCGGCAAGTAGCAATATCTCGGGCCAAACAGGATATGTATCGGTAAATAGACATGTGTCGGCTTAAGTATCTATGTGCCGGACATGGAGTTTATGTATCGGACAAGAGGGTTTACCGTTGGGGCGGGCCTATCCCGGCTGTATGGTTCTAGCCCCCAGGCAAAAGTGGCCTGAGAGGACTTGCAGACGTCCTTAATCCGCCGCAGAATGTCGGCCGGAGTCAGCTCATGTGTGGAATGCCGGGTGGGGTCCATGGGCCCACTCATCTGGCAGATCTTGTGCGACCGGCGCTGCAAAGGAGAGACGCGCCGGCTGATATAGCATGCCACCAAGTCTTGAGGTGTAAGGCCGGCATCCCGGAGCTCACCCTTAACCCGGTGGAGAGCATTCACCGGCATCACCGAGTTCTTCGGGTTATAGGTCCAATTCGTCATAGCCAGAGGTGGCTCGTCCACAAATGGCGGCAGGTTGAGCAGATCCACGTCGGTGGTGTTCTTGACGTAGAAGAAGCTCTTCTGCCACTTCTTGCAAGATTCGAGGAGTTCCACCTTGGGGAAGTCCGAGCCCTTCCGGGACATGATGGTGGCCGCGCCGCAAAGGGTCATGGGCCGGTCCTTCTTCTCCTGGGCTGTCTCCGGCGGGTCATCCTTGCTCCGGGGCGGCTCCTGGACGACTTGCTTCCGCAGTTGGAAGTATTTCGCCCAGCCTTGGGTAAGGGGCTCGATGCCGGCATAGCCCTCGCAAAAGGCGGCGAAGGCTGAGAGGATCATCACGGCATTGGCCGGGATATGATGAGGTTGTAGGTCATAGGTGTTGAGGAAGTCCCGGAAGAAGTCCGATACCGGCAGACCGAAGCCCCGTTCGAAGTGGGCGATGAAGACGACGCGTTCGCCGGGTTCAGGTGCCGGCACAGTTTCTCCCGCCGGTAGCCGGCATGCTACACCCTCCGGGACTCTCCTGGTGGAGGTGACCCAGGATATGTCGGCCGGGGTGACCTCCGATCCCTCCCAGCCGGAGCGTCCTTGGACCCGGGCCGAGTTATCTTCCTCCGAGGCCGAGGTACCTGTCATGCTCGATGAAGCCATCGGGATGGCCGGTACAAGGCGTGATAGCCGGAGTCCTGTGATGTTATTCCTATCAAGGCCGGAGAAAAGAGGGAGGTTAGTCTCTCCGGCATACCACTCTCACAGATGTTAGCAGGAATAGAAGATCTACCGAGGCAGTTAAAGTCGGAAATAAACAAGGATATAATTTCTGCGGAAGAACACCTGTGAGCTGTTACGAAACACTGCTAGCAATACTAATCGAAGCAACGAAATATCCAACAAAGGAACTACCATGGATACAAACCAGTAAGGCTACCGCAGCCTAGTTGCAGAAGAGAAGGGAAAGGAAGAACAGAGGAAGAGGAACTTACCGGAGCTTGGCCGATGGCGATGGAGCGGTGGCGGCGAGTGTGCAGAGGAAGATCCAATCTCCCTGCAATGCTGCGGGGAGAAGAGGCGGCGGCGGTGTCGTCGACGGAGATACCGGCAGTCATCGAAGCGAAGGCGTCGGCGGGGAGCAGACCGACGGCGGCGGAGCTTTCTCTCTGTTCCTCTGGCCGGCGGTGAAGCGCAAGGGGCAGGGGAGCAGAGGAGGAAGAAGGCACTGTGGCGGGGGTAAAAAGAATAAGTTACCCCCACCCCGTATTTATACCGAGGAGGCCGGTCGTGGGGGTCGTGGGGAGTGTTCCACTACCACGACCGTTTCTGCCATAAGTCACCACGTGGCGGCACGGAGTGGGGCGGCGGTTCCTGTAACCGTGCCATGACGCAATGATGGAAGGAGTAACTGCGCTGTGAACCGTCACATTGTGTGACCGTTCGAGGTGACAGGGCAGTTGCAAGTTTCGATGCAAACAGTCAGGCGTGGCTTCTCAAGGAAGACTCGTCTATATGTCGGAATAATTGCCCGATGTATATGTTCCGTCCAGAATACCCTCGGGACTGGCCGGAATAACATTTGGAGAAGGAACAGTGGCCGGGATATGTGCGGATGTCCCAGCATACAATCCGATCGTCGGGATATACCGGAGAACCGGAGTATAATGAAAAGAAGATATGTTGAACCTGTCAAGGCTCCACAGTTATGACTGGGGAACCTCGGCAGCTTCGGGGACTAGTGTCGGGGGGATGACCCCCGGTAGGGTCGAGAGACTAGAAAGGTACAAGGACTATGATTGGCTTTATGCCGGTTGACCAAGAAAAGGTCTGGCCGGGATATAAGGGCATAGGCTGGGCCGGGGTATATGCGTATCCCGGCTGATACTTGGATATGCCGGATTAACCGGAATACTGACTGAGGAGTGCCGGCATATACTCAGATATGCCGGCCCATCTATTTTGATATGTTGTGCAGGAACAGGGAGGCCGGATTACCCGACCGTCATGGGTCGTTGGTCCGGCATATGCGTCCAGGGTATAGCCAACGGTCATATCCGGGATACATAAGTCAGCCAATGTGTCACATCCCTACAATCAAGGAAGAAAACATCCAAGCATGGTAGGAGAGTAAGATGGCAGGGTGCACAGTGGAGGTTACCTACCCTCACTGTGCACAAGTACAAGCTTACCTCAGAGTGGTAAGGTCACAGTCCTGGAAGTACAAGGTACAGGGATATGAAGTCCCCTCGAGAGCAATCGGGGAGGAAGTCAAGGGTCGTTGCCTTCGTCAGCAAGTCCTATTTGGAGTGTAGCCCGTGTCTTCTGGTCTCTTATGACCATTGTAACCCTGGCTACCACTATATAAGGTGGCATAGGGAGCCCTGGAAAAGGGTTGGTCACTCTGTGTTACTACACTTAGCAGTTCATCTTCCTCCTCTAGCAGAGAGCTTGGAAGCACCATCGTTGTGTACTCCACCGATCCAAATATACAACCAGTAGAGCAGGAGTAGGGGTGTTATCTCCTTACGAGAGCCCCGAACCTGGGTAGATCTGTGTCCCTTTCTGTCGTGCTCTTTAGCTCGTTCCCCTCTCCCGAATCCTCCAGCATCTAGTTCGGCCCCCATTTAAGCCATCCCATGGCATATGTTGTTTCACCACGACGACAGATGGCTATGATGTGAGGATCACATGTGTTCACCGAGTGCTAATGCTTTGCTCTGGTACTTTATTAAAAGGAGTACCTTAATTACCAGTAGTTTTCCTTGAGGACCTGCTGCAACAGGCTGGTAGGACAAAAGATGTCGTGCAAGTTTCTCATTGCGAGCATGTATGACTATTTACGGAACACATGCCTATGATTGTTAGTACTAGGATGCTTTATCATTATTTATCTATAATGCCCATGTCTCACTGATTTCATGAATTATCTTATCCATGCAACACCCGTACATTCATCCCTATGCCTACAGTATTTCATCCTACTGTTTACTATTGCTACTATTACCGCTTTTATTTTACTACTGCTATTACTGTTTCACTACTATCACCACTATAAAACTGTTGCTACTGATAAACCGCTGTGAGCAAGTCTGTTTCCAGGTGCAGCTAAATTGACAACTCATCTGTTAAGACTTATAAATATTCTTTGGCTCCCCTTGTGTCGAATCAATAAATTTGGGTATTACTTCCGTCGAAGACTGTTGCGATCCCCTATACTTGTGGGTCATCAAGACTATTTTCTGGCGCCGTTGCCGGGGAGCATAGCTTTATTTGTAAGTTCATTTGGAATTCATATTGTTCGCTGCAATCCATTCATCATGGGTGAACCTCGTGATGGAAAAGTTCCTATATTGCCATCCACTACAAGAAGAGGTACGACTTTGAACACTTCTGTTGCTCTTGATTCACCATCTGTTATGAGTAAGTTGCTTACACCACCACATGCACACGCCACTGCTACTACTTCTGCTAAGTTTGAATATGCCACTGATAATTTAGATGATGCTTCTACTGTACTTGATGAGAGTGGTTCGCTAGGTTCCTTTTTAGATGCTACAATTGCTAGAGCTAAGATGGGAAACACCACTGTTACACCTGTTAGTTCACCTGAGTCTAGGGAATGTCCTAGTGATGATTTTGATGATGCTTATATTGAGCTTGACGATGATTTTATTGCTGAAGCTCGTGCTACTCGTGATGCTAAAGCTGTTAAGGAACTTTTAGAGAGACGTGTTGTTATATATAAATTATCTCCTGATCCTAAGTTTGCTGCTTCTCCCATAGATATTAGAGACAAGGATTATGATTTCTCTTTAGATTTATCTTACATATCTATTGTTGAGAAAGAGCCTTTTTGTGGTACTGAGAATGAAACTGCTATGGAGCACATGAATGAGTTTTCTACTTTGAGTAATTTGTTTTCTGATGATATTAAGCTTCGCACTTACTTTGTTGCTAAGATTTTTCCTTTCTCGTTGAAAGATGCAGCTAAAACTTGGTTTAATAGCTTGTCTCCTGGATCTCTTAATAGTCCTATTGCTTTGGTTAATGCTTTCTTTCAGAAATATTTTCCTGCTAGTGCTCAACATGCTGCTGTGCAGAAAATCTTTGATTTTGAACAGGGAAAAGGAGAGATACTGCCTGAATCTTGGACAAGGTTTTGTTCTTTAATTAGAGCTTTGTCTAAAGAGCCATTGCCTAAAATGAACTCCTTGATATATTTTATAATGTACTAACTGATGAATCTAAGACATATCTGGATAGTTGTGCTGGTTGTGTTTTCAGGGAAAGAACTCCGGCTGAAGCTGAAGAATTAATGACTAAAATAAGCCGGAATCATGATGATTGGACTCTAGTTGAGCCAACTCCAGCACCAACACCTGCGCCGGTCGCAGAGCCGACACCGAGGAAGAGAGGAATGATTGAATTAAATGATGAAGTTATGAGAGAAGCCAAGAAATCTCTTAAGAAGAAAGGTATTAAGGCCGAAGATGTGAAGAATTTACCTCCTATAGAAGAATTATGTAAGCCAATCCCTCACTCATCTACTATTGAGGTACACTCTCTCCAATGCTTTGATGATAGAGATATTCCTTACTCTAAACCTCCTGATCAATGCTTAGACGAGTTAGATAATTTTATTATTAAGCAAGATAATTTTAATAGAATGGTGCAGAATCATTTGTTAGAAAATTCTAGAGCTATTAACAAGTTGCAGGATATTGTGGAGAGAACCTCCAATGATGTGAAGATACTTGTTAAACATTTTCAAATGATTCAGACTCAAATTGATCAGCTTACCAAGGTGCAAAAAGACTTGCTAGTCAATGCTGCAAGAGAAAAACAAGCGTGTGAAATACGCACAAGAGGAGGTGCTACCACTCAAGACTCCTTATATCCTGAAGGACATCCTAAGAGGATCGAGCAAGATTCTCAACGCACTTCCAGAGATGATATTCCTTCCAAGAAGAAGAAGAAGAAGCATAAAACAACTGCAGAATCCTCTGAAGCAGGTAAGAATCCTAATAGTGTTTCTATTTCTGATGCTGAAACTGAACCAGGTGATGCTTTCGATAAAGAAGAAGTTGAAGAGGAACCAGAAAAGATTGATAAGAATGTAAAGTACACAAAAGAAGACTTCATTGCCAACAAGCATGGTAATGAGAGAGAACCTTGGGTATAGAAACCAATGCCTTTTCCTGGTAAGAAACACAAGTCCAAGGAAGAAGAACACTATAACAGGTTTTGTGAATGGATGAAACCTTTATTTCTGCAAATTCCTTTGACTGATGCTATTAGAATGCCTCCTTATGCAAAGTATATGAAAGATATTATTACTAATAAAAGGAAGATTCCTAATGAGGAAATTTCCACTTTACTTGCTAATTATTCTTTTGATGGTAAAGTTCCGGAGAAGCTTGGAGATCCAGGTATACCAACTATTCCTTGCTCCATTAAAAATAACTATGTTAGAACTGCTTTATGTGATTTGGGAGCCGGATTTAGTGTCATGCCTTTTTCTCTTTATAAGAGACTTGATCTAGAAAAATTGGTATCGACTGATATATCTTTGCAGATGGCTGATAAGTCTACTACTATTCCCATTGGTATTTGTGAAAATGTTCCTGTTCAAGTTGCTAACAGTTATTTGATATTAACTGACTTTGTTGTGTTGGAAATGCCTGAAGATGATAATATGTCTATTATTCTTGGAAGACCTTTTCTAAACACTGCAGGTGCTGTTATTAATTGCAATCAAGGAAAACTAACTTTTAATGTCAATGATAAAGAGTACACGGTCTATTTTCCCAAGAAAATTGATAGAAAGAATGCTCTAAATTCAATCAAGAATGTTGAGACCATTCGAGTTGGTCAAATTATTTGTTCAGAGCGAAAGCCCAAGGAAGAATATAAAATTGTCATGATTGGGACTATGCCTATCAAGGTCGAGGTAACATAAGCATATAGTGAAATGCAAAGTTTTGCCTCATATAAAGTTAGTTTGGTAACAAGACTTGATCAACCTTGTTAACAAAGTAATTTTATATGAACGAAACTTCGTTTTCACCGCATTTACTTTACCTCACTTATATTTACCTATTCATTTATTTTTGTTCCCTCTGTTTAGTTACATGATTAGAATATCTCAGAGTTGTTGCATACTTGGTTTTGATTTGCTTGCAATCTTGCCATCATCGTTTTCCCGAGTTTTATTCTCTTATCGTTTTTCTGAAAAATCCTCGAAAATAAAGTTTCCTGAAAAATTCCAGAAAAATCTTTTTAAATTTTTATGTCAAAAATGGGGCAGAGAGGCACCTGGGAGACATCAGGGGGACCTGCCACGCCACCTCACCACCAGGGGGCGCGGCCCAGCGCTGGCGCGCCCACCTATGGTGATGGGGGCCCCCTGGCCTCTCACTTATCTCTTCCTCCCCAGCTCTTTCTCTCTCCCGAAAACAACGACACACCTACTCAAACCCGAGTTCTTGCTGCTCTTCATCTCGATTTTTCGATCTCCTTGTTCAGCCCATCATTGTTGCTGAGATTTGGAGCATTTGTTCTCCGGTATGTGATTCCTCCGATTGTCCAATTGGAATTTTGTTTAGTGAAGTATTTCTTGAGTATTTTAGCTCTATAGGTGACAGGGGAAATGAGTTTGCATGCTTGTGCTATTTCTTAGAAATGTTATTTTGATGCATGTTAGCCCTCTAGTAACTCCCTATAGTAGCTCCCTACATTTGTTTGTTTCAAAATCATTTTTTTATGAGGTTTGTCAACAAATTTAGAAAAGGGACATGGACAACTACACCTATGGAGAAGTCTTTGAAAGAGAAGCACCAAGGTCATCAAGGCCTTCAAGATCCACTGCTCAATATAGGATATCTTACAATGAAGATCTTATGTCACCAAACCTTGAGGGAGACGATGGAGATGCGCATCCATCCACTTTCCCTTGTGCTAACTTTTTGCGTGATGCAGGGATTCTTGATGATTTCTTGCTCCTTATTAACAGGGTTGGATTGACTACATACATGATGGATGAGAGTAATCAATATGCTATTCTCACAAAGATTTTTGTTGAAAGCTTTAAATTCACTAACTCTCATTTCAAGCCTTTCATTGCATTTAAGATTTATGATAAGTCTATCACCATGTCTTTGGAGAGGTTTTGTGATATTTTAGGTATTCCCATATTTGGGACGGCGAAGAAGATGCTTCATCAGCCCGCTGATTTGTTGGAGCTCTACCGAGGAGTAACCAACGATGATGACCGCACAACACAGCGTGGCAAGATAAGAAACATTCAACTCCCAGCTATTAGATATTTTACTTACTATCTTGCCACTAGTGTACTTTGTAGAGAAAATACTAGCAATATCTCCAACTATCATTTAGCTCTTCTAGCTACCGCTCTTGATGTTAGTAGGAAGTATAACCTCGGTGCTATTATTGCTCGTCGCCTATCCGCTAGGGGACCTATTTATGGAGGTATTATTCTTGCGCGCATTGTTGCTGCTCTTGAACTTCCTATTGCTCCTCATGATATATTGTTGACTCCACAGAGGCATGATCTTGCTGCCATGAAGCTCCATCATTTTGTTACTGCTAACTCTTGTGCAGGAAAATTAGTTTACAGAATGTTATTTACAGATGGAGGGGAAAGGGAAGTGCCCTTGCCACAACCTAGTTTGTTCAGTATTGACAACGGGCCATGGTCACGCACGAAGGAGGATTTGGACGAGCAGCTTAGGGTGCTCGGCTTCAACGTACAGCATGGCATCGTGGACCAGGAGGAAGAGGAGGAGCCGGCCTATCACTACACCACGTACCACACCGGGGCGCCCTCGAGCTCATATCAGGACGAAGGTGCTTCTTCGTCATATTTTGGGGACGCCACTTCATGGCCGAGCTGGGATTGATCTCCACTTAGGCCAAAAGCCTAAGCTTAGGGGGAGGTATGCCGATGATTCACTCATCTATATATCATATTTTGTCGGTCCTATGTATATCCATGTTTCGCTTTCTTTATTGTTCTTGTTCTTCTTATTTCTTCTTTCCAAAACACAAAAAGACCAAAAATATTTCTGTTGTTTCTCTTTGTTTACCTTTTCAGTTGCTAGCTTTGGTTTGCTTTAATTGCAATTTTTGGTTTGATATTTCAAAAAATCCAAAAATATTTTGTTTTGTTTGCTATTTCCCTCTGTTCTTGTTTCAAAAATCAAAAACCCAAAAATATTTGTTGTTCTTCTTCGGTTTTGTAAAGTTTGTTACAGAATTCAGTCTCCCGTGACTCCATTGGAGCTTGGTATTCACTTCATATTATTCAAGCCACACAAGTGAAAGGCAATAATGATGATATATGACAATCCGAGATGTGGTAAGAGGCTGGTATGAACTCTATTTGTTTTTATTTTTGTACATATACTCATCTATGTGGACATGCTTAGTCAGTTCATGTAAGGCATATGTTATCTAATGGATGCTTTGTAGTTCTTGCTCTCATATGATTAGTTCCAATTTACTAATAGTTTGTAGCATGTCATATAGAGGCTTTCTTGCATTGTTTTATTCATAATATGGTATGTTATTGTGGTATCCTCCTCTGAAAGTTTCATTTGAATCGACTTGGCACATGCTCAAGCATGCATATGACTGAACAAAAAGTCAATTAAGCCTCGATGATTTACTTTGCCTCAGAGTTATTGTATCATTTTTATGCCTATATTAATTTTGTTTTGTCGCAAGCATGATTACGACAGCTATTGCTCTCTCGATTGTCGCTTCCTAGTCTTTTGCTAGCCGAGGGGAACCCATTGGATCTAGATCTTGGAGTTCTTTGTGGATTTCTTCCTTTGTTCTTCCTCTCATATCCCTCCATATCATTTGTTGCTTTGGTAGGATTTGGGAGAGAAGGATTTGAGCACTTCGTGTGTTCTTGCCATTGCATTTGGTGCATCGGTTTGAGTTCTCCTCGGAGATTCGGTAGTGAAAGTTCGTTGAGCTTTTTACTCTTGGGTTCTTAGAACCCTAGACGGCTTAGTGGCTTAGTGGTTACTTGGGGACCTCCAATTGAGTTGTGGAGATCTTCCCAAGATTTGTGGTGCCTCCGTGGTGATTTCTTGGGGACCTCCAATTAAGTTGTGGAGATCTTTCCAAGCTTTGTGGTGCCTCAGTGGCGATTTCTTGGGAGCCTCCAATTGAGTTGTGGAGATTGCCCTAAGCTTGTACGGGTTCAGTGACCGCCCTCAAGTGTCCCATAGTGGTCGGGTCTTCCATCTTGGTGGGAGGGCTCTAGGAGATTACGGTGAGCCTCCGTGGCGTTTGGGGAGCCTTGTGCCTCCACACCGCTCCAACGGAGATTAGCACTCACAAGGGTGTGAACTTCGGGATACATCGTTGTCTCCGCGTGCCTCGATTATTTCTATACCCGAGCTCCTTTACTTATGCAATTTACTTTGTGATAGCCTTAGTGCTTGAAGTTTATATATCTTGCTATCACATAGTTGCTTATCTTGTCTAGCATAAGTTGTTGGTGCACATAGGTGAACCTAGTTTGTTTAGGTTTTGTATGCTTGGCAAATTAAATGTTAGTTTTATTCCGCATTTGTCAAGCCACTCGTAAAAGTTTTAAATCGCCTATTCACCCCTCCTCTAGGCGACATCCTTATCCTTTCAATTGGTATCAGAGCAAGGTCTCTCATTTTAAGGCTTCACCGCCTTGAGAGCAAAGATGTCGGCTAGGGGATTAGTGCACAATGAGACCTTTATATTTGATGGCACTAATTATGATATATGGAAAATTTGCATGCTTAATCATTTTCGTGATGTGGACCCAAATATAGAGAGAATTTTAGATATGGGTTTCTCTCCTCCTAAGGATTCCCAAAGTCTATCTTTAGAGGAGAAGAGAAACTCTTATCTTAATTCTCGAGCTACTAATGTGCTTGTTGATTTTGTGAGAAATGCAGTTATTCTTGCAATCATGCCTTTCCGTAGCGCTCATGAGTTTTGGACAAAGATTCAAGACAAATATGATATGTCCAACAAGATTGAGGATGATTGTATTCCCTCCACTTTCGGTCGTGATGAACTCTCCTCCACTTCACAAAAGTGTAGCAAGATGATGACCCACAAGTATAGGGGGTGTATCGTAGTACTTTCGATAAATAAGAGTGTCGAACCCAACGAGGAGCAGAAGGTGTTGACGAGCAGTTTTGACCAAGGAATCACTGTAAATACTAGCAAACAAGTTTTCAGGAGTATTTGGTAATACGAGTAAATAAAAGACAGTAGTAAAAATTGCAGCAAGTGGCCCAATCCTTTATTCAGCAAAGGACAAGCCGGTTGTGTACTTATAATAACCAAACGTTCTCGAGGACACACGGGAGTTTTCTGTCAAGAGCTTTCGCTTCATAAAGCCAATAGTATTTATTGGTTTGGTAAGTGTTATGGGGGTGAACCTGTGCTAGCGCACTACCCTTACTAGGATAAATACACACTTGTGATTATACCCCTTGCAAGCATCCGCAAATACAAGAAAGTAATTAAGATAAATCTAACCACAGCCTTAAACTCTAGGATCCTACGCTCCCTGGTGCAATGGTTTCCCAACGGAGGTTTAGGTTTCTGTCACTCCAGCAACCCCACAATCGGTAGCCAAATACACAATGCATCTCACTAGGCCCATAAATGGTGAAGTATCATGTAGTCGACGTTCACATGACACCACTAGTGAAATAGCACCACAACAATATCAAACCATTAAATATTTCTCAACAATAATTCACTACTAACATCTTGACTTCTCCCATGTCCTCAAGAACTAAACGAACTACTCACAAGACATCATATGGATCATGATCAGAGGTGAAATAATGGTAAATAACAATCTGAACATAAACCTTAATTCAACGGTTCCACTCAATAGCATCAACTACAAGAGTAATCAACACCGGGAAAGTTTCCCCTATGAATATAACAAGATCCAACTCAAGATGTTACAGCGGGACGGTGTGGTGATGGTGGAGATGAAGGTGCTGGTGATGGAGATGATGATGATGATGATCCCAATGAAGTCCAGTGCGATGGTGATGACGATGGCGACGATCTCCCCTCTCCGGGAAGGAATTTCCCCGGTAGATTTCTCCCTGCCGGAGAGCTTTCTCTCTCTGGTGTTCTCCGCCCCGCAGAGGCGGCTGTGTCTAACTCTGAACCCCCCTGACTTAGGTTTTCGGGGACGATGATGTACGTGGAGGGGCGAGACCAGAGGTGGGCCAGGGCAGCCCCACGCAGGGCTGGCGCGGCCAGGGGTAGGCCCGCACCGCCCTGGCGTGTGGAGCCCCCTGGCTCCTCTCGACTCCCCCTTCTGGCTTCCTGAGTCTTCTGGGAAAATATAATTTTTGGGTATTTTTCTGGAATTTTCCTGATCTTCAAAATATGGTCTCTTGATAGTCCTTTTTCCAGCAGAATCCTGACTCTGGCAGCAACTCCTCCAATGATCATCAAACATGTGAAAACAAAGGAAATAACATAAGCAACTGATACGTCTCAAACGTATCTATAATTTTTGATGCTCCATGCTTTGTTTTATACCATTTGCCTATTGTTTCGTTACACTTAGTGGCGTTTTTATACATTTTCCGGAACTAACCTATTAACGAAGTGCCAGTTTCCTGTTTTCTGCTGTTTTTGTGTTTCAGAAGTGATACACAAGAAATATTCTCGGAATTGGACGAAACAAGTTCCTGAAGTCATATTTCACCGGGGAGCTCCCAAACATCCGAAGACCTGACAGAGGGGGGCCACCAGGGCCCCACACAAGGGGGCGGCGCGGCCCAGCCCCTGGCCGCGCCACCCCTGTGTGAGGACGCCTGGTCCCTCTCCTGACAGCCCCCTTTCGCCTATAAGTACCCCCTGACGAGAAAAACCTAAGGGCCCGATCAGTTTTCCAGAATACATCGCGATCCGCCGCCGCCGTCGACCCAAAGATCGGGAGGGTCCAGAAGCTCTTCCCGGCACCCTGCCGGAGAGGGGAATCGCCACCGGAGGTCTTCTTCATCGCCATGCTTGCCTCCGGAGCGATGAGTGAGTAGTCTACCTTGGACTATGGGTCCATAGCAGTAGCTAGATGGTTGTCTTCTCCACCATGTGCTTCATGTTTAGATCTCATGAGCTGCCCTACATGATTGAGATCACCGTTATGTAATACTATGATGTTGGTTTGTTGGGATCCGATGAATATTGGTGTTTATGATTAAGTTGTTGTACTGAATTATATCTTTTGTTATCTCTATGTTGTTTATGATCTTGCATGCTCTCCGTTGTTAGTGGCTATCTTGGCTGAGTAGTTGCTAGTGACTCCAAGAGGGGGTATTTATGCTCGATAGTGGGTTCATGCCTCTATTTCACCTGGGGGAGTGACAGAAACCTCTAAGGTGGTAGATGTGCTGTTGCTACTAGGGAGAAAACAACATTCATATGCTCAAGGGCATATGCTTTGTTTACATTACACACTTTTCTTAATGCAATTATCTGTTGTTCGCAACTTAATACTTTCGGGGTGTTCGGATGATATCCCTGGGGGTGGATTATTAGTCATAGATGCAGTTGGATGGCGGTCTATGTATTTTGTTGTAATGCCCAGAGTGAATCTCATAGTGATCTTCTTGACATATCACGTTATCTTTATTCTATCAATTGCCCAACTGTAATTTGTTTACCCAGCATGTTATTTTATCTATGGAGAGACACCACTAGTGAACTGTGGACCCCGGTCCTATTTTAATCATATTGCAATCACCTGTTTACTTTTCCCGCACTGTTTACTTTACTAGCATATTACTACTGTTTTCCACTCGATACACTCATCACCTTTGTTTCAAGCAAACCGGTGAGATTGACAACCTCATCGCAAGTTGGGAGCAAAGTACTTGTTTGTGTGTGTGCAGGTTCCACGTTGCAGCTAGCAAGCAAAGCTTGGACGAAGCGCCAGTCGTCCGCTGCTGTCGCAAACTAGCAGGCATCACCTTCAGTCGTCACCGTCTCCCTTCTCCTGATCGACATACCTTGGTTTCTTAACTGAGGGAAAACTTGCTGCTACATTCATCATACCTTCCTCTTGGGGTTCCCAACGGGCTGGTCATTCATTCACCACGCACAAGGACTGCTTGTTGCTATCACAGCCATCAGCAACTTAGCTAAATATGAAATATATCAATGAATAACAGTAAATTATGACACAAAATAGTGATGCAAATTGGACGTATCAACCCCCCCCCCCCCCAAGCTTAGACCTCGCTTGTCCCCAAGCGAAAACTAAACTTGGTAAACAAGACCACAGGTTTATGGAGTGAAGTGTCGATAATCAAAATACAGACAAGAAGCATCACATTCACCAAGGCAAAAATTATAATAGACAGCAACCTCCCTTTATAAGATGTAGACTTGCAATAGGTAAAAGGGAATCACATGTAAAGATGTACAAGGTAAATTATAATTGGCAATGGCAAACCTTAGTTCTTGGTCGAAGGGTGGAGAACAAACTATTCTCTCTTTTAAATGGAGCCTTTTAAAACAGAGCTAATATAGCAAAGGCTATATGCTCAACAAAGTAAACTTTTGCATTCAAAGAAAACTTTCAAAGATATATATTCCTTCAGACAAAAGCATTATACAAAACAAGGAAGATAATAAACATGATTAAACGGATCAACATATGGATGAGTGAAATATAACAACTCAAATGCTTGCTTGAGACAGAGGGAAATAGGTTGACTCAACATAAAAGTAAAAGATAGGCCCTTCGCAGAGGGAAGTAGGGATTAAACATGTGCTAGAGCTTTTCATTTGTACAACAGAGGTAAAAATTGTTTTGAGAGGTGGTTGCTTTTATCAACGACTAGCAACGGAGTTCTTGATATCTTCCATACTAAACAAGTGAGAGCGGTTCCGAGATGTTTGATTAATTGGCACTTTGGTGCTCTTTTATAGCTTGGCACTCCTCCCCACCTTTTTCCTTTCTCAAACCATGGCTAACCGATTCCATCGGGTGCCGACCAACTTTCACATTCCATTGGAGGAGTGCCTTTTTCTTTCTTTTTCTTTTTGAGATTATAATGGTCTGACCAGCTCCCTTGCAAAATTAATGACGAGCAGATGAAGCTGCCTAGTCGAGGGATACTTAATTTAGTATGGAAGATAACAAACCCATCCACTACGTCCTCATGAGCTAAAAACAGTGGCACAAAATGAGGAGTGTTTGAAGGTTTTTGAAAGGTAGCACATGAAAATTTACTCGGAATGGCTTGAAATACCATGCATAGGAATTTATAGTGGACTCTTTGGAAGTGACTTGGCTTTTGGGAATTGGATGCACGAGATAGACTTGATCTCCCTATTTGAAAGCTCTACCTGCCCACTAGTTTGGGGATGATAAGCAGAAGCAATTCTATGATTGACATCATACTTAGCAAGAGTTTTTCTAAAACTACCGTGAATAAAATGAGAACCTCCATCAGTCATAAGATATCTAGGCACTCCGAACCTAGGAAAGATAACATACTTAAGCATTTTTAATGAGGTCTCACCATCGTAACTCTTTGTAGGTATGGCTTCTACCCATTTAGTAACATAATCAACAGCAACAAGTATATGGGTATAGCCTTTTGAAGGAGGAAAAGGACCCATAAAGTCAAATCCCCAACAATCAAACGGTTCAATAACAAGAGTGTAACTCATAGGCATCTCATTGCGTCTAGAAATATTTCCAACTCTTTGACATTCATCACAAGATAAAACATACCTTCTGGCATCCTTAAAGAGGGTTGGCCAATAAAAACCTGATTGTAGAACCTTCTGCGCGGTTCTATCTCCAGCATGATGCCCTCCATAAGCACTGCTATGGCATTTCCTTAATATCTCTTGTTGTTCATATTTCGGTACGCATCTTCTCATGATACCATCAACTCCTTCTTTATATAAATGTGGGTCATCCCAAAAATAATGCCTCAAATCATAGAAGAACTAGCTAAATGCCCGTGCGTTGCTACGGAGTAATACTGTTAGAAATATATTTATCAAAGCAGTTTGATCTAAGCCTGATCCACCTCCGAGCTCATCACATGTGTCCCTCTCCTCCCCTCCCACCAGAGGAAACCATCCCTGTTAACCCTCCCAACCGGTGTATTAATTTTGTGGTTCAAAGGGTGCATCTGAAACATCACATATATATATCCAAGCCTGATCCAATAAAGCATATTGTTTTCTTGATCTTGAAATGGTCTCGAACCGAAGATGATCTCTTCACTATCAAACACATCTAGACAGCAAACTCATAAGCAAAAAAATTATCTTATTTTAGAAGCAACAAGTATGCAATTCCCATCGTTTAACCTAGACCATGAATAGTACAGCCAGCATTTTTCTGTTTCTGGTTATTGTCTACATGTATCTTAGATATGTGGTCACTACGACGTTTTTCACTCTCTTGTCTCGCTTCTCCATTTTTTTCCACATGTATTGTCACCTTATCCATCAGCTCGATAAATATATGTTGGGTAATTTTTGTACATTTAAATTAGAATGAATATTTTCCCTATTTTTATATATCTTCTTAGCGGCTAAATAGTCGGTGTTCTTGATGTGCACAATAGCTTCCATGTCTAGCGCCAGCTAGCTTCTCTTACCCAAACATTTGGCTTGATTGCGTAATATTTATTTATTGACAAAAATAAAAAAATATTTTGTATGATTAACGTAAAATAAGGAAGGATTTAGCATGACTGGAAATACAATAACTTTCTTTTTACTCATGATTTTCCCACAAAAATATAGACAAGCACGCCACGTCATGAAAAGATTGACTGGCAATACAATAGCTTTCCAAGTACTAATTTCTTTAATTATCAGGGTCACTAATTAGTCACCCTCCTCCTCTACTAATTTCTCTCCCGTGAAAACGTTTTGTGCATGCTTTGTGTGAGTAAAGATTGCATGCCTCTTAATTGGCATCTACTCCCTCCGTTCCTTTGAGATAAATTCCTTGATTTTCTCCCTCCCATAAACCACCTCCTGATTTATCTCTTGGATGGCATGTATGCCTTTAATTCTTTCCTTTCCAACGTCTCACTAATTGCTCCTGACCCTGCATGCACCGATGACCAGCGCCACAATTAACAGCATAGGCCCAATTTTTTAGTCGAGGCAAGGAGCCAGAAGGGGTAGTTTTGGAAACTACGGAACAATCCACACCCTGCGCCTTATTCTTTGGCTGAAATTTGAAAAAAAATTAATGTCCTATGCATGGAAACGGAGGGAGTACAAGTTTTGTGTTGAGTATTTTTTTCTTAGGGGTATTTTGGGAAGTCAAATGTTTTAACCAAAAGTGGCTTCACCATCACCAACTGGAATCCTATAGTAAAGATTTTCTTCTTTGCTGAGCTGTAAAGGTCGGAGGCAAATACTTGGAAACAATAAAGTTAGCATAATCAGCATACCATGGAAGGTCTCGCGAAGTTACATTAATTGCAGCCAACTGTTCATTTGGAAAACTATCATTAACAGGAATAGGATCAAAAGAAATGTTTTCCAATCTAGACAAGTTGTCAGCTACAGGATTTTCAGCACCTTTCCTATCTACGATATGCAAATCAAACTCTTGTAAAAGTAACACCCATCTAATAAGCCTAGGCTTAGCATCCTTCTTAGTCATAAGATATCTAATAGCAGCGTGATCAGTATGAATAGTAACTTTAGAATCAACAATGTAAGATCTAAACTTATCACAAGCAAAAACAACAGCAAGAAACTCTTTCTCAGTAGTAGCATAATTCTTCTGAGCAGCATCAAGAGTCTTACTAGCATAATGAATAACATTCAACTTATTATCAATGCACTGTCCAAGAACAGCACCAACTGCAAAATCACTAGCATCGCACATAATTTCAAAAGGTAAATTCCAATTAGGTGGTTGAACAATAGGAGCAGTAGTTAAAGCCTTCTTAAGAGTTTCAAAATCTTCCTTACAATCATCATCAAAGACAAATGGTACATCCTTTTGAAGAAGATTGGTAAGAGGCTTTGAAATCTTAGAGAAATCTTTAATAAACCTCCTATAGAAACCAGCATGACCAAGAATACTACGAATACCTTTAACATCTCTTGGACATGGCATTTTCTCAATTGCCTCCACTTTTGCTCTGTCAACTTCAATACCTCTTTCGGAAATTTTATGTCCTAGGACAATTCCTTCATTTACCATAAAGTGGCATTTCTCCCAATTAAGAACAAGGTTAGTTTCTTCGCACCTCTGCAAAACTTTATCAAGGTTGTGCAAACAATTATCAAAAGAAGTTCCATAGACGGAGAAATCGTCCATGAAGACCTCCACAATTTCTTCACAAAAGCCATGAAAGATAGCAGACATACATCTTTGAAAAGTAGCAGGGGCATTGCATAAACCAAACGGCATACGTCTATAAGCATAAGTTCCATAAGGACAAGTAAAAGTGGTTTTCTCTTGATCATCCTTCTTAACAGCAATTTGAGAAAAACCAGAATAACCATCAAGGAAACAAAAATGAGTCTTCTTAGACAACCTTTCTAGCATTTGATCTATAAACGGTAAAGGGTAATGATCTTTCTTAGTAACTTTGTTTACCTTCCTATAATCAATGCACATTCTATAACCAACAACTACCCTTTGAGGAATAAGCTCGTTATTCTCATTAGGCACAACAGTCATACCTCCTTTCTTAGGAACACAATGAACAGGACTAACCCATCTACTATCAGCAATAGGATAAATAATACCAGCATCAAGGAGCTTTAATACCTCATTTCTTACCACATCCTTCATCTTCGGAATTAGGCGGCGCTGATGCTCCACAACTGGCTTCGCATCTTTCTCCATATTGATGGCATGCTCACATAAAGTAGGAGAAATCCCTTTTAAATCATCCAGAGTATATCCCATAGCTCCTCGGTGTTTCCTCAATATCTCCAATAATCTTTCTTCTTCCTTTCCTGAAAGTTTAGAACTAATAATAACAGGATATATTTTCTTATCATCAATATAAGCATATTTGAGGTCATCAGGCAAAGGCTTTAATTCAAACACAGGATCTTCTTTAGGCGGCAAAGTGGTACCAAGATCCTCCACAGGTAGATTATGCTTGAGTAATGGTGGTTGACGAAGGAGAATATCGTCAATCTCCTCTCTTTCCTTGCTAAAAACATCACTTTCATGATCTTCCATGAATTGCTGCAAGGCATTATTAGGGGCAAGAGCAATAGAAGCAAGCTGCTCAACTCGAAAATTTTCATTAGGCGTGTCATTTTCATAAGAAGTCTTGGCAAACTTGGAAAAATTAAACTCATAAGACTCTCCATTAAACTTAGTAAAAAAATTCTCCTTCTTACAATCTATTATGGCTCCACAAGTGTTCAAAAAGGGTCTACCAAAAATAATAGGACAAGTTTTGCTAGCTTCCTTACCAAGTACTAGAAAATCAGTAGGGTATTTAGTCTTACCGCAAAGAACTTCCACATCTCGGACAATACCAAGAGGCCAAACTGTCTCTCTGTTAGCAAGCTGAACAGCCACATCAATATCTTCAAGTTCGCAAGCGCCAATCTCGTGCATGATTTCTTTGTAAAGCTCTAAGGGAATAGCACTTGCACTAGCACCAATATCACATAAACCATAGTAGCAATGATCTCCAATCCTAACAGAAATAACAGGAACACTTGCTTTCCTGTGCTTTTTTGGATGTGAAAGAATGTTAGAAGCATCTTCACAAAAAAGAATATATTCATCCCCTACATCTTTAGTAACAAGATCCTTCAATATAGCTACAGGGGACTTAATAGTAATTTGCTCATCAGGTTCTGCAGCTTTCTTAGTACTTTTATTAGACACACTTACCAAAGTAGAATACTTTTTTACCTTAGCAGGGAAAGGTGTCTTCTCAAAATAAGGTTCAGGCACAATGCTATCAACAGTACAAACTTCAGTAGTTGCAGCAGGAATATGACTAATAGAATCTTTGTAAGGCACATGATATTTGTTCCAATCTTTCTTTGGAACATCAATATAAGAGGCAAAAGCCTTAAGACAATTAGCAAGTATTTGTGAATCAAGACCATAAGCAGCGCTAACACTATGAAAGTCATCGGTTCCCATAAAAGATTTAACACATTCATAATCATAGTTTATACCTGACTTCCTACCTTTGTCGTTTTCCCAACCTTCAGCATTCTCTTGTATACGGTCAAGAAGTTTCCACTTAGCATCTTCTTTCATATGAGTAAATGATCCAAAGCAAGAAGCATCCAAATAATCCTTATCACGAAGAGTAAGCCGCGCATAAAAATTATTAATAACAATATTATTGGGGAGCTCATGAATGGGGCATTTGAGCATTAGTAACTTCAATCTCCCCCACGCTTGGGCAATACTCTCTCCATCATGAGGCCAAAAATTATATATCCGGTTACGGTCTTTATGAATTTCACTTGGAGGATAAAACTTGGAATAAAAGAGAGGCACAATATCCTCCCATGCCATAGATGGACCATCCTGGAGTAGTCGATACCACTCCTCAGCTCTGCCTTTCAATGATAATGAGAATAATTTCTTCTTGACCTGGCTTGGTGAAATACCTGCACATCTGAACAACTCGCATAATTCATGTATAAATAATAAGTGATCTCCTGGATGGACAGTCCCATCTCCTGAATAGCAGTTATCCATAATACGCCCAACAATTTTCATAGGTATTTTAAAAGGATCAATTTTAGCAGGCGGTGGCGGTGGTGGTTCCTCCGCATGTGCAGCAGTAGCAGTGGATGTGTTTCCAAATAGGAAACCAAATGGAGAGTTCTCCATAGCAGAGTAAAACAAAAATAAAAGACAAAATAAAAACAATACTCACAGCGATGGTTACCTTTACCAATTCCACTCTTCAATAGCGCTACACTGCCCGACAACGGCGCCAGAAAATAGCCTTGATGACCCACAAGTATAGGGGGTGTATCGTAGTACTTTCGATAAATAAGAGTGTCGAACCCAACGAGGAGCAGAAGGTGTTGACGAGCAGTTTTGTCCAAGGAATCACTGTAAATACTAGCAAACAGGTTTTCAGGAGTATTTGGTAATACGAGTAAATTAAGTGCGAGTAAATAAAAGACAGTAGTAACAATTGCAGCAAGTGGCCCAATCCTTTATTCAGCAAAGGACAAGCCGGTTGTGTACTTATAATAACCAAACGTTCTCGAGGACACACGGGAGTTTTCTGTCAAGAGCTTTCGCTTCATAAAGCCAATAGTATTTATTGGTTTGGTAAGTGTTATGGGGGTAAACCTGTGCTAGCGCACTACCCTTACTAGGATAAATACACACTTGTGATTATACCCCTGGCAAGCATCCGCAAATACAAGAAAGTAATTAAGATAAATCTAACCACAGCCTTAAACTCTAGGATCCTACGCTCCCTGGTGCAATGGTTTCCCAACGGAGGTTTAGGTTTCTGTCACTCCAGCAACCCCACAATCGGTAGCCAAATACACAATGCATCTCACTAGGCCCATAAATGGTGAAGTATCATGTAGTCGATGTTCACATGACACCACTAGTGAAATAGCACCACAACAATATCAAACCATTAAATATTTCTCAACAATAATTCACTACTAACATCTTGACTTCTCCCATGTCCTCAAGAACTAAACGAACTAATCACAAGACATCATATGGATCATGATCAGAGGTGAAATAATGGTAAATAACAATCTGAACATAAACCTTAATTCAACGGTTCCACTCAATAGCATCAACTACAAGAGTAATCAACACCGGGAAAGTTTCCCCTATGAATATAACAAGATCCAACTCAAGATGTTACAGCGGGACGGCGTGGTGATGGTGGAGATGAAGGTGCTGGTGATGGAGATGATGATGATGATGATCCCAATGAAGTCCAGTGCGATGGTGATGACGATGGCGACGAACTCCCCTCTCCGGGAAGGAATTTCCCCGGCAGATTTCTCCCTGCCGAGAGCTTTCTCTCTCTGGTGTTCTCCGCCCCGCAGAGGCGGCTGTGTCTAACTCTGAACCCCCCTGACTTAGGTTTTTGGGGACGATGATGTACGCGGAGGGGCGAGACCAGAGGTGGGCCAGGGCAGCCCCACGCAGGGCTGGCGCGGCCAGGGGTAGGCTCGCGCCGCCCTGGCGTGTGGAGCCCCCCTCGCTCCTCTCGACTCCCCCTTCTGGCTTCCTGAGTCTTCTGGGAAAATATAATTTTTGGGTATTTTTCTGGAATTTTCCTGATCTTCAAAATATGGTCTCTTGATAGTCCTTTTTCCAGCAGAATCCTGACTCCGGCAGCAACTCCTCCAATGATCATCAAACATGTGAAAACAAAGGAAATAACATAAGTAACTTAGCTAAATATGAAATATATCAATGAATAACAGTAAATTATGACACAAAATAGTGACGCAAATTGGACGTATCACAAGACACAAGGTAACTCTATGGTGAGTGGTGATGGAAATTGCAATGTTGATAATGAGCTCACTTGTGATGATCATTCATCTCTTTCTCATTGCCATGCTTCATCTTTGGACTTAAATACTTCTAGCACCATAAATGCTTTACATGCTTGTGTTGATAGTCCTTGCATATCATGTGTATGCTCCTTGAACACATCTCATAATGATATGCTTACTTCGTCTTGTTGCCATGATATAAATGCCTCTAGTTCCTCTAGTTGTTGTGTGTCTAACAATGTAGAGGAAACCGAAAATTCTATTGGCCAAGACATGGTCTCACTTGGAGCTTCAAGTATTTATTCATCATCTTCTATTGCTTCCCACATTTGCCTTATGGCTAGGGCTTCAAAGGTAACTCCTACTTTGGAACCCAATATAGCTAGTGATGATGAGAATGAGGATAATGAAGAAGAAGATGATGATCTTGCATCTTTATTTGAGAAGAGTGAAATGTTTTTTCATGCTATTCGTAAGAATAAAATTGCTTGCTCTTACTTCTATAAGATTTTGGCTATTGCCACCGAGAGCAATAAAATTATTGAGGAGTATGAGAATACCATTTTCAAAATGCAAGGTCATGCCCGTGATTACGCGGATGAGATCGCGGATCTAAAAGAAGCTCTAGAAGAAGAACAAACCACCAAGGAATCTCTTGAGGAGACCTTTACTTTAGAGTTATCTAAAATAAAGAAATCCTATGATAGAACTCTTGTGGTGGCAAATGATTTTGAAACTAAATATGAAGAGCTTGTAGTTACTTATGCTAAACTCCTTTAGAATGTTGTGCTTCTTAAAAATGACTCTAGGGTCATTTTGTGTGAGCCCATCATTCTCACCGAGTCGCATGAGCAACTTAAAGCTTCAAATTCAAATGAGCTTACTAAATTGCCTTTTCCGCTTTCCGTTAGTGATGATGCTTGTGCTACTAACTCTACTTCTTGTGAAGCATCCATCTTGAAGGAGAATGTTGAGCTAAGGGCTCAACTTGATTTGCTAACTAGCAATTATGGGAAATTGGAAGAAAATCATGGAAAGCTCTCTAGCTTCCATGAGGATCTTCTAGCTTCCCATGATAGACTAAAATTAGCTCATGAGGCTATTATGTCAAAGGTAACATCTAGTGAGCCTCATGTGGACTTTTGCACTACTTCTCAAAATGCCATATTGCCTTGTGCTAGTCCTAGTAATTCATCCACTCATAACATTGCTACATCTTGTGATGAATTGCTTTCCTTTCCTTGTTGCTCTAACAATGAAGCTTCTATTTCCTCTAGTACTTGTGTTGTTACTAACCATGTAGAGGAAATCAAAGAGCTCAAGGCCCAAGTCACTTCCTTGAAGAAAGACTTGATAAAGAGTCATGAAGGGAAATCCAAACTCGACAATATGTTGAGTGTACAAAAATCCCCCAATGACAAGAGTGGACTTGGGTTTATCTCAAACAACAAGAAGAAGTCCAAGATTGACAAGAAGGAAAAGGGCCAAGGACAATTCAAAGATCCGGCCAAGATTGTTTGCTTCAAGTGCAAGATTGAAGGGCACCATGTTAGATCTTGCCCATTGAAGAAGAAGGCACTAGTTGAGAAGCAACAAGGGAAGCAACCTCAAGTTCAAGGCCTTGCTCAACCTCGAGTTGAATAAAGGTCGCTTCCCAAGAAGAATCAAGCTAATGCTCCCATTGCGGAGAAATCAAGTGAGAAGAAGGTGAAGAAAAGAACTTGCTACATATGCCGTGAGAAGGGTCACCTTTCTTCTTCATGCACTATGGGTAACTCATCCAACCCTATCATAATTGATGATGCTTATTCACTTTTCAAGGATAAGGTTGGCAATGTGTTTTCCAAATTTGTTGGTACTCAATGTGGTGTCAAGAAAAGAACCATTTGGGTGGCTAAGCCTATTGTGACTAACCTCTTAGGACCCAACTTGGTTGGGGACCAACAAGCTCAAACTTGATCAATAGGTGTTATTGGAGGGCATTGGAGATTTGGCTATATCATGAAGAATTAAGGGATCTTCATCATTTATATTGTATCAAGTCAAGTCAATTGGATTATAATGTTTACATCCTATATCCATTGTTCCTCCTTGCGGTAACATATTCTCAACCTCTATACATTGAAAGTTACTCGCCCCTTTGCATGTGTCGGTTTTGTTCCGTTGCATGAGTTTGTATATGATGTGCTTCTTACTTGCTTTATTTTGAGTAATCAAGTATGTGCTTATTCGTTGCACACCATGTACGGGTGTTCTTGTTGAGCCTTTTGCATATTGTTTGTATCTTGTTGACTCTTGTGAGAGATTAATGGATCATCCCATCTTGGGGGAGTGATATGCTTTGGCATTTCACAACCCTAAAAATGTGTGTACATGATGAATACCACTTAGTTTTTTTAAAAAAAAATTATCTAGTCTCTATGTGGTATGTCATGCTCATGAGAAATTCAATTTCTATAATGTCCATTAATCATCTCATGTTGGATTTTATTTGCCTCTTGTAAAAATAAATGTTTTATCACATTATGGGGGAGTAATATGCTTTGTGCATACTACAAACCAATAAAATATGTATATTTGAGGTTGTGTCACATAGTGTTAATATTGCAAATTATCTTTCTTCTATGTGACATGTTTGCTCAAACAAGTTTCATTTTACCAAATTGTTGTATTGCTCTTGTTTTGGATCTTGTTTGTGAGATACATTCTTGATAGGGTTTTCCTAAAATGTGGAATTCTACATCAAAGTTGGAAAACCATTTGCTTCAAGTTATCCTAATCATTGCTTTGCATGATTGTTTAACTATTTAAGTCTATCAAGAATATCTTCTTTAGCATGGTGTTTAATTCTTATCCTTTTCATATGCTTCTTGTTGTGAAGATGATCTTGGATTTATGTGTAAATCCCACCGGGAAATTAATAACTCGAAATACCTCCTGTCCTTGGACAATTGGTACTTTATCATGTGGTATATATATATATTGATCATCTTTACATTGGCTATTGCTTTTAATTACCTTATCTCTTGCCAAGAAATGTATTTGTTTTGTTTCTCATTGTCTTCCTTGACTCTTGTGATTCTATTTGATTTTGTTGATCTTGTTTTGTATTATTCTTAATGTAGGTAGAGATGATGATCCCATTTGTGTGCATTTTGTATTCAAATGCAAAATCATAAATAATGCACTAATCTTGGGGGAGCTCTCCTATATTTTCTATAACATACTCTTGGGGCTTATTTCAATTGGTATTGGTTATTGTTGGAAGACAAATCTTTTCTTTTTGGTACTTAGCGTGCCATCATAAAAGAGTGGAGAGTTTGGTTTGTTTGTTGGAACCTTGCTCTCTTTGGGAGAATGGCTATCTCTTTTCTTAATTTTGCTCTATATTCTTAAAATGAGATAAGTCATTGGGCATGTGTGTTTTAGTGATCCTTTATGCTCATTGGCGTTTGCTTTGTTCACTTGGTGGACTTTGTAGTCAATCTTGTGTTGAGTTGATTCTTTGATATAATTTGGACAACCTTTAGTTCTTCACACCTTTGTGTGACTTCTTGGTCTTCTTGGTGTTTTGTCCAAATTGTATTTCTTTTGGATCTTGAAAGTTTTGTGCATGCATATTTACTAAATGTATAGTCTATGGCATGCTTTGCTTATTTTGATCCAATATATAGGGTAAATTCCAATAAATCCTAAATCAGCTAAGATGTTCTTGAAATTCAAGTTCATATCTATATGCACATATTTATGTGGAGCTTGTCCTATATATTGTAGTGTCTCTAACTACTTTAGACCCAATGAGTTTGGGGACCATATTGTACTTGAATTTGTTTTAGGTACATGGGAGATATATTGGTGCTTGTCTCAATAATAAGCATGAAGCGGTGACTAGTTGATAATTTATGGCAAGCTAGGATTATTAAAGAACTCCTATCTACTACATCCTTCCAATGGTATCTCGGTAACAAGTATCTTATTCATGCATACTTTTCTAGCATCTAACCTTGTGTGGGTCATTTCATAGCATGAAAATCTTTATTTGCAAAGATCTTAATGAAACCTCTCTATTGAAAATGTGAGTAATTTGAGATGAGTGCATATTTTGGGGAATATATAAAATCATGCTCATGATTCACCCTTCCTAAATATGTCTATCTAGCAATTTTATTGCATATCAATTCCTCAAGTTCCTCACATGTGCAATATTGATGAAAGTGCAAATTTAGTTCTTTCTTTTGGTATACTTATTCGTGATACTTGTTGTTTTTCTCAAAATATCCCAACTATTTTCTTTCCCTTGTTGATATTTGTGATGTCTTTGACATATTTGTGGTTGAAGTTCTTCAATATGCAATAAGATAAATTGAGCCTTTGGCCATACTTTAAAAGTAAAAATCTCATTGGTATATTGACTTGTTTAGATATCATGTTCTTCTCTTTGTATCTATTTTATGTGTATATGTTTCTTTGTGATAATTATCTTTGTGATATTGTCTACTTAGAAACTTATACACATGAGAGATGATATCTCCTTAATTGATATCTTATTTTTTCCTTGTGTGTTGGGATGGAATGCTAAGCAATATCATTCATTGAGGACTATGTGGATACTCTATGTTCATCTTTGTACTAGTCTTATAATATGCTTTGTCGTTCCTATCACACATTCCTTTGGTTGAGACGTTTAATATGTTGGTTCCCTACTTGTTGCTCCACCATTTACTTGTTACAAGTGTTAAGCTTGATTTATTTTCTATGGTCTCTTGTTAATGGTTCTTTTTAAATGGTATTGAGGGAGTGAGGAGTCCATGTTGTGCAAATTGTATTCAAATGCAAACATTCTATCTTGTGCACGTACCTTGGGGAGCTTCCTCATTTCATTTTAAAGCACCATTTTGTGGTTATCATAGTATTTGATGTCACTTGGTATCATTTTGTTTTGAATAATATCGAGGGAGTGATGATTCCATGTTTGTGCACCTTATACTTCAATTCAAATGGAATATGTTGTGCACAAACCTTGGGGAGCTTCTTCATATTATTTAGAGCATTGTTTTTGTCTTCTCATAATATCTTTATTTGATTCGCTTTTTGGATCTTTTGATTGCTATCTTCATTTGTTGAAAGTTAAACCATCTTGTCATCTTATTTTGTTTGCAATCTTTGATCCTCAATATAGTTTGATTTCCTCCAAAATTTTGTCTTTGGATTTGTGCATGTGTTTTCACCTGTTTTGGGTCATGCACACCTTGAGGAGGAACTCTCACTATTGGCCTTCTAAGCATTTCCGCCCATTTTGGCAATGGATGCCAATGGGGGAGAAGTTTCGAGGGTTTGATGGGAATTGGGCTTCATGCTTTGGTTTTGTTCTTAAGCATTTGCCTTGCATGCTTTGCATGGTTGAGTATATGTAGTGGAAACTCCACCAACAATATTGGTTGGCAATATATGCAATGAAATTCAAGTTCATTCACACGTGCATAGATTGTGGGGGAGTTTGCTCTATATATGATGGTTCTACTAGCATCACTTACTTTTGTAGTAATTGATGTTAGTGTAACCATCTTAGTTCTTTAAATTCTTTATATAAACCCTCTCAAAGAGATTGTCATCAATTACCAAAATGGGGGATATTGAAAGAGCATGTGGCCCCATGTGTGGTTTTGGTAATTAATGACAATCCCTATGGACTAACATTTGCATTGAGTTATATTTATAGGACTTGTCTGTAGACAATGCTTGAGCCATATGTTGGTTTCAAGGGTGTAAGAAGATAAAGATATAGAAGATTATTCAATGACCAAGGTGTTATTCAAGGAGTGATCCAAAGATTGGTCTAAGGGAGTTGAGCCTATAGAGTGTGTCTTGAGGAATAAGATGGAGTGAACTCTCATGTGCATTCTCAAGACATCATCATTATGAAGGAAGAAGATGAAGTGCAATATTGATCAAGTCAAAGCACAAGTTCAAGATAGGCATATAGAAGATATCATTTGCTTGAAGCTCGGTGTCCATTTGATGGTAATGGACATGTGAAGATATTTCTACTAGTGTCTCTCCCATAGTGAAGTATGGAGGAGCAATCCGCAAGACTTCACCAAGCAAGCGCAATCAAGAAAGGTAGTCCAACTTGAGAAGATCAAGATCGTCACCATCTAGCTCAAGTGGAATGCGCAAGGCAAAGGTATGATCTTGATAGGGTTTCTTTCTTACCGGTCTCATAGTGTTTGGGAGACCGGGTTTTGGGATCGATAGCCGTACTATCAAGAGGGGCTCTCGAGTGAGTAACTTATTCGTATTGTTCGGAGAGAGCTCAAACCTTTGCATACTTGGCATTATATTTCTTGGTTCTTATTTGGCTTTTATCCATGTGAGGTTCTAGAGCTTGTGGTTATTTTCATGACAAGCTCTAGCTCATCAAAAACGGATTTTGTATGGAACTCTAATTGTGTTTTTGGTGTTTGGAGATTTTACCGGTTCATCTTTATAGCTAAGTCAAACTTTTTATCATTTGGTTTCATCCTCCTTTGTTGGACTATGATGTTTCTATGGATGATGTTGTAGAGCTCATTGTGGTGATTCCAACGAGCCCAAGATCATCAAAAACGGAGTCCGGATGCAAAAGTTATCGTTGTTTTCGTATTGCTCGCTCTTCCTGGGCGGATTATCCGGCCCAGTTTTGAAATATCTGGCCTTAAATCTGAGTGACGCACACTTTGCCAACTTCTGGTCCTTAGCCGTTTTCAGGGGTGGCCGGATTATCCGGCCCAGTTTTGAAATATCCGGCCCCAAATCTAGACGACGCGCGCGAAGTCCTTAGCAGTTTTTGGGGGGGGGCGGAATATCCGGTCCAAACTTGGACCGGAATATCCGGCCCTGCAGTACAGCAACGGCTACATTCCCGGGAGGGGTATAAATACCCCTCCCCTTCTTCAAGCTTGAGCCATCTCATTTTCCCCTCTCTCTCCCTCCATTGTTGACCTTGGAAAGCTTGCCCATCTCTCAATTCCTCCCATGATTCTTGCATATCTTTGAGGGAAAAGAGAGAGGAGATCTAGATCTACATTTCCACCAATCACTTTCTCCTCTTTGTGAGGGGAACCCATTGGATCTAGATCTTGGAGTTCTTTGTGGATTTCTTTCTTTATTCTTCCTCTCATATCCCTCCATATCATTTGTTGCTTTGGTAGGATTTGGGAGAGAAGGATTTGAGCACTTCGTGTGTTCTTGCCATTGCATTTGGTGCATCGGTTTGAGTTCTCCTCGGAGATTCGGTAGTGAAAGTTCGTTGAGCTTTTTACTGTTGGGTTCTTGGAACCCTAGACGGCTTAGTGGCTTAGTGGTTACTTGGGGACCTCCAATTGAGTTGTGGAGATCTTCCCAAGCTTTGTGGTGCCTGCGTGGCGATTTCTTGGGGACCTCCAATTAAGTTGTGGAGATCTTCCCAAGCTTTGTGGTGCCTCAGTGGCGATTTCTTGGGAGCCTCCAATTGAGTTGTGGAGATTGCCCCAAGCTTGTACGGGTTCGGTGACCGCCCTCAAGTGTCCCATAGTGGTCGGGTCTTCCATCTTGGTGGGAGGGCTCGAGGAGATTACGGTGAGCCTCCGTGGCATTTGGGGAGCCTTGTGCCTCCACACCGCTCCAATGGAGATTAGCACTCGCAAGGGTGTGAACTTCGGGATACATCATTGTCTCCGCGTGCCTCGGTTATTTCTATACCCGAGCTCCTTTACTTATGCAATTTACTTTGTGATAGCCTTCGTGCTTGAAGTTTATATATCTTGCTATCACATAGTTGCTTATCTTTTCTAGCATAAGTTGTTGGTGCACATAGGTGAACCTAGTTTGTTTAGGTTTTGTATGCTTGGCAAATTAAATGTTAGTTTTATTCCGCATTTGTCAAGCCACTCGTAAAAGTTTTAAATCGCCTATTCACACCCCCCCTCTAGGCGACATCCTTATCCTTTCACAGTTTTCAAAACCGCACCACTTTGTCGTCATGGTAGCGACCACATTGGCCCTACAAGTCCCAATCCGAGGGTGCACCACCGAAGCAACCTTCAGACCCAACGGCCTCCTCATCCGCTATTCATAATCAAGATATGAGACCCGCAGTTTCAGCAAGGGCATCCTCCGCACCACCAACAACAAAAGTACTACACGCAGCAGCAATATACAATGCCATGAGTGCAAAGGGAGAGGGCACATTTCTGTAGAGTGTCCAAGTAGAAGGACTATGATCATCAACGATCAAGGTGAATGGGCGTCTGAGAGTGATACTGAAAATGGTAACAATGAAGTTGAGGATGGACATGAGTGGGAGGTAGAAGGAAATATTTTATCACATGAAGAATGTAAGGGAGAGGCGCTAGTTGTATGTCAGTCCCTTAATGCCCAGGTTATGGATGAAGAGAAGGGGTAACGACATAATCTTTTCCACACACACTGCCTTGTAAATTCCAAGTTATGTCGAGTTATTGTTGATAGTGGCAGCTGCAACAATATTGCAAGTACGAAGATGGTTGAGAAGTTACAACTGCAAACAAGGCGCCATCCTCACCCTTACCATATGCAATGGTTGAATGATTGTGGATCAATAAAAGTGTCAAGCAGCGTGCGAGTACCAATTTCAGTAGTTGCATATGTTGATGAAGTGGAATGTGATGTGGTTCCAATGCATGCTTGTCATCTGTAAAGAAGCTCGGGAGCTGAAAGGACTTCTTGTTTCAATCTCATGTTGCATTTGTGCATTGCATAATTTTATATTTACTTGTTTTCTACTTATTAGTTAGAGTAAGTAATCTGATATTGCAACCCTTCGCTAGAAACGGTAGGAATATTTTCCAGCGAACTGAGTTAATCGCATTTGTGAAACGATATGTTGCCTATCTATCTCATTTCAATTTGTACTTCTATACTTTTGGAAAATTGTGAAACAGTACTTTCTATGTTCCGATAAGGGGATTGAGAGGGCAGTTGCAACAAGTGTAATATGTACTTCTACATTTCCGAAATTGTTGGTTATTTTAATATATAATGTAGGGATTTCTATTTTCGTACCCTCGGGTCCTTAGTTGTACTCAGTTTTCCCCAGCTCCTTAGTTTTTCCTCAGTTTTGTCCAAGCCCTTGTCTGAAACCGTCACCAGTGCTGGAACGGCCGGTTGCCCGACGGTTGAACACCTTTGACCGTTAACTGCTGACTAGTGGGGCCACGTAGAGCCCGCAAAGACACGTCAGAGCATCCATCTTTGTTTGATCGTAAGCATCGCCGTATCCCTGACCAAAACGCGGACGAGTGGGGCTTCGGTATATCGAATGACAAGTGGGGCCATGACGCTATACAAGGGGCAATACAGGGGTATGATTAGATTTTTAAACGGAGCTCTACAGCGATGGCACGGAGGAGGTGGCCTGCGGGGTGCCGAGATGAGATCCACGTCCACAAAGAACTGCATGAGGCGAGACCAGACGCATTAGATAGATATGAACTACACGCGTTTAACCATGCAAAGAAGAGAAGAAATGGTCGAGGACATCGACGACGACCTCAACACTTTGACTGACGGTGTCGGACACGAACGCGAGCAATGTAGAGAAAACTAGTGTCTCTCCTTTCTGGCGTATATAGATAGGTGCTAGGGGAGTTTGGTGGCGAAGGGAAAGACCTCGCGGTGGTCTGTGGCGTCCAGCATAGCGGGGCGGCGTGGCCGTGCCCACAGCGGCGTGCATGTTCGGCATTGGCATCAACATGTACGTTCGTCATTGGCCTCGGCGGTATCTCTGGTGTGTCAGTGATCGAATGAGGGGACGGGATTGAGGGTGCATCCCGACGGTGACCTAGCAGTGGCGGCGAGCATGCATAGCCGTTCTGACCATGCCGATATCGGCATCGGCATCGTTTGGAGGCTGTGGTGCTCGAATCATAGTGGAAATTGAGATTCCCTATTATTTTTACATGCATAATATATAGAAAATAACTAGATCTATAAATCGATGCATATGAAGCTACATATATATTCTTGGTCATAATCCCCTTAGATGCATGGCTTCACGTCGTCGTCGCTTTTGTCGTCAGTATCTTCGTCGTCCGTGTAGTAGTACTTCCTGCACGTTGTTCCGTCAAACACCTTCACTGTGAGCACATAATCGCCTTCATATTTGAAGTGTAGGAAGCAGCCGAAATCCACACCGTGCGCGATGGCGAAATTCTCCCAGCCCTTGTCGAGGTACATCCGGCCTTGTCCGTCAAATAGGACCTCCACGGTCCAGAGACGAGGACCGCAGTCAGCTGCTCGCAGATACACCTTTGCGGGCTCCTGGCCGTCAAGATAGTCCGCAAATTTTTGTGGGAGTGCCTGCAAAGAGATCGAGCGCCGATCATTTGAAATTAAAGGTTTTTTAGAACATACACATAATTAATCACATGCATCATATATGTGGGAACGCGTACGTACCTTCTTGGCCAAAGGGTCTTCATAGATGGTGATGAAGAACTCCTCTATGATCAATGGCAGTGTTGACGGTGGTGGTGGCAATGATGATGATCCACCACCCCGGCCGCCCCTTCCCCTTCCCCTTCCCCTTCCGGTCGGCGTCCGAGACGTGGAAGCCATGGCAATGGATCAAGTGTATGTGAACGAAGAAGAGAGAGGCAGAAACGAAGAAGAGAGAGGCAGAACCTATTGACATGAGGGATGGCCGTTGTGGGGGTTTATAAGGGAGAGATGACCATTGTGGGGTTTACACCATAAATTAAGGTAGAGATGACCGTTGTGGGGTTTACACAATAAATTAAGGAGGAGATGACCGTTGTGGGGGTGGTTTATATCTCAACAAAAAAGTAATGCCTAAAAGAAATGGAAATTCATGATAGTTTATCATTTTACCGTGAAAAGTAATGCGTAAAAGAAATGGAAATTCGTGATAGTTCATCATTTTACCGTGAAAAGTAATGCGTAAAAGAAATGGAAATTCGTGATAGTTTATCATTTTACCGTGAAAGGTAATGCGTAAAAGAAATGGAAATTCGTGATAGTTCATCATTTTACCGTGAAAAGTAATGCGTAAAAGAAATGGAAATTCGTGATAGTTTATCATTTCAATGTGAAAAGTAATGCCTACAAGAAATGGAAATTCGTGATAGTTTATCATTTTACCGTAAAAAGTAATGCGTAAAAGAAATGGAAATTCGTGATAGTTCATCATTTTACCGTGAAAAGTAATGCCTACAAGAAGTGGAAATTCGTGATAGTTTTTCATGTTGAATCCGGTGGCCAACTCGTTATTTAGCATACATAGAGGGGTAGTAGTTTGCCACCGACAGATAGAGAGAGGGTGGCACGATCCTGCCCGTTAGATCATAGGATCGACGGTAGGTGGGCATGATCCGTGTGACAACATCTCGACCAATCAGGCCAAGTTTGGGCTTATGTGGGAAGGGAGAGGGTAAAACTGAGTAGTATCAAGGATACAAGGGCAAGTAAATAGTAAACAGGCTAATGAATTCAAATAAGAGATTTAGAAAAAGAAAAACACATGTTTTGTACAATGAAACCCAGGTTGGCCTACCTCAAAGTATTAGCAATTCAAATATACATGAGTGTAAAAATTATGGCCTCATTCAGATAAACTATGTTTTGGGTATAGATGTTTTGAGAAGGGGTTTGAGTGGAAAGCCATGAACCTTCATAGCTACTAGTGATTTCAAAAGTGGCCATTTGTGTGAAAACTTGATTTATATATGATTGTTATGATTTTATTTTGCGCATGAGTTGGAGGCACTATGATTTTATTTTTTGAATTTTTTTGCGCATGAAATGACTCAATTAGATAGCTTAATCCCATCTGTTGACTCTCTGTTGACCAGCCACTTGAGGGTAAAACAGAGTATATTGCACTAGCCAGTATTAGTACTCGAGGGGAAAACTAAGTACAGATATTTTCCAGTGTAAGACTCGAGGGTAGAACTGAGTACACGTAACGGTGCTGACGTGCAGTCCCACGGACGCGTGTCGCGGTGAGCAGCGGTTAGCCGCGCGGTGCGCGTGTTGAGACCAAACGTCAACTACTGAGACGAACCGTCACTTTGCTAGTACAGAGCCCCTCTCTCCCTCCCTCTGCACACAGTCATTAATAACTCACGCACGCAACCACGCCTCTCACGTCCCATCACCTTCTCAAAAAAACCCCAGCCGCCCTACACGCGCTCCCCTGCCGGCGATGGAGAAGAAGAATGCGCCGGCGGCCGTCGCCCCCGAGCCCGTCGCCTCCGAGCCCGTCGCATCCGAGGCCATCGTCGCCGAGCCCGTCGCCTCCGAGGGCGGCGCATCCAGGCGCGGCGCCTCCGTGAACTGGGCCTCTCTCAGGGCTGACGGACCACTTCACAAGATCGGTGCCTGCTTACTGGCGAACGAGGAGTACGTGGACACCTACTCTGCTTTGAGGCGAGTTTGTACTAATTGGCGCTCAGATTTACCTGAGCCCGACGTGCACCTGCACGAATGGATCATGGTAGAGCACGCCCTTCCACGCGCCGCTGAGTTCTCCTTTCTCCACCTCCGCACATCCCGCTACGCACCATCGATCTAACGGAAGTTCATGCAAGGTTCAAATTCCTCCATATCTATAGAGTTAATCCTTTTATTTTCAATCGTAAACATCTTAGTGCTGAATGTTATCTTCATCAATCCCATATATTTTAGATACTACTTCGTCAGCTTTTGCCGTGGCGTCATCGTGCTTGCCCAAAAGAACCAGCCGCACAAGATACGGCTTCTGAACCCACTCACAAAGACATCGAACACTATATTTCAGGCGCAGATGCCATCTGTTATTCTGGAGTCAGTCACTGTAATGAAGTCCCCGACTATGCTCTTCGTTTCCACATATTACCCGGCAGAAATTGCTTGGGTCGATGAGAGCACTCCAACTAAGGGTATAGATGAAGTTTGGGGAGAAGGAAGATTTTCGATCGAGCACCATTCTATGCGTTGCATTACCACGTTCAATGGTGAATTCTATGCACTAGCTGTGAACAATTTTGAGTTCGGAACATTAGTGTGCACCAACAATGTCCAGTTGGAGCAGGGCGCGAGCAATGTCAACATGGAGATACTATTTTCATTTCCAGAACTTAGAAATGACAAGTTCTACCTTGTGAAGTCGGATGGTGATCTGCTGCTTGTGTTGTTGGGCGGTCGTTTGGAGGAAGGTCAAACAGTGGTGTACCGTGTGGACACTGAGAGCCGCTCTCTCCATGCCGTCAGTAACATTGGCAGTCGTGCCTTCTTCGTCCATCATGTCCGGTGTATCTCCGTCGACACCAGAGTGCACCCGACACTTCGACCTGGCTGCATCTACTACGCGGATTTGGGTTATATCAGAGAGTACTTTGATGATATGAACGCCTGAGATGAGTGGCCACTACGTGTGGATAGATTAGGAAAGTACGGTCTGAAAGATGAACAAAGGCCATACCGTTTGGAGGATGTATTGGCTGCACACTGCAGACGGAAGGAGTTCAATGAATATTTCTTTCGGACCAGAAAATGGAGCGACGAATATATATATGATGAATGAAGAACAGATTCATTCATCCTGGGTATCCTAATCTTCATGTTGGGCATACATTGCGTCTTGTATTATTTTCAGCTTAGTTTGTCGTGAACATTAACATCGTTATTGGCTGCTTTTGGCTGCTGTATGCAGTTTATGTATTATACTTAGTTTTCTAGATTTATTATGCTGCTGTGAATTTATCCTATACTTGCTTCTAGATTTCCTACTAGATTTGTTACCATATTGGGCAAAAAACGAGGGCCAAAAGGCAACAATCATTGAAGAAAGACAGAAATAGAAGCTTCTCTAGATTTTATACTAATTTGGTGAAAAGACAGAGAACTGTTACACAGAGAGAGGGGAAAAAAGCGCTCTGAAAAGACGCTCTGAAAAGGCAATGCCAATTTGGCCCGAGAGAGACAGAACCGAGCTCTCACGTACAACCAAACGCGGTCTCCTCCTGTCCCACGCGGTCCCTTTCTACCAGCCCCACGCGACGCGGCCCCACACGTCAGCACGAAACTGTCAACTAAACGGAAATCCTCCCGTCCGAGCTCCTTCTGAGGGTTACAGACAACGGCTTGGGGAAAACTGAGGAAAAACTAACGAGCTGGGGAAAACTGAGTACAACTAACGACCTGAGGGCACAAAAATAGAAATCCCTATAATGTAACCTCATATTTTTTTCTCTTAGATTTAGGTTATCATTATGTTGCTCATATAGTGTGTTGAGAAGAAATATGTATAGTAAAACATCATATGAAGTGCTTCCTGCGTCACATAACTTAATCACAATTAAATCTTAATAATCATTAGCTACATTTCAAGAACACCATAATTATTAAGAAATAAAATTTCATTTCTTTAACATATAAATTTTCATTAATTTCTAGTGCACTCTTCTAAAAACGTGATTTCAAAAAAATTAAAAAGAGAGACTTGTGACCCCCTTTGCTCAGCACACATAAACTAATCTAAATCTAAACTATAAGATTTCAGTTGGTGATGGTGAAGCCATTTTTGGTTAAAATATTTGACTTCCCAAAGTACCCCTAAAAAAATGCTAATTCGGAACCATTATATTTTAACGATTATGGTAATTAATCAAATTATTAATCGTCGATCGGCAATCTAAACTATAAGATTTTAGTTGGTGATGCTGAAGCCATTTTTGGTTAAAATATTTGACTTTCCAAAATACCCCTAAAGAAAAAATGCTAATTCGGAACCATTATATTTTAACGATCACGGTAATTAATCACATTATTAATCATCGATCGTCAATCACTGTAATTAATCACCGTATCAATCGTCAATTATCGCGTGGGCTTGAGCAGGTCTGCGCCTCGCGTTTGCAACCGAGCGGGCGGTGCGGCCGCCGTCGACCAGGAGTACCTCTGCCCCGCCCCTCTGCCCTGGGTCCGACGCCGAGCACGAGCTCCTCCGCGCCGTCCCTATGCCCCGGGTCCGCCATCGACCCGAAGATCCTCGGCGCCTCCCCTGTGGCCCGCGTCCGCCGCCGCGGATCCTCCTCCACGCAGGCCATTCTCCTCCCAGGCCTACATCCGCACTAATGCGGGGATTGAGAGATGCGGGGCTATTCGTGCCGATGATATGGAGCGATGCGGGGCTCGATGGACACCGACGACGGGGAAAATGGTGTGGCGGCCGGTGCAGTGCTGGTGGTGAGGCGCGCTGGATCCGCCGCAGACGGCACCGGGGGACTCGGGCCAGCGGCGCTCGAGGTATTGTTCCTACGGTGGCCAGCGAGGAGCGGTGGCCGTACGCCCGCATGGTCGCCTTCCGTTCACCACGTCACAGAGTCCATGACTGAAGTGAAGACAAATCGACCCGTCGACCACGACAGCGCCGCCGAGGACACCCACTCTCTGCACTCCAAGGCTGCAGCCCTAGCCGGCCACCGGAATTGCAGCCGCTTGCCGCCATGCCCAAATGCTCTTCTCGATGGGCAGCGACACGGAAACCAGCACATCAGATGTCCATGGAAGGAGCAAGAAGGCAGTGCAGCCACACGCATTGCAATTCGTGTACTATGTCTCCACGGCTTCAACACTTGTAAATATCTCCATAGGAGATGGACCGTGCTACTATCTCTACTAATAATATTGCTACAGGTATGGTCCGTGGCTCATAAATACGCTTTCAATCCACTCAAAATACGTTTTCAGTTTTTTTAATATTGCTACAGGTATGGTCCGTGGCTCGTAAATACGCTTTCAATCCACTCAAAATACGTTTTCAGTTTTTTTTCTTAATATTACGGTCCTGGCCACCGCTTGGAAAACTTCCGAATCGTTTTTCAGAGGGACGGAGACTAGCAGGCTGCGGCGCAGGAACTAGACCAGAAACAGTGAGGAGATCCCGGAGGATGGAGACCAACGACGACGTGGATGACGCATCACGCGGAGGCAGCCCCAGCCCCGGCGCTCCTCCTCTCGGGACGTTGGTGCCCATGGCCGTGTACCTCGGGCCAGCTCCTAACAGGTGCGTGGTGGCCGTCTAGGCGCAGCGGAGGCGGCATCCAACTCGCTGCTCCCGTCGGCACCCGCGGCCGATGGAAATCTCTGGGCCGCGTCGGCCGCCGCCCGGCCGCCCCGCCCCATAGACGGACCTACAGCGCCACTACGGGCCGCACGCGGAGCATCAACTCCGATGTCATGTCAAACTACTCCTACTCCATGTTCTCGCACAACCCCAGCTTCTCCCTCACGCACATCTCGAACAACATATAAGCGGCCGACATGGCACTTCCTCCTTCTTCCCCACCGAGCTCCCCACCAAGATGCACGGGCGGCAGCTTCGACAGCGGCCGCGGCAGGCAGACCTCGCGGCCCGATAGGATCCTGTGGGAGATCGTGCCTGACTCGGTGTCTACCATGGCGCATCTGCTGCAGGAATTCCCTAGCGAGTCGCTGGAGGTGCTGTTGGTTTTAATGTTTGCGGCCACTGGTGCCATGCCGTGTGCGGGCTCGAGAGGAACTTGATCAGACCAAGCCCGACACTGAAAGGGCCGATGGGGACGACGGAGATGCAGTTCCAGTGCCTTGGTTGCAGCCATGCTTCGGAGATGTTTGGGCTGCAAAGACTCATGCGCAGAGAATTGGTCTACGGAGTTTATAATACACGTTCACGGAGAACATCTATCTGTATTTCTGAACAAAAATTCAGATCCTCTGAAAAGTTCTGAAAACGAATTTCTATATTTTATGAAAATTCGAAGCTCCTTACAGCCCAATAGCCATATGTCTTCACTTCACTGGAGACTGGACTAACAATTTTCAGTTGAACACAAGTATACTGTATATAATCTGTTAGGAAGCTGGAAGCTATATAGGTTAAACATTCTACTCCCTCCGACCCATAATACTCTTCGCAAATACGGATGTATCTACCACTAAAATGTGTCTACATACATCTATATTAGCGAAGAGTATTATGGGTCGGAGGGAGTACTAACTTAATGGATTTTTTTCAGCAAAGAGCAAATACACATTTTATTTTATTAGTTCCCACAACAATGGGGGAGTGCTAAACTATGTTTATGTCGGAAAATGCCTAGAAGCACATGAACCAACATCCCTCCTATCTGCCCACCAAACACATTGGGATTTGGCTGGGTAATTCTTTTGTTTTAGCGTAAGTATACACTTTCTATACAGAATGTATTCCGATATTATAATTTATATTACATCAATCAAACTGGTATATGTGATAATTTATAGTGTAGATATAGTTAAGAAAAAGATGTGATAATTTATAATGTAGATACAGTTTAAAAAAGTGATGGTGAGAAATATAACCGCAGCAACGCGCGGGCACCCAGCTAGTTGCTATAAATTATACTCCAGGTCAGGAAAATCTATCAAGGTGGTGCAGCATCTTCAAAGAAATTAGATAAATGAAAGCTCTAACGCCTAGGATTCAGATTGAGAAAGTGACATGGCTTCAGTTAGATTGAGAAAGTGACATGAATTCAGGTACGGTTGAGAAACAGAATATGTTGCTCCTACTTATTTGGACTAATGGCAAAACTGATTTACATGGCACTATGGTAGTACTTGGTATGGTTCACAGAAACATTATTAAAGAGAACCTGAGCTGACTGATAAAAAAGCAGTAAAGTCTGAAGGTCTATTTCCTGTGGCTATTAACAGGATGCATGATTTCATAGCTGCAATACTAAGTTTTTTAGTGGGTGCTTTTTCCCCAAGGTAACAGAAATATAGAATTCCTTGTGATCAGATATGGTTGAATTTGTTACATGTAGTTAGTGATCTAATCAGAAGCTTGTAGGTAAGCAGAAAAATGGTTTCTTAAGTAGATGAATTGACATTAAGCTGAATACAGTCAAACTGTTCTTTCAGTATTCATCAACAATAAGATTTTAATCCAGTTTATGGATATTAGTAGGATATTAAGCTGAATGTACCTATAAATTCAAGAACGTTAGACATTTGTGATGGATTTGCATAATGCTAAAGATATAGGTACATTTTACACCACTCACTTGATAACTATCTTCAGCAAAGTTGTACGTTCCTGGTCATTCTTGAGTTTTACTGAGAACTCTCTTGTTGTCCTTTGAGCGCACCTCCCGTGGTGAACGTATGGAGAAGCATTGTTGAAGAGCTAGCTTGCTAATGCTAATCGATTGAATTCATAATCACAAATGGTTCCGGGATCATCTCAGTGGGCTGAAAGATTTATGATTCCTATCTTCCGGTCACAGACTTTGGTGACATTTCAGCTGCTTCGTCAAGAGCGACAGTGGTAAGAATCTGATTTAATAGTGGGCACTGGTGCATTAGTTGTAGACGAGTTTTGTGATCACTCAATATGTATACTGCTGAGGTTTGAAATGGAATTTATTGGTTCAGTTGAGTAGCTTCATTGGTCCGTTTCATACATGAATTTTTCGGTGTCTTGCAATTTTTCTCTTAAAAGAATATGGGAATCTATATGAGAACAAGGGTACACTATATGTATGAACAAGCAAAAGGCTTAGATTTTAGTGAAATAATAAACATAAGGGATGGCATCGAGGTAGCCATCGGTGCAGGCTACACAAACACGAGAATGCAATTTTCATTTACATGAGATTTTTTTAAGAGCATGAGGTGATAGTCATCGTGGGCAAGCACATGCAAGTCTGATAATGGTTGTAGTACAGTTGGAATGAATAATTGTAATTACAAATAATTTGATTAATATATAAGATATAAATTTCTTGGACCGTAGCAACACACGGGCATTCAACTAGTCATTACTAGCGGTTCACTTCTTAGCCCCCTCCAAGGTATTTGAGCATCTCTTCGGTCATCACGGTTTTCACATCTTGGTAGGGGAATCTTCACGACGCTGATGATCTCGCCTCTGACCTGACCTTCCTCTTCTGCACAACTGATCCGCATAGTGTTGAGGACCTCCCTGTTATTCTTACTGACATCTATACATCTATCATTGCAACAGATTAGTAAGAAAGAGTGATGCACGATTAAAGAGGAGAATGAAAAACGAGATGAAATATGATCTATAGAAGGGTAGAAACCAGATCCGAGATCGGTTCAATGCTCAAACCAGATCGAGATCGGTTCAGTAGCTAAGCTTGTGAAGCCTTGTACATCATGGTCCTCTTCAGCTTGTACACTATCTTATGGACAAGACCAGTAATAGGGGATGAGAGTGGAGAGAGCGCCGATTTGGCTCCCATGCACCATGGAGCACGTTACCTTTTTTTGTTGAATTTAAAGATTCAAAAAATATAGGAAAAATACCAAAATGTAGATAATAATTTATAATACTTGCGTGCTAAAATTTATGTGAAAAACCTTGTATTCTATCCTTTGCAAAAAAGTGAAAATTGTGTATCTAGGCATGAATAGTGCAATTTTGAAGCGTATTCCCAAATTTTGTCATATTTGTCTTTTTTGCTGCTCCTGAAATATAACATATTTTGTGTTGAAAATTTGCAGACTTGTAGTGCGTATCATTTGCTACACATTGGTATTTTTTCCAAAAATATTTGACAATTTTTATAAAATTTGAAAACGCTCCATATCCATTTTCCAAGGCGAGGGAGTGATGCAAGGGGTTCCTATATTTTGTGCTCACTGATGGGTATAAAATGTGATAATTTGCGGTTCTCGATGACCAAAGTGAAATAATAGCCTGTACGATGTGTCCAAGATTGGACAATTTGCTGGATGTGACACACGGAAAATAAGAAAGCAAAAATAAGCCAGCTCTGTCTGATCCATAAGGCTAGTCACAATGAGAGTATCATAGATAGTATTATGCGTGCCACGTTGGTAAAAAATTGACATGGCACAACAGTTAATAAAGAGATAGATGAGAGTAGTATCATAATATATCATAATACGCAAAACAAGAAAGTCTAATGGAAAATACATCATAGACACATATTTAAATTGAGATTCTACAAAACATTAAATAGGATATAATTATGATACTACTAGATGATACTATGCATTGTAGGAGTGGTATCAAAAGCTAGTATCATATGAATGATAGTAATATATGATTGACAAGGGTATAGATAATAGAGTCCGTTAGTTGAGTACCCCTGAGGCCCGTTAAGCTAGGGCCCAGTTGTAATGATAGTCGAATACGAGTTCTTACCGTATGTCGATGTTTGTAATCTGTATCGGATCCTACCCGATCCTCGAGACCTGGCCACCTATATATAGGGGCCAGGAGGGGACGGTGTAGGGCAGATTGAAAGCAAGCCAGGTTGAACACCCAAGTTTACTTTCGATATACACTTATTTCGACTAACCTTTACCGTCGAGTTCATCCGACGCCCTATTCCCCCGATCCTAAGTCCTTCATCTAGTACATTTGTCGAGTTAACCCTCGTCAATTGGCGCCAACCGTGGGGAACTGGGCGTTGGAATCATGAATTCGACGGCTTTTTCGCTTTTAGCCAACATCAGTTCAGCACTCGACGGAAGTCAAGAGATGGAGTTAACAATTGGAAGTTTAAGCATCTTCGTCGGGCCATCGGGTTCATCCCGCCTCTCGGATTCGACGAAACCAGATCCGTCGGCGAGCAAGCCCGAGACAGAGGTAATGTTGGAATCATCAGAAGGCTCTTCCAGCGAGGTAAACTCGTCGGTCAGCTTGGAAAAAGCACCAATCGCAGAAGGCGACAAAATTCGGGAAAATTTCGACTCAGAAGAAAGGGTATGTCAAACATACAACAGCGCAAGGGACTTCGCCGTTGGAAGCAGTGGCATCTCCAAAGTGCATCAACTATGCATCATTATCACCGAGGCAGAAGAAGAGAACAATAACAAAGGAAGTAAAAAGGTCGACAGGCAAGTCGACAAAATAAAAGAACACAACAAAAAGGATAAGGAGAAAGTCCACGTTTCGGCTGGCGAATGGAGAATGATCAAGTCAGCTATCAATCATGGTACAGAAGTACCCGAAGGATCGAGAAGAGAAGTTCTAATGGGATATCAGTATGCATTATACCAACATAGGAAGAAACTAAGGGAGGAAAGAGACACGGTCCTTCAAAACAATAACAGTATATCAAGGGAGAAATACTGGGATGACTATAGTGAGGATTCCGAGTACAGCAGAGAAAGGCGCGGAGACCCAAAACACAACAGGGGGGAACAGCACGCAGCAGAGAAGAAAGGTACTCGAGGAGCCCTACCCCACAGCTAGAAGAGGAGAAAGATGACTTCATGCAAGGAATGCCAGAAGCAGCGTTGATAGCAGCACAGGCGTATTTACTAACCACAAGGCCAGAACCCGGGGATCCGCAAGAAGATATGCACCGAGCCGCGATACGAAGCCTCGGAATAGTGGAGAGCAAGATCAGGGAAAAAGGTCCAGACGCAAAGTCGACAAGCTACAAGGAAAAGCAAAAGGAATAGCTCAGATACAAGTTCGCAAATAACGAGTATAGTGAGTCATCAGAAGAAGAAAGGCGACAAAAGAGGAAGGATGACGCAAGAAATATAATAGCACATGCTCGAGTAAATAAATCACGCCACGCCTGGAGGGAAGAAAATTATGAAGACGACGATAAAGAGATGGGCGCATTATGCTTTACCCGCAGGGTTCGCAAAACTTGGGTACCCAAAGGATTCAAATTACCACATGATCAACATAAATATGACGGGTCGCAAGAACCTACCCTGTGGTTATCGGACTATTTACAGGCAGTGCAGATATCAGGGGGAACAAAAGCGACTGTAATGCAACGTTTGCAGCTACACCTCACCGGCGCAGCACGGTCATGGTTGAATACCCTACCCAACGAATCCATTGGAAGTTGGGGAGAACTCGAAAGCCAATTCGCAAGAAATTTTCGTTCAACATACAAGCGCCCAGCATCACTGGAGGAAGTTAAGGCGTGTGTGCAAAGGAAAGGCGAAACTCTACGTTCTTATATACAATGATGGAGTGTAATCAAAAACTCAGCAGAGGACGTCTCCGACGAACGAGCAATAGACGCTTTTTTGGCTGGACTTCGTCGCTCAGATCTCATGGAAGAAATAGGAAGAACAAGACCTACAACAGTAGCCGAGCTAATGAAAGATGCCAACAAATTTGCTGATGGAGAAGACGCATATAATAACAAAAGGGGACATTCACTAGAAGTCAACAGAATAAGCAGAAAAAGGAGACGACACCGCAGCAGGGATAACCAAGGAAGGCGAAATCAGGTAGCCGCGGGCTACGCAGCCGAAGAAGAGGAAGGATATGAAAACAGGAGGTTTCAGGCAAAAGGAGTAGGAAAACCGAGATACTCTGGTCCTTCGGCCGAGGATATGTTATACGGACCTTGTCGAATCCACTACGCATATCTTGATGGGAAAAGAGTCTCCAATCACCAGATGAAGGATTGTAAAACGTTCCTAAGACTACAAAGCGCCATGAGCTCAAACCAAGGAGGATGGCAAGAAGAGAAGCACACAAGTCAAGGATATCAAATGCAAAAACTAGCAAGGCACCTAGAATCAAAAGTTTACATATCAGCTATGATTCAGCCGGTGCCTAAGTCGAAGAAAGAGCGAAAGAGCATATCCAGACAAGTAAACCTAGCAATATCGTCACCACCAGCTACCACAGAGTATTTGCGGTGGTCAGATCAACCAGTTAAGTTCAGTAGAGCAGACCACCCAAGGAAAATTCCCAGGCCAGGCCACTCGCCTATGGTTTTAAAGGTGCAAATAGGAGGGTACGACATCGAAAGAGTATTTATGGACGCAGGGAGTGGCATCAACCTGATATATACTAGAACCCTGAAGGCAATGTGTATCTCGCTGACGAGTTTGAAGCCAACAGACTGCTCCTTCCACGGAATAGTACCAGGAGCCGCAAACTACCCTCTGGGAAGAATAGAACTCGACGTCTGCTTTGGCAGTAGCAGCAACTACCGCAGAGAGAAGCTGGAATTTGAAGTTATGGACTGGCCGTCGCAATACCATGCAATCCTGGGGCACCCAGCATTTGCAAAATTCATGGCAGTGCCTCATTACGCGTATCTCACGCTAAAAATCCCAGGACCCAAAGGAACAATTATAGTGCAAGGGAGCTTTGAAGTAGCCAACACATGTGATAGAGAATTCAACAGGATGGCGCAAACCTTCGGCATGACAGCAGAATATGAGAGGCTAAAAGGAGAAACAGATCATAATGTGCTACCCGACGTTGGACGATCCCTGCCAGATCAGGCTTTCGACACAACTCAGGACTCGAAGAAGATCCAGGTCCACCCTACAGATCCAAACAAGACGACATCAATTGCGGTGAACTTGGATCCCGCATAGGAAAGCACGCTCGTCGAGTTCCTCCGTGAGCGCTGGGAAATCTTTGCCTGGTGTCCATCAGACATGCTAGGGGTTCCCAGAGAACTCATCGAGCACGCATTAAATGTAGATCCCAAGGCAAAGCCAGTCAAACAACCGTTACGATGATTTGATGAACCTAAAAGAAAGGCGATAGCATCAGAATTGCACAGGCTGGAAAATGCCGGATTTATCAGAGAAATCAAAACTTCGAGCTGGGTATCGAACCCAGTTATCGTGCCCAAGAAAAACACAGACGTACAAAGAGTATGTGTCGACTACACATCTCTCAATAAGCATTGTCCAAAGGATCCCTTCCCTCTACCCTGCATCGATCAGATAATTAATTTAACAGCGGGATGCGCGAGGCTTTCCTTTTTGGACGCGTATTCTGGTTACAATCAGATCAAATTAAAGAAGGAAGACGAAGAAAATACGGCCTTCATCACACCGTACGGAGTGTTTTGCTACCAAGTAATGCCGTTTGGCCTAAAAAATACAGGAGCAACTTATCAACGGATGATGCAAAACTGCCTCGGGAGCCAAATAGGACGCAACATTCAAGTCTACATTGATGATGTAGTCATCACCACAAGAGAGGAGAAATCTTTAATCAGCGACTTGGCAGAAACCTTCGACAACCTGAGCAGGTACAAGCTTAAGCTTAACCCGACAAAGTGTTCCTTCGGCGTATCGGCAGGACAACTTTTGGGGTTCCTGGTATCAGCACGAGGAATAGAGGCGAATCCTGAGAAGATTCAAGCAATTTTAACAATGGGGAAACCCACAAAACTACACGACGTACAGAAACTTGCAGGACGCGTCGCGGCATTAAGTCGTTTTGTTGCTCGATTGGGAGAAAAGGCGCTTCCTTTCTATGCACTTATGAAGAAATCAGATGATAAATTTGAATGGACAGAAGAAGCAAACACAGCTTTTGCACAGCTGAAAAAGTGCTTTCCATGCCGCCAGTGCTGGTCGCACCAAAAGAAAAAGAACCACTGCTACTCTATATCGCCGCAACTCATCAGGTGGTGAGCACACTATTAGTAGTCGAAAGAAGTGAAGAAGGAAAAGCCCACGGCGTCTAGAGGCTGGTATATTTCATCAGTGAAGTATTATCTCCGACAAAACAGAGGTACCCGCATTATCCGACACTTGCATATAGTGTTTTCACAACTGCTCAAAAACTGCGACAGTACTTTGCGGTGCACCCAATTATAGTGGTCAATGAAGCGCCACTATCAAACATATTGAACAATCCTTCACCAACAGGACGTATCTCTTTGTGGGGAATCGAATTATCTCCCATGGACATCACGTATGAAAAAAGGAAGGCAATCAAGTCGCAAATCTTGCCAGATTTTACAGCAGAATGGCTGGAGCTGCAGAGCACGGGACCGCCAGATTTATCGAGTGTCTGGACAATGTACTTTGACGGTTCTAAGAGAGTACAAGGCGCAGGCGCAGGAGTAATCTTAATATCGCCGCATGGCGACAAGCTGAAGTACGTCTTAAGGATGAGTTTTCCGCAGGCTTCTAACAATGAAGCAGAATACGAGGCTCTGCTACATGGAATGAAGATGGCCAAAGCATGTGGAGCAACTCGACAAAAAATATTTGGGGATTCAAACCTTGTCGTCCAACAAGTTATGAACAGATGCGACATAATCAATGACAACATGATGGCCTACAAGAACTTATATCACTACCTCGAAGGAACATTTGATGGATGCGAAGTCTCGCATATCAGCAGAAACAGCAATGAAGAAGCCGACACCTTAACAAATATCGGGTCCCAGTGTTTACCCGTGCCATCGGGAGTATTCTGGGAGGAAATAGTGGAAAGGTCAATAAAAAGTGTCAAAACTTCGACTACTACAGCAGGCTTGGGGGCTACGCCAGAACCCGAGGAAGTCATGATGATAGAAGAAACCTGGATGCAGCCATATCTCGCATACATGATAAACAAACAATTACCAGAAGATGCAGTGGAAGCCAAGAGGATTACTCGACGATCGAAAGCGTTTGTCGTGTTGCAGGGGAAATTATACAAGAAGAGTATTATCGGCATTTTGCAGCGTTGTGTAACGCCTCAGGAAGGACAAGTAATACTAAAAGATATACATGGCGGAGTGTGCGGCCATCATGCAAGCAGCAGGGCAATTGCGGCAAAAGCATTCCGTGCAGGATTCTATTGGTTAACAGTCATCGAAGACGCGAAAGATATAGTTCGGAAGTGTGAAGCCTGTCAAAGATTCGCATCTCGGCCACATGCACCAGCAGCAGAGTTACAGCCAATACCATTGTCCTGGCCCTTTGCACAATGGGGCCTCGATATGGTGGGAAAGTTGCATAAATCCTGGCCAGTAGGACATGTTTATATGCTAGTGGCAGTCAATAAATTTACCAAGTGGGTGGAAGCAGCCCCGGTAACAACTCAAGATTCGACAGCGGCGATCAACTTCATCAAGTCAATAGTGTTTCGTTTCGGCGTACCATATAGCATCATCACGGACAATGGGACAAACTTCACCTCAAAGGAATTCAAGAGTTAATGCGAAGGATTAGGAATCAAACTCAAATTTGCATCTGTCGCACACCCAAAGACAAATGGGCAAGTCGAAAAAGCCAATGGCCTGATATGTAGTGGGATAAAAAAGAGGCTCTTAGCACCTCTCGAGAAAGCCAAGAGCGCTTGGGTAGATGAATTGCCCTCCGTTCTTTGGAGTCTAAGAACCACGCCCAACGCAGCAACTCAAGAAACTCCTTTCTTCCTGGTCCATGGCGCAGAAGCCGTGCTTCCAGTCGAAGTTACACACGAGGCTCCAAGAGTAACGGCATACGATGAAACAACATCAACAGAAGCATTGCAAGACGATGTCGATGCACTAGATGAAGCAAGAGATAAAGCATTAGAAAGAGCCACGCAGTATCAACAGAGCCTGCGAAACTACCACAGTAGTCGAGTTCGTCCACGATCCTTCGTGGTGGGAGATCTAGTTTTGTGACTCAGGTAAGATAGCCACGGTAAATTGGAGTCCCCTTGGGTGGGACCTTACATCGTCACAGAAGTGATACCAGGAGGAGCATATCGACTACAAGACAAGAAGACAGGGAAAGACGAGGGCAACCCGTGGAATGCGGAGCAGCTACGACATTTTTACGCGTAGAGTAAATCTAGTGGTATCAGTAAAATTCGAGTTAAACCTTCTGAACCCAGAACATGAGGCCATAGGCCGGGTTCCTTGGGTTGAACTCGACGAAATTGTATAAAATATTTTTACTTCTCCACTCGGGGGCTTAAAACCCTCGGGTCGTACGAAAGAAACTTTTATCACGACATGGAGATCTTTTTTCACTATAAGGTTATGCAGATAACCCGATATTCTTCAAAGGAATTGGTTCACAAAGAACCTGATATATATAAAGCATACCTCAAAACAATGATTTGTTTTCATGGTACTAATAAAAGCGTCAAAGCAAAGTACGGATATTCATTACATAGAGAAACGGCAACATGGACATTATGAAAAGAAATTACATATAAAGAAGATCCTAATGAAAGTGGACTTCAGCTTCATACTCCTTTTGGCACTGAGTGCCGTCATAGATCTTCACGTCGAACTTTGACGTGCCGATATGGAAGTCGAAGGTCATGAAGAAGCCTTGATGGATGTCGTGGTCTTCTGTAAACTGCGACCAGCCACCCTTAAAGTACTGCTCGCCGTTGCCATCATACCAAACCTCCACTTCGTATGGAGTCCCACTGCCAGATTGTTCACAGAGAACAGCTTCACGCAGTTCTCGCCCGTCCATGAACTTGGTGAAATTCAGCGACAGACGCTGAATCTCGCGGCACTGCGCCATGGCAATGCAGAAGAAAGAGAAGATTCTGGGAGGAGCAGCGGGAGCAGCAGGAGGAGGAGCACTTGGACCTAGGGCAGCGCCAGTAACCTTGGGCTTATTTTTGCTACCAGGTGGGTGGCCGGGGCGGCGCTTAACCAGAGCGGTCGATGACGGTCCCGCGGTGGCCAGAGTTGTGATGTTCTTGCTTCCACGAGGGTGGCCCCGACCTCGCGGCGCCACCGGAGAGCCAAGGCTCAAACGAGAACCATCTGCGTCAGCCATGTGGACAAGGGAGAAGGCTAGAAACCCTAGATGAAGAGAGAAGATGATGCGGTGGAGGAGGAATCTGATTAGGGTTTTTTACCCTTGCCAAAAAATGCTTTATTTATAAGCACGTATTATCGGGCCCCCGTGATAAGCGAGGCCCATAAACGTATTTTACAAAGGAGTTAAATTCTGCACATAGCAGATGATAAATACCAAGGAGAAAAAAATAAGAAGGGAAGAGTGTGGTTGCACGATATGAAAAAACCTCGCCTTGGGCTCGGGGGCTTATGAACAGGAGAAGTTAAAAGAAAGAAGACGAAGTGCATTTTGAGCCTATTCTTAACTACAAGTATTCAAACATAGCCTCGGGGACTACTCCCATCGGGAGCGCTGAGCGCGCACCCGATAGAGGATGAGATAGTCAGTATCGAAGATAAGGAAAGTATATCATACAAACTTCGACTATATAGTCGACAAAATGCAAATTAGTCACTCCCATCGGGAGGGAATTGGAAGAAATTAATTTAAAGATCGAATTTCTTTGATTTTATCAGTCAAAAGCTTGGCTGCGATATAAGATTCTCGAGTTGCGTTATCGCAATGAAACTTGAATGCCGTGATTTATCACGAAGGTAAGACCCCGGGATCCGTCCTGTGCGGCCTGGTATACGCACATGGATGCGCTCTGCTGGTATGTATCCGTGTCTACGACGTGAAGAAAATCCTGGTGGACGCACTGGGTATCCTGAGAATCACTGGGATTCATTCTTTGTAAGTCCTAAATGCGGCAAAAGAATGGGTTTGACCGGTATCCCGAATTCAAATCCAAGGGGATTGAATTTGAATTAGGTGACAAGTATCTGTTCCGGCAGTTAACTGACCTCTTGATCCGTCAGAGTTGTCAGGCTTGTTCATCAAAACCTCTTGCGAAAAAAACATCATGAAAGTAAGTCGAAAGACCAAGTCGAAGATTTGAGTACCCCTGAGGCCCGTTAAGCTAGGGCCCAGTTGTAATGATAGTCGAATACGAGTTCTTACCGTATGTCGATGTTTGTAATCTGTATCGGACCCTACCCGATCCTCGAGACCTGGCCACCTATATATAGGGGCCAGGAGGGGACGGTGTAGGGCAGATTGAAAGCAAGCCAGGTTGAACACCCAAGTTTACTTTCGATATACACTTATTTCGACTAACCTTTACCGTCGAGTTCATCCGACGCCCTATTCCCCCGATCCTAAGTTCTTCATCTAGGACATTTGTCGAGTTAACCCTCGTCAATGATACTTTGCATTGTAACTAGTCTAACAAGTATCGCTAATTTAGTATAACTATTCTCAATTAATGATACAGATTAAGGGTCAGAGGGAGTATCTCGTAGCCCATCACGCAAAGATGAACCCAGAGATGCAACCAAAACAAACCTTCTCCTATTCGACGCTTTAAGCGCCGATTAGGGTGCCGACGCCTGGAAGCGTTACATAGTGGGCTGGCCCAATTCGGCCAGAATTTTTTCTTCTCTATTTTTTTGTGAAATTTCAATTTTTTTGGTGAAGTATAAAATGTTTAGATTTAAACATAAAATTTAAATTAGTTAAAATTCGAAATCTATTCACATTCAAAAATATATTCAAATCCAACAATTGTTCAAATTCAAAAATCCGTGTATATCCAAAAACTATTCAAAGATCAAAATCTATTGAAATTCAAAATCTGTTCAAATATGAAAACTATTTAGTTTTGAAATATATTCAAATTTGAAAAACTATTCAAATTCAAAAAAAATTATAATAAAAAACCATTAAAATTCAAATCTGTTTCATTCAAAAAGTGTACAAATTTGAATTTGTTCAAATTTAAAACATTCAGATTATGGAAAGATCAAATGTTCTAAAAAAAAGAAAGCATTAGGAAGTGCAGTTGTAGGAAGGAGAAACAGGCCATGACCCAAAAAAGCTACATGCGCGAGAGGGGTTACACGTCGGGAGGTAATCTGCGGCGATCTTCACGACGACATCTCAGAGTTAATGGCAAAGTGTGCTTGTCGATCCTTTAAATCGTCAGCATGGTCTTCTCGCTATTCTTCAGATCTGGCGAGATCTGTTTCTCGATGTGTCGCTGGTTCCCATCGTTATCCACGGCTCTGGAGCATGGATGCTTGTCAGAGGTGGTGGATCTGTCGTTATTCCCCAACTTTGTTGATGGGATATGTTGGCTCTTAGTCCAATGAAGCATGGGGACGTCCCCCGGTCGACGTGCCACGGCGATATGTGCCTCGTTGCTTGCAGTAGGCCTGTTTATCGAATAAAAAAGCCTTGTTGACGATGGTGCTTCTTTGGATCTGGCAATGGTGGAAACTCGGCATCTCTTTCGATGTGCGTCTAGGCGGCGTTGGAGTGTGGCGGTGGTTGCTAGTTTTGGCGAGTGCAGAAAAACCTAGGGATGGTTTTGTATTTTTCTATCCTTTAGGATTCTCTCTGCAAAGTGTGAAAGTGCAAACTTTGTTTCCCTCAGATTTTGTGTGTTAGATAACAACATTAGGGATACTAAGTGTGTGCTAAGTTGTGCAGGATTGTCAGCTCAGGATTTGCCAGGCCGGATTATCCGGCCAGGGGTGGTCGGATAATCCGCCCCCTCTTGAGAGTGGCCGAAAAACGGCTAAGTCCCTGGCTCGGCGTCACCCAGTATAGGGGGCCGGATATTCCGGCCAGGGGCCGGATAATCCGCCCCCCCCAGGCGAGAGCTCAAAACGGCTAAGGACCAGCCGCGGCGTCACCCAGATAGGGGGGCCGGATAATCCGGCCAGGGGCCGGATAATCCGCCCCTCCCCCCCCCCCGAAGTCGACCCCAAATTCGGCTAAGGACCTGACGCGGCGTCACCCAGATAGGGGGGGCGGATATTCCGGCCAGGGGCCGGATAATCCGGCCCAACTTTGGCCGGATAATCCGCCCCTCCAAGTCAGCAACGGCTACATTTTGGGAGGGGCTATAAATACCCCTCCCCTTCTTCCACCTCAAGCTGCTCGAGCTGTGCAAGAAGAACATCATATTTGGAGCCACCAAATTCGCAAGATCTCCTCTCTCAACCCACCAAAGCTCTTGATCTTTGGAGAATCGAAGGAGAAGGCCTTGATCTACATCCTCACCGAAGCGATTTGATTTCCCCTCTCATTTGCTTGAGGGCCCTTTGGTCTTGGGTTCCCTTGTGTCCCTTGACTTTGATTTGTGTGATTGAAATCTTGATACTTGTTGATTGAGATCTTTGTGGTGCTTGGGAGCCTCCAATTCAGTTGTGGAGTTGTGCCCCAAGTTTTGTAAAGGCCGATTCCGCCTTGAGGAATCCCTTAGTGGAAAGTAAGCTAGGCCTTTGTGGCGGAAGCTTGCACCGGAGAATAGGGTGAGCCTTTGTGGCGTTGGTTAGGCCTTTGTGGCAACCACACCCCTCCAACGTAGACGTACTTCCCCTAAAAAGGAAGGAACTACGGGAATTACATCCGTGTCTCCGTGTGCTCCACTCTCGGTTACCTCTATCCTTTATTGCCTTTACTACTTGTATCTTGCTTAGCTTATTTGTTGACATATAGGTAAATTCACCTTAGTTGCATATCTAGAGAATTTACCTTTTGTGTCAAGCCTAAATTGAAAAAGAATTAAAATTTGAGTAGCACCTATATACCCCCCCTCTAGGTGCCCATACGATCCGTTCAATTGGTATCAGAGCCTCGGCTCTTATTTCGGGCTTAACCGCCTAAGAGTATGGATCCACCACCTAAGGAGGGCTCGGAGGGCTCGGGTCAAGTTTCCATGGGTGAGTTCAAATCCTTGGAATCATCCATGGCTTCCATGACATCTCAAATAAGTGAGTTGCGTGAAATGATGGCGCAACTCATGCAAGCTAAAACTGCTAATGCTTCTCCACCTCTGGAAAAACCCGCTACTCCACAAGTGGAGAATGTGGGGATAGATGAGGAGGGTGCCAACAAAAATGGCGATGCTAAGTCTTCCACCAAGGGCGACGGGAAAGGTGAATACCCACATTGGTATTCACCCGACCCGCCGGTTCCTTATCCTCATATTAACCATAGAGGTGATCCGCCTAAGCTTGATGCATTAAACTTTTGTCGATGGATTTCGTGTCGCAAGAACACGGGGTACCACGTGATGGACCCAAGGATTCGAACGCAGGGGGCTGAACGTGTGAGATCTTGGATCGCAACGAAACACGGTGATGGAAGCCTCGATTGTCGAACGCACAACGCACTGCAGAGAGGGAGACCGAGCCTTACCCAGGTTCAGGGCCCTCGTGGTGAGGTAAAACCCCTACTTCCTGCCTTCTTGTATTGCAACGCGACACCTCGCGAGGAGTACAAGGCCTTGGTTACAAAGCTCTAGCTGGCCAGAGGTTGAAGAACCTGCGTGCCTAGCTAGCAGCCTGAAGAAGATGAAGATTCGATCCCCTCTAAGGGATGGCCTCTCCCTCCTTTTATAGCGCCCAGGTCCTCCTTCCCCTTATCTTCTTGGGGAAGGGGTTGCCACACACGGCCAAGGAGGGAGGACAGCGGTAGACTACACTCTTCTGTAGACTTGGTCTTCGTAGGGTAGTGGCGCCAGTCCACAGGAGTGGGTGGAGGAAGCTGACGTCCTCCTCTGGCGCCCTGCACCGTCCACGCTATTTTTAGGGGGGTGGCCAACTACCACTGTGCCGCTTTGGGCAGGCACAGAGAAAGCTGGTCTCCTCCCTGTCGGGGGTAGCGTGGGAGGTACGCGGTCTTCTGCCCGTTATCTTCTTGCTCTGCACGCAAACGTGCCGAGCTGACGTGGGCGTACTTCCTCTCCTCACCAGCGGGGGCACGTGAGGAGGTCTTCTGGTCCTTAGCAGTTTTGGTTGTCGTTCTCCTCACGAGGCGCCTCCTCGTGAGGGTCTTCTCCGCCGCTTGGGTCCTTGATTCTGAAGGTGGGCCGATGACGTGGCCCAGGAGCAGGTGGACCGGGATACCCCGGTATCCATAACACCGACAGTAGCCCCCGGGAGCCCGGCCCGCAAACGCGCCCTCTCGAGGGAGCGAAGGGACGGGGGCCCCAGAAGCTGCTGGGCCCTCCCACAGCACGCGTCAATCGTGCGGTCAGAGGTCCATGTGAAGAAGCAGACGCTGCGGACGCGTGGCGTGGCCGCAACTGGCGAGACGAAACGGCGGGTGGCGTTACAGTCTCCGAGGCGTCAAACTGTCATGATGACGCGTCGCTTGACTGCGGAGCACTGCGCAAACGCTTTGATTCCCGCGCAGGGATTTGACGCATCGACGCCGGACGCTCCCCTTAAATAGATCCTCCTCGAGACGTCCGGCACTTCACCTCCTTCCTCCAGTGCCACTTCTGCTTCTGCGCATCTGAGCTCATGGATCCTTCCAACTCCTCCGCTGCCGCCGGAACAAGCTCTGGAGCGAAACGCCGCGGGCGTCCCCCGGGCAGCGGGATCAAGGCGAAGATCCCGGCCCGATGCGCGCCCGGCGCTGGCGGCCCCCTCCGCATTGGCGCGCCGCGGCAGGAAGAGGCGAGCCGCGCCGCCCTGGGGACCTCCGGCGCCATGACCCTCCGGGGTCCGGTGCGCGGGGGTGCTCTGAACTCGCCGTCGCCGCTGGCGGCGGCGCCTGCTCCCCGTGCCTCGGGGAGCGTCGATCGGGCCCTTCAGGAGGTGCTGGCCACCCTGGGCCCGCCTCCCCCTGAAGCAGATCCTCCGGCCCCGCCGGCGAACGGAGTGATTGCCACTCCGCGCCCCCTGGCGGCAGCGATGCTGGGACCCCTCATCGGCCCGGGGTCCCGGTTCCTGGAGCTTCTCGTTGTCGTCGACGCCCCGGGCTTCAACTCCCTCCGGCTGCCCGACGCCGTCCGGAGGGTGATTTACGCCCCCGGCACGGCCGCCGGGGAGATTGCCCTGGGGGAACAGAGCAGGCCAGATCTCTTCTGGCCTGTGGACATCCTCCTTGGGGACGGCGGCCGCGCCGTCCTCTCCGGCCGCTGGAGGGCATTTGCCCTCGGCCATCGCCTCCGCGTCGGCGACCACCTCGTCTTCCGCTTTAAGCTGGGGACGTTGGAGGCTACGGTGCGGATCTTCACCGCCGGCGGCGTCCGCCGCACCTACCCCCAGCCCGCGGTGCAGTGAAGAGGTGGCCCTGGCGTGGTAGTCCTCTGGGGAGGGGAGCTAGTCTCCTCCCCTCTTTTGTCGCGTAGTCCTCGCCGGCGGGGTATGCCCCGCCGTGCTTTTGCTTCTTCCCCCACTAGGGGCGCTTTAATGAAATCCGCTTGTTAATCATCTTGCTGTTCTTCAATGTCCTGGTCATTCGCTCGCTCGAGAGCCCTGGTGAGTTGTTGGCATCGACGGGAAGCCTCCCTCCGCCTCAGAGCTCAAGATGGGGTCGGCGTTGATGACACATCGGACGATTCCTGAGACAAGATGATGAAGAAAGAGTTGGAAAACAAAAAACCCCAAATCCCCGAAAACGGAAAAACAAATCGAGAAAACAAACGAAAAAAGAAGGCGAATAAGATGCCCCTGTGACCGGCACAGGGACCTTCTCCGTCGTGGAGGAGCGCGGCACTATCTGTGTCAGCAGCTAAGAGCAAATTGCCGCGCGTGGCGATTCACGGGGCCTTCCTCGTCGTTGAGGGAAGCTGGACCCTCACGGACGTGAAAACGTCGACGCTTAAGAGAGCCCAGAGACCATCGACACCTCACAAGGGTTGCTCATGAGGTGAAGGGCCTGGCGCGGACCTCCGGATCTGCGTCTCCTTCGCAAGATGATCGGAGCGGCCTTGGTCTTCAATAATCCTGCCACGTTAGGCCTTCCTCGGCTGAGGGAATCTCCCTGCGGATGCTGGTGCATCGACGCGTCCTTGCTCCCTCGTGAGGGTTGCTCACGAGGGGTAGGTCCTTAGCGGGTGCCTTTAGGCACACCTTGGACTTTTCCTCGAAGATTTTTTATTTTCCGATGTACTTCGCGAGGAACTAAGCACCATGGGTATTTGGAGGTGATCGATAACAGGGCCGTCGCCCCCGACCAGAGCTCATTCCCTTCGGGTTTTTCGGGCTCGCTGTTTTCTGGGCGAAGGCCCCAGCATAGACACCGTGCCTAGCCCCCTTCCGCGAGGAGTACAACAGAAAATAAATGGACTTCATGCCATTTGATGTCATGCCGAAGCAGAGGCGCTATATTGCGCATTAACTTAATATCAGTGCTTAAGAGCGGACTGAGGTGATACAAGTGCCGTAAAAACGGTCTTTTTCTCCTCGTGAGGAACCTAAGGGTAGAACTTTCGCAGATGAGCTATGTTCCACGGGTTCCCCACTGGCACGCCTTCTGCGGTTTCCAGCCGCGCCGAGCCTGGCCTGGCGATGTGCGTCACCTTGAAGGGTCCTTCCCACATTGGAGACAGCTTGTGCAGGCCCTCGCGAGAGAGTATTCTCCTCAGCACCAGGTCGCCAACCTCCAGAGTTCTTGCTCGAACATGACGGCTATGGTAGCGGCGTAGTCCTTGCTGGTACCTCGCGGCGCGGAGCGCGGCTTGGCACCGGGCTTCTTCGAGCAGGAGGAGGCGATCCTTGATGAGGTCCTCTTGGTGAATTTCGTCGAAGGCGAGCACCCTTGGCGATCTGAACTTGACGTCGGTGGGAAGAACAGCCTCCGCCCCATAGACCAGGAAGAAAGGGGTTTCTCCAGTGGGTTTGGTGGCGGTAGTCCTGATGGACCACAAGATGGATTGGAGGTTGTCTAACCATTTTTTGCCGCAGGCTTCGAGCTTGGCGTTGAAGCTTTTCGTCTTGAGTCCTTTGAGGACCTCGGCGTTAGCACGCTCGGCTTGGCCATTGCTCCGGGGGTAGGTGACGGAGGCGAAGCAGATCTTGATGCCGACCGATGCACAGTAGTCCCGGAACAGTCCGCTGGTGAACTGGCTGCCGTTGTCGGTGATTATGCGGTTAGGCACACCAAAATGATAGACCAGCCCACGGACGAACTTGACTGCGGACCTCGCCGGGATTGTGCACACCGGTTCCACCTCCACCCACTTGGTGAACTTGTCGATGGCGACGTAGAGGTAGCGATAGCCCCCTTGCGCTCTGGGGAATGGACCAAGGATGTCCAGCCCCCACACTGCAAAGGGCCAAGTGAGTGGGATGGTTCGCAGCTCTTGCGCCGGCTGATGTATCTGCTTGGCGTGGAATTGGCATGCCTCGCACCTCTTGACCATCTCCGCTGCATCTCCGAGCGCCGACGGCCAGTAGAAGCCACTTCGATATGCCTTTGCGGCTAGAGTTGCAGGAGAAGCGTGATGGCCACACTCGCCGGCGTGGATGTCCCTGAGAAGCTCTTGGCCTTGGTGAGTAGATATGCACTTCAGAGCGACGCCGTTTGGGCGACGCCGGTACAAGTCACCATCCTTGACGCAGTAGCCCGAAGCTTGCCGCACAATCCTCTCGGCCTCCTCTTCATCCTCGGGAAGCCTGCTGCTGGTGAGGTAGGCCTTGAGCTCGATGATCCAATCCACTCCCTCCTGCCGTGCCAATGCCAGAAGGACGCGGTCACCCGAAGGAGGCCCGCAATCCGGAGCCCCCTGCTCCGGCGGTGGCGGCAAGGCAGAAGGAGGAGGGGAATCGGATGTCGATGGAGAAGCGGACGGCTTGAAGAGACGTTCCTCAAAGACGCCGGCAGGTTGTGCCAGGCGATGAGAGGCGCATTTGGCGATCTCGTCGGCCTCCACATTTTCTCCTCTCGGGACGTGCTTCAGTTCCAAACCTTGGAAGCATTTTTCCATCTTTCGATGCTCCTCAAGATAAGCCGCCATGTGCTCATCCTTTGGAGTGTAGCTCTTGTTCGAGAAGTTCACAATTAGTTGTGAATCTCCTTTGACGATGAGGCGCTTGATGCCCAAAGCGTTTGCTGCCCTTAGGCCAGCAAGTAGTCCTTCGTACTCCGCTATGTTGTTGGAGACCTTGTTCTCAGGCCTGAAGCAGAGCTGCACAACATAGAAGAGCTTGTCTCCAGAGGGAGAGGTTAGGACAGCACCAGCTCCCGCGCCGGGGAGATTGAAGGCGCCGTCGAAGTGCATGACCCAGAGGCCTGGGGCCTCCTCTCCAGGGAGAGTTGACTCCACCTCTGGAGGCTCGTCGACGAACGGGTCAGTCCATTCTGCAGTGAACTCGGCCAAAGCCTTGCTCTTGGGGTTGCGTAGAATGGTTTCCAGGGGCCGATCGGTTACCACCTTAATCGGGTGACCCTGGAAGTAGTGGCGTAGCTTCCGCGAGGCGATAAGCAAGGTGTAGAGCAGCTTTTGCTGCATGGTGTAGCGTTCCCGCGCGTCACGCAGTACCGTGCTGATGAAGTACACGGGCTTTTGCACCTTGACGACACCCTCGGAAGGCTCCTCCTCAGGAGGCTTTTGAGCGTTGCTCTGAGAGAGCGGCTCGGTCGGCGAAGATTCCGTGGGCGGCTCCTCTCGAGGGTCGGGAGATGAAGCAACCTCTTCCTCGCGAGGAGCCCCCGAGCTTGGAGGAGTGTCCTCCTCTTTGGCGATCACCTTGGCGTCTCGCTCCGCGACGAGAACAGCGCTTGCAGTCCTTGGAGTTGCCGCGATGTAGAGTAGCAAAGGCTCGCGGGGGGTTGGGGCAACCATGGTCGGTGGGCTCGTGAGGTACCTTTTTAACTCAGCGAAGGCCTTGTCGGCTTCCAGAGTCCACTCGAACTTCCCGGTGCGTTTCATAAGCTTGAAGAAGGGCAGAGCTTTCTCCCCACTTCTTGCGATGAAACGTCCCAGGGCTGCCATGCACCCCGCGAGGCATTGCATTTCCTTGAGATTGCGCGGAGGACGCATTTCTTCGATGGCCTTGACCTTGTCGGGGTTTGCCTCTATCCCGCGATTGGACACGAGGAACCCCAACAGTTTTCCCGACGGTACGCCGAAGGCGCACTTGGCGGGGTTGAGCTTGATGTTTACCTTCCTCAGGTTGACGAATGTTTCCTCCAGATCTTCGATGAAGGTGTGACCCTCGCGAGTCTTGACGACGATGTCGTCGACATAGGCCTCTGCGTTCCTTCCCATCTGAGCCCCCAAGGCCTTGCGCATGAGCCTTTGGAAGGTGGCTCCTGCGTTCTTCAGGCCGAAGGGCATGCAGACATAGCAGTACACCCCACAGGGTGTGATGAATGCGGTTTTCTCCTCGTCCTCCTTTGCCATCTTGATCTGATGATAGCCGGAGAAAGCATCCAAGAAGCAAAGGAGGTCGCAGCCGGCGGTGGAGTCGACGATTTGATCTATCCTTGGGAGCGGATAAGGATCCTTGGGACAGGCCTTATTGAGACTCGTGAAGTCCACGCAGAGGCGCCCACTGCCATTAGCCTTTGGGACGACCACCGGATTAGCAATCCAGGCGGGGTGAGCTACCTCGCGTATCAGCTTGGCCTTCTTCAGCTTCTCTATCTCCTTGACGATGAAATCCTGCTTCTCTTGGGCTTGCTTCCTAGTCTTCTGCTTCACGGGGTGTGCCTGAGGGCACACGGCTAAGTGGTGCTCAATCACCTCCCTGGGAACGCCGGGCATATCTGACGGAGTCCAAGCGAACATGTCAGAGTTTGCCCGCAGGAAGGTGACGAGCGCGCTTTCCTATTTGGGGGAAAGCCCTGCCCCGATGGTGATGAAGTTGTCGCAGCCCCCAGCCTGAAGCGGGACCTTCTTAGTTGCCGAGCGCTCCTGGGTAAACTGGGGCCTCCTGCCTGAGGGTACCTCAGCTTCCCCAACGCTCACGTCCAGCATTGGATGGACCAAGTCCTCGCTCGGAGTAGGCGATGCAGAGGCGGCGAACTTCTTCCCTGTCGAACCCAGAGAGTGGGGCTCGAGAGAGGCCTTCTTCGCAGCAGCCCGCTCTTGGGACACGAGCTGCTTCTTCCTCGTGAGGTCACCGGAGTGTTCCAGCAGATCTTCGTCGGCGGGGAACATGGTGGCGGCCTCACGATAGACGTGCTCCACTGACCAGAGAGCATCCCTTTCATTGCAGCGCACGGTTATCGTGCCGTTGGCGCCCGGAATCTTGAGGACGTTGAAGCCATGGTGCGTTGCTGCCATGAACCTAGCCAGGGCTGGGTAACCGAGGATGGCATTGTATGGCAGGGCGATGTAGGCGACATCGAAGTCGAGGCTTTCTGTCCTGTAGTTATCCCGGGTGCCGAAGGTGACGGGCAGGCTTACCTGCCCAATTGGCATTGTAGACCCCTCGGTTACTCCGAAGAACGGCCGAGTTGGCATGAGCCGGTGGTACAGCACCTGCATCTTTTCAAAGATCTCGACCGAGATGATGTTGAGGCCCGCCCCTCCGTCGATGAGAGTGCGGTTGACGGCGACGTTGTTGATGGTTGGCGTGCACAAGAGGGGGATTGTGCCCACGCCCCTTGTGGAAGCCGGATGATCCTCCTCATCGAAGCCAATCTTGCACGTCGACCACTTCATTAGGCGATTACCGACGCTGGGCTGCGCCGCCGCGATTTCTCGCGACAGCTGCTTGAAGTGTCGATTTGACAGAGGAGCTTGAGCTCCACCCAGGAGGCAAGCGGCGAAGTCTCGCGGCTCTTGATAGCCCCCCTGGTCCTCCTCCCGATGATCGTTCGCTGGTGGGGGCAGCGGCAGCGGCTCGGGGTCGGCTCGAGACAGACCCCCACGGCGGCGACCTTCCTCGCGGTCGTCGTCGCGGCGATCGCCCCGGGATCCACTCTTGCCGTTGCTGCAGCCGCTCCCGCGGCGCTTGGCGACGCCGTTTTCCTCGTGAAACTTCCGGACAATCCAACAATCCTCGGTATTGTGGGTGTCCTTCTTGTGGATAATGCAGTAGCGGCGACGTCGACCTTTATCGCGATCGGAGCGGTCCCCGCGGCGTTGCTTATGATCTGGCTCCGCCGCGAGGACAGCAGCCTCCTTTCGCTTGGGGTCTTTGGACTTCGGCTTTGGGGGAGGCGCCTCCGGCAGATTGTGCACGAAGAGCCTCCCCTCCTCGGCCTTGGCGCAGCGGTCGGCGATCTTGAAGAGCCTGACGACGGAAGTCAGCTCATCATTCACGGACAGCTTCTCCCGCATCTTGACGTCGGAGACGCCCGTGGAGAACGCAGAGATGACCTCCTCGTTGGAGATCCTGGGGATCTTGTTCCTCATCTGACTGAAGCGCTGGATGTACTGACGAAGCGTCTCGCCCTTGTACTGATGCACCGCCTTAAGATCATTCTTGGTGGCGGGGCGCTCGTACGTGGGCATGAAGTTGGCAACGAACTGACGACACAAATCCTTCCACGAAGTCACGGATTCGTGAGGAAGATTCATGAGCCAAGTTCGCGGAGCGTCCTTGAGGGCCATGGGGAACCAATTGGCCATGGCGCGCTGATCTCCACGCGCAGCCTGGACGGCGACGACGTAGAGTTGGAGGAATTCGACAGGATTTGTGGTCCCGTCGTAACGCGCGCTGATGTCCGGCTTGAACTTGTCAGGCCAGACGACGTAGCGCTGCTGGCGAGTGAGGGCAAGACACCCGGGGTTGTAGATAGGGATGCCGGGAGTCCTGACGTTCTTGCCAGCTTCACCGATGTCGTCGATGGCGCGGTCATGATTTTCGCGGCGGCGCTCGAGGGAGACGCGTGCGTCTTCCGGAGCGCGTTGGACGATTTGGCAGCTGGGCTCCCCGCGCGGCGAAGACGCGGCGCGGGAAACCACCTTCTTGGCCTTGTTGACCCTCCCATCTCCGGCGCCCGGGGCGCGATGCCCCGCCGCCGGATCTGGGTTCCCCGCGCCCTGGGCTCCTCCCTGGGCCGGGTCTTCGTTGGCGATGGCGACGAGCTCGGTGATTCGAGCGCACCACCCCTCATGCCCGTCGGCGGTGGGTTGATAGCGTAGCAGCTCCTGCGCCATGACGAGTGCCTGCGCAGGAGACAGCTGACTCCCAGAACGAGCGCGAGAAGTGGCGGTGGCGGTGAAGGAGAGCGAAGGCTCCGTTCGCCCGGACGGGAGGTAGGAGGACTCCTGATCTTCCTCCTCTTCCTCCTCGGCCGAAGCTTCATGACGATGGAAGATGGGCTCGGTTTGCCCCCGAGCAGCGTTGCGACGGCGAAGACGCTCGAGCCTTGCGTTGTCGTCGGCCATGTCGAAGCAGATCTAGAAGAAAACACACCACAACCCCCTACCTGGCGCGCCAAATGTCGATGGATTTTGTGTCGCAAGAACACGGGGTACCACGCGACGGACCCAAGGATTCGAACGCAGGGGGCTGAACGTGTGAGATCTTGGATCGCAACGAAACACGGTGACGGAAGCCTCGATTGTCGAACGCACAACGCACTGCAGAGAGGGAGACCGAGCCTTACCCAGGTTCAGGGCCCTCGTGGTGAGGTAAAACCCCTACTTCCTGCCTTCTTGTATTGCAACGCGACACCTCGCGAGGAGTACAAGGCCTTGGTTACAAAGCTCTAGCTGGCCAGAGGTTGAAGAACCTGCGTGCCCAGCTAGCAGCCTGAAGAAGATGAAGATTCGATCCCCTCTAAGGGATGGCCTCTCCCTCCTTTTATAGCGCCCAGGTCCTCCTTCCCCTTATCTTCTTGGGGAAGGGGTTGCCACACACAGCCAAGGAGGGAGGACAGCGGTAGACTACACTCTTCTGTAGACTTGGTCTTTGTAGGGTAGTGGCGCCGGTCCACAGGAGTGGGTGGAGGAAGCTGACGTCCTCCTCTGGCGCCCTGCACCGTCCACGCTATTTTTAGGGGGGTGGCCAACTACCACTGTGCCGCTTTGGGCAGGCACAGAGAAAGCTGGTCTCCTCCCTGTCGGGGGTAGCGTGGGAGATACGCGGTCTTCTGCCCGTTATCTTCTTGCTCTGCACGCAAACGTGCCGAGCTGACGTGGGCGTACTTCCTCTCCTCACCAGCGGGGGCTCGTGAGGAGGTCTTCTGGTCCTTAGCAGTTTTGGTTGTCGTTCTCCTCACGAGGCGCCTCCTCGTGAGGGTCTTCTCCGCCGCTTGGGTCCTTGATTCTGAAGGTGGACCGATGACGTGGCCTAGGAGCAGGTGGACCGGGATACCCCGGTATCCATAACACCGACAACTTTGGTCAATGGCAATATCAAATGATCTCTCATATGCGCAGTTCTTGCATTGAGCTCTGGAGGATTGTTGAAGAAGGATTCAAGGCCGTGGATCCCACCAACATGACAAGAAGAGAGACGGTCAATAGTAAACTCAATGCAACCGCTCTCCACATGATTCAAGTCGCCGTTGGGCCCAAGGATTTGCCTCACATCCAATACTTCTCCACCGCCAAAGAAGCTTGGGAAGGTCTCTCCGATGTTTTCGTTGGCAATGAGAGCATGAAGAAAACAAGATATATTGCCTTCTCAAATCAAGCGGAGGGATTCTTCATGATGGATGGTGAGGATCATCCAGAGATGTATAGAAGACTCAAGGCTATTGCTACCACCTTCAAGAACCTCGGTGCTCACCATATTGATGATGAGTGGATCAAGATGAAGTACATTCTTGCTCTCACTCCATATGAGCCCGCGGATGTGAAGAGTGTTCAAGGAAAGCACAACTTCAATGAGATGACCTCCAATCAAGTGATGCAAGAGATTCAAGCCTACAAGGTTTCCGCACAAAATGCGGAAGATGCTCGTGCTCGTGCCATAGGAATGCAAAGAAGCTCCAATCTTGCATTAAAGGCTAGTGTGGTTGAGAAAGAGGTTCCTCTTCTAGCTAGCATTGAAGCAAGGCTAGAGATGTGTCCCGAGGACATAAGACATGAGTACAATGAGCATATGGCCTTCTATGGAAAAACCTTTTGGGTTGATCCACACAAGGCTAAAGAAGACAATCAAAGAAGAAGCAAGTCAAGTGGCTATCAAAGGAATGACAACAATGGTCAAAGGGTGAGGACTTGCTACAATTGTAATGATAGATTCCACTTTGTTGCCGAGTGCCCTTATGAGAAGAGAGAAGACCATGGTGGAAAGCTCATCCTCAAAAGCAAGACCAAGTCACCATCCAAGAAGCCATTTGTGAAGAAGGGTGGACCAAAGAAGAAACAACCAAAATTTGTGTTCTTGACTCAAGAAGAGTACTCCGCAAGTGAGAGTGATGAAGAAGAAACCACAACTAGTGAGATGGCCGCAATGGCAACCACCTCCACTTCCTCCTCATCACTCTTTGAATCCCCCAATGAGGACTCTCTTCTCAAGAACGTCAAGTGCCTTATGGCCAAGTCTTCCGAGGTATCACCCACATCTTTCTCTTCCTCTAAGACAAATGATGCTTCCTTGAACGATCTTGCTAGTCTTAGAGTAAAGGAAGAAATTGTTGCTTTTGATGATTATGTGTCTAGTGTAGATGGTGTTCACAAGCTTCACTTTGAACGTCTATTGAGCCAATATGGTAAAACTTTTGAAAAACTAGATGAACAATTGAGGCTTGAAAAAGAATATGCTCAAGATATTGCCTCACTAACCGAGTCTCTTGAAGAAGAGCAAGAGGAACGAGCAACTCTTGAAGAGAAGCTCGATTCCATTGAGGAAGCTAATAATGAAGTTGTTTCCAAACTCATTAAAGAGCGTGACCATGCTCGTGCTAAAGTAAAAATGCTTAAAAAGGAAAAAGTTGAATTTGGTGTTGGTCATGATATACTTGTTAAGGATTTAGAAGATCTTGACAAGGCTCACAAGGCCTTGAAAAGTGAACACTCTATTCTTACCAAGTCACATGAACAACTTCAAATTCAATTGACTAAGAATAATGTGCCAAGTTCTTCTACTTCTACTTGTGATCATGCAAATGTTATTGAAGAAAATGCTAGGTTGAAAGATGAGCTTGCCAAGTCCTCCATTCCCATAGGTGAGAAAAACTTGAATGACCTTTTGAGTAAGCAAAAGGCATTTGGTGATAAAACGGGGATTGGCTATGTCTCAAAGAAGAAGAAGAAGAACAACAAGAAGAAGAAGGCCAAGCCCGCACAAGCAAAGAAGGATCCTATTGTGGGTGGCAAAGCCACTCATGATGATCATGCGGGAATTGCTAACCCTCACTATGTCTTATTTCGTGATTATTATGGTGATGTTTATGCAAAATATGTTGGTCCAAATGATGGTTATGTTGCTTGGTCTATTTGGGTTCCAAAGACCCTTGTTGCTAACAAAAGAGGACCCATTGAAAAATGGGGACCTAAAACCAAGCAATGATCTCTTGTAGGACTATGCTTCCGGTGGGTCAAAATGGGTGCTTGATAGTGGATGCACAAGTCATATGACCGGAAGCAAGGAGATTATGACGGAGATGAGGCCTAATGATAACAACATAACCGTCACATATGGAGATATGTCACAATCCGAGGTATTGGGTCTTGGCAAGGTGGTGGTCGCACCGGATATTTCCCTTGTGGACGTCATGCTTGTTGAGACCCTAGGTTACAATTTACTTTCAGTTCGTGCACTTGGTAAGATGGGCTTTGCCGTCTTCATTGATAATGAAATTGTGGTACTCTTGTGGAGCAAGTCTCTAAAGGTCGCTTTCGTTGGGCACATTGAAAATAACTTGTATGTGGTGGACTTCTCGGGGAAAACCACTACAAGTGCAATGTGTTTATTTGGAAAGGCCGATGTGGGTTGGCTTTGGCATCGCCGACTAGCCCATGTCAATATGAGAACTTTGCAAAGTCTTCACAAGGGTGGCCACATTCTCGGACTAAAAGAGAATGTTTCTTTTGCCAAAGATCGTGTTTGCAGGGCTTGCGTTCTAGGAAAAATGCATGATTCTCCCCACCCAAGCAAGACTATCATTTCCTCCAAGAGGATCTTGGAGCTCCTTCATGTGGATCTCTTTGGTCCTCCCTCTCATGCGAGTCTTGGTGGGAAGAAATATTGTTTGGTGATTGTTGATGACTATTCAAGATATACTTGGGTCTACTTCTTCAAGCATAAGAGTGAGACTCAACAAACCGTCATCGACTTTGCCAAGGAAGTTGAACATCAACATGGGCAAACTATTTTGGCAATTAGAAGTGACAATGGCTCGGAATTCAAGAACTACACTTTGAATGGGTTTCTTAGTGATGAGGGGATACGTCATCAATATTCCGCTGCATACACCCCTCAACAAAATGGTGTAGCCGAAAGGAAGAACCGGACTCTTATGGATATGGCTAGGTCCATGTTGGCGGAGTTTAAGTCTCCATACAACTTTTGGGCCGAAGCTATCTCTACGGCTTGTCACTCTTCAAACCGGCTCTTCCTCCGCAAAGGCCTAAACAAGACTCCATATGAAATACTCACCGGAAGCAAGCCCAACATCTCCTACTACCGGGTTTTCGGGTGTAAGTGTTTCTTTCAAAGAAAAGGAGTTTGTTTAGGTAAATTTGATCCGAAAGCAATAGAAGGTATTTTTGTTGGTTACGGTGCCGAATCCCACACTTATAGAGTCTTCAACAAGTCCACCGGACGTGTTGAGGAATCTTGTAGTGTGGTATTCGAAGAGAATGACAGCTCCCAAGGGGGGTGAGATGTTGTTTCTTGTGATGTAGATGATGAAATACCTCGAGAAGCCATAGGAAGAATGGGCGTGGGATTTTTCCGCCCCATTGAGGGACACCTTGTGGCGGACCGAGAAGGACTATGCTCTACTCAAGTGGAGCCTTCATCTTCACAAGCTCAACAAGCCTCTCCCAAGGAAGCAACTAATGCACCAACCGAAGAACAAGACAAGGACCTTCATGAAGAACAAGGGGCACCACCATCCTCTCCGGTTATCTCAACCGCCCCCAATTCTTCACAAGACCAAGATCAACCTACTCATGAAGATAATGATGATCAAGGTCAAGTTGATGGTCAAGACGGGGACCAAAATGATCAAGATGATCAAGTGATCCCTCCAAGTTCTAATGAGGAGATCGAAGCCCGTCGCAAGAAGAGAATTGAAAGGGACTTGGAACTTAAAGGTCATACCCTTGAGAGGGTTATTGGAGATCTAAGGAGCAAAGTGTCAACCCGGCGTCAATTGGCACAATTTAGCACTCATCATGCTTATATCTCCATGGTTGAACCCAAGAAAGTATTTGAAGCTCTTGAAGATCCGGATTGGTTGGATGCTATGCATGAAGAACTCAACAATTTCAAGCGCAATAATGTATGGGTGTTAGTAGAGAAGCCAAAGGAGTGCCGCAATGTGATTGGCACAAAATGGATATTCAAGAACAAGCAAGATGAGCATGGAATTGTTGTAAGGAACAAGGCAAGATTGGTTGCTCAAGGTTTCTCTCAAGTTGAAGGCATTGACTTTGGAGAGACTTATGCTCCCGTGGCTCGTCTTGAGTCCATCCGTATCCTTCTTGCATATGCCACTCATCATAATTTTAAGTTGCAACAAATGGATGTTAAAAGTGCATTTCTTAATGGTCCATTGAAAGAGGAAGTGTATGTTAAGCAACCCCCGGGGTTTGAGGATCTCAACTTCCCTAACCATGTCTACAAACTCCATAAGGCACTCTATGGCCTTAAACAAGCCCCACGTGCGTGGTATGAGCACCTTAGGGAGTTGTTGTTAGACCGTGGGTTTGAAGTTGGGCAAATCGATCCCACTCTTTTTACTAAGAGGGTAAATGGGGAGCTTTTCGTATGCCAACTATATATTGATGATATTATCTTTGGCTCTACTAACAAAGCTTTTAATGATGAATTTGCAAAGCTTATGACCGATAGGTTCGAGATGTCTATGCTGGGCGAAATGAAGTTCTTTCTTGGTTTTGAAATCAAGCAATTGAAAGAAGGGACTTTCATTAATCAAGCAAAATATGTCCAAGACATGCTCAAGAGGTTCAAGATGAAGGAACTAAACGGGGCCGCCACTCCAATGGCCACAAAATGTCATCTTGAACTTGATCCCAATGGTAAAGATGTGGATCAAAAGGTATACCGTTCTATGATCGGCTCTTTGCTTTACCTTTGCGCATCTAGACCCGATATTGTGTTGAGTGTAGGTGTGTGTGCAAGGTATCAAGCCGCTCCTAAAGAAAGCCACCTTATGGCGGTTAAGAGAATCTTTCGATATTTGGTTCATACCCCAACTTATGGCCTTTGGTATCCCAAAGGCTCGGATTTCTCTCTTTGTGGCTTCACAGATTCGGATTGGGCCGGTGACAAGGATGATAGGAAATCAACCTCCGGAGCTTGCCAATTTCTTGGTAGGTCTTTGGTGTGTTGGTCTTCTAAGAAGCAAAATTGTATATCTCTCTCCACCGCCGAAGCCGAATACATTGCCGCCGCAAGTGGATGCACTCAATTGTTATGGATGAGGCAAACTTTGAAGGAATACGGTGTCAATTGTGACAAAGTGCCTCTTTTATGTGACAATGAAAGTGCTATCAAGATCGCCTATAATCCGGTGCAACATTCAAGAACCAAGCATATTGAGATCCGGAATCATTTCATTAGAGATCATGTTGCCCGTGGTGATATTGAGCTTGCATATGTTAGCACCAAGGATCAACTTGCCGATATTTTCACGAAGCCTCTTGATGAAGCAAGATTTGGATATTTGAGGAATGAGCTAAATATCATCGATTCAAGGAGTGTGGCTTGAACATCTTGCAAATACACCTATATTTCAATGCTTGTTTGGTTTAGGTGTGGGCATGGAGATAGGGGGAGTGCGGTCCTAATCAATTGGGCTATCACTCCCCCCCATAATGCCAATAGTGACAAAATTGTTCTCTTTCTATCATTTTTGTGATATATGAGTTTCAATGACGAGTATTGGTTATGGACCCAAGATACATCTTCGCGGTCCAATGCCATAACACTCATACATGGTGGCCTCGGCCACCGACCTCTTCTTTTCGAAGAGTTGATTCCTTGCATATCTTATTTGAGGTTTTGGTGTTCCCTCTCGATGTTATTTCTTATTTTTGATATGGGAAGGCACTTGCATTGGATCTTTAGTCGATTTGCTCTTGCAATGTTAAGTGCCGAGAACTACTCCATGTTTGCTCTCTCACCTAAGCCATCCTCTCTCAAGACATCTAATCTATGCACACGAGTTCAAATTTTTCATCAAAACAACATCTATTTTTGAAAATTTCGAGTTGGTCAGTTTTCTGGTTCCCAGGCCGGAATATCCGCCCCCCTGGGCGGAATATCCGGGGGGGCCGGATTATCCGCCCCCTCCTGGCACCTGGGTATTTAAGGGGCAGGGTCGGGCTGCCCTAGGGCAGTTCCTTCCCCACCCCTTCCAAGGTTCCCAGCCGCCGCCGCCTTCTTCCCACCGCCGCCGCCAGAGCTCCGGCCAACCCCTTGGCCGGATTTCACCGGAGGTTGCTCCCCTCCTCCTCTGGAAGGCATTCACCAAGCCAATTTCGCAATGGATTCGGGTATTGTTCTATTCCTAGGATGTGATTTTACCCTTGCATATTCTTGGTGATTTAGCCTTCTAGTTGTTGTTTTCCTCTATTATGAATCATGTTGTATGAATCCTTCCCCCGATCTGTCAAATTGGTCACTGCAGCAAGTTGTAGAAGAAATTTTCGAGGGGCCGGATTATTCGCCCCCCCTGGCCGGATAATCCGGCCTGGGATTTTTTTCGCTTCTTTTTATATTTGCTGCTGTCAATTTGATTCCTTAGGTGAAGTTTGCTTGTTCATATTTCATGATTCATTGATCCTTTCCGTAACTCGTGTGCATACGCTTATCCCCATGCTCTCCGTGCATATCTCTTTCACAGGTGGTCCGAGTCTGCCGAAGCGCAAGCGTCGGCTTGTTCGGAATGAGGAAGGAGTTCTTGTGGATGAGATTGCTATCCGTCGGGAACAGAGGGAGGCTGCTAGGAAAGCTGAGAAAGAGAAGGCTGCCAAGGCTCAAGCCCGTCGTCGCAAAGGCAAAGCGACACGTCCTAACTACAAGAGCATGCCCGAGGCCGAGTATATTCTTGTGCGGCGAAACAATTGGTACGCCTCACCAAGAGATGAAGATATTGAGGACCGTGGTTTCTGGAATGAGGAGCAGTGGGGGATTTTCCGTGATGTTTATGAGCCATTCAAGAACCCTTGTCGTCCGATGCATCCTATTGATTTTGATCACCTTTGCAGCAAGTCTTATTTTGATGAAGCAGTTTATGTGGTTGAGAAGTTGGGTTTGATGGGGTTGGCCAATATTCAGTGCAACTATAATCCCGGTCTCATCAAGCAGTTCTATGCTACCCTTGTGATCCTGCCAAATGCTCAGAAATCTATGAAGTGGATGACCGGCGAGCATGAGTGTACATCGGACTTCACTACGTTTGCCTCTCTCTTGGGGTATGCGTATAATGGAGACACTCCCGTGGGTCACCGTATTCACAAACCGGGGACCAAGCCTGACAAGGATAAGCTGTATGATCTCTATGACTCCACAGGTGTTGTGGGCTTCATCCATGGGCTGCATCCACTCTATGATCAGCTGGTCCGCATTTTCAGGGAGAACATTGCTCCTAGTGGTGGCAACAATGATGCCATTCGCACCTCTCTGGTTGACCTCCTTGCTTTTGCTCATGAGTGTGCCACGTCGACTGACCCTGCTGAGGACTTTACCCTTGATGTGATGGACTTCATCTTCTATGAGATCAAGGATGCTATCATTCAGAGGAACACTGTGCCATATGCTCCATACATCATGCTACTCATCAAGCATGCCCTTGGAGATTATGATATCCATGATGACTGTGTGGAGCACCTTGTCAAGAAAATGTATGTCAAGAGAAAGGCAAAATCTGCTCCTTCAGCTACATATCCTGGCACTTTCATGGCTGATGCGAGGACTAGTGCTACTGCTCGTGATCAGAGGACTGCTGCATCTGCTATGTCCAGGGAGGTGAAGAAGCTCAGTTGGTTTGAGCGGAATGTTCTGTGCATGAAGGTAGAGATCCACCGTGAGAACTACCAGGCCTATGTTGAGAGGAAGAGCATCCAGGACGCTCAGCAGCTGATCCTTCACCGTCTCAGTGGTGCTCAGACCGCCGATCCCACACCTACTGCTCCTGTGTCCTATGATGCTTGGAACACCGATCGCTACAACTGGATGGATATGCAGAAGCATCTCTTTGATGCTCCAGATGCTCCCGCAGGAGGTGCTCGTGCAGAGGCTGAGGAGGACTTTGAGGCTGAGGAGGACTTTGAGGCTGAGGATGAAGATGCTGGAGCTGACGAGGGTGATGGCGGAGATTATGATGATGTGGACTCCGGCGACTTCGATGACTTGGAGGATTGATTCCTCGGGACGTGTAGCATCGCTCTTCTCCCTTTTTGGTGTCTTGATGCCAAAGGGGGAGAAGTAGTTCTATTAGGAGTCTTACGGGATTTGCATGGGTGGAAACACAAGCTTGCGCGCTTATCATTCTTTGGCGCTTGTGTTTCTTCTTATTTCGTTCGTCTTAAGTTGAACTTTGTGTGTGGTTGAACTTCGTGTCGTTTATTTGCTACCATATGGTGTATGAGACTATGTTATATGTTCTTAATGTGCTATGTGGATCATTATGTGTTGTTCACTTATATGTTTATGAGCTCATGGTTATTGGTGAGATGGCTATGGAATTATTGTTCGGTTTCTCGTCATTATCATATACGGAATTCCATTTTGAGTGAGTTATCCATGAAAAGGTATGCTGCCTACAAACTTAATTATGAAGATGCACACATCTAGGGGGAGCTTTATATCTTGCTCAAATATTTGTTGTTTGAATTATTTGATCTCTCTTGCAAATCCTAGTGTTGTCATCTAACACCAAAAAGGGGGAGATTGAAAGTGCAAACTTTGTTTCCCTCAGATTTTGTGTGTTAGATAACAACATTAGGGATACTAAGTGTGTGCTAAGTTGTGCAGGATTGTCAGCTCAGGATTTGCCAGGCCGGATTATCCGGCCAGGGGTGGCCGGATAATCCGCCCCCTCTGGAGAGTGGCCGAAAAACGGCTAAGTCCCTGGCTCGGCGTCACCCAGTATAGGGGGCCGGATATTCCGGCCAGGGGCCGGATAATCCGCCCCCCAGGCGAGAGCTCAAAACAGCTAAGGACCAGCCGCGGCGTCACCCAGATAGGGGGGCCGGATAATCCGGCCAGGGGCCGGATAATCCGCCCCCCCCGAAGTCGACCCCAAATTCGGCTAAGGACCTGACGCGGCGTCACCCAGATAGGGGGGCCGGATATTCCGGCCAGGGGCCGGATTATCCGGCCAGCCGAATAATCCGGCCCAACTTTGGCCGGATAATCCGCCCCTCCAAGTCAGCAACGGCTACATTTTGGGAGGGGCTATAAATACCCCTCCCCTTCTTCCACCTCAAGCTGCTCGAGCTGTGCAAGAAGAACATCATATTTGGAGCCACCAAATTCGCAAGATCTCCTCTCTCAACCCACCAAAGCTCTTGATCTTTGGAGAATCGAAGGAGAAGGCCTTGATCTACATCCTCACCGAAGCGATTTGATTTCCCCTCTCATTTGCTTGAGGGCCCTTTGGTCTTGGGTTCCCTTGTGTCTCTTGACTTTGATTTGTGTGATTGAAATCTTGATACTTGTTGATTGAGATCTTTGTGGTGCTTGGGAGCCTCCAATTCAGTTGTGGAGTTGTGCCCCAAGTTTTGTAAAGGCCGATTCCGCCTTGAGGAATCCCTTAGTGGAAAGTGAGCTAGGCCTTTGTGGCGGAAGCTTGCACCGGAGAATAGGGTGAGCCTTTGTGGCGTTGGTTAGGCCTTTGTGGCAACCACACCCCTCCAACGTAGACGTACTTCCCCTAAAAAGGAAGGAACTACGGGAATTACATCCGTGTCTCCGTGTGCTCCACTCTCGGTTACCTCTATCCTTTATTGCCTTTACTACTTGTATCTTGCTTAGCTTGTTTGTTGACATATAGTTAAATTCACCTTAGTTGCATATCTAGAGAATTTACCTTTTGTGTCAAGCCTAAATTGAAAAAGAATTAAAATTTGAGTAGCACCTATTCACCCCCCCTCTAGGTGCCCATACGATCCGTTCAAAGTGTCCAGGATAACTGTTTTCTCCTGGTCTATCTTTGTCTTTTAGTTTCCACATGTATTTACTCATGTAACTTATTTTTCTATTAATGAAATACGTGGTTGCTCTAAAAAATAGGAAATATCTAACTAGTACTAGAAAAGGGAAAAGAGGAAACGCCCATGAGTGTGGCTTTTTGAAGACCAAGCAACATGTAGCTTGTTTTTAAAAAAAAATCAAAACTGATATTTAAAAGTTTTAAAAAATTGACAAAAATTGAAAAAAAATTCTAGATGTTAACAGTGATGTGATCTCCGAACGGGCAAAATTTGAACTCGATATTCGTAATATTCAAGGCTGCACAAAAAATGACAAACTCTGATAGATTTTGAGATTTTGAAAACCTGCACTCTTCACTAATATAGATATCAGATTTTATTATTTTTGCACAGCTTCAAATATAAGGTATTTTGATTTAAAAATTTGCACAGTTGTAGATCACAATTTTTTTAAAATCGATCTACATATAGATCAAGCTCAGTTTGTACTTTCGGAAAGGCCCATCCATTATTAATTATCGGAGGACTAGAATTGACAAATCCTTCCAAATTAAGTGTGATGCATTTATCTCCCACAAATCTCCCCTCTAAAAAATATATCTCCCATAGGATCTCAGCATCGTAAAATAGGCACAAATTAATTTTCTATAATTATCACGGCATTTTTTCAGGAGTACAGAAAAGGAAAGCGATAGTCCTATAGATGGATACGCATCTCATCGACTCATCGTAGTCGAGGCAATCAACGTCTGACCGCGGCAAAGGAGTCGGGAGGTAGGAGACGAGGGCGGTGAGATCCGCAGTCACACTTCCCTAGACGAGACCCTCACGGAAATCTCACCCCTCTCCTTCCTCTCCCTCCAGATCTCTTCGCGCCCGCAGATCCGAACTCCCGCCGCGAGGTGACGCCGTCATCAGCCATGATTTCCTCCAGCAAGCTCAAGTCCGTCGACTTCTACAGGTCCCATTCGCGCCCTTCCCGATCCCCACGCGCGCATTCTCCCACTCTTCGTTTCCGTCGGCTGGCATCGTGTGGATTTTTGTTTGTGCGGGAATTTTCCGGAATCTGAGAACCTAGGCGCGCGCGGGAACTGGGCTCTCTCCGCTCGATTGTCGGCGTGATTAGATGAATGCGTGGGTGGTTGTTGTCGGCATTCATCCGATTGCCTACGAATTGTTGTTTGGCTTTGAGTTTGGACATTCGGCATTAATGATTTATTACTCGGTCCACTTCTATAGAACTGTGCCGCAGATGATATATGTACGAACTAGGAAGGTTGTAAAAACCGACAATTGCGAAGTAGTATATGGTGTACCTGTGGGGTTTTTGACCTTTGTGCTGGCATTGTGCAGTGCTATGTTTGAGTTCCTACTGAAGTGGATATGCACTGATATTTTTCTATGTGCGTTTGGCTGTCTGCAGGAAAATTCCCAGGGATTTGACGGAGGCATCGCTATCTGGGGCTGGACTATCCGTTTTCGCAGCATTAGCAATGGTGCTGTTGTTTGGAATGGTCTGTTCTCAGTTTCTGTAATTTTATCAGTTATATTGTACATCTTGTCAGGTTAAATCATCTTACCTGGTTTCAGTTTCTGTAGCACTGTGCCTGTTTTTCATGTTCGATTTGGTTTGTAGATTAATCTAAGGAAAACAGCCATAAGGAAGAGGACGCGCCCCTTCTTTGTTTACGCGGATAATTTGTGTGCTACTACTTGCTTCGCTGTAGTCGTTAACTGCTGCACCACATCAATATCTGTTTGAGCTCGTTGTGTTCGATAGTCCAAAATAAACCCTTTTCAGATCAACATTTTTAATTGACCATTAGATCATCAACACTATGGAATATATTTTTAATTTTTTTTGGAAAGCAATCTATGATCATGAGAACTTCAAGCTAATTTGTTTACCAAATTGTTAATTGTGATACACGCACAGAAATCGGCAGTTTACACCACATGGTCAAATATTCTAGTTACTCTGGAACCATTGCACCACTTGGTTTCCCTTTCCCATTGGTTAAGCATTGCAATTTTTTAGCTTGTTTGCAACTCTGAATAATGCTTACTTGATCTCTTATTTATGATGTTTAAATTTGGAGTACTACTTGATGAGGTTATTTTCCACTAAAACTGTTGAATTATTGTTGCAGGAGTTGAGTAGTTACTTAGCTGTCAATACCACCACATCTGTAGTTGTTGATAGGAGTACAGATGGGGAGTTCCTACGGATAGATTTTAACATGAGGTGAATTCAATAGCATTTTTCACGCATTACTCAATACATAGTTTATATAAGAGCCTTTATGGTTTCATCAATAGTCCTGATATCTGTTGCTATTTATGTTCCGATTTACGCATCGTCGAATTTGTTTTTCCACCTTATTATGTCTGTCAGCTCCGCCAATATCGGCGTCACTATTGCTATTTATTTTTGCATGTTTATGGATGTTCTTACTCTTTTCTGAATTGTGTGAAATGGAAGCATTTGTGTGTACTTAGGTTAATAGTCATTTGCCATCAAATTATTGCTCCAAATCCAACCATTCTTACTGTTTATTGTTTTTGACGTGATGACTTCATTAATGATATGCGGCAAACACTTATTATTCCCTTGATTGTTCACTATCTGGCTCTGCATTTTGCAGCTTTCCCGCGCTTTCATGTGAATTTGCATCAGTTGATGTCAGTGATGTGCTGGGAACAGTAAGATTCTATCTCTTTGTGCTGTGCTCTATTTCTATTCTTCTAGCTTCTAAAATGCAACAGTATATAACATTGCATCTTTTTATACGGATAAACTAAAAAGGGGTGGAACAGGATAGATATCTAGCGTATCGTTTGCTTTCCGTAGTTTTTTTGCTGAGTAGTCTTGTTAACTTGCATGTTGAACTTTCATTTCACGCAACCATTTAAATGTAGGAAAAATTCAACTGTTTTACACTTCACTTTACATCTCCTGGTTATGAAAAACATTACAACCCACCCCCTCTCCTCAACAAAATCCACTGCATTTTGGCTTACGTGACAGTTAGGTGCACTGATGTGTCATTGGTCAGTAAAAAATGATCCAGACGGTAGAAGTTCTCACATGTGACAAAGCACTCGCCCCACTGAAAATCAGACAAAACTAAATAATATTCTCTTCTTGGCTCTTCGTACAACTACCATCTCACTCTCTACGCTCACCAGACCAAGCCACTGTGAGACCGCTAAGTTCGTCATTGGTTGCATCTAGCCGGTACCACCGCCATGCTGCTCCTGGGCGACCACAGCTTTCTCCGCACTTCCCTTCCTTCTGACACTGAACTACCCATAGCCTGTCTTGCCACGGCAGCCAGTCTGCGGCTTCTTACTGCCAAGCCATGCTGCTGCCGTTGCCATGTGTCCCTGCTTACTGACTGTCCTGCCAAAGCTGGCGGAGATAGAGTGAATTGGAGTAAAGAGCAAGAGATGATAGAACGGGAGAAGAGACTAGCAGAGTATGGAATGAGATCCTCAAGACAGTGATTCATTTGTATCCGGCGATCTCTTTTCCTTAAAGATAACATTGACAGGCTTGCAGAAGTTTGCAATGCCATGGGTGTGGTGGTAGAACAGAGTGAAATAGGTGCAAGGGGTTATCTCCAGTGCTTGTTTCCTATAGGGATGTAAAGTAAACGGTATTGAAGTAAAGGGTTAAAATTGGACGCCAGAGATAGTTGAGGGACCATAATGGGCGTTTCCTTTAAATGTAAGCTACACATATTTTGTGCACCAACCTTTAAATATGAAATATGCCAGTGCCTTACTTTTTGCCAAGTTACTTTTGTCTCAATAAGGTTGGAACTTGTGTGAACTATGATTCTACATATTGAAGCATTTCCTACTTTTTTTTATCTTTTTTGTATAGGATGGACCTTTTTTTTACGTTGGTTTAACTTCATTTTCCTGTTCAAAACATTTGCAGAATAGATTAAACCTAACAAAAACTGTCCGCAAGTTCTCAATTGATCGGAATTTAGTACCTACTGGATCTGAATTCCACTCAGGACCTATACCCACTGTCAGTAAACATGGGGATGATGTTGAGGAGAGCCATGGTGAAGGTTCAGTTGAATTGTCCTCTCGCAATTTTGATAGCTATTCACACCAGTAAGTATTCAACCATTTAGTCTAATATCAACCTACACTGCTGGACTTCAAAAATCTTATTAATTCAATCATTGGATTGTCAAGAGATATTTTAGTCGCAATCATTTATATGCTGGACATTCATGTGGATATTTGTAGTCTTTGTATCTCCATACCTGCCTCTAAGCATCCAATTGCTGTGGTTGGATACCAAGTGACATGACAGTCATATTCGTTCTTGCCTGCCTGAGATATCTTTCCTTTGTTTTGTATTTGCTTTTTAAATTTTTAGCTGCTGCAGCCCTTTATTGTTCCGGTTAATATATATCATGGATTCTATCCCTTTCCAGGTATCCTGTTTTGGTAGTGAACTTTTATGCCCCCTGGTGTTATTGGAGCAATCGATTGGTTAGAATTATTTTCGTTCCGTTCCCTTCTACGTACTCCCTATGTCCTCAAATAAGTTTACTTCTACCTATTGCCCTAAGTCAAGTATTTTAAAGTTTGACCAACTTTGTTAGGAAAAATAACAACATTTATATGGTACTAATTTAGTATCAATAGATCTCTCTTGAGATTGTAGTTCCATATTATTACTGATTTGATGCCACATACTCCCTATTCCCCCAAAAGGATGTCGGAGATTTGTCTAAATTTGGATGTATGTAGACACTAAATAGAATGTAGATACATCCAAATTTAGACAAATATGAGACATCCTTTTGGGGCCGGAGGGAGTATGTTCCTACTCTTTTTAATAAAGTTTGTCAAAGTTTCTAAAATTTGACTTAGTAAAAAGCTAGAAGTATACTTATTTGAGGACGGAGGGAGTAGTCTATATTGAAAAGTTCAAATGGTTCTTATTATTTAATATTTCTCCAGAGACCTTCATGGGAAAAGACTGCAAATATAATGAGAGAGAGGTATATACTGTTGCCCTGTTTGTCCCTAAGAAGGCTCGGGGTTTCATGATCTTACACTTTTAATCCCCACCCTGATTTTTTTTGTTACATACAGATATGATCCTGAAATGGATGGTAGAATTCTTCTCGGCAGTGTTGACTGCGTCGTGGAAGCTGAACTGTGTAAGAGGTCTGTGTGTACTAATTAATTATCATATTTCAAATCAACAAACATCAGATATGCTGCAATATGGAACCACAAATCCTTGTTTCTTATGTACCATAAGAAATCAATTAACCTGTTAAAAATCCCTTATATATTTGTATTACGATGCCACCATCTTTCATGAGTTACTTGTGCGTGTTCTTGCATGCTGCTTCTCTGGGTGCTTATGCCTTTTTGAACTATTTGACAGTAGAGTTTGAAGCATTTTTCTATCTTGCATATTGAATATAAACAGTGCCATAATTGTCTATTTGTCACATCTGTACATGAGCATGTGTATTTTTTGTCCCTCTCAGACCTATGCGCTTTCTGTGATGGTGCCAGCAATATAAAATTAATCTGTATAAGTTTTGCAAGTTGAATGAAAGCCTAATGTTCCTGTCCCCTCTCCTAGTTTCGCATATTGGCATGTGTATTGCCCCAGTTATGATTTTCTTACTTCTATGTGCTCCCATATGCTTCTTTATTCAGTTAACATGCTGATAAAATATAATTTTCATCACTTTAATTCTGCAGACACCATATACAAGGTTACCCATCAATTCGCATTTTCCATAAAGGGAGTGATATGAAGTAAGCACAGTAAACCTTCCAATTTTTTCTTAGATGTATCTTATGGGTCACATTGCTACCCACACTGTAAACCTTTATCTCCCATTACTTTGAAGTTAAATTTTTCCTCCAAATCAACTTGTATACAGAGAGAACAAGGGTCACCATGATCATGATTCGTACTATGGGGAACGTGATACTGAAAGTTTAGTCGCGGTATGTTGTGAATCTCCTAGTTTCTAATTCGTTACTTCATATAGTATTTATTATTTTATCTACGTGGTTCATCTTTACTGCCGCACAATATCCTAAACCTAGCCTCCCTGAGCAAGCGTACGGAACTTTCTCGAGGAAGAACTAAAGGCTTAATTTTCCTTGTTTATTGTGTTTATTGTTGCGCAGACAACTCTTATGTACTGTTTCCTTATATTTTTTGAATCTTAGGCAATGGAAACTTATGTTGCAAATATTCCAAAAGAGGCCCATACGCTTGCTTTGGAAGACAAATCCAACAAGACTGTTGATCCTGCAAAGCGTCCTGCTCCAATGACTAGCGGATGCAGAATAGAAGGTTTTGTGCGGGTCAAAAAGGCAAGTGAACTTCTGAGCTAACTTGCAAAATGCTATTTTCTGTAGTTCTAATTCTTGCGGGAAGTTTCTGTAGTATACTAATTGCTGTAGCATGGATGGATTCTTTGATGCTGTCTTTGACTAATATGGTCTTTCCATCAGGTTCCTGGGAGTGTTGTAATATCAGCTCGATCTGGTTCACACTCATTTGATCCATCTCAGATAAATGTTTCCCACTATGTGACACAGTTCTCATTTGGCAAAAGGCTCTCATCAAAGATGTTCCATGAACTGAAAAGACTATTACCCTATGTTGGTGGACACCATGATAGATTAGCTGGTCAGTCTTACATTGTTAAGCACGGCGATATAAATGCAAATGTTACTGTAAGTCCCTAAATTCTGCTTACTTCTATTGTGAAGTTTGTGTGGCATCTAAGCTTTTCCAGTGCCAACACTTATGGTTTCTTTTCTTGGGAAATAACTTAGCAATTATTTCAATTGTGTCATTCTAGATTGAGCATTACTTACAGATCGTAAAGACAGAGCTGGTTACGCTGAGATCCTCGAAGGAGTTGAAAGTGCTTGAAGAATATGAATACACAGCGCACAGCAGCTTGGTGCACAGCTTCTATGTTCCTGTCGTGAAATTTCATTTTGAGCCTTCTCCCATGCAGGTAGGGCTCTTGTTATTATTTTATTGTATTTCTTGCTTGGTTCATTAAGATGTGAAACTGATTCTCATTTATCATCAGGTCCTGGTGACTGAACTTCCCAAATCATTCTCCCACTTCCTCACAAATGTCTGTGCTATAATTGGTGGAGTTTTCACGGTGGGAACTTGTGCTTGTTTATTTTTTCATATATCTGAACGCATCAAGTATACATGGCTAATGAATGGTAACCTGTATATTCTAGGTCGCTGGAATACTTGACTCCATCTTGCACAACACCCTACGGTTGGTGAAGAAGATTGAGCTAGGAAAGGACATTTGAAAAAGAATGGTAGATGTTCAGAAGCGCTCGATTGCTCGTGGTTACACTAGCTAGTCATTATTTTTGTTATACTGGGTAGAAATTCGTAATGTATTAACTAAAATATATACAGAGGGAAGTGGGTTGACAGAAAGATGGCGTCATGTTATAACTGGGTACCAACACAACAGGAATAAAGAGACGCCAGATCCTTGTAGCTGTAGCATGTTCTTTTGACTAGTCAAACTTAATTAGTACTCTCTCCGATCGGAAATAACTGTTGGTGACTTAGTACAAACTTTATACTAAGTTAGTATAAAATTGCTGACACTTATTTCCGATCAGAGGGAGTATCATTTTTTGGGTTAATTGGATAAATGCCACTCCAATTCATGCAATTTTGAAAAATGCCACTGCAATTTCCAAACTTTGAAATGTGCCACTCCAGTTCTTGCGTACTTCTATAGATACCACTTCAGCCATTTCAGCTCGTTTTTGGTCAATTTTTTTCTTATTAATGTATTATATATGATATTAATGGAGTGTGACATATTTATTCTCGTATGTGTCTGTTCCTAGAGAGAACGCAAATATGCATTCCGTGTTAAGTGAGGTCGGTAGAAAACCAAAAAATAAAGAAACAATGCTCCATCCTACCATTCTCAAATTACTTATCCAAACTAAGAAATTCGCATCGTGAACACAGCAACGCAATATGAGAAACTAATCTTGGTAGAAAGGTTGATGAAAACTAAAAATGAAAACAACAAGACTACCTTGAGCTAGGGGAAGGGGCGGATATGGCGTCGGATAGCGGCGTGGAAGTGGGGCAGCAGCTGCTATGTACAATATGCTCGGTGCAGATGCCGTGTAAGCTCCCCTTTTCTATTTATTTTTTGATAAAAGGAATAATTAATTTCAAGATAATACTAAATACAGCTCTATCTAGATAAAATTGAGTCACTTCTTTTGGACGAAGGGAGTACCATCCTACAAATTGTATGTTGTGAACTTGTGATGAGCTTCAGAGTCATCATTTTACAAATGATCAAAACACTTTTAAAAAATACAAATTCAATTACACGTAGACAAAACAAAGTCCAGTCTTTCTTTTTCCTTACAAAAAGATCTCCGCACGATTTCATAGTTAAATCAGGCGGTATACAAATGGGCAAAATAAACTGCGACCTTACAAAATCACAGTCCTCCAGCATTTGCAGAACACATAGATGTTACATTGTTACTACCAGGAACCCTTATATATAAGATACCGCAAGTCTACCGATAGGTACACAATCTACCAAAGAAAATTCATCTGAATCTGCAGTGCAATACGTTGCTCTTTTCTCAAAAGAAAAAAGAATTCGCCGGTGCGGTGGACCGTGGACGTTGGTGTCTCCAGCCACCTCGCTTCTTGAATCTTTTTATCTGGCTGGTGGACGCATCACATTCAGGTGACACGGACCGTGTAGGTGCAGTGCGAGCTGCTCTCCCTCTTGAACGGGTACAGGATGATGCTGCAGGACACCTCGGCGTCCGCGCTCACGCCGAACGGCCAGAGCGCCGCGTCCTTCCCGACCACCGCCGTCTTGGCCTCGAAGGGCAGCGCGCCGGCGACCACGTCCACCACGTAATGCGCGCTCCGGATCACCCTCGCCGTGTCAACCTGCACCCGCGCGCCGACCGTCCTCGTCGACCTCGCCCTGATCTTTCCATCAGGTACGGCGGACCGCCCCACCGCCGCGCCGCGGTACCTCACCGAGGTGACCACCTCGCCGTACCGGAACGGCGCGTGGCAGGGGTTGTGCACGGTGACGTCGATGGCCAGGGAGAAGTTAAGCGCCGGCGGGTGGACGGCGAACGCGCCGAGCTGCGTGTCCACCCTCGTCGCCAACACGCGCGGCGGGCGCGGACGGAGCACCGCGATGTAGAGCGCGGCGGCGAGGGCGGCGCCGAGAAGGAGGAACGTCGCGAGCAGCGCGCAGCAGCATATTGCAGCGGCCTTCTTCTTGATCCTTGCCATGCTTAAGCTGGTTGTCGGGAAGAAAGAGAGACGGGGAAACTTGTGTGCTTTGGCGTTTCTTGATTTTTTTGAGGTGGATGGCGTTTCTTGAACGCTGTTATTAGAGCTAGTGTTGGCACTGAAGATTGTTAATGCGATGTTACATTGAGATATCATTTATTATTTTCTGTTCATTTTTGGTTATTACACTGAGCATAAGCAACTTAATCCATATCATAATGGTCGTGAGAGGTCAAGAGACCAGTTTTCCCTTAGCAAGGTTGCGAGCAAAGCTGTCCAATCTTGTTCGTATGGGTTCATTTTTTCCCCTCTCCGTTTCCTTGTTAAGTCCTATATCTGGACATGGGACCTCTACGCCGCCATGATCTGACTTTTGTTAGATAAGACGTCAACAACACATGTGCACTGCTATCTTTTTAGAGGCTGGTCCACATGGTTTTCCCATAGAATTCTACCAAGCTTGTTGGGATATTATAAAGCAAGATTTAATGAGGATTTTCAATGACTTTCACCAGAATAAGATTGATTTGGCCAGAATTAATTATGGTGTCATTACACTACTGCCAAAAGGGGCAAACACTATTCAGAAATATGGACCCACTGTTGCAAGTTTTATTCAAAATCGTCACAAAAACCTTCATTGTCAGATCTGAGATGTACATGAGGAAAATCATCCACTTGTCAGACTGCCTTTATCGAGGTATATAACTGATGGAGTTATGCCGCTCAAAGAAATTTTGAGGGATACAAAATACAGGAAACAACAGGGGGTGGTGCTCAAGCTTGATTTTGAAAAGGCTTGTGATAAAGTTAATTGGAGCTTTCTCCTGGACTGTTGTTGCACACAGAAAGGCTTCAGTGAGAAATGGTTGACATGGATCAACAAGGCTGTTTCTGAAGGAACACTAAGTGTGAAGATCAATGACTGTATAGGTCCCTATTTTTGCAGTTATAAAGGGGTAAGATAAGGGGATCCTTTTGCCCCTACTCTTTTCAATTTGGTGGTTAATTGCTTATCCAAAATGATTCAAACTGCTCAACAGAATGGTCTGATAGCTGGCTTAGCTGATCAGATAATTGAGGGAGGCTGTGGCCATCTTACAGTATGCAGATGATACTGTTCTGTTCATCAAGGATGACATGGAGAGTGCTAGAAATTTGAAGTTGTTGCTCTACATATTTGAATAAATGTTAGGCTTGAAAATAAACTTTGAAAAAAGTGAAGTTCTACTAATTCAGCCAGATAATGAAAAGTTACAAACTTATGTTGACTTGTTTAATTGTCAAGTAGGGGCCTGGCCTATTAAATATTTAGGCACCCCAGTGTGTGCAAGAAGGACCACTGTGTTAGAAATGAAGTTTGTTGAGGAGAAACTCAAGAAAGGCATGGAAGGCTAGATGAGTGGATCCATGTCCCTAGGGTGTAAAGTGACCAAAATTGATGCTTGCTTGTCAAATAGAGTTGTCTACCAAATGTCATTGAGATTGTTGCATAAAGCAAACATTGAGGGTATGGAGAAACCCATTAGAGCTTTTATTTGGGCCAGTACCATAGGTAAAAGAAGATACCGTCTTGTTTCTTGGAAATTGGTTTGTATTCCTAAAAGCAAAGGTGGCCTAGGAATTAAAAATCTCCGCAGATTCAACATCAGCCTTATGTGCAAGTGGTGGTGGAAGCTTGAACATGACAGTGGACCTTGGCAAGATTTCATGTGGAAGAAGTATTTGGCCAGATCATGTGTTTTTTCTGCTAAAAACAAACCATCTGAATTTCCACTGTGGGCTGATATGTTAAAAGTGAAAGATATTTATCTTAGTGGCAGATCTATGAAAGTGAATGATGGTAAAAGAACTCATTTCTGGGGAGATACTAGGTGTGGTTTAATCCCTTTGAAAAATAAATTTCTTGGCTTGTTTGAAATTTGTGATAACCAAGATATCACTGTGTCTGTAGCTGCTGAGCTTGGCTAGCAATTTTCCTTCAGAAGACGTTTAACTCCTGATCTCCAGATATAATTGGTCAGGTTAAGAATCCTACTGGATTCTGTCAGTTTGTCCTTTGGTAATGACATTCCCATCTGGTATTGGAACAAGAGCGCCCAATTTTCAGTGAAGTCTGTGTATAAAGATCTGTCTAGTTATGGCATTGACAGATCCTTCAAACACCTTTGGAAAGCTAAAATCCCTCTAAATATCAAAATTTGGCTGTGGCTGATCTGGCATAATGCAATTGCTACCAAAGACACTATGTTTTCTAGAGGTTGGACAGGGAATGTCAGATGTCAATTCTGTGAGCAAAATGAAACTATTCGTCACCTATTTTTTACCTGTCCTGCTACCAAATATGTATGGGGTTGTGTGGCAAGATCCATCGTTGCTTCTTCCAGACCTGGGAATTTTTCTCAGTTCTCCTGGTGGTTTCCTCAATTCATTCCAGCAAGTAGAAATGTTTAGATACTTGGGATAGCCTCCATTTGCGGGGCTATCTCGAAACTGCGCAACAGAGCATGTTTTGAAGGAAAGATTATTAAGTCTCCTTCTGAACTAATCTGCTATTATGTTGTTTTTATGAACTATTGGGCAAGTCTCAACTCTTCTATGGATCAAGAAGCTATCAAGCATGGAGCAAACACTCTGCTTAATATCACTACGGCATCTCGTGCTGCTTCAAGTGCTGTCCCCAGGATTGGAGGTCGAAGGTCTCCAAATGAGGTCCAAGACGATGCTTCTGAAGATGAAGATTAGATGGTCTCTGATGAAAAGCTTTCTCTATGAAGCCCACATTCCAGTCAAAGTTTACTTTTGCACCCTGTTCTGTTGTTTGTGGTCCTTGTTCTGTAATCAAACCTGTAGTCTGGACTCGTGCCAGTTCTCTATTGTTTTGAGTTCTTGGCTTTCACGCTAGCATTAGGCGGCGTTTTTTTTCCTGTTACAAGTTTCTAGAACCTGAACCTGAACATGGTTGTGTGTGTTTCCGTTATGAAATATAATGGAAACGATCCCTTCTGGGATCGTGTGGAAAAAATCTTTTTAGAGGCGTCGCTTTAAAAGAACTCTCCCGGTCTAGGTCTTGTCAATTGTGGTGGTTGTTCATGTTCCTTCGAGCCTCTAATCGCCTAGGGTCACCACTGCATGCAAATACTCGTGCATGGAGTAGCTAGCTCATGTGTTCTAAAGGAAAAAAGCTAAGACATGTGTGCATTGAAACTTATATTTTACTACATAGGATTTACATTCAAAAGACATTTTCAGTGATATGATTTTTATGACCTATATTTTATTGACCAAATTTATGATAATTTTTTCTTAAACACTGTATCACTCTAATAAATCAGGGGAGTGCCCGTTTTCACAACCATGTATAAAATTACTCTAGATTTGACCAATAGTTTCAATTTCACAGATCTAGACGAAAGCATAAATGCATCAAGTATTACAAATAACTTGCGAGTGCATTTAAAAAAGGGTTAATTGGATAAATGCCACTCCAATTCATGCGATTTTGAAAAATGCCACTGTAATTTCCAAGCTTTGAAAAATGCCACTCCAGCTCTTGCATACTTCTACAGACTCCAGCCATTTGAGCTCGATTTTGGTAAAAAACTGCAAGTTTTCAAATCATATTTTTCCTAGGACAAAATTGCCCATGGCCCCACAAACATCCAACAAAGCCGTGCAAACCTCTTCTTCCTATTCTGTCCGCAGCCGCGAGGAACCCTAGAAGGGCACCGCCGCTGCAACAGTTCCCTCCGATGTTAGCTCCAGTCATCGCCGCACTATCCTCCAACTCTACCGTCACTACCCCTTCTCGCCCCCGCACAAATTAGCCGCCTGTTGTAGCTTGCTCCCCGTAGGAGCACTGCTGTCGCACTCTTCTCTCCCGACACAGCAGCACGCTCATAGTAGCCGAATCCCCACAGCAGCACCGCCATACAGTCATGGTCGGGAGACATGTCGCTGGATGAAGCTCTACGCCAATTTCATTGTCGAGCAACGCAAGGGCAACATGAAGAAACAGGAGGAAGGCAAACTCGATGTGTATTTAGATGGGGGGATAAGGTTGTGGGGCTAGGGGCAATTTTGTCCTAAACATAATACGGTTTGAAAACCTGACATGCATCATTTTAGGTAGACAATAAGACACACACACACATATATGTACAAAATACGTGATGTTTTGTACATACCCCAAGGTATATATGACTTTGCACATACTTAGTAGATATAAATGAGGTATGTATACCTTAGGTATGTTATTTTTTTTGGAATATATACCTAAGGTATGTAAAAGTACATATATATACGTATTCCGGGTATATATATATTGGGTATGTGTATCCTGGGTATATGTATCTTGGATATGCATATTTTGGGTATGTATGAGTTGGGTATATGTATCTTGGGTATATATACCCTTGGGTATGCATAATTGTAAGCAAAATGTACGTATTTGAAGCATGGTGCCCGGGCACCAAGGTGCCCCATATCAGCTTCCTATATATATATATATATATATATATATATATATATATATATATATATATATATATATATATATATATATATATATATATATATATATATATATATATGGTCCATCTAGTCTAAAACCGGTTGTAGAATAAGGATCTACAACCAACCTCCCCCTATATAAGGGTTCCAACCAGGGGAGGAGCGACCCGACCGGCCAGCACCTGCGCGCACTCCAACGCGCCTCCACCCCGACCGCCCCGCCTCCGCCCCGACCCCCCCCGCCTCCGTCCCGACCGGCCCCCCTCCGCCCCGATTTCCCCGCCTCCGCCCCGACCGCCCCGCCTCCGCCCCGATTTCTCTGCCTCCGCCCCGAGCAGCGAGCACCTCCGGCGGGCCGAGTGAGCGAGTGGCGGCGGTACGCCGACGCGAGGGAGCGAGGCCCGCCGGTCCCTGTCGATTCGCCGTCTCCTTCTCCGGCGCGGGCCAAGCGAGCGAGCGGCGGCGGGTACGCCGGCGGGAGGGAGCGAGGCCCGCCGGTTCTGCATACTTTTCGCCGTTGCAAAGGGAGCGAGCGGCGGCGGAAATCGCCGGCGATATTTACGGAGCACCCGGAGTCCTGGTCTTCATCGCCGACGTGCTTCCTCGCCGACGACAAACAGCTTCATCTTCCACTCCATCTCCGGCGTGTTCGGCCATGAATCCCCCAACCGCAGCAGAAAAGTGGAAATCAAAATGGGGATCGATGCAGACAAGGAGTTCTCCACGTTTCAAACATTCTTGTACGCAAGATTCGTCTGAGATTACTCCTGTTGCTCATACTTCAACAGCTGCTCATCATACAAAGATCAAAAGAGGGGAAAATGACAAGGTATGTAAGAGAATTCTCGTTGAACTTCATGTTTGTTTGCTCCGTGATACAAGTTTCTTATGATAGAATTGAGAACTCAGGTGTAGCATATCAGAGAACTTTACAAGTGTGGAATATTGTATAGGGAAGTGCAGGTATATGTACAATTTAAGTTCATGGAACTTATCATTAGCAGTTCAACTGTCTGTAGCACAATATTGAAGTAGTTAGCTTAGTTTTCCAGAAGTTCAACATAACTTGATAAAACAGTTCAACTGGTTGAACTTCTCGTTGTAGTAGTTAGCTCTGACTTCTAGAAGTTCAACCTTACAAGTTTAATAAGTTCAAGTGGTTGAACTTCTTGTTGTAGTATGTAGCTTTGACTCCCAGAAGTTCAACCTTAAATTGAAAGAAGTTCAATAGCTTGAACTTATTTGTGTACTCGTTATATTATCTTTTCAGGATGACATACAAAGAAAAAGAACCAAAGTGGAAGAAGAGATCGTGGATGCTGTTCCTTTGCAGTGCTCTTTTGGTGGAACAACTTGGAAAACACCAGAGTTGACAGCTAGTTATTTTGGAGCATCTAGCCGTTATGAATACTCAACAAGTACACCTGAGACAGAAACTCCAGAACAGGCAACCTTCTCTGGTACAGATTCAAAGACTACTGCTGTGGGCAATAAAGCAACTTCAGTAACAGAGCACATACAACGTGTTTTGCGGGAGGTTGTAGGCGGCATGCAACGACCTGTTGTAAGCCGTGAAGGTGTTGAAGTCAATGAAAAAGAACAGATCAAGTGTGCACCTGTTGCTGGCATGCAACATCCTCCTCCAGTGAAGCGTGCACCTGTTGCTGGCCTGCAACATCCTCCTCCAGCGAAGCGTGCACCTGTTGCTGGAATGCAACATCCTCCTGCAGTGAAGCGTGCACCTGTTGCTGGTATGCAGCCTCCAAGGAAGCGCGCACCTGTTGCAGGTTATCAACCTCCACTGAAGCGAGCAGCTGATGATGGCATGCTTCCAGCAAACAAGCGTCCTCACCATTATGGTACTTCTGCCGGTACCCATGGTATCCCCCCATGGCCACCACCTCGCCCACCGCGGCCTCCAATGAAGCATGCCCCGCAAGGAGAGGGCAATGGTCCACGACCGATGCAGCATGAAGTACCATCCAATAATGATTGGTCAGAGAGGGTTAGACGTGATCCCTTACTCCATAGGGCAATAGTCACGCCGCCCTGTCCCATACGTCCAGGTCAGAATGAAACTCCGAAGGCGGCTCGCACCTACACCCACGTGAGTTAAATCAAAACATGTGAAATACATTTAATACCATTTGAAATGCTGTATGACTGATGTTTGTTGTACACGTTTTTTTTTCCCAGAAACCTGACCTGCCTGCGTATCTTCTGCCAAGAATCGGCATGAGGTTCCGGACTTTTGAGAGCGCAAAAGAGTTCTACAACAGATACGCCAGGCATGCGGGCTTTGGGATAAAAACTGGGCAGACAAATGGAAACAACAAGTACCTCCAGTGCTCGAGGGAAGGTGAACACACAACAAATGTTCAAGAAACTGACCGACAGCGATTTACCAACTCTAGGAGGTGTAAATGCAAGGCACGGCTTAGATTGAAGAAGAAGATAGATGAGTCGTGGGTACTTGAGGATATGAATCTTGAGCACACCCACCGGTTGCTCCTAAGCCCGAGCATGCTAGTTTTTCTGCATTCACACAAAAGTTACGATCCTTGCATGCAAGAATTTGTGAAGTTCCTGCAGTTTAAGAACCTTAAACACTACCAGATAATGGGAATAATATCCAGTGAGGTTGGAGGCGAGCGATTCATGGGTGTGCACGGGAAGGACCTCATTAATGAGTAAGAGCATTTTCAACATCCATCGTACTCATAAACTGAACATGTATGGACATAAATTGCTAATATCTGCTTTGTGTGAACGTAATGCAGGAAACAAAAAAATAAGAAGGCAGACGATCACAACGACGTTGCCAAGCTATTTGCTTTCTTTGCAGAGATGAAGGCTGCCAATGACAAATTCTTCTGCGACGTTTAGATAGATAGTTCAGTTAAAATCAAAAACATTTTCTGGGCCAATGCAAGCTGCAGGGCTTCGTACGAAGATTTCGGCGACGCTGTGACGTTTGACACAACCTACAGGACAAACGAATACAACATGCCGCTTGGTGTGTTTGTAGGGGTTAACCACCACCTGCAGTCCACGGTATTCGCATGTGCACTCATCAGAGATGAGTCCGTGGAATCGTTTGTGTGGATATTTGAAACATTCCTAAAATGCATGAAGGGAAAACATCCAACAATCATATTAACAGGTATGGCTTCGTTAAGAAACTTTCTTAATATGCTGAACTAGGGTACAAATAGCATCAGCGTGTAAGTTCAGGTCTAGTGTTCTGGGAAGTACAGCCCTCAATACTAGCTATATGATTAGCACTGACTCTTGATGTACAAATGTTTTGTTTTCAGACCAGTGCCCTTCCATGGCAGATGCAATCCCAAAGGTATTTCTTCGCGCATTGCACAAACTATGCCGGTGGCATATCACCAAGAAATACAAGGAGCCGTTGAAAAGACTGTACAAGATGTTTCGCAGCTTCAAGGATGAATTCAGAGCAATACTGAACTGGCCGCTCATGCCTACTGAGTTTGAAGAAGCTTGGCATGAATTAGTTGAGAAGTACAACCTGCGGAAAAACCAGATGATGCTCCGAATGTGGGAGGACAGGGAAGACTGGATTTCAGCTTATTTCAAGGAAGCTTTCTGTGCAAGAATGACGTCGACGCAGCGAAGCGAAAGCATGAATGCTATCCTGAAGAGAGGATATGTGAACGAGCAACACAATCTGCACCGATTTGTGGAGCAGGTGAACAACTGCATTCAGAATCGGCGAATGAAAGAACATGAGCAGACAATGGCGTCTCTGGTACGTTAACTAACTTGTAATAGAATAAATGTATTGATTGAAATATGCATTAATATTGTACACGCTTTGCAGGGACGCACGGAAACCAGGACTTACTATGGGTTTGAGAAGCAATGCAGCAAAGTTTACACGAGGGCTGTGTTTGCCGAGTTCCGCAAGAACCTAAAGAAGAGCACACTCTTTAGGGTCACGGAATCATCAGAACGGCATCCACACTATCTGGTGCAGTACAGAAACCCGCAGAAGGTCTTTGCATGGTCACAACACGAGTTCAGAGTGGAAGCTAACCCAGAAGAAGGGATATATAGATGTGAATGCCTGCTATGGGAACATACAGGTAAATATAAAGTTTTTATTCAGCTGCGGCGATACGTTTGACAGCACAACAATAATAACTGATAAATGAACTTTTTCTTTGCAGGCCTGTTTTGTCTTCATGTAATAGCAATGCTTGAACATCTGAGGGTCGACAGAATACCAAGACAGTACCTCCTCAACAGATACAGCAAAGACGCCCATAGCAATGCAACATTTGATAGGACAGACTACAGAACACTAGCAACTGATGGCTGCTCTCTTGTTTACCAGCACGGTCAGCTCCTTCAGTTGGCTTTCAAACTAGTCAGGGTTTGCTCAAAGTCCAGTGAGCAGATAGCAATAGGGAAGCATGGCCTGATTGAGCTGATCGACCAGGTGGAGGCGGCTGGCTCCTCAACAGCAAATGATGGAGAAAGCCCTAATGTTGACCAGTTTGAGCCTGATTACGCGCATATCTTTGAGGACAACACATTTTACAACGATAAAGGGGAACCGTTTCACTCAACAAAGGCCATTCTCCCTCCTCCAGTTTCAAAAACCAAAGGAAGCGGCATTCATGTGAAAGAGAGTGACATGGAAAAGCAACCTGCTAAAAAGCCATATGCTCAAAAGCAATCGGCTATGAAGAAACCTCCTGCAAAGAAACCTCCTGCGAAGAAAAATGTGAAGCTTGACGAAGAAGGCAATGCTATTGGATATAGGACATGCAGTACATGCAACATAAGGGACGGCCACAACAGTAGAACATGTGGTATGAACGATCCGGATGATGTAACTGCTAAACCTAGGATAGTCAGAAAAAAGTTCTGCAAGATGTGCAAGACGATGGCAGGACATACCTCGGTGACATGTCCGTTGCTGGATGTTGCGTTACAAATAGTAGCAAAGAAGAATGCTAAGAAAAAGGCAACTAAAGTTAGTAGCAAAAAAAGAAAGAAAAAGATTGACAGTGAGGATGAAGAGGAGGAAGATGAGGATGAGGATGAGGAGGAACCTCAAAATAGAAAGAAGAATGCTAAGAAAAAGGCAACTAAAGTTAGTAACAAAAAAAGAAAGAAAAAGATTGACAGTGAGGATGAAGAGGAGGAAGATGAGGATGAGGACGAGGAAGACGACAAGGAGGATGAGGAGGAAGATGGAAATACTGACGAAGACGATGGAGAAGAAGAGGATGATGAAGACGACGAGGAGGAGGACAAGGTGGAAGAACCACCACCACCCCCACCGCCGCCCCAGCTCAGGAGGAGCAATAGGAAAAGATGAATGCTTCATAGGATGCATGATATTTATTTTTATTATAGCAAAACTTGTATTGTTAGGCTGTCATATTTATTTGAAACAACATGCCTGCACGTTCTTGTCATACTGTGGTAATAAACTTACATGTGCTGAGACACCATATATGCTTGATTAAGTTACAGCTGGTACTGTAATTTATGAATGTATTGTTCAGTTACTGTATGTGTAGCAACCGAAGTTCAAGGTGCATGTGGCAGAAAGTTCAACTGAGAATTAAAGGGAAGTTCAAGTGTTCTGATAAGCAAAGTACAGCTGTATCAAACTAGAATTACAGATTTACATAGTAGTTCAACCTGCATAAGCAAATAAGTTCTGACGGCATCACATGACCAGTTTTGGTTTGACCACAGAAAGGCTAAATCAATGTTTGCCCCTCAAATATCTAACAAGTTCAACTATACAACCAGCTAAACTTCAGATCTAGGAAAGAGAAGTTCAGTCGTAATACAGCAGTAAGTTCAACATTAAACATCGGAAAAGTTCAAGTTATAACACTTGAAATATAGCGCACAGTGAGAAGTACAGGATTCAAAGACTGGCAGTTCAATCACATTTCAGAACAAACGAAATACAATGAAACTAGAATCCTGCAGTAATAAACTTAAATTATTACATCACTTTAAATATTACAAGACCTGAATAATAAATTATGGGAATAAAAACCTAAATTATTCGAATGGAAATCTTAAAAATAATTCCAAAGGAAACTACTATGTTTTCTTCACCAATCCCTAGCCCCCTTCTTCTCTGAATTTTTGAAAAGGGAGAAGAAACCCCTCTCAAACTTATCCAATCGCCTGTACACCTCATAGGTTGCATATGCGTCTCTAGCAGCATATTCCAAGTGCTTCGGCGGGAGAGGCACATTAACCCACATGGAATGCTCTTTCCTTCCAAACCCATCCTTCATCTCCAAGTACCAAGGATCTATGACAGCTGCAGCAACATCCTTGAGTCCCTGTGTGCGCTTCTTTGTGTTGTCCGGGTCTCTCCATATTTGCTGGATGTCCTTCAAATTATGGCAATACAGATCCGAACGACTAAGCATTCTACGGTCTTCAAGAATGTCAAACCCAGCAAAAACATACCTAGAACCCCAAAGAAAATGATAAAGGGGAATGCAGTCCTCATCGGCATGGCAAATGTGGTACACCAAGACATCAGTACCAACACAAAGCTGGATGACGGCGGCCTTCTTAGGGCTCAAGTAGAAATCATGAAGTTTGGTATACTCAATGTCGAGACCAACTATCTTCTGCTTGGAAAGATCAAGGATAGCTTCAACCTTCGAGATCCATTCAGCAACACTTGAAGCCATGTTCGTGTACAGAACATTCATCGTGGTGGTGCCATGGAGGGGAATGGTGGACTCTTCAGAGAAAGGGGCGATGGGAGTAGGTGGTGATGGGATAAAATCTGTCATGATAACAGGGGGGCGGCAGGAGAGAAGAGGGAGGAGGTCGGGAGTAGCTAGAATAGAAGAATGACATCGAAGAAGGTCAGCCCACGCAAATATATAGTGGGAGTAACAACCAAGGAAGAACAAAACTATCTTTGTGCGCCAGTTATACTTATCTTTACCACCCGCACGTTTAAAAGAAACAAACAGCCCACGGGAAATGGTGGAAATTCTATCCATTCGCCGCAAAAAACGAGCGAGATAACAAACAACGTCGAAGAAGTTCAGGCGTCAAAAACCGTAAGTGCAACCTTATAATACGAGTCAGTTCAGGATGGCATATCGAAGAAGTTCAGGAAAATCTTCAGCACAAGATATGCTTCAACTAGTTGATTCCAACAAAACGAGCAATATATCCGCCCGTTCAAACTATACTTATCCTGACCCCATGCGTCGAACAGAAAAAAAAAACAAATGCGTGAGAAAGGGATGGGAGGTTTATCCTAACACATTTGACTAGGGAAAAGTAACAAACACCTGCCTACATAAACGCGTCAGTTCAACCAGGCGAACAGTAGAAGTACAACATCGCTAAACAATTAAGTTCAGGTATAATAGATACCAGGAACAACAATACTTTAGAAAATATAAGTTGTGCACATGACAATTAGAAAGTTAACGTAAAATAACAAACCGAAAACCAGGACAGAAGTTGAATTTGGCCAATTAACCCATCCATCTAAACAATAAGCATTTTACCTGAGAAGTTCAACGGTCAAACTGGTGTAAGTTCAACACCAAAGTCTTAATAAGTTCAGGTATGCATAGGAAACGAAAAGCATGTTACAAGATAAGTTCAACATGCCGCTTTTGTGGTACTTATAGGAAACAAAAACCATATTAACAGAGAAGTTCAACATGCATACTCGTGTAAGTTCTTCACCAATCATAATAAGTTCAGGTACGTATAGCAAACAACATAAGTACAAATAACCCAACAATTAGGTACTGGTTCCAAACTACAATTACAATCTTTCAATTAAACACAATCTGCAGATAGCAATCTGTGCAGATCGTATCAACCATCTACTCCCTCTACTCCAAGCCTGGTTAAAGTCCTAAGCAGATCTTCTTCTTGCGAGGACGGATCACAATCAGGAGCCAGGCACTGAATCTCCTCTGGAAGGTCATCGACATGTATTGTGTTGTTGTTGTGGAAAAGGAGTCTGTACAGGTGCTCGGCCTTTCAGTCATCGCAACGAGGCTACAAACAGACAAAAATTGTCATTAAATCAGTCAGATTAAATAAAATGGATTGTGCCAAAGATAAGTTTTGTGATTAAAAACATACATCCTGAGTTGCGATATGCTCAACAAATGATTCACCATCAAAAGTCCGAGCAAACTGCAAGACGTAGTAGCCACATTCATTGAAGCCCTGTTTAGGAGTAACCACATAATTTGGCTTTGATGCCTTTGCTGTCCAATCCGGATGACCGCTTTTCGCGTACGCTTCTTTTCCGTACACAGCTTCCATGACCATTACCATCCTTGTGCACTGTTATAAAATCAGAATTAAGAAAAATAAGTTAGGAAAGTTAAGGTAGACATGCGCAAACAACAAATGGCAAACAAAACAATGGCACGCAGCAAAATAAACTCACAATCTCTTTTATATGGGCAGAGTGGAAGACACTCCTAGTAAGTGTATTCTTTCCTTTCTTTCCCTTCGGCCATGCCTTTGAATCAAGAACATCGAAGGTACCCCTCCGCTTGTTCATAACGTACAGCACATAGTGTTGCTGCTTGATCCCAGGAATAGGTTTGCACGAAGGCATAAGTATCTGCAACGGCATGAAATATTTCTATTGTCACGGCATGAAATCTCTAGAGAACAAACAAATGCTTACAGCATTAATAAGAAAAGTAGATGGAGTTGTCTCACCAAATCAGACTTCAAGAGATCCTCTTCTGGCCTCATCATGATCTTGAATTGTTTGACAGCTGAATCGAGATCAAAAGCCTTACCAGAAGACATATGATCTATTCCCAAAACATACTGCACAAGATAAAAAAGAAAATGAAAGACGTAAACACAGTATTTAATGCATTAGGTACATAGAAGTTCAACAACAAACTGCAAGAAAGTTCAACATGATCAGATAATAAGTTCAACACATAAAATTTCATGGAAGCTCGTCTTACTAAACTGGAAAAATCCAGGAACGAAAACTTGAGAAGGGATGATAAATAAAATAAGTCCAATGTAAGAACAGGGGAAGTTCAGCTATGCATGAAATGTAAGTGCAGTAATTAAGTAAAACTGATAAAATAACGAGTTTATGTGTCGTTACCGTCAGAAAGTATGGACTAAGCAGGACACGAGACCCGGAAGAAAAAACATGATTCACAGTGGGATCAGATTTCCACTGGCTGATAACAAAATCCATCATCTCTCCCTCAAACTCGCCCAGATCATCAAAAGCAGATGACAAGTCTTTGCCGCTCAGTTCAGACACAAGATCATCCCCTACACTGTCTGTCCCATGTTTGAATCTACAGAAGATTTTCCTGCATAAAGAAAGTTTGTTGAATACAAAAAACAGCCAACAAAAAACAACAGTAATCTAATTGCAAACAACAGCTAGGAAGTTCAAAGTACTCACTCTTTATACTTATCCCTAAAATGCTTGCTGAGCATAAATTCCCTAAGAATCTTTGCATTTCGGAGATACCGAAATTCACCAGGCGGTCTAAGCGACTCAGCAGGGCCAGTCAACCTTTTAGATTTCTTAGGTGCCCTCTGGTTAGACAAGACATTGTCGGACATCATAGCAGGATCCTTCTGAGTTTTTGCACCACATTTCCTCTTGCCAGCAGCTACTTTCTTTCCTGACCGTGTTACCGGTGTGACAAAGTCATCCGTGTCAGTTGAAACAGAGATCGATTCGATATCAGCAGAGTTTCCAAGTTTCTTCATAGCAGGCATGCTGCAATAAGCTGCCTTGCCCTTAACGCTTTTGACAGGAGCTGCCCCTTGTGGATTAGGCTGCTCCTGGCTGCTAATGTTCACAATTTCGTAAACGTCAGCAGCTGGCTGATACATCTGGGTCTCGAAAAGTCTGAAAGTCTCATCCGAGCCATCCATATAATCCCCTGCAGCCATCGGAAGCAGTTCATGCATACAGTTGAAAGAAGTGCACAAAAAGGGCAGTACATACAAGAACAAAAGAGCAGGCGTAAAATACCTGGATGGAAACCAAATAACTTCACAAAATCTATATCAAATTTACCGGACATAGCCCAGGTAAAAAGAGTATATTTCTTCACGTTCAGAATGTCCTTGCACGTAAAGTCTGTATGACACTCGCCATCCCATGAACCCGTGAATGTAAGCATGAAGAAACCGCAATCACGCCTGCGAGAACCAAAATCAATTAAGCAGAAGGGAAGTTCAAGCATGAACTTAAAAAGGTACAAGTTAAAAAAAGAGGAATAGCTCAGCAAGTTCAAGCAGAGAGGAAAATTATAGCTAGCACATGGAAAGGCAGTTCAATATAGTAAGGAAAGGCAGTTCAAGAGAGCACAAGCTAACAGAAAGTAAAGGCAGTTCAATATAGTAAGCAAAGGCAGTTCAAGGTAGAACAAGCTAACATAAGGTAAAGGCAGTTTAAGCAAGACAGAAAGTTCAAGGTAGCACAAAATAAAGGCAGTTGAACTAGATAAGTACAACATATAAAGATAGAACAGTTCATCTCTAAAACACAGGTATGTTCAAGGAGCTAAAGGTAAACAGACTAACCCATTGTCCTGTTTTGGTACACCCATGTAATGCGTAGCGAAAGTGTCAAGACTAGGAGGTGTAGGAGGGATTTCCATATCAACACTACAATCACTCCACAGGATCCTGATGTGTTTGACCATTTGATTAAAAATATCCCAACCAGCCTGATCTTCAACTCCAAACAGAGAGTCAAGGTACTGGAAACATTGCGTCTTCAAATTAAGGCAGACCGTAACCCAGTGCCCGATGGCATCCTTCTCTTTTATTGGCGGGGGGTCAAAAGTAGGAAACATAACCTACAAGTGAGAAAATATACATAGAATAGAGAATCAGACATGACATATAAGAATGGACAAAAATAACAATGGTACAAAAACAAATACACTTACAAGATCATGCTTGTCAATGTTAGAATTTTTAAACCACTTCCTCACAGATTTATCAATGTCTCCCTTATAAACTTTACTCTACATTTAATAAAAACAAAAACGATCAGAATTTACAAAGAGAAACAATAAAAAGGACAAAAAACAATAGAACTAAATCTTACAGCGACCCAGTATGGCACAATGAGCTTGTCTGAACCAGCATACTTCTGCCCTAGGAGGTAGATGCCAACTGAAGCTGGACCAGTTCCAAGCATACCACGAGGGCTAAATGACTTGGCAATTTGCCCCACAGTACAACTGATGACTTCATCATTGTCAAACATCATTTCCTTCCTGCATTGTTCCAAAAAAGCTCTAGTTAATACAGAACAAAGAACAACCCATGCAAAAACGTAATAAAACATATAAGAAGGGCTGTTTAAATGCGACACATGAAAAATAATATGGAAACATACCCTATGGTCGTATTTTCCCTGACACGAGTAACCGCTGAATAGAACTTCTCAATTACATCTGGAAGTTTAATCTGAGAACCTGGGTATTCCAAACCTGTATAAAAAATTGTGGACAGATGATGAGAAGTTCAAGAGGACACAGTAAAAAGTTCAACAGCACGTACAGGGAAGTTCAGTCCACAAAACAAAGATGTACATAACATTCTTAATACCTATGCGGGAAGTTCAACCTCTCAGAACTGTAAGTTCAACATGAGGTAACGTTGCCAGCAAACAACACAACTTACGCATACCAAATACACTAAACCAGATCCCATGAAAAACGGTTGTTCCACATCACAAAACTTTAAGAAAAATACTCATCGGAAACTAAACCAGAACACAAAAGGTGAACTGGAATATATATAGCGTGCATGCATACATAAAATGATCCGGTAACAACATACATACTATAAATTGATTTACATTACCATTCCCACCCCACACACAGTACAGCACCCCAAATATCACAGCTAAACACATAATAAGATTGACCAGATTAAGAAGGTGGACTTGATAGAGTCTTGCCTAAATCTTGCGTAGTGCTTGGCGCGTTCATTTCTTCAACTTTGTCTGTTCCTTGAGATGTTCCAATGGCACCAGCTTCTCCAATGTCAACATTTTTGGTCTCAACAGAATCAAATAAGGTAGAAGCTGAGACAAAAACACCTAGATCAGCTGAAGGTGGTGCAACAGCTTCATCAGGGATAGCAGAACGTTCAACACCATCATCAGCTGCAGCAGCACATCGCTGAGAATCATGTCCAGCATGATCTTCAGCACCAACAGGAGCATCTTCTAAGATATCATCACCAGCAGCATCAGAAGAAGCATGAGAAACTTCACCAACTTTATCTTCTACTGCACCTTCAGGAATGGGCGCCTCTGCCATGAATGCATCTCCACAAGACATATCTGGAGCACCTGGACGAGAAGAAGTTTCATCGAAAGCGGCAACGTCGTCTGCCTTGTCATGAACATGCAAATCAGATACTGTCTTGTCGCTGTCAGACTTGTTATCCTGCCCTAGAGGAATAATAGGGGAAGGATGTGGCTGATCCGCACCTAAATTAGATGTAGATTTCAATCCTCCATCAACATTACCCTGCGTGATAACAGAAAATGCTAAATTATATACAGCGGATAAGAGCATTTCAACTATCACAACAGGTTCAGTTCAACATTGCATGAAAGGTCAAAAAGCTAAGTAATTTCATCATAAGTAAACCAAAGGTAGTTCCAACAGAAAAACCAAGGGCACATCATGTAAAACACAAAAGGATAACTAAAAAGCCATACATTATGGGCAGTTCAACAGTAAAACTAAAACCAGTACAAGGAATATACAACGGTAGGTAATAGCTGTACCATATGGGCAGTTCAACAAAATAATCAAACACAACAACATGACAGACACCAAGTCAGCGGGAAATGATAAGTTCAACAAGTAGCAAGTAAAGAAGTTCAACTGAAAGAAATGGTAAGTTCAACAGAACAAAAAAAGGAAGTTCAACTCACAGCATGAGTGGATGGAAAATCATCAACAATTGTATGATCTCCAGCAGCAGCACCAGAGGCAGCAACATTGGCAGCAGCACCCTTCTGATTCAGTTCACGAATAAAATTTAATGCCTCGTCTTCAAAAGGTTTGCACCGAATATCCTGGAGCTTCTTGATCATAGAAAGATTCATGCGGGCATGAGTGATGCTGTTACGAAGAATTTCAATACTAGAAGACTCCATAGTCAGTTCATCCCTAGCAGCTGCCTCATCAAATAAAAGTCCAGCAGGAAGAAACCCAGCTGTGTGGCTCAGTCTCGAACTAGTAGTTGGAAGAACAGCACACAAGTCAAGGGCCTTCAAAAGGGCTGCATCAAGATCTTTAAATCCAGAAACAACTTCATCAACAAAGCTTCCTTGACCACCAAGAGCTGATCCACTGGAGCTTCCTGCCAACACCTTCATACTGGGAGGAACATCCGCAAGAGAAGATAAGGAACTCCTCTTTAAAGGAGAGGAACGGACATTCATACAAACAGCTCTAGAGGGCTTCTGCAAATAAACAATATCACTTGTAGACTTCCACTGCAAAAAAAAAACAAAAAAACAAAGACACACACATTGAAAAAAGTTAGCTAACAACAAGAAAATTAATAAAAACACATGAAACACAATTAAAAACCATGCTTACCAGTAACTTGCCATACATCCAAGAAGAAGGAGTCTCATTGCCTGGTTTTATACAGTCTAGGTCTGCAAGCTTCCTAAAATTGACAGCGTTGAAATAAAGGATGCGAGGGACACGCTTATCAATAGGACTAAGCTTGGGATGAGCAATACAGTCAAGATACATCAGCAGAATAGCAATACCACAACCAGGGACAGCTCTCCAGTCAGAATTGGCTGCCTGCCAAGCAAAAACTGCTTTCCTGAGCTCATCACACATCAGCTGACACAAATCAACATCCTTAAGCTTGGTAACATCAAAATCCTTGACCATTGGTGCCTCCCTGGACACCCTAACAGAATAACCAGGGCACACAAACTTGTTGTAAAAGATGAGGCCAAAAACTTTCAAAGCCAAACCATCATTTGCTTCATCATTGACCAGTCTGGCCAGAATAGAGCGAAGATCTTTTGTTTCAAGCTGCTTCTTCCTTGGTAAACCTAGCTCAGCCTTCAAGTCCATCAAGTCATCTAGATATCCAATGTCACAAGGCCGAGGAGGGGTGTTTTTCCCACGAGGTATCCCAAACAGAAGCTCGATGCTATCGGCAGTTATCTGCAATTTCCTACTGCCATCGCTAAAATCAAGAGTCATCGTGACAGGGTCAATCTTGTACATCAGGAAGCAAATCAAACGACGGTTGATGTTAACATAGATTGAGAAGTCTTTGAGATGACCAAGACCGCCAGCCGCAAGCTGACTGGGGTGGCGGGGTTTCAGCAATTTGAGGCACAGGTGCAACTCCTTTAAAGAGCACCTCAACGTTGTATTGAACCTTCCTTCCGCATCATCACCGCCAGCAGCAGCATCTTTGCCGCCTCTCTTCCGCTTCTTAGAAACATAAACATCTGCATTCTGCATAATCACACACAAGGCAAAGAAAACAAAACAATTAACCACACAATTATAGCATAATCTAAGTAAATACAAGGAAGTTCAGGCAGAGCACCTAAGGCAGTACAAGATACACAACAAGAAAAGTTCACCAATGAAACAAATAGTTCAGTTAAATAAATGCAATACAAATATATTTTTTTCAACAAAAATAGGGCAGATCAACTAAGCATGCATGTACAAACATACATTCAAGACCAAGAAAGTTCAAGCAAAATAGTTCATCATGAAAAACTCAAAAAAAAGTAGAGTCCATGGCTGTATAGCAATAGCAAGAGTAAGGGAAGTTCAACCTAATATCAAATAGAAGTTCAAGCTTAACTTAAAGGGAAGTTCAACCAACAATTAAAGGAAAGCACATCACTTACCAAATGCAGTTCAGTAATTCCATTATAAATAACAGGAAAGTTCAACTACACTATGTAAAACAGTTTAACATGAACTTTAATAGACAAGTTCAACTACATTGAAAGAAACTAGTTCTAAGCTATTTGAGTTCAGATAAGCATACACCATGTATCAAATAAAATAAGATAATGGATATTTGACAAAGCTCACCTTAGTTAAATCTTCATCTTCATCCTTGTCATCCTCTTCAACATAGTCAGAATCTTTTGTAAACTTCACAACCTTTCCAACCTTTTTAGCAGGCTTTTTACCTTTTACATCAGCAACTTGCTTAGATCTGCTGACTGTCTTCTTCACCTTTCCAGTAACTTGCTTGCCCTTAACAGGGACCTTAGCCAAAGGAGCAGGATCGCAAGCAACAGCTGCCTTCATCAAACGAGAAGTAGGAGCAACTCTCTTTGCAGGCGAAGGGGAAGGGTCCTTGGCGCCAGCCAAACGAGGGCTTGAACGCTTTATCCCTGCTGCAGTAGATGAAGTTCCAGAAACACGAGGGCTCCTGCGTGGATTAGCCATAGATGACTCACTCTTCTTCCGGCTGGCTATCCTGGACTTCTTGACACAAGCTGGGGAATCACCGGCAGGAAAATCAGCGGAAGAGACAATAGCGCCGGAGATATCAGTTGCAAGGGCATCACCTTCACTGATACCAGCATTAGGGGCTTCAGCATCCGGCAGGCAATCACCCTCAGGGACAACAGAAGGTAAATCAGCAGCTAACTTCGACCTGCGCTCTCTGGCGCGCTGAATCTTTGATAAAATGTGATCATCGTAAGCTGCTAACTGAAAAGGAACATCCTGCGTCTGTGTAACTTGTTCTGAACCATCAACAGACTGCGACTGCGACTCAGACAACTCCAACAAATCATCACTTCCAAATTCTTGTTGAACAGAAGCAACAACACGATAAATATTAGTGTCAGCGTCATCTGCATACAAAAAAACAAAGATAATTAGTCCTAAACTAAAAGTAAACAAAATAGAAGGGAACAATAACAACAATAAGAGCAAAATAACAACCTGAAGCATCGATGTCGTCACTATCTTGGCCATGAGTTATAGATTGAATCACAGGAGCCACAGTGTTAGAGGGTGAGTTCTGCTCAATAGGGGCTGCATCTGCCACATTTGTAGATGTGTTGGCAGCAGCAACCACAGTGTTAGAGGGTGAATTAGCCTCATTAGAGGCTGCATCTGCCACATTTGCAGTCGTGTTGGCAGCAGCAACCCCAGCTTTAGAAGGTGAATTAGCCTCATTAGAGGCTGCATCTGCCACATTTGTAGTGGTGTTGGCAGCAGCAACTTCTTCAGATGAAACCACTGCAACCATAATAATAATAAAAAGGTTATAACGCAAACAATACAGATTGCATCTGCTAAAACCACAAAAAGTTCAACATGACTACCACTAAAAGTTCATGTACATATGCTAAATAACACAAACAAGTATAGACAAGAAATTTAAACAACACAAAACAAAAATTCACACACTACAAATACAACATATGCAAAAAGTTCAACCATTCACAGTAATAAGTGCAAAGAACAACTAAACATGGAATTACAGTAGAACAAACTAACAGAAATTCAGTTAAATTCACATAGTACACATATGCAAAAAGTTCAACCATTCACACTATTAAGTGCAAGTAACCCTAAACAACGACATTACTGTTAAACAAAGTAACAGAAATTCTGATAAATTCACACATTACACATATACAATAAGTTCAACCATTCACAGTATTAAGTGCAAGTAACACTAAACATGGAATTACTGTAAAACAAACTAACAGAAATTCAGTACACATACTGCATTAGCAGTTCAACTGCAACATTAAAACAGTTGAATATTTCAATCAACATTGACAGCAAGAACAAATGATAACCAATTGCAAGCATGTAAATTATGACAAGTCAAAAAATTACTGAGTTAAAACAGAGATTATAAGCAAAATTTAGCAGGTTAAAACTACAGAAACACCAAACTAGTTTGAATCAGTAGTTTAGACAGAAAGAAACTAAGAACAACTAACAAAACAAAAAGGGGATCGCACAGAATAGATGCAAAATTAAAGCATGATTACAGCCTAATTACCTTCCGGATTTTCAGGGACAGCACGAGGAGATGTTGGAGCACTAGCCATCCAGAAATAACTCTGGAAAACGGAAATCAACACCAGGAACACGAACCCTAGATCCGCCCCACAATCTGATTAAAATAGAGAAATCTAGGGTTAAATCAGGGAGAATACGGAGGGGGGAACTAAAACGAGCACGAAAAAACATTCAGTAGCACGAGGATAGCGCCGGGGCGGTGACGGAGACGACCATTACCAAAGCCGATGAAGCATCGGGTGCACGGCCGCAGGGAGAAGCAAGTACTGGCGGAGAAGGAAACAGAGAAGAGAAGAGGAAGGAATGGAAACTGACCGCAGAAATAGCGCGGAGATGGTCGGCGGTTGCCAAGCACGGCAGTTCCTCGATGGCAGCAGTTGCCGATGGAATCGCTGGAGCGGTTTCATCGCCACAGAGAAGAAGAAGAACGTGGCGGAGAGGTTAGCACGAGGGGAGAGAGGTGGTTCTGCGTGGGGAGAGAGAGAGAGAGAGAGGGGAAACGTGATGGACGAATACAGACAACCAACCGTAAATAGTGGGACCACAGTGAAAAGTTTTAAAAAGGTAAGGGAAGTTCAAGCGAGACTATACGAACAGTTCAAATATATAAAAAACAGTACAAGAAGGATCACTACTTCCCATACTTCTCTAAAATGTAACTTCCCATAGAATTAATTTATATTCCTTTTACATTTTATCATACACTAGATTTAATTGTACCAAAAAATAATGGGTACCACCAAGCCAACGTTTATGCGTCGTTCACTCACAGACCAATTAAACGACGCTAGCGCGTCGTCGACGAAACGACGCTAGCGCGTCGTCGACGACACGACGCTAGCGCGTCGTGCACTTCTAAAATAACTTTATATCGTACTAACATAATATATAATATAAGCTCTCTTATGGAGCCAAATAAATAATATGGTTACATAATACCCCCCCCTTCACCCCCAACCCTAAGTTAGAATGAACATACGTAAATTTTTTTTTGACGCTACGGCTCGGCTTCACCACCCGTCGACGCTTCCGCGTCGTACGGGTGGCAAAACCTCGTAGCGTTGTTAGGGTACCTAGAATTCATTAGCCGTTGACGCTAACGCGTCAACGGTAATGAATTCTAGGTACCCTAACACCGTAGGCTACCGCATCATTTTCAATAAACATATCGTATCATAAAACAAACAAAATATTAAGGTCCGGAATCCGGATAAGTTCAACTTTTAAACAGAAAGAAGTTCAGGTACTTGATCAACGTAAGTTCAGCAATGCATTCAGGAAACGTTCATGTACTGCATACTGCTCAATTTAAAAGTACGAACTTAATAAATTACAAGAAGTTCAACTGTAATACCAAAAAGGGTTCACGTTAAAGGTCTAAGAAGTTCATGGATGCGTATGTAAGAAGTTCAACATGTTATGCACGCAGTAAAAAACCACATCACTATTCTACATTATAAGATGAAATAAAGAAATAGAAGTTCAACTTTACTGAGTAATAAGTTCAGCTATGGGATACAGAAAAGTTCATCACTGGGGTTTAAAGCAGTTTAACTAGATCTATTCAAAGGATAAGTATACAGAATTACGTTTCATTAAAAATTCCAAGAAGTTCAACTTATAACATTACAGTAGTTCAGCTGTAGGGAACTGATAAGTTCGGGATGGTATTTCCGAACAGTTCATCACGCTATGTACACATAACATGTACATAGCGTTGCCATATATTCTTATAAAAGGGCGGCAGTTCAACTGTTATATCCAGAACAGTCCAACAACAAGATATATACAGTTCATGAATGAGTCTATAAGAAGTTCAACAAGTTCTGTACGCAGATCAAGTCCGCGTAGTTCTCGGCTTTTAAAATTACATAGCAGTTCGACTCGTATCATACAAGAAGTTCACCTTTGTAAGAAAACAAGTGCAAGTAAATATCCATGAAAAGTTCAACATGCTCTGTACGCATACTACTCTGCGCACTTGTATTATCAATCAGAAGACATAAAATGAGGATCAAAATGTATCAAACAAAGTAATTAAAACAAAATTACGAGCATTTGCGATATAAATCAACACACTACGATTAAAGGATAAGAGGAAAATCAAATCACATCGCCGCGACAAGCTCCCGCCGAAGAAGACCGCCCGTCCACGATAAATTGGCACATCGGGAAATCGCTTGAAACCAAATCAGCGCAACAATTCGACTTCCACAAGTATCCTAGTACATATACGAATACCATACAACATCCAATTGAAAGAAAAACCGATCAGAGGCGAAAAATGCGACAGAGTATGCCGCAGCGGCGCCGCGGGGACATCGGATCCAAATCTCCAGTTCATATGAAAAATTACACAATCACGATAGGTAAATACTCAAATTCGACAATAATTAATGATTCGGGAAACAAAATTTGAACGATAACAATCATCAGAACCAAATTACGACGAACGGACGAACCACCGTGAAAACCGACGAGCACGATCCCAACGCCGGAAACATATCTGGACATGATCGACCGGACAGTGATGTACGCAACCGTAAAGCGTTGAACTAGATGCTATAAAACGAGTAAAAACAACATAAACGAACGCGGCTACACAGATCAATCGAGTAAAAACAGCCGCAGCACGCACATATACGGGCAGTTCAACTAAGTTCAACGTAATGATCTGGAGAAGTTCAACCGCGGGTTCAAGAAAGTTCAGAATCGGTTGTAGATCCTTATTCTACAACCGGTTGTAGAATAGCTGGGCTATATATATATATATATAAACTGACAAAACATCCTTAAATCTCACGCTCCTCGGACTCAACACTCAAAATAAGTAACCAGGTCGAATACCCGAGATAAGGAACAAGTTCACCAAGTTCAGTGCCAATCAAATTATGTTTGCGCCTCCAAACACCAGTTTGAAGACAACCGATAAGGAATTACTGATCTAAACTTTAATCCCTTAGACTACTTCCTCTCTTTGCACTAAGTTGCAGTGTTCTTTTGAGTTTTCTTGCCGTCTGCCACAATTTGGCCTTTCTTTCTTGTTTCACAGAACCACCAAGAGTGGTGTTTAGAGTTTCTTCTATTCTCCATGATCACATCATTTTATGCAAGGCTATATAGCAAAAATGCTAAAAAACTGTTTGAGCAGAGAGATTTGGATCACTAGGTCTCTCCCTTGGAGCAGTAAGACCCGGAGCTTAAAAGACCCCTCGTGTCGCTAATCCTAGAGACATGGAGGGGGAGGGGGAGGCACCGCTGGCCTCGAGGCCCTCCATCAACACCCTGTCTCTCTTTGTCCCTAACATCCTGTGACGGAGGCACCCCAGCGATGGCGAAGGCCGAGAGCTTAGGACCCACCCATGGCCTAGATGGATGTGGGCGGGTTTGCGGTTCTAGGACGCATGGTTGTAGGCTGGCACAGTGGTGTTTGACATCGTCATTAGTTGGGAAACGTGGTGGTGCCAGTGGCCAGACATACAGTAGCAGGTGATGTCTACGCACTTCTATTCTTGTAGACACTTGTTGGGCCTCCAAGTGCAGAGGTTTGTAGAATAGCAGCAAGTTTCCCTTAAGTGGATCACCCAAGGTTTATCGAACTCAGGGAGGAAGAGGTCAAAGCTATCCCTCTCAAACAAACCTGCAATTACGATACAGAAAGTCTCTTGTGTCCCCAACACACCCAATACACTTGTCAGATGTATAGGTGCACTAGTTCGGCGAAGAGATAGTGAAATACAAGTAGTAGTGATGATTATAAGTAGCAAACGTGATGTGAAATAAATATCACTGCGAGCAAACAAGTAACAAAACAGCAAGTAAACGGTGTGCAAAGCTTGGAAACAAGGCCTAGGGATCATACTTTCACTAGTGGACACACTCCCAACAATATAACATGAATGAACAAATAAATAACTTCTCTCCACTATGGTACTATGAATTACTCTCCTATTGAATAACACTAATCATTGCGTAGTGGCTACAGAAGCACCCCTTAAAGTTCATCAAGTACTTGACAAACACCACTCATAGAGATATCCAAATCAGATCACAACTCAAGATAGAAATCATTGCAACTTAGACCAAGTACTAACACGGTGCACACACTGTCAACATTACACCATGAAAGGAGGAATAGATCACTCAATACTATCATAGTAATAATTACTCTCATAATCCACAAGAGATCACGATCATAGCCTAAACCAAGTACCACCACGATGCACGCACTGTCACCGTTACACCATGGCAGGAGGAATAGATTACTTTAATAACATCACTAGAGTACACTATAATAATTAAGCATAGGAGTAGCATAATATCTGAATAATAACATCTACTTGTTCAACATGATACAAAGCTCACGATCACATAAAGATCACATCATGGGAGAGAGAGGTGAACCACATAGCTACCGGTAGAGCCCTCAGCCCCGGGGATGAACTACTCCCTCCTCATCATAGGAGACAACAAGGTTGATGGAGATGGCGGTGAGGTCGATGGAGACGGCGGAGACGGCGATGGAGACCGATGGAGATGGCTCCGGGGGCACTTCCCCGTCCCGGCAGGGTGCCGGAACAGAGACTTCTGTCCCCCGAAATTCGTCGGTGGCGGCGGTGGAACTGCGGAACTCTTTCTGGAAAATTGCCGACCCCCCTAGGGTTTTCCGTCCTGAGGCTTTATATAGGCGAAGGGGCGTCGTCAGAGGTGGGACCAGGCGCCCTCACACATGGCTGGCGCGGCCAGGGGCCTGGCCGTGCCACCCATGCATGTGGGGCCCTGGTGGCCCCCCTCCGACTCTTCTTCAGATCTCTGGAAGCTTCCGGGTAAAATAAGACTTCAGGATGTGGTTTCGTCCAATTCCGAGAATATTTCCTGTGTATCACTCTGAAACACAAAAACAGCAGAAAACAGGGAACTGACATTGTGGCACTTGTTAATAGGTTAGTTCCGGAAAATGCATAAAAGTGCCACGAAGTGTAACGAAACATCGGGTAAATGGTGTAAAAACAAGCATGGAGCATCAAAAATTATAGATACGTTTGAGACGTATCAGCATCCCCAAGCTTAACTCCTGCTCGTCCTCGAGTAGGTAAGTGATAACAAAGAATAATTTTTGAGGTGACATGCACCTACACAATCTTGATCATATATGTAAGCATTTGTGAGCTGGGATCATAAGAACTTAAAACATGGGCATGAAGATATAATCATGACAATAAGAACTTAGCAACCATGTTGTAAACATGCAAATGAACTCAAACAAAAGATCATGAAAATGAAAAAATGAAAGTCAAACGTGTGTTCAAATCATAAGGAAAAACATACAAATGGTTTTCAGCTTGTCCTTCAAAGAGAGCAAAACATAAATGCATAGGACACCTTCAAGTTTAAGAGGGCGACTAGATACAAATAATTTAAGAACAAGTGAAACCAACAATATGAATCAATCAATGAATTTTGGGACAATGCATATCACACTAAGAATGACAACTATGCTCTATTAATGGTGCATAAAGGTAGAAGGTGGTGACTCAACATAAAAGTAAAAGAAAGGCCCTTCGCAGAGGGAAGCAGTGATTAAACATGTGCTAGAGCTTTTCATTTGTAAAACAGAGAGATAAAAATTGGTTTTGAGAAGTGGTTGTCTTTGTCAACGACTGGCAATGGGGTTCTTACTATCTTCCATACAAAAATGAAGCAAGTTTTTGAGAGAGAGATTGGCACTTTTGTGCTCTTTTTATAAAGCTTGGCACTCCTCCCCACCTTTTTTCCTTCCTCAAACCATGGCTAACCGATTCCATCGGGTGCCCACCAACATTCACATTCCATGGAGGAGTGCTTTTTTTTCTTTTTGGAATAAGCAATATGGAAGATAGCAAATCCGACCACTACGTCCCCATGAGCTAAAAACAGTGTCACAAAACGAGAAGTATTTTGAAGGTTTTGAAAGGTAGCACATGAAAATTTACTTGGAATGGCTTGAAAATACCATGCATAGGAATTTATAGTGGACACAATGGCAAACTTGGTTTCTAGGAGTTGGATGCACGAGTAGAGCTCATACTCAGTACAAGGCGAGGGCTAGCAAAAGACTGGGAGCGACCAACTAAGAGAGCAATAATGGCCATAATCATGCAAAGCGACATTAAAAGAAGCATAAGATGGCATCAAAAGTCAAAAACTAATGATCATGAAGGCTATTGGCGACTTTGTAAGAGTCTAACATGTGTGAGCATGCGCCAAGTCAACCCAAATAAAGCATCAAGGAGAAAACCAAAATAATGCTTCCATACAATAAAAACAACGCATGATTTTTTCAAAGGCTCATTAAGCAATCTCAGTTATTTGAGACAAGTCATGCTACAGCAAAACCACTAAGCATACTATTAAAAAGACATCAAGCATGACATGAAAAAGCCTAAGCCGCAGTCTACACAAGCTCCTTCTTGTACCACTATTTTGCACAAAGCTTTTTCTCTTTTCCAACACCATTTGAAATTTTTAAAGACACCTCTTTTGATGAAAACCAATAAAGATCAGAGGCAAAAATACACCTTGATGAAAAGATATGACAAGGTCTGAATGCATATCAAGGCGAAAACGAAAACCAAAAGCAGTAGCAGAAAAAGAAGAACGCTCGATTTTTAATAAGAGTGAAAACTAGAGCGTTCGTGGCAAATGAAAAGCAAGGCAACTTCTCCAAAAGAAATTTGTTGGGGTCCAACCATTTATTGCAGCAAACAAACAAACTAAACCAACTAAGAAAACTAAAACAACTGACGCTCCAAGAAAAACACATAGTGCATGAAGCAATAAAAATATAGTGTTTTGAAAGGTGACCTGATTTTTGCCGATGAAGAAGGGGTGCCTCGGGGGCATCCCCAAGCTTTGACGCTTGTACTTCTTGGATATTTCTTGGGGTGATGCATGGGCATCCCCAAGCTTGAGGTTTTGTCCATTCTTCAGCTCATCTCATCATTCTCCAATCCCTACACTTGAAAACTTCCTTCATACAAAACTAAACACAATTCTATTAGCAACATTAGTGCAAGCATAACATATAATCAATCCTCTATTTGCTTCAGGTTTCAACTCAAAACCACCACATATATAGCAAATACTACTGTAGCAACCTCCCCAAAAGTTCCGTGATCAAAAGAACTCAAAAGAAAGCGATAAAGTGGCAAACACAAATATTGGCAGAAATCTGTCAAAACTGAACAGCTGACAAAGGTCGAATTTTTGAGGGATTTTTTGTTGCTCAAATAAAAAAGTGTTCAACTAACAAAACTTTGGATACAACCTGGGGCATATGCACAAGAAATCGCAGGTCCAAAAGATAAACATAGAATTTTCACGAATTTTTATGGTGCAGCACCGAAAACAGTTTCAGGACAGCAACATCCCCAAATCTTTACCTCACTCGAATTAGAGGCTTCTCTTGGCACAAAAACGAAATAAACAAGATAAGGAGAGGTCATTACAGTAGTAATGACTTCCAAGACTCAAATAAAAGAAAAAGTACTGAAAAGAAAACATTGGGTTATCTCCCAAGAGTGCTTTTCTTTAACGCCTTTGAGCTAGGCGCAATAATTTGCAAAGATGCTCATGTGGGCGCCATATAAGAGCTTGAGGCAAAGGCGCCATATAGGAACTTAAAGCAAAAGAGAGCATCAAAAAGCAAGTGTGGAACACATTTAAATCTAAACCACTTCCTATGAAAAATAGTCTTGTAGAAAGACAAGTCATGAAAGCGCAAAGCAAAAAGCATAGGAAGGCAAAACAAGTACAACTTCAAGAATTGCAACATAAAGAGGGGAAACTCAATATTGTTGAGATCCATCAAACCATGTTTCCCTCTCTCATAATAACTTTCAGTAGCATCATGAATAGAATTAACAATATAACTATCACATAAAGCATCCCTATCATGAGCCACATGCATAAAAGGATTAATACTCCCCACATGAACAATAGTAGTACGAGCAGAATCAATAGAATAATTATTCTCATCACCATAATCATCAAAGACAGGAGGCATATTATAATCATAACTATTTTTCTCCTCAAAAGTAGGTGAATTGAAAACATTATACTCATCATCATAAACTAGAGGCTTAGTATCATCACAAGATAGAGAACTACTATGTCGCAAAGCATATTCATCAAACATATCATCATAAGAAGGAACATGGATAGCACTAATGGTACAACAATTATTAACCTTAGAATTGGTACCAAAAAGATTTTCAATATCAAAAGTAGAGTGCTTTTCCCAATCATGATCACTAACATAAGTAATAGGCATAGGAACATCGTCCCAATCAGAATTATCATAATCTATAGCAGGATCATAACGCTTAGGGGAAGATACCGTGTCCTCTCGCCTTTTACTCCTCTTCTTCTTCTTCTTCTTCTTCTTACTCTTCTTACTCTCTCCTTTAGGAGGGAGAGACTTAAAGGGCATATTCTCCACATGTTCTTTAGGAGGGAAAGGCATCTTCTCCACGTAATCTGGCTTGCTGACAGAAACAACAGAAGAAACTTTGGAGGATTCCTCCTCTCTATTAATAAGATCGAAACATCTATTAGTCCTATCATAGCTTGGCAAAACATCATGTTTAATAAGATCTTGTAAGTAAGTATTTTCGAGGCAATCTTTAGCACAATAGAGATGACAACCACGAAGGGTGCTATTAAGATCAACATCATTCATGTCTACCAAAGCAATCTTTCTAGATATCTCTTCACAATTCAAAAACAAAGTAAGCTCATCATACTAATTGAAAGTAATCTTATCATCACAATACAAATCTGCGGTACTCGTTCGATTAATTGGGCATTGAAAATTAAAGTGCCCCTTTTCACCGCAAAATTCACAAAGAAAAGGATAAAGCTCACAAACCCATTCACCAAGCACATCAAGATCCTTGAGCCACATACTGGTTTCTTCATTTGCGTGGGTGATGCAATAATCTTCCTTGTTGTAACTCTGTTCACAAGGTCTATGTACTCCACAAAAATTAACATGCTTATAAGAAATAGAACTTTTAGAAGTTTGAGCATGTTTATTGCAATCATCAATAACAATATCACTTTCTATGCAAGTGTCCTTAAAAGGTTCATGATACACGTCCCCATTTCCTTTAGGAACATTCATATGGGAAGCAAAGGCTTTAAAGCAATCAACCATAATTTGAGGATCAAGACCATATTTAGCACTAAGCTCTTGAAAATTAGCAGTTTCAGCGAAAGACTTAATGCAATCAAACTCGTAATTCATACCTGATCTTTTACCTTTGTCGCTATCCCAACCTTCAATATTGTTTTGAATTGTTTCAAGCAGACCCCACTTGGTGTCGACATCCTTGCTTGTGAAAGATCCATCAAAGCATGCATCTAGATAGTCCTTGTAATGTCCTGAAAGCCTTGCATAAAAATTATTATTAATAATATTACGGGGAAGATCATAAATATGACATTTATGCATTAGTAACTTCAATCTTCCCCACGCTTGGGAAATGCTTTCTCCCTCATGAGGCCAAAAGTTATATATCCGATTACGATCTTTATGAATTTCACTTGGAGGATAAAACTTGGAATAAAAGAGAGACATAATTTCCTACCATGCAATAGATGGACCATCTTCAAGCAGCCGATACCATTCCTCAGCTCTGCCTTTCAGTGACAAAGAGAATAGCTTCTTCTTAACTTGGTTCACTGAAATACCTGGACACTGGAACAACTCGCATAATTCATGTATAAAAAGCAAATGATCACCATGATGGACAGTTCCATCTCCTAAATAGCAGTTATTCTTAACATGATCAACAATTTTCATAGGTATTTTAAAAGGATGAGGAGCACAAGCATCATTAGAAACATCACATATGGGAGATAAAATATCATTAGAGCAAACTTTCTCCACTAAAGCTGGGGGACTAAAAATATCATACTTAACAAAACCAGCTTCCCCAAGCTTAGACTTTTCTATAGCATTAGCATTAACAGTATTCAAAGCATTCATACTAATAACATTGCTATGCGAAATAAGCTCAAAAGGATTTTCAATTTTCTCTTCAAATCTAAAATCAGGAAAAAGACTAAAGAACTCTTTGTTTTCCATTAAGCCTAATTAGTGAAAATAAAAACAAGAAACAAAAAGATGTAATTGCAGAATCTAAAGGAAATAACTCTGAGCACTCACACAGGAGGATGCGAGTACCTTTTACCTTACCTCCCCGGCAACGGCGCCAGAAAAGAGCTTGATGTCTACGCACTTCTATTCTTGTAGACACTTGTTGGGCCTCCAAGTGCAGAGGTTTGTAGAACAGCAGCAAGTTTCTCTTAAGTGGATCACCCAAGGTTTATCGAACTCAGGGAGGAAGAGGTCAAAGCTATCCCTCTCAAACAACCCTGCAATTACGATACAGAAAGTCTCTTGTGTCCCCAACACACCCAATACACTTGTCAGATGTATATGTGCACTAGTTCGGCGAAGAGATAGTGAAATACAAGTAGTAGTGATGATTATAAGTAGTAAATGTGATGTGAAATAAATATCGCTGCGAGCAAACAAGTAACAAAACAGCAAGTAAACGGTGTGCAAAGCTTGGAAACAAGGCCTAGGGATCATACTTTCACTAGTGGACACACTCCCAACAATATAACATGAATGAACAAATAAATAACTTCTCTCCACTATGGTACTCTGAATTACTCTCCTATTGAATAACACTAATCATTGCGTAGTGGCTACAGAAGAACCCCTTAAAGTTCATCAAGTACTTGACAAACACCACTCATAGAGATATCCAAATCAGATCACAACTCAAGATAGAAATCATTGCAACTTAGACCAAGTACTAACACGGTGCACACACTGTCAACATTACACCATGAAAGGAGGAATAGATCACTCAATACTATCATAGTAATAATTACTCTCATAATCCACAAGAGATCACGATCATAGCCTAAACCAAGTACCACCACGATGCACGCACTGTCACCGTTACACCATGGCAGGAGGAATAGATTACTTTAATAACATCACTAGAGTACACTATAATAATTAAGCATAGGAGTAGCATAATATCTGAATAATAACATCTACTTGTTCAACATGATACAAAGTTCACGATGACATAAAGATCACATCATGGGAGAGAGAGGTGAACCACATAGCTACCGGTAGAGCCCTCAGCCCCGGGGATGAACTACTCCCTGCTCATCATAGGAGACAGCAAGGTTGATGGAGATAGCGGTAAGGTCGATGGAGACGGCGGAGACGGCGATGGAGACCGATGGAGATGGCTCCGGGGGCACTTCCCCGTCCCGGCAGGGTGCCAGAACAGAGACTTCTGTCCCCCGAAATTTGTCGGTGGCGGCGGCGGAACTGCGGAACTCTTTCTGGAAAATTGCCGACCCCCCTAGGGTTTTCCGTCCTGAGGCTTTATATAGGCGAAGGGGCGTCGTCAGAGGTGGGACCAGGCGCCCTCACACATGGCTGGCACGGCCAGGGGCCTGGCCGCGCCACCCATGCATGTGGGGCCCTGGTGGCCCCCCTCCGACTCTTCTTCAGATCTCTGGAAGCTTCCGGGTAAAATAAGACTTCAGGATGTGGTTTCGTCCAATTCCGAGAATATTTCCTGTGTATCACTCTGAAACATAAAAACAGCAGAAAACAGGGAACTGGCACTGTGGCACTTGTTAATAGGTTAGTTCCGGAAAATGCATAAAAGTGCCACGAAATGTAACGAAACATCGGGTAAATGGTGTAAAAACAAGCATGGAGCATCAAAAATTATAGATACGTTTGAGACGTATCAGCAGGCTAGATCCTCACCTTCAAGCCCCCATTTGGCGACAGTTGTGGTGGTGATTAGCACCTTCTATTCCGATGACGGTATACCTAGCTCACCTATCGTTAGCGTTTTCCAAAACTGCAACTCCTTGCAAAAGAGGTGCTTTGGGGTTGATAGTTGAGCCAGAGCGTAATCCCTAAGTGAATTGATGACGGTGACGTCCGTAGATGCCATAACCTCCTTGGAGGCGTCATCATGGTGTTGCCCATGCTTCTCCACCTCGAGCTACCCTAGATCTGATTGTTGGATCAGGAGGTAGCGTGACGCACCTGTGTTGTTCCCTCCTTGGAGGCATCACATAGGTGTGGTTCGGGGAGTCCTAGACATGCCAATTGGAGTAGATGTTGGAAGCCGCTAAGAGTGTGGGCTTTCGGGGCGCTATGTACACCGTCATCGACACTTCTTGATCGACGCCTCCACTGGTTTGGTTTGGTCCCACAGCTCACTCCTGATCTTAGGGGCGGGTGGGTGGTGTGTTGTCTTGTGCTGTCCTAGAGTTGGAGTCACCTCCTAAAATTCCTTTTTTTAGTCGTGACACGGCCTAGAAGCACAATGTATCAACTCCCCGAGACGGCTCTAGGAGAGTTCTTATCGTTCAATTGGTGTGGGCGGTGTTGTAAAGCGTGTGGCCTCATGTAGCATGCTTGGCTTTGTACCGACCGTACGGCTTGGTCTCTTCCTCTATGAAATTTGATACACCTTCTAGGGGTGTATTCTAAAAAGGTCTCTTGTTTATAAAATGTTGACTTTTCACCATAGCTAAAGAAATGTGGGTCGATGAAGTTTTGATTAAGCGGCCTCTTACGTTCAAAAGAGAGATTTTTCACCACAACACGGACTGGTTACTGGATATTTTGGCCGAGAAAAAATCATTGTTGTACACACCATTCACAAGCATTCTACTACCTTTTTTGAATGACATGAGGCAAACTTGTTATTCAGTTCAAAAAGAAACACTGACACAAGCTGGGAAATGCTCTTAAAAGTTCACTTTGTAGCATATATAAATCACCTGTTTACACAAACCATCTAGAAACACTCAAAACAAGCTATTGCGAACTCATGGGAAATAGTATACATGCAAATACTCAAATGGGCTCCTATATCTTAAAAAATGACAACTCTTGGATGAGACATGTATCTCGTAGAGCTTTGATATGTAGTTTAAATTTGAAATTTGAACTAAGTAGCAAAACCTTTTATACAAAAGCGTACCCTCCATCCAAATGAAGGTACCGATGAGTGTACACGGGCGTGCTCCTCGCTCACAACTGATACGCACGGTTTAAAAAAAAAACAGTTAACCCACGTTGGTCACGGATGTGCACTCTGTGATGCTCTCCCCTGTCGTAGGGTAGCTACTGATGCTGCAGGTGACCACCGAGCTCGCCTTGATCTTGAACGTCCCCGCCACCACGGCCTTCCCGGCCACCGTCGTCCTCGTCTCGAACGGCAGCATCAGCGGCGGGTGCAACAGCGCGGCAGCCACTTCCTGGATGAAATCGGGCGTGTACGCCACCTTGTCCACCTGCAGTTCCACCGTCGCCGGGAGCGTCTGCGTCGTCCGAGCGCCAACCTCCCCGGCGAGCATCACCGACTGCCCCACGACCAGGCCGTGGTAGTGCAGCTCCGTCACCACGTCGCCGTAGCGGAACGACGCGTAGTTCGGGTTCTTCACGGTCACGGCCACGTCGAAGCTGAGGTTGAGCTTCGGCGGGAAGACCAAGAGATTTGGTTGAGGTGCTCTCATGTCCACGACCTTCGCCGCCACGTGTGGCGACCGCGGCCGGAACACGGTGCAGTAGAGCACCACGAGGACGATGGCGAGGACGACGATGAGGGCGAGCAGCACGCTGCAGCAGATCACCACGGGCTTCCTCTTCATCTTTTCTTGATCCGTTGCTTACTGGTGCTTCCTGAATCTCGATCTTTGGATGCGTCTCTAGATTGGTTTCGTTGCACAATGGGAGTTATATAGGGGAAGGAAGAACCTAGCAATATGTAAGAAGAGGAGTTTCATTGGGATTTCAGATGAGTTTTGTTTTTGGTTGCTTGGATTCGGCGTGCGCTTACCTTGTTATCAGTGTTCTATTTTCTTTGGCTTGTTTGTAGATTTGGGAGGTTCTAAAAAATCTAACGGCTGGTGATCAAGCCCACCTGTCCCTGATCGACAAGGACAAAATGTTAAACTGCAGAACGTATGGAAGTACGTCTCACTTATTATGGTATTTTCTTAATTAGCTGGTCAATTACCTTGTAATATACCTCGAACTAAACGGCTGGTTTGCTTACCTTACAGGTTACACACATCTGTTGATCCTGGCGAAGGCAAATTAAAATATGAGATGAGATTGAACTAAGAGGGAGAACAAATTAAAATATGAAACGATTGCAATTTACAATCTTATTACATTTGATTTGACGTACACAGTGAATTAATGGAGTTTTTACAATGCACTTGACATATTAATTTGATGAGCCATGCTTCAATATTTCGGCTAGACTACGGACCGCGCCTTAGCCGCGTGCGCAAGCGGCGGCCGCCGGCCGGATCTCCTTGCTCCGGCCTTCCCCGAGCCCACCGCGACCGGATCCGGCGTCCGGACTGCTCCCTCCTCTCCTCCCGCAGGTCAAGCAGGCTGGAAGATGAGCTCTCGCGCGCCATCCCGCCCGTTTGCTGCGGCCCAGCCGTCTGCCTCACCTCCACTCTGTGCCATGCCCGGCGTGCTGCTGTCGTCTCCCATGCTGTCAGCTGGCGGCACGCCATTAGCTGCTGATGTCGCCGGCTCCGAGCCTGCAGCCCTCCTCCTCCACGGCGGCCTTCAAGGCCTTGCCGCTCTCCGCCGCCGCGTTGGCCGATGCGGCTCTCGCCTCCTGCAGATCGGAGCGCACGATTGGTGGGAAGATGCGCTCCCTCGCAGCTGTGGAGGCGATGGTTCTGCCCAAGCTGTCGGCTGCCCCCGCTCCCCGCGCTGGCGCCTCCTCCGGCCAGCTGCCGGCCGCTCCCTCAGCCCTCCTGGCTTCCTCCAGTCCCAGCTGATGCTCGAGGTGGTGTCTACCAGCGGCGCGGAGAAGCGCATGGAGTCTTTGGTGGAGTGTCATGGTGGCCATGCTCGTCGGCCACCCGTCTCCAAGCCTTCAAGTGGTGGGCACAAGGAAGATGCTTCCGGTGCTTTGCTCCGTGCGGGATTGTCGCGAGCCTCTCCGGTGTCTTGGCTGCCTACGCTCAGGCCACCGTGAGCGGGACTGTAGGCGTCGTGTCATGCCGGATGCTCCCTCGTGTGATCCCTGCACTGCGCCTCATGGGTCACGGCATGCTCGATCGTGGGCCGAGGTTGCGGCAGCGCTGCCCGTGGGAGGTGATCGCTCTGATGCGCTACGACATTCGGAGATTCACGACGTCTTTCGCCATGTTGAAGAGTGCCACGACACTAGTGATGCTCGTCGGGCTGATGTTAGTGTTCGTGAAGCCATCGATAAGGGTGCATTGGATGAATTGTTGCATGAAGCTTTCGTGGCTCAGTTGGCGTTGTTTGATACGCAGATCCAGGACATTGTGGCAGAGGCGATCTGGCCTTTACGAGAGGCCTCAATCGACGTTAGGTTTGGCGGTCCTTGCTCCCCTGTGCTTCGCATCTCGTCGCCATCCTCGATGGCGGCGTCGATCGCGGCGGGTCGTGCCGCTTACGAGGATAAGGGAGGCTTGTCTATCGGAATGTGCTCCGACAAGATACATAATGTTGCTTTACCTGAGGATAGGGTTGATGGCTCTATTGTGGAAGATCAGTTTGAAGCTTCGATCGAGCCTACATGTGCTTTATTGTCAATAGAGGTGGATGTCGTGACCGGTGTGGGTATGGGTCCCTTTGATACATATGTTCTTGAGAATGCGGAGAATGTGGTCATCACCGAGATGAGCCATGCTTCAGTGCGCCCCCCTCCAAAAAGTTTGAAAGGGTAGAAAGGTCTTTTTATTGCCAATTAGCGTCTGATCCAATCCCGTGAACAACGCAAGATACTTATTATTTGCTCCACCATCCGCGCAGATAGAGGCGCGTCCACATCTGTTAGGGAGCGACGCAATTTGCCATATCAGGAGGGGGTCCATAATTTTGTATATCTTTCTACATATATTCTTATACATCTAAAAAAAAACTACAAGGCCGGGCTTAACATGTACTACTTGTTATATTTTGAGATTGGAATGTGTGGTTTGATGTTATGTTTAATATTTTATAAATAAAATTATATATATATATTTATTTTTTAGATATATATACATATACATTAGACTTAGGGCCTATGCCGCTAACTTGACCAAGAGCTCCGAGCTATGGTTTCTCCGCCAGGTCCCTCAGCGGAGCGCCAGACAGGTGTGCCCGTCTATAACTACTGCATTTCTCACAGAACACAACGAGACACAACGAATGAATCCTCCTCGTGCTTCTGTATTAGAAAACGACGTCCTGTCACCGTCAGTCGTCCGTCACCACCTGGTTTCTCATTTTCACTCTTTTATTTCGTTACAACCATACGACATTTGGAATTTTCGATGATCGGTATGGCCGGGCTTCTGGTTAGACGAAGTCTAGAAGGAAATTGAAGAACAGTTTTACCTTTAGATACGACAACTGATGAAACATTGTTTGCGATTTTGACGATCACTTGCATATGGCTCCGCGCCCTTTAGAATTGAACGACCAGGTTACTCGTGTCTTCACATTACAGGGTACATACCGGAAATTGTAAGCTTCTGTGCGTTGGTCTAGCTCTGCTTCTCATCGCCGAACCGTAGGGACCAACCAGGGCAGGCGGTCACCATCAGCTCAACGATTTTAATAGAGCGAGTGCTGCAATAAGGTGTGGGCATTCTACTTTCTTTAAGGTTATCTGGTATTTTTGGATTTCTTACATATGCAGATCATAATAAATCCCAAACCATTCGAAAGAGATCAGCGGAATAACGGCAACGCGAACTTTTATTTAAAATTGCCACGTTGGATTTAAAGAGAGAGAATATAGGAAAAGAAGGTTGCCTTCTCTTAATTAAGAGATCAACTCTGAAAAAATATTAGAGATTTATTTCCTCAATTGTACCACATGTCTTCTCTTATTAACATACACTCCCTTTGTCCATAATTACACTGCATTTTAAATTTGATCAAATCAAACATTATAAAGTTTGAACAAGCATATGGCTAAAATATCAACACCTATATATTACCAAATATTTTATGATGATTCTAATAATACTTATTTTATAATGTAGATGTTGATATTTTTCTTGTATGGCTATTCAAAGTTTAAAAGTTTTAAAGGTTAACTATGCACATATCTGAGAGTATTTCCCACTAAACCTTAGTTCATTCTCATTAACTGCTTGGAATTATAATAATCCCTCCATTCGGATTTATGGGACATCTAAGATCGGACACTGCAACCAAGGTGGGACATTAGTGTACAATGGAGTGATGCCAACCTTCCTTTATATGTTTCACACTGGGTTTTTTTTTGTTAGCTAGAGAACAGAGCAATCAAAAATAAGGAGGTTGCATTTTCTTAGCTAAGAGATTATCTCTTAAAAATTAAGAGAATTTATTTTCTCTGTACCACATGCCTTCCCTTATTAACAAATTTTCCACTAAAATTTAATTAATTCTCATTTAGTTATGAGAAATTATAGTAAGAGATAATCATTATACAACTTATATTTAGTGCCTTCTCTAGATGATTTGGAGAGATAAGATAAGACACGCTTTCCCTACCATTCTACATGCCCTAAGCATTGATGTTGTCGTCCACTCAAAAACACTTTCGTAGACTCTTTGCCCGACAATTATCTTGATTTATCATGTTCGCGGTGATGGTTTGTTGATCCACCTCAAGGTTTTCTTTTCTTTATCACAATTTCATACTGGATGGTGCTGCTAAAGCTTGTCACAAAATATATTGAATATTTGGTATTTTACAAGTTACAACCGGAGCTATCCACACAAAATTTGAATTCAAAATATGATGCAAAAACAAATAAAATTGATGCCCAGACCGCAACACAAAGCGTGCAACTGTGCATGTTAGACTTATGTCGCAGGCCTTCAAATTCAAATTTATCCGCTATTTTGACCATTAGAAACATTTTGGGGGAGGGGGGGAACAAAATTTTCAGTTACCGATCGGTCTTGAAAATCTCTTCCAAGATTAAAGATTTCTGGTTCACTTACGAACTCACCAAATGAGATGACCTATGGTTGAGGATTGAAGATGGTCCATTGCAAGAGGAAGATGAACATATGTTTATTTGGCAAATTGTTATTTCTTAAAATCCCTTCACCGTCTTAGAACTGGATTGTATGGTTACTAGTCATCTAGTGGCTTATGAGGATAAACTTATCAAATGAGGAGGATATATAGGTTTGTATGGAATCTTTCTACCTTAGGATATTTGAAAGTTAAATTCGTGTATACGGATATTACGAATGGTTAATAGTTCTCTTGAGAAAGTATATGTGTAAACTAAAGATTTCTCTAAATAAAGATTTTTGTGTGGTTTCTACATCAAAAGTTTATACTTGCAAAAGACAACCTTGCAAAGAAAAATTGGAATTGTTGTAAGAAATGCACTTTCCACGACTTAGCGTATTCTATTAATCATCTTTTTTCCCGCATATACCTTTGCTCGTCTTATTTGGAGAGTTATTCACTTTAATTCTAATATTCCTCCACCGTCAAATTTTATGAATATGTTCAAAAATTGGCTAAATGGACTGAATAAGAAAACTAAAGCTCAAATTTGAGTGGGTGTTTGTGCTTTAGTCTAGACCTTAGGGAACTATAGAAATGACATGGTTTTTAACAAGGTTGGAACTACTCATCTTTTAGAGGTTACTCATATGGCTACTCATTGGATCTACGAGTGGTACCCCTGGTCCCCGAGACGCAGTGGGAGCATATGGATATCTCTGTCTGGAGAGACAGTTACTTGGGCTATCTGCAACCAGGGTGGCTGGTGAGTTTTAGAAGATTAATGATGCATATGGATGTTGTTTTCTTTTACTCCGTTGTTTTATCACCACTTGTGGCACTGAAGCTGAAATGGATCCGGAAGATTTACCATGGTGGATAATGATTTTAGGAGTTAATCCTCCATACAAAGTACCGCAACACAGATGGCATCTTTGTCGAAACCAAGCAAAGGGGCTCACAATTATGGAAAAATCACAAACACAATTAAACACTTCTTCAAGTCAGGCTCGAGAAATGAAATCTAATATGGGAATCATGCCCTCTTTTGGTTTGATTGGTGAACCAGAGGATGGCCATCAAAGATAGGTTCCCAGAATTATTTGCTATTGTTGCCTACCCTATGATAATACTACAAATATGTCTAATATTACCATGTACAAATGACATGTGTAGTTAATGATATGGTCTTTTCTTATGATATAGTTATTTTACCCAAAAGAACTATTTTGTAGATCTTTTCCGAACACAAGATATCTTATTTACCACAATATTTAGGACGACTATGGAATTATGTTCTATACAATCTCTCATTATAATTATATATGGAAACACAAATGTATATTTCAGACATTTTCAGATGTCGCCCTTGCATTTGCGAGGGCCATCATGTTAGTTGTGATAAAATCACATAGTTTTTGTTCGAGCGACTTTGGCTGTAATTTAAAATGTGTCGCGGTAGGACGCGCTGACGCAGACGCGTTTATGCGTGGAATCGGTGGCGTTCATGTGGTATTTCTGAAAGTGCGTTCATGATTTCGGGGGAGCAATTTTTTTCAAAGTAGTGCTATTAATCAGGCCACCGTACAGAAAAAGATTACATACTCGCAAGCCCATATCATCGATCAGGTAGCTCAGTGCAGCATGCGCCTAGTAGTAGTTACGCTGAGGGCCTGCACGGACGGTGGCGACGCAGCGCGAGCTGCTGTCCTCGTGGAAGACGAACACCTGGACGTAGCACACCACCTCGACGGTGACGCTCACCTCGAACACGCGCAGCACCAGCGCCTTGCCGTCCAGCCTCACCACCGCCACGAACGGCAGCGTCCCGGCCACCGCGTCGCCGGCGAAATGCGGGTTCTCGGCCACTTTGACCCCGTCCACCTCAGTCAGCGGCACGACCCACGTCGTCGTCCTCCCGCCGACCCCGCCGGCCGGCACCACCGTCGTTCCCACCGGCTCTCCGTGGTACGTCACTGCCGTCACCGTCTCGCCGTACCGGAACGGCGAGCGGCTCGGGTTGACGACCTCCACGTGCACCGACGCCGACAGCGTCAGCGACGGGGGGAGGAGGCTGAAGTCCTCCAGGCCGACCTCCACGGGCGACGTCAGCACGCGCGGCGGGAGCGGGCGGTAGAGGAGGTAGAGAATGAGAGCGAGGATGCCGAGGATGAAGAGAATGGCCAGCAGCACGCAACAGGACAGGCAGTGATGCTTCTTCCTCCCCTTCATGGTGGATTTCCTACTCGATCGATCGCGCAAGCCTTGAACTTCTTGATGCGTTGCCTAGATGGCTATGGTATGTGTGTCCCCGTGATTGTGTTGCGTTGATCAGCAGCTCGGCTCCTGTTATATTTGCTATGGTTCGTGTTTATTTATTTGGGGCCTGGTACGAGGTTTCTTGCCTATGGGTTTTCAGTTTGGTTGTTTGGAAATTCGTGCGCATTTTAGGGCAGAAAACGGCTTGTTGGTAGTGAACGCACTCGTGGACGCTATGCATGGTATTACAGTACGGTACAACCCCCTCTGTTTTTTCCTCTTTTTTTTGGAGCGAAACACACTCTGTGCTTAAAACTCGAGGAGGGCTCTTTGGTTCCTTTTGGTCATTTGATGGATGCGATCACCCACCCGGTTATATGTGACTAATCCTTTTTTTTTTCTAATTTTTTTGTACAAATGTAGCATACTAGTAGTGAAATAAAAGTTGATCACACGTAACAATTACAAGTCTGCTAATGGAATACGTTTTCTTGAATTCTTATACAAACAAATATGCCCAGTTCGAGGTAAATATTCCAGCACATTATACAACTGATGCTATATGTATTGTTCCTTTTGTTGGTCTAATTTACTTGTACACATATACAAGTCAATACAATAAAATTATCACACTAGACAATTAGGGAAGCATCCTCCCGCAAAATAAATAAATAAATTGCAACAAATGACGATTGTGTGACAAGCAAGTACTAAACATTATTACCATGAATATTCCGACCCTAAGTATGATATCCAATGGTTCATATGTTTCAAATGAAGTAGTTTTACTTATGAGCTCTATTATTTTATCTGAATAAGAACACCCATGGTGCAACAAAAATTATGTTGGGCAAACACATAAAGGATAAAAAGTACAATGAAAGCACGTCGCAAACCTTTTTGAGCTCACATAGGAAAAGTATGCTGCCTTTCCTCATGTCACGGAAGAATATGCGATGAAGTGGGTATGAGAAAATTGATAAATACTGCAGTCATATGAGGTTAAAATGAATAATGGGCTCTATGAAACATTTTTTTAGGATGTTGGAACTGCATAGTACCAAAGCCAGAAATGAGAAATGAAAAATTGCATAGAGCTTTATGAGATGTTAAGCGCCTGGACAATTAGACAGACAACCCGTAATCGCACTAGCGAATCCTAAGCTTCATGGGCCACAATATTTTACAATTCAGAAAAAAACTTTGGGCCTTTCAAGTTATTCTGAATTTCTAAAGTACACATAGATGCTGATTACATACATGCAATCAAATGTATGTTTTCTTGTGTGGACTATACATGAAAGAAGAATGTGTAGATCTTTACTGATGTAAAATTTTCATTTTTTTGGGTTTGATATGGGGCAACCCGTTGTGTACATATATCTATTTTTATTTCATCATTTTAGTTTGTTCACAAAGCCAGTTACAATTTTATATCATAGATCCACATGTTTAATTTCCATCATAGCTCACATATTGTATACTCTTTTCGCCCCTAAATGTAAGGAGAACTTGACCTTTTTGGCCAACGACCAGACACGACTTTGTCTATACTTATATTACGTAAAATTAGTAAAATACATATAAAATATTTTGCAATGACAAGTACAACTATACCATTTGTACAAGCTCAATCCATATACTTTGGTTCTGAGAAATATTTATCAATGCAATTCAGAAATATGTAAAGCACATATATATATGTACATGTGTGATTTTTTAATATTTCATCATTACAAGTATGATTATTATATTTGTTCCACACGGGCATACTCTTTCACATGTGTGAGTATTTATGAATAAAATATACATATTGTAAAGAATACCTAGTGTAACACAAAGATGTAATGCGTCTAGTTGAATTTTGTGTGTTGCCATGACCAAGTTATTTTTTGTCGTAAAACATGTAAACATAAAATTCTTGAAGAGAGATGGGGCAGAAGTCATTCTGTTAAAATGATGCGGAATGTTTTTGGGATTATAACAAACAATTTGTTAGTGCTTTTTTGGATGATTTTTTGCTAATTTTGTTGTATTAAAGGAAGATTTAGAGGTGAAATTTTATAAGATTAGATCTAATCTCATACATTCATTTTATATGTTTTTCCATACATTATGCAGATGTAATTTGGCAAAGAAATGTGAACGTTTGGTTAACTATTTTAGGATCTGTTAGGAAAATTTACTCTTGGGATACGTTCCATTTATGATATATTTGTGAAAATGGAAGATTTTTTAGTGAAATATCACCCGATATGATCTGATCTGTTTTTTTTTTGTCTTTTGGCTCCAACTGCGTGTGCGGAATTTAAGTGAGAAATGTCTAGCTTGTCTGCTTTAGGACTAGTTAGACAAATTTGCTATCATGAAACATTCCTTTCATGCTATAGTTGTGAAAAAGGGAAGGTTGTTACTGAAACTTCATTAGGTAAGATTGGGTACTATACATTCCATTTATGTGTGGCCATCAACTGCCTGTGGGAAATTTGAGGAAGGAATGTGTAAGCCTAGCTTATCTGTTTAAGGATTAGTTATGCAAACTTGCTGCTGTGCTACATTCCGTTTATGATATAGTTGTGACAAAGGAAGATGTGTTAAGGACATTTGGCTAGATAAGATCAGATCTGATTCATTCTACTTCTTTCACCATCAATTGTGCATACCGAATTTAAGCGAGGAGAATGGATGACGAACTTATATGTTTCATGATTTGTTAGGAAATTTTGTTGTCATGGAACATTCTATTTATAACAAGGATGTAAAAAAAGTGAATGGTGGGTGAGAGAAGGAGAGGTGGGAGGTGTGACATCAACCACCACCACGACGCACCACCAACTCTCATTTAATACTAAAGATGATAGATCGCTAAATAAAAATTATTTTAGCTTATGCGGCGCTCTCTCTCTCTCTCTCTCTCCATTCCTTCCATCTGTTCAAGTCAACAAAGGAATACTACATTTGGCGCGGGTATGAGAAAGCTGACATCGCACAGTTGTACATGTCCTACTAAATCACCAGGATTACTAACATAAAACATTTGAATTTTGGACACTCTTATTGAGGTCAGTTGTATCTTTCTAACTCAAAATCTTCAATTTCTTTCCTCAAAGCATCATCTTCTCAACATTCGTACGTGAACGCTTCATTAATTGTAGCACCTACCGTTCTTATACACAACGTTATACAAAGCATGCAATTAAATTTCTGTAACTTTGACTCTTGTAATGTGCTAAAAAACAAGAATAGTTAGTAAAAATAATATCGTCGCATTTGGCATATCAGATACATGTTCGTAAGAAAATTAACAGGTAAAATTATGTGTTGGAGACTCTGTCTCTTATATCAAATGGCATCTACTTACGAGCTGACGAAGCAACACATTTAACCGTATAAATATAAATATTCCAAGCAAGTGATTTTGTTAAGAAAGGTAATTGTTTGATCTAACTTATTCTCAAACATTTTCTGCATGTAAACTCAACCTGGATTATTGGATTATCCCATTAGCAACAACTGAACAAATAATTCTTCTGAAGCTGTACAGCATAACTTGATATTTATAGCATTGGAAAAAAGAAAAAATCGATATTTGGCTTAATTTTGTTGGTGACATCTCTTTTCATATGATACAATGGGTAACAACACTGCAAGAACTAGTGCGCACAATAAACTAGGAGCACTTGACTGATGTACATGACAATGAGCTCTGAAACTACATAAATTCCTTCTGACGATACGAAAGCTCGGGTCTTCGATCACCCTGCCTCCATTCTTTCCCCAATCACCATCATGGCATATATGATATCGCCGGTCGTACCAGAGGGTCGTCTGCACCACTCGTACAGGAGAATTACGAGGTCCACTACAGATCGCGCATCAAACTTTGGCGGTCGCGTCGGACGTCTCGCTCTCCTTCGTTTCCACCGCTCTGCTCTTCTCCCCCTCCAGTTGCGGCTGAGTGGCGTCGAGTGGACTCGCCATCCCTCGCTCCTCCCTGCCCTTGCCCCAGAGCACGGCATAGAGACCGGCGACGAGCAGCGCGCCACCGATAATGCTGCACCCAGACGACAGGACATGATGTACATTATAAGATTAGACGTCCGTGCAACGCATTTTGCATCTGAGCACGGACATGGACATGGACAGGACATGAAGGTGTCTCAGTTTGGTTGGCTGTGACGCCGACGCTTGCTTTGTGATTTCGTGCACGGGTGAAAAAGAAGAAATCGGGATAATTATCTGATGGTGGGAGGAATAATCAATGCAAACGGGGTGTGTTAGTTACCTTCCCAGGCTGACGTCTTCCCCCAAGAGGAACGAGGCGATCACCATGGTGAAGATGAGGCTCAGCGGCATGGACATGGACAGGTACACCGGGCCTTTCTTCTCGATCACCCAGATCTGCAGGTAGTACGAGATCGCCGCCACAACAATTCCCTGAAACACCACCACGTACGGGAGATTGTTAGTTGCCATCGGGAATTCTAGCAATCGCCATGTGATGGAGCACAGTGTGGCAAGATGCTTACGGTGAAGAGCACCGCGACGAGGCTCATGCCGCCGGCGAGCTTCCACCGCGACAGGTCCCTCTCCATGACGAGGGCGATGATGAAGGACTGGACGCTCGCGAAGGTGCACTGGAGCGTGGTGTTGAGAAGCTTGGATGGGTACTCCAGCAACAGGGGGCCCTGGGCCAAGGATCATACACAATGTTAGTTGAGTTCTGAAAATTCAGAGCTTCAGACACACACACACACACACACACACACTTCGACGAAGCAGCACAAGATCAGATAGGTAGTGCAGGGGTGGTTACCTGTTGCACTGTCCACAGAGACCATATCACGACTGATACCGTCATGAGGAAGATCCCCAGTGCCCAGTTCTTCTCCGGCTGAGCGTGCACGGCCTTGCTTGTGCTGTGCAGGAGCTGATGGTGGTTGAAGGACTTGAGCTGGGGCCCTTGGTACAACGCCAGCGCCACGACTCCTCCGATGGAGAGAAGTATCCCCGAGGCTTTGGCCATACCATGGACAGTCTTCACCTTCAGAGTCTCCATCCTGTTCGTCAGGTAAAATATACTTGTTCGTTACTATTAAGACAGTTCAGTGCAGAAGAACATGGTAAATCACCATTGTTCTGGTTTGAATTCCTGACCTGAACATCACAGCCAAGATGAAGGCAACCACCGGCACGATGTTGAAGATAGCCGATGAAGAGGTGGCTGACGCATAGTTCAAACCAATGCTATACAAGTTTATCGTTCCAGCCATCCTGAGAAACACAACACCGAACTAGCGTAAGAAATCTAACAGGCAACTACGTAACAGATTTCAGTTTCAGTGGAGCAGATGTTGCCGTCATCGACACCTACCCATAGAAGGCGTGGACAAAGATCTTGAATGAGAGTCTAACCGTCAGCGGTGGCGCTGGCCGTTTCCTGCAATTGATTGGGCAACACCAGAATGATGACCGAACAGTTCTACGAATCTGTATTTGATGATGCATGGCTGAGCAGACAAATCCGTCACCGCTACCTGATTTCGAGGAAGAAGGCGAAAGGAGCCAGGAAGATGGCGGCGACGGCGTGCCTGTAGAAGACGAAGACGGTGGTGCTCATGCCCTCCTCGAAGGCCGCCTTGGTGAGGATGTGCATGCCCGCGTATATCAGCCTGATGAGCACGATCGTCGCGTACACCTTGCCGTTGCCCATGGCGACGAACCTAGTCGACTGATGTAGCACAACCGTTGCCGTTTTGTCTGTCGGTCTGCCTGCCCACGAGCTTCCATCCTCTTATATATAGGTGTGATGGCAAAGCAGCTACTGGTTTGTGTGAACTCCCGAGACTGAAGATGCTGTGCTGAAGTGACATGCAACGGGAAAGCATGCAAGTTCTCGGCATGTTCCTGCATGCTGGATAGCAACAATTTCAGGTAGCAATCAAGCTTATCTCAGGGTTCTCAGGTTTTTTTTTATAAAAAACATCCAGTTTATTTGCAATGTTCAGGTTACAATAGCAGGATATGCTTTTGGCTTTGGGACGACAGGAAGAGGTTTTTAAGAGCCAAAAGATGCATTCTTTTTTGATCAAATCCAAAAGCTGCATTCTAATATGGGGAATGGTGATTTTAACGGAAACCTTGAGTAGTGCGCGGGCCACAGATGAATAAACTGCGACTTCAATCAGCAGCGTTGAGATTTTTTGGGTAAAGCATGTGTAAGTTGAACTTGTTTAGGGAAAAGCTCTTAGCTAGAGAAGCTTCCTTATCTCCTGATCCTGATTCGTTTTATTCAGATGAATGATCATCGTGCGCCATTGTGAAATACTTTAACAAAACCAGTATCACTGATTTAACAAGAGGATGGGGAATCGTTTTCATTAATGCTTTTCTTCTTTGCATCACACGGGTAGGCCCGCGTGGCAGACGGCGGCGGCGGGAGATCCGTTTTCCCGTTTTGGATGAGTTGATCCATTGTTCTCCCAGCCGGGGGCTCCAATCGCCATGGAATGGAGGGCCTGCAGCGCGCGTGGTCCTGCCCTGATGCGGCCGCCGATCTCCTTCATCCTAGGCTTCCATCCCGCCTCAACTCTCCACCAACCGTCTGGTGGTCTGCAACCAGACGCCACGGCGATCTGGCCAATTGATGTCCGGCGATCTGGCCAATTGATGTCTGGTCCATCTAGATCATGTGCCTCCGGCTGCTCGCCTTCCACTTCCACGCGTCACTGCCGGGTGCTACTCGTCTGCCCATCCAACGTCTTGCCATGGCTCCGTCCGATGGGGTCTCGGGGTGCCGCGCCGCCTGGGCGGAAGACGTGGTCGAGGACAAAGGCGCTGTGCATCTAGTATAAGTTGCGTCGATAGCATACCTATGTCGACCATGGCAAATGCATTGCTGCCATTACGATGGTGTCGCGGTGGAGGTTTTCAAGGCGATTCCGAAGAAGATTGGTAAGACCGGTCACAATGTAAAGTATTATAGTCTAGTATCATGCATATAAAACTATAGTATCATATTTAATATTATTTAATATTTTAGAAAATCTTAATGTAAATATGTGTATAAGATGTATTTCTCACTAAATTTTCTAGTTTTACGTGCTATGATACTCCGTCCTTCTTAGTTTATAATATTTATAATTTAACCAACTTAATATATGATGAATATTATAAAAAATATATCAATAAAAACTTTAGATATTTAATTTTCTAATAGTATAATTTTTATATAAAATAATTTATTTTATACAAGTTAAATTGACTATCTAGATACAGGTGTAAGCTTTATAAACTGAGAAGGAGGGAGTATTACTCTCATCTCTCTCCTCATTAATTAGTGTGATATATCATATTTTTGCCAACATAACATGCATGATACTACTCATAATATTAGTATTGGGGTTAGTCTAAAGCCAACAAGGCAGCTCTGGCTTGCACCGGTTTCGGTGACGTGGTGATGCTCACGTCAGGAATCTGCTGTGTGTGTGGCTGCCTTGGGCGTGTTCCCAGTAGAGAAGCTGTAATTGGCATCCTTTTGATACTATTATATTGCTTTTATCGGAAAAAAATTTAAGCGATTTTTCTTAACATAGTGGCCTGACCATGCAACATCCATTGTTAAATGATATCAGTTGGTACGTGACTAGTGTAATAGAAATTGCACATTCGCAGTTGCTCTGCGATAAGGTCAGGATCTCAATCTGTAGCTTTTGGAGATTGATGCGGAGGGGTTCTGTTTACAGATGCAGCGTCAGCTTTGCGGGCTTCTCTTTCTCTTTACAGAAAGAGGCATGAGAGGCCACCTTTGCCGTGCAAAAAGCTCCAAGGCCTTTTCTCCTACAGACCTACCGCACCTACATTTCCGGTAAACATTTATCTGAACAGACAAATGTTTGGCATTTCATTTGTAGAAAAATAGGCCTGGCTAGCTAGTTGGTTGAGGAAAACGGTCAACCTTGCTTTTGTCCCCGTTTCAACCTTGCTTTTGTAACACCATGGAATTCTGTACGTGGGCAAACACAGAACAAATATTTTCCCTCGTGTGATTGTCAGTTGGTTACTAAAGTTCGGAGCATTAAAGCGAACAAAAAATAAGTGTTGAAACTTGCTCCGGTATAAACTTGCTAGGTAGTAAAGCACTTTGTAGAAAGCTCAATATTGACTTGGAGCAGACTTGAGTCAACCAAGCTGTCTGTTACACAGATGACACCGGGGCTCCAGAAACAGTCTAGCTTCACACTATTTTTTGGTATAAAGAAAAGGAAAGACCCTTAAAGGATTCATGAAAATGAGAGGGGAAAGTTACTTTCGATCCACTCTAACTGACAAGGCACGTTCAAAGACAATTCAGGCCTATTGAAGAACAATGAAAATTATCTCTTTTATATAAACAAAGGTGCTTTCTGGTTGGCAGTGTTGGCATACGAAAAGTAGCAACCCATTTAGTTTATTTTTGAGAAACATACATAAATACGACATAGACATGCACACTTCCATGCAACGAATACACCTTTTTTGCATAAAAGATTCGAATCTTTTCCATGAGTTCACAAGAAGTACACGACAACTCAAACATAATAAAAATTATATTGAGGTCCTTAGACCACCTAACGACCAATACTGCTGTCAGAGCAAGCCGCTGTCGCTGCTCCCTTACCGGAGTCGGCCTGACGTTGTTGATGACAGTAGGGAAGTCTTCGCGCATGTGTCCCTAAGGACCAGCACCCCAGAGCCGATGTCGTCGCCTTTGAACCCTTGAATCGATCCGAAGCTTCTAACACCAAACTTGTAAAATACGTAGACTGGGCGAAATCCACCACTCTATGGAAGCAGCGACCGGATGAATCCCCGCCCTCCTCAACGCACAAAGCTGCTATAGCCACCATAATGATGATGTCGGTCGACCAAACTCTAACTAGGGACCCTTCAATACCACCGAGCGTAGGTCTGAGGTCCCCACCCCTCTTGCCATTAGAGCAGCAAAAAAACAGGCAGGGACCCATCGATTCCTGATCGTAGATGGGGAGGTGCGAGGCAAATGGTGGATGCTAGGGTTTCCACCCTAGTCGCTGCCTCTTTTTCTTTCCCAGGAAAAAAAGATCATGTAATGAATACTCAATACTCGAGCCACAAATCTTTAGGGTTGAATAAATCACCACATGCACCTCATGATCTACGAGAATGTAGAAGAATGTGTCTTAACAGTTCACAAACATGGTGATCACATGAGTTGTGTAGGAATAACAAATTTTACCCCCTCATGTCGCTCCTCCAGGCGGCACAAAAGGAAACACTAGTAAGCTGTTGGTTCCCTCCCACTCCACCCTCTATCACTACTTGGCCTTCACCACAATGGCGGTGTGCACCACAACAAAGGTGTAGGGTGTGGTCCTTTTCTCATTCGTGGGGTGGGAGCATGCTGGTTGCTAGGATCAGTGGTAGTCATCTTACTCTCATCGTAGCCTTGATGCGTGGATTTGACACCCGTGATGAAAGACATTTTTCCCTTCTTATGTGGATTTGTTGTTAATGAAAATATAATTAGAGGATAATCATATGTTTGAGCATTGTAGGCATATTCGAAGATGTTATAAGATTGTTGGTTACCCTCGAAGTAAAAAGATAAAAGAGTGGTATCCTAACAATTTTCATTTACTTGAGTCGTTAAGAAAAATGTATCATCAAGAAGGGGTATGTTCCAGAAGGTATATATGGGTGTAATCACCTACACAATATGCACCTGAAATCCTACTGAGTGGTTCAGAGTTTCACCCTCCTTTGATAATTTTTGAGTCCTGTAGTCTCTACCGCTGTATCGACAAGTTTGTGACGGGGGTAAAATCCAAGGTGCAAGATGTGGCGCTCTACTCTATTACCCTGGAAATTTTTCCTGGATCAAGGCCTGGATGTTTTGGTCCCGACAGTGGCTCCCAAGACCATAGTTTCGAGGTCTAGCTTAGTTTTCCTATTGCAGAATATTGTTCTAGGAGTATTTTTTAGGGCGCATAAGATGGAGTTTTTCCCTGTAGAGCCGACTTTAGGATGAAAGTTGGCCTAGATGATCAGGCCCTCAGAAGATCCAGCCCTAATCATAAAGTCTAGCCTGCAGGATCTTGCACATAACGGTTAGAAACTGGTGGGGGCGGAGGTATCTATATAAATAGTCTGCTTCTTCCCAAGAGTAGGGCCCAACTACAACTTCTCTTCTCCATTATTCTTGAGCTCAAATTTTTGAAGTTATCCCTCCCTAGTGCTCCAACTTTGTTGACCTTTAGTGTTTAGTAGAGGAAAACTTAATCTAGTGAATCACCAAAGGAATTTGATCCCCCTTATATCCCTTGTGGACATTGTTTGTCTTGGGTGTTTGGGCACCTTAGATCATAGAGGTTGTCTAGGAGATAAATTTTGTGGTGTAAATCCATGGTACATTCTTGGGAGGCTCCAATTAAGTTATGAAGATTATCCCAAACATGTTTGTGAAGGTTTGGTTGTTGCCTCCTAGGGTAGCACTAGAAAATATGGCTCATTGCTATGCACCTTAGTAGATTCCATATCTGTACAAAAGTGTGTGGTGGTAGGTCACGGGAAAGAACAATGCATTATCATGCAGTTGTAGGGGAAATGAGGTAATTGTCTGTCTATCATTCTACTTGATGTTTAAAGTGAGTCGATACTAGAGAATAATCAAGCGCATCCTATTGACTCGTCAGACAAGTCTCTCTAACTAGTGTGTGCCAGCATCGATGATATTTTGACCGGAGATTTTATATAGTTCGTACACCACTACTCAAATACTCATACCAAACCACTTATTCCACCCTACGAGCTTCCATATCAAAAGGCACACTCTCCCACATACCACACACTGTTTTCGACTCTTACCATGTTAATCTTATTTTTCTGTGCATGTCACATACTCCTAAGAAAGTAATTTGTGTTTATGTCTCCTTCTTGGATCCAATAGGTTCTTGAATTTAGTGATATCATTTTAAAAATCATTAATATGATTTGTGACTTGCCCAATAGTTTGGTGATCTCACATGTCGACCTTGACATGATGAAATTTTCACACTTTTGACGAGCTTCATAGAAGATCATTTTGGAGACGTTCTTGAAGCATATACTCTAAGTTATCTTACTAAAACAGAAGTGTATCCCATTTTGTCCTTGGGAGACACAATAGCACTACCACGACAACTATCCCTCGAGCCACGCCGCCCAGCCCGCATCACCAGTTTCAAGGTGGGGGTGGACCCAACTACATATGGTAGGTGGATGTTTCTCCCTATCTTTTGGAACCGCTGGAGGCCGACACACGCAGCTGGCTGGCGACTTCCAAAACTAGTGGTGATTGTACACCAAGGTGGCGAACCAAGAGCTTGGTTTATGCTCCTCCTTGATGTCATGTCTGTGTTAGGAATTCCTTAGCATATGTGGTCTTTTTGGAGGGCACCTGCGGATTCCACGCCCAGATCAAATGCCGGTGGAGGTGCATGGGCCACAACTCGTGTTGGAGTTATATGGCTTGTCACTTATGTTGTGCAGGATGGCTGCAACGTGTGTGCTGTGTGGGATTGTGGGAATGGTGGATACCAAGGCAACGGTGGTCACTACAATAAAGCAGGTGGGCCATGTTTGTTACATATGCTAAGGCACGTGCCTGTGTGTTGGGATCGCGCTAACCCGGTGACGAGGGTTAACTCGACAAATGTCCTAGATGAAGGACTTAGGATCGGGGAGATAGGGCGTCGGATGAACTCGAAGGTAAAGTTAGTCGAAATAGGTGTATATCGAAAGTAAACTTGGGTGTTCAACCTGGCTTGCTTTCAATCTGCCCTACGCCGTCCCCTCCTGGCCCCTATATATAGGTGGCCAGGTCTCGAGGATCGGGTAGGGTTCAATACAGATTACAAATATCGACATACGGTAATAACTCGTATTCGACTATCATTACAATTGGGCCTAGCTTAACGGGCCTCAGGGGTACTCAACTAATGGGCTCTATTAACTATACCCTTGTCAGTAGCCCCTGAGATTCTACCAGAATTGTAGATTCAGGTTGAATCTCTAATCTTCAAATCTTCGATTTGATCAATTCCTCGCATCTTCAAATCTTCGACTTGGTCTTTCGACTTATATTTCACGATTTTTTTTCGCAAGGGGTTTTGATGAACAAGCCTGACAACTCTGACGGATCAAGATGTCAGTTAACTGCCGGAACAGATACTTGCCACCTACTTCAAATTCAATCCCCTTGAATTTGAATTCGGGATACCGGTCAAACCCACTCTTTTGCCGCATTTAGGACTTACAAAGAATGAATCCCAGTGATTCTCAAGGTACCCAGTGCGTCCACCAGGATTTTCTTCGCGTCGTAGACACGGATACATACCAGCAGAGCGCATCCATGTGCGTATACCAGGCCACACAGGACGGATCCCGGGGTCTTACCTTCGTGATAAATCACGGCATTCGAGTTTTGTTGCGATAACGCAACTCGAGAATCTTATGTCGCAGTCAAAGTTTGACTGAAAATATTCGGGTTTCTACAACCATAAAACTCGCTCCCGATGGGAGTAATCTCTCTTCAATTTGTCGACTACGTAGTCGAAGTTTTATCCTTCTTCATCTAAAACATTCACCATCTCATCTCTATCGGGTGCGCGCTCAGCGCTCCCGATGGGAGTAGCCCCCGAGTCTATGTTTGGCAACTTGTAGTCAAGCATAGGCTCAAAGTTCAGCTCCTCTTTCTTCTGTGGATATCTTACTGTTGACGAGCCCCCGAGTCTAAGTCGCGGTTTCCATATCGCATAATCCTCCCCCCTTTTTTTGCCTTTTCTTCCTTGATATTATCGTCTGCTGTGCGCAGAATTTAACTCCCTTTGTAAATTGTGTTTCACGGACTTTGATGCAGCCCGAAAGCCCAATAGTATGTGCTTATAAATAAAAGCGCCCGCTGATTAAGGTAGAAAACCCTAATTAAACTTCTCCTCCGCCGCATCCTCTTCTTCCTCCATCTAGGGTTTTTGCGAGATTTTTCTGTCGTGCTCATGGCTGACGCTGGAAGTTCTCGTCTGAACCTTGGATCCCCGATGGCCCCACGAGGTAGGGGTCGCCCTCGTGGTAGCAAGAATAAACCCAAGGTTACTAGCGCCACGGGAACTTCTTCAGATGCTCCGGCGAAGTGCCGTCCCGGCCGCCCACCTGGTAGCAAGAACAAGCCCAAGGTGACTAACGTCACTCCAGGTCCAACCGCTCCTCCATCTGCTGCTCCAGCTGCTCCTTCTGCACCTCCCCATATCTTTTCTTTCCTTTGCATTGCCATGGCGCAGTGCCGTGAGATTCAACGCTTGCCGCTAGATTTCACGAAGTTTATGGATGGCCGCGAACTCCGAGAGGCGGTTCTTCGTGAACAGTCTGGCGGCGGCATCCCCTATGAGGTGGAAGTGTGGTATGACGGCAATGGCGAACAGTACTTCAGAGGAGGCTGGTCGCAATTTGCTGAAGACCACGACATCCATCAGGGCTTCATCATGGCCTTTGACTTCCACGTCGGTACGTCGAAGTTTGACGTGAAGATCTACAATGGCACTCTTTGCCAGAAGGAGTATGAAGCTTGAAGCCCTCTTTTATTAGGATCTGTTATCCATGTAATTTCGTTTGACAATGTCCTTCCTGCAATGATATTTGCAATAAATATTCGTACTTTGTTTCGATATCGTTTACTAGTACCATGAGAACAAGTCATGTTCTGAGATATGCTTTCATATGTCGGGTTCTTTGCGAACCTTTAAATGTAAAGATGATATCGGGTTCTTTTTATGAACCAAGTTTTCTTTGTATTTGTCGGGTTGTGTAAACAACCTTATAGTGAAAAAACCCCTCCATCTTGTCATAACGATTTTTCGTACGACCCAGGGGTTGAAGCCCCCGAGCGGAGAAGTAACACGAGAATCGTACAATTTTGTCGAGTTCAACCCAAAGAAACCTGACCTGTGGCCTCATGTTCTGGGTCCAGAAGGTTAACTCGAATATACTGATATTTATTCTTAGTCTACGCGTAAAAACGTCGTAGCTGTTCTACATTCCACGGGTTGCTTTCATCCTTCCCGGTCTTCTTGTCTTGTAGTCGATATGCTCCTCCTGGTATTACTTCCGTGACGATGTAAGGTCCCACCCAAGGGGACTCCAATTTGCCATGGCTGTCTTGCCTAAGTCGCAAAACAAGATCTCCCACCACGAAGGATCGTGGACGAACTCGACTACTATGGTAGTTTCGTAGACTTTGTTGATATTGCGTAGCCCTTTCTAATGCTTTGTCTCTTGCTTCATCTAGCGCGTCGACGTCGTCTTGTAATGCTTCTGTTGATGTCGCCTCGTCATATGCTGTCACTCTTGGAGCTTCGTGTGTAACTTCGACTGGAAGCACGGCTTCTGCGCCATGGACCAGGAAGAAAGGAGTTTCTTGAGTTACTGCATTGGGCATAGTTCTTAGGCTCCAAAGAACGGAGGGCAATTCTTCTACCCAAGCGCTCTTGGCTTTCTCGAGAGGTGCTAAAAGCCTCTTTTTTATTCCACTACTTATCAAGCCATTAGCTTTTTCGACTTGCCCATTTGTCTTCGGGTGCGCCACCGATGCGAATTTAAGCTTGATTCCCAATCCTTCGCAATAACTTCTGAATTCTTTTGAAGTAAAATTTGTCCCGTTGTCTGTGATGATGCTATGTGGTACACCAAAACGAAAAACTATCGACTTGATGAAACTGATTGCTGCTGTAGAGTCTTGAGTTGTTACTGGGGCCGCTTCCACCCATTTGGTGAATTTGTCGACTGCCACTAGCATATAGACATGCCCTCCTGGCCAAGATTTGTGTAACTTTCCCACCATGTCGAGTCCCCATTGCGTGAAGGGCCAAGATAATGGTATTGTTTGTAGCTCCGCTGCTGGTGCGTGTGGTCTGGATGCAAACCTTTGACATGCTTCACACTTTCGAACTATATCTTTCGCGTCTTCGATGGCTGTTAGCCAATAGAATCCCGCTCGAAAAGCTTTTGCCGCTATTGCTCTGCTGCTGGCGTGATGGCCACATACTCCGCCGTGTATATCTTTCAATATTGTTTGCCCTTCTTGGGGTGTGACACAGCGTTGTAAAACGCCTGTAATACTTCTCTTGTATAGTTTCCCTTCAATCACGACAAACGCTTTCGCTCTTCGAGTTATCCTTTTAGCCTCCACTGCATCTTCTGGTAGCTTCTTATTTATCATGTACGCAATATATGGCTGCATCCATGCTTCTTCTATCATCATGACCTCCTCTGGTTATGTCATAGCCCCCGAGCTTGTCGTGGTAGTCGAACTTTTAGCACTTTTTATTGACCTTTCCGCTATTTCTTCCCAAAATACTCCAGATGGCACAGGTAAGCATTGTGATCCGATATTTGCTAACGTGTCGGCTTCTTCATTGCTGTTCCTGCTGACGTGAGAGACTTCGCATCCGTCGAACGTTCCTTCTAGATAATGGTACAAATTCTTGTAGGCCATCATGTTGTCATTGATTGTGTCACACCTGTTCATAACTTGCTGGACAACAAGGTTAGAGTCTCCAAATATCTTTAGGCGAGTTGCTCCACAAGCTTTAGCCATCTTCATTCCGTGCAGCAAAGCCTCGTACTCTGCCTCATTGTTAGAAGCCTGTGGGAAACTCATCCTTAGGACATACTTTAGTTTGTCGCCATGAGGCGATATCAATACTACTCCTGCGCCTGCGCCTTGGACTCGCTTAGAACCGTCGAAATACATTGTCCAGGTACTCGATAAATCTGGTGGTCCTGTGCTTTGCAGCTCGAGCCACTCTGCTGTAAAGTCTGGCAAAATTTGCGACTTGATCGCCTTCCTTTTTTCGTACGTGATGTCCATGGGAGATAACTCGATTCCCCACAAAGAGACACGGCATGTTGCTAAAGGGTTGTTCAATATGTTCGATAGTGGTGCTTCATTGACCACTATAATCGGGTGCACGGTAAAATACTGTCGTAATTTACGTGCAGTAGTGAAGACACTGTACGCCAACTTCTGATAATGCGGGTACCTCTGTTTGGTTGGAGATAGCACTTCACTGATGAAATATACCGGTCTTTGGACGCCATGAGCTTTGCCTTCTTCACTTCTTTCGACTACTAGAACTGTACTTACCACCTGATGGGTTGCGGCGATGTACAGTAGTAGTGGCTCTTTTTCTTTAGGTGCGACCAGCACTGGCGGTGTGGAAAGCACTTTTTTCAATTGCGCAAATGCTGTGTCTGCTTCTTCTGTCCACTCAAATTTGTCGTCTGACTTCTTCATAAGTGCATAAAAAGGGAGCGTCTTCTCCCCTAGTCGAGCAACGAAACGACTTAATGCCGCGACTCGTCCTGCTAATTTTTGTACGTCGTGGAGTTTTGTGGGTTTCCCCATTGTTAGAATTGCTTGAATCTTCTCTGGATTTGCTTCTATTCCTCGTGCGGATACCAAGAACCCCAAAAGTTGCCCTGCTGAAACTCCGAAGGAACACTTTGTCGGGTTCAGCTTAAGCTTGAACTTGTTTAGGTTGTCGAAGGTTTCTGCCAAGTCACTGATTAAAGATTTCTCCTCTCTTGTGGTGATGACTACATCATCAATGTAGACTTGTATGTTGCGCCCTATTTGGCTCCCGAGGCAACTCTGCATCATCCTTTGATAAGTTGCTCCTGCATTTTTTAGGCCGAATGGCATTACTTGGTAGCAAAACACCCCGTACGGTGTGATAAAGGCCGTTTTTTCCTCGTCTTCTTTCTTCAACTTGATCTGGTTATAGCCAGAATATGCATCCAAAAAGGAAAGCCTTGCGCAGCCCGCGGTTGAATCGATTATTTGATCGATGCGGGGTAAAGGGAAGGGATCCTTTGGACAATGCTTATTGAGAGATGTGTAGTCGACACATACTCTTTGTACGTCTGTGTTCTTCTTGGGTACTATTACTGGGTTTGACACCCAACTCGAAGTTTTGATTTCCCTGATAAATCCAGCACTTTCTAATCTGTGCAATTCTGACGCTATTGCCTTCCTCTTGGGTTCATCGAATCGTCGCAGTGGTTGTTTGACTGGTTTCGCCTTGGAATCTACATTTAGTGCGTGCTCGACGTGTTCCCTGGGAACCCCTGGCATGTCCGATGGACACCAGGCGAAGATTTCCCAGCGCTCACGGAGGAACTCGACGAGCGCGCCTTCCTATGCGGGATCCAAGTTCACCGCAATTGATGTCGTCTTGTTTGGATCCGTAGGGTGGACCTGAATTTTCTTTGAATCCTGCGTCGTGTCGAAGGCCTTATCTGGCAGGGATCGTCCAACGTCGGGTAGCACATTATGATCTGTTTCTCCTTTTAACCTCTCATATTCTGCTGTCATGCCGAAGGTTTGCGCCATCTTGTTGAATTCTCTGTCGCATGTGTTGGCTACTTCAAAGCTCCCCTGTACTGTTATTGTTCCTTTGGGCCCTAGAATTTTTAACGTGAGATACGCGTAGTGCGGTACTGCCATGAATTTTGCAAATGCTGGTCGCCCCAGGATTGCATGATATTGTGACGGCCAATCCATAACTTCAAACTCCAGTTTCTCTCTTCTATAGTTTTCGCTGCTACCGAAGCAGACATCGAGTTCTATTCTTCCCAAGGGGTAATTTGCTGCTCCTGGTACTATCCCGTGGAAAGAGCAGTCTGTTGGCTTCAGACTCGTCGGTGCTATGCACATAGCTTTCAGTGTTCTGGCATATATTAAGTTTATGCCGCTCCCTGCATCCATGAACACTCTTCCGATGTCGTACCCTCCTATTTGCGCTTTTAGAACCATAGGTGAATGGCCCGGCCTAGGAACTTTTCGTGGGTGATCTGCTCTACTAAACTTCACTGGTTGCTCTGACCATCGTAGGTACTCTGTGGTGGCTGGTGGTGACGATATTGCTAGGTTCACTTGCCTGGATATGCTCTTTCGCTCTTTTTTCAACTTGGGCACCGGTTGAATCATGGCTGATATATATACTTTTGACTCTAGATGATTTGATAACCTTTGAGTTTGATATCCTTGGCTTCTACGTTTTTCTCCTTGCCTTCCTTCTTGGCTCGAGCCCATGGCACCTTGCAACCTTAGGAATGTTCTACAATCCTTCATCTAGTGATTTGAGACCCTTTTCCCGTCGAGATACGCGTAGTGGATTCGACAGGGTCCGTATAGCATATCTTCAGCCGAAGGACCAGAGTATCCTGATTTTTCTGTTCCTTTTGCTGGAAACCTCCTACTTTCGTATCCTTCTTCTTCTTCTAGTATATAGCCTGCGGCTACCTGATTTCGCCTTCCTTGGTTGCCCCCGCTGCGGTATCGTCTTCTTTGTCGACTTATTCTGTCGACTTCTGGCGACCGTCCTCTTTTATTGTTATACGCGTCCTCTCCATCAGCGAATTTGTTGGCCTGTTCCATTAGCTCAGTTACTGTCGTAGGTCTTGTTCTTCCTATTTCTTCCACAAGATCTGAGCGACGAAGTCCTTCTGAAAAGGCGTCTATTGCTCGTTCATCGGAGACGTCCTCTGCTGAGTTTTTAATTATACTCCAGCGTTGTATGTAAGATCTTAGCGTTTCGCCTTTCTTCTGCACACATGCTTTAACTTCTTCCAGTGATGCTGGGCGCTTGTAGGTGGAACGAAAATTTCTTGCGAATTGACTCTCGAGTTCCCTCCAGCTTCCAATGGATTCGTCGGGTAGGGTGTTCAACCAAGACCGGGCAGCGCCGGTGAGGTGTAGCTGCAAACTTTGTATTGCGGTCGCTTTTGTTCCTCCTAATATCTGTACTGCTTGTAGATAATCTGATAGCCACAATGTGGGTTCCTGCGACCCGTCGTACTTGCTCTGATCATGAGGTAATTTAAATCCTTTGGGTACTCGCGTTTTGCGAACCCTACGGGTAAAGCATAACGCACCCATATCTTTATCATCGTCTTCGTAATTTTCCTCCCTCCAAGCATGCCGCGATTTATCTACTCGAGCTTGTGCTATTATACTTCTTGCATCCTTCTTCCTTTTCTGTCGTTTTTCCTCTTCTGATGATTCACTATAGTCATCGCTTGAGTACTTGTACCTGAACTTCTCCTTGCCGCTTCCCTTGTAGCTTGTCGACTTCGACTCTGGGGCTCGCTCCTTGATTTTACCTTCTACTATTCCAAGGCTTCGTATCGCGGCTCGGTGCATATCTTCTCGCGGGTCCCCATGCTCTGGTCTTGTGGCTAGTAAATACGCTTGTGCTGCTGCTAATGCCGCCTCTGGCGTTTTTTGTATCAGGTCCTCTTCCTCCTCTTCTAGCTGTGGGGTGGGGCTCCTCGAGTACCCTTCTTCTCTGTCGCGTGCTGTTGCCCCTCTTTTGTGTTTTGGATCTCCACGCCTCTCTCTGCTATATTCTGAGTCTTCACTATAGTCTTCCCAGTATTCTTCCCTTGATATGCTGTTGTTGTCTTGAAACATCATGTCTCTTTCCTCCCTTAGTTTCTTCTTGTGTTGATATAGTGCATATTGATATCCCATTAGAACTTCTCTTCGCGATCCTTCGGGGACTTCTGTACCATGATTAATGGCTGACGTAATCATTCTCCATTCACCTGTCGAGACGTGTATTTTCTCTTTTTCCTTTTTGTTGTCATCTTTCACTTTGTCGACTTGCCTGTCGAACTTCTTGCTTCCTTCGCTGTTGTTTCCATCTTCTGCTTCAGTGATAATAACGCATAACTGATGTACTTTGGAGACACCGCTGCTTCCTACGGCGAGGTCCCTTGCGTTGTTGTGCGTCTGACACGCTTTTTCTTCTGAGTCGAATTTTTCCTGAATTTCGTCACTTTCTGCGATTAATGCTTTCCCTAGGCTGACCGGCGAGTTTACCTCGCTGGAAGAGCCTTCAGAATACTCCATCACTACTGTTGTTTCGGGTTCTTGTGCCGACGGATCTTGACCTTGTTTCGTCGAATCCGAAAGGCGAGAGGAACCCGACGGCCCGATGAAGATGCTCAAACTTCCAATTGTTAGCTCCACCTCTTGACTTCTGTCAACTTCTAGACTGCTGTTGGCTAAAAGCGAAAAAGCTGTCGAATTCATGATTCCAACGCCCAGAGTCCCCACGGTCGGCGCCAATTGACGAGGGTTAACTCGACAAATGTCCTAGATGAAGGACTTAGGATCGGGGAGATAGGGCGTCGGATGAACTCGAAGGTAAAGTTAGTCGAAATAGGTGTATATCGAAAGTAAACTTGGGTGTTCAACCTGGCTCAATCTGCCCTACGCCGTCCCCTCCTGGCCCCTATATATAGGTGGCCAGGTCTCGAGGATCGGGTAGGGTTCAATACAGATTACAAATATCGACATACGGTAATAACTCGTATTCGACTATCATTACAATTGGGCCTAGCTTAACGGGCCTCAGGGGTACTCAACTAATGGGCTCTATTAACTATACCCTTGTCACCCGGTAAATATAAGCCCTCAGGTATAACTGTGTTGGGCATGGCATTGAGCCGATGCTTTTTGCCCCGCCTTATCCCGATACTTCAAGCTAGATCTAGCGCGACACATACAGGGTAACGCCAGAGTACATTAATTTACGATGCAAAATTTAATGCCAAGATACAGATAAGTGTGGTGAAATTTTTATGCTGCAATTACATTTACATTAACAACACAAAAGACTTAACTACAATTAGCGGTAATAAATCCAATGGTCAATTGCAGTCAAATCATTATTTTATTTTGTTTAAGATATAAATTCCATTTACATCAATTATATTTAAGATATAAAATTCCATTCAGTGGAATCGTATAGGATTTCCTTAATAGAAAGCCGAGTGCTTTCCCTTCTATAACTAACTAAATCTAACTAGGAAATCCTACTTGGAAAAAATCTGCAATATGTGTTTCCACTCCCTAACACATCTTTCTTCTCCATAGGTCCTTTGCGTCGGGTTGGAAGATCTTCATGTTGTACGGTCAACCTCGTCACTGATCTGCGCGGCATCAGGGTCATTGTGGTGGATACGGATCTACATGGCATTAGGGTCATTATGGGAGATACAGATATGCATGACATCATTCGAGATCCACACATTGACGTCATCATGGCTGATATGAAAGAGGGATAAGATTGATTAAAGAAGAGAATAAAGAACAATGTTGGGGAAAAAAGACCATGCACGCAGAAATGGCAGTGCGTCGGAGGACTCCAAAGCCGGTGTAGGAAACCATCGTGGGCACACCTTGAGCATATTGGCTGGTACTGGCCAAGGCTAAGCTACTAATCTCGAGAATATGTGGAGAGATGTGGATGAACGACTCGAATTGAATACAATAGTGCAACAAGATATAGGGTTCATAGAGAGGGACGTGCGGCAATAGTGGTTAGACAACAAGTGCTCCCTCTGTTTATATAGGAAATGGGAGTGGGGTTAGGATTTTCTTATGAGCCACTGATACTCCAAGTTGATGTGGAAGATCAGAGGTCCTTGTGCGTGGTGAATGACCAGCCCGTTAGGAACCCCAAGAGGAAGGTATGATGAGTATAGCAGCTTGTTTTCCCTTAGTTAAGAAACCAAGGTTTATCGTTCAGGAGAAAAGCAGACAATGACGACTGAAGGTGATGCTTGCTAGTTTGCGACAGCTTCGGACAATTTATATATGACGCCTCGTCCAAGCTTTGCTTGCTAGCTGCAACGCGGAACCTGCACACAAACAACCAAGTACTTTGTTCCCAACTTGCGATGAGGTTGTCAATCTCACCGGTTTGTTTGAAACAAAGGTTATGAGCGTATCGAGTGGAAAACAGTAGAGTATGCAAATAAAGTAAACAGTGCGAGTAAAGTAAATAGGTAATAGCAATATGATGGAAATAGGACCGGGGTCCACAGTTCACTAGTGGTGTCTCTCCATAAGATAAATAACACATGCTGGGTAAACAAATTACAGTTGGGCAATTGATAGAATAGAGATAAACGTGATATGTCAAGAAGATCACTATGAGATTTACTCTGGGCATTACAATAAAATACATAGACCGCCATCCAACTGCATCTATGACTAATAATCCACTTGTGGTGAATCAATCCGAGAACTCCACAAGTATTAAGTTGCGAACAACAGATAATTGCATTAAGCAAAGTGTGTAATGTAAACAAAGCATATGCCCTTGAGCATATGAATGTTGTTTTCTCCCTAGTAGCAACAGCACATCTATAACCTTAGAGGTTTCTGTCACTCCCCCAGGTTAAATAGAGGCATGAACCCACTATCGAGCATAAATACCCCCTCTTGGAGTCACTAGCAACTACTCGGCCAAGATAGCTACTAACAACGGAGAGCATGCAAGATCATAAACAACATAGAGATAACAAAAGATAATATTCAGTACAGCAACTTAATCATAAACACCAATATTCATCGGATCCCAACAAACCAAACATGTAGAATTACATAACGGTGATCTCAATCATGTAGGGCAGCTCATGAGATCTACCAAGGTAGACTACTCACTCATCGCTCCGGAGGCAAGCATGGCGATGAAGAAGACCTCCGGTGGCGATTCCCCTCTCCGGCAGGGTGCCGGGAAGAGCTTCTGGACCCTTCCAATCTTCGGGTCGACGGCGGCGGCGGATCGCGATGTGTTCTGGAAAATTGATCGGGTACTTAGGTTTTTTCCGTCGGGGGGTCTTTATAGGCGAAGGGGCGATGTCAGAGGAGGGCCCAGGTGGCCTCACACCATGGTGGCGCGGGCCAGGGGCTAGCCACGCCACCTATGCGTGTGGGCCCCTGGTGGCCCCTCTCCTTCTCTCCTTCGGATCTCTGGAAGCTTCCGGGTAAAATAAGACTTCAGGAACTTGTTTCGTCCAATTCTGAGAATATTTCCTGTGTATCACTTCTGAAATACAAAAACAGCAGAAAACAGAGAACTGCCACTGTGGCTGACAAGGGTATAGCTAATAGAACCCGTTAGTTGAGTACCCCTAAGGCCCGTATAGCTAGGCCCAATTGTAATAATAGTCGAATACGAGTCTTTACCGTATATCGATATTGTAATCTGTATCGGACCCTATCCGATCCTCGAGACCTGGCCATCTATATATAGGGGCCAGGAGGGGATGGTGTAGGGCAGATTGAAAGCAAGCCAGGTTGAACACCCAAGTTTACTTTCGACATACACCTATTTCGACTAACTTTACCTTCGAGTTCATCCGACGCCCTATCTCCCCGATCCTAAGTCCTTCATCTAGGACATTTGTCGAGTTAACCCCTCGTCAGTGGCGACTTGTTAATAGGTTAGTTCCGGAAAATGCATAAAAGTGCCACGAAGTGTAACGAAACAATAGGCAAATGGTGTAAAAACAAGCATGGAGCATCAAAAATTATAGATACGTTGGAGACATATCAAGCATCCCCAAGCTTAACTCCTGATCGTCCTCGAGTAGGTAAGTGATAACAAAAGAATAATTTTTGAGGTGACATGCACCTACACAATCTTGATCATATATGTAAGCATTTGTGAGCTGGGATCATAAGAACTTAAAACATGGGCATGAAGATATAATCTTGACAATAAGAACTTAGCAACCATGTTGCAAACATGCAAATGAACACAAACAAAAGATCATGAAAATGAAACAATGAAAGTCAAACGTGTGTTCAAATCATAAGGAAAAACATACAAATGGTTTTCAGCTTGTCGTTCAAAGAGAGCAAAACATAAATGCGTAGGACACCTTCAAGTTTAAGAGGGCGACTAGATACAAATAATTTGAGAACAAGTGAAACCAACAATATGAGTCAATCAATGAACTTTGGGACAATGCATATCACACTAAGAATGACAACTATGCTCTCTTAATGGTGCATAAAGAAAGAAGGTGGTGACTCAACATAAAAGTAGAAGAAAGGCCCTTCGCAGAGGGAAGCAGTGATTGCAAGTTTTATAACCTTCAAAAATTATGGTACTTACCGGCTTTGAGCTCTCATTGCCCCCATCATAAGCATCTTGAATGGTTAAAGTTAATGCGAGAACAATTATGAAGCATATGCTTGACAAATCATAAGTTGAAAACCTCGTGCCCCGTGAATACGAGTATCCAAACCTCATGCTACTTTACTTAGAGTCCCAAGCAAGGCTCTTGTCATTGTAAGTATATGCATATCATTGGGAACCGCCAATGGGGTACCTCCATGCCCGATGACATGGAACAAGCCCACACCAAAATGACAGGACAAGCAGACAATGAACACCTCGATATCTCTTTTATTTGCCTTTTGTTTAGCTTTTTATTGTGAGATGCGTCGTCGAATGTTCACCATGGGTATGCTGCAAATTTCCACCATGAATTATGCATGGCTTAGATTGGCGGCCGGGCGTTTCCCTAACACATATACAAACTCCATGATCCCCACAAGATTCCCAATTCATTTCACACCGCGGGCATCCATAAACAAAAGATCACGATATCAACTCAAATAAGAAGTGCAATGTTGAAAGCTTGCCCCATGACAGCATGGCTGGGCTAGAATCCAACTTACAACTTGCAAGCATAACAACTCAACATAAGAGACCACAATGTCAAATTTTTAAGAACAGGAAAAAGTAAAGTGTGCCTTCCGGATCGTGAGAGCTTTACTGACCGAATTTCGCATAACACTGGTAAGAGTTTAATTTGAAGAGAAAATAAAAGCAAGTCCAATTTACTTGGAATAGCAAATTGCTAGTAGGTATGTATAGTGGACACTTTGGAAAACTTTGGCTTTTAGGAGTTGGATGCACGAGTAGAGCTCATATTCAGTACAAGGCGAGGGCTAGCAAAAGACTGGGAGCGACCAACTAAGAGAGCAATAATGGCCATAATCATGCAAAGCGATAAAGCGACATTTAAAGAAGCATAAGATGGCATCAAAAGTCAAAAACTAAATGATCATAGAGTCTATTGGCGACTTTGTAAGAGTCTAACATGTGTGAGCATGCGCCAAGTCAACCCAAATAAAGCATCAAGGAGAAAACCAAAATAATGCTTCCATGCAATAAAAACAACGCATAATTTTTTCAAAGGCTCATTAAGCAATCTCAGTTATTTGAGACAAGTCATGCTACAGCAAAACCACTAAGCATACTATCAAAAAGACATCAAGCATGACATGAAAAAGCCTAAGCCGCAGTCTACACAAGCTCCTTCTTGTACCACTATTTTGCACAAAGCTTTTTCTCTTTTCCAACACCATTTGAAATTTTTAAAGACACCTCTTTTGATGAAAACCAATAAAGATCAGAGGCAAAAATATACCTTGATAAAAAGATATGACAAGGTCTTAATGCAAATCAAGGCGAAAACAAAAACCAAAAGCAGTAGCAGAAAAAGAAGAACACCCGATTTTTAATAAGAGTGAAAACTAGAGTGTTCTTGGCAAATGAAAAGCAAGGCAACTTCTCCAAAAGAAATTTGTTGGGGTCCAACCATTTATTGCAGCAAACAAACAAACTAAACTAACTAAGAAAACTAAAACAACTGACGCTCCAAGAAAAACACATAGTGCATGAAGCAGTAAAAATATAGTGTTTTGAAAGGTGACCTGATTTTTGCCGATGAAGAAGGGGTGCCTCGGGAGCATCCCCAAGCTTTGACGCTTGTACTTCTTGGATATTTCTTGGGGTGATGCATGGGCATCCCCAAGCTTGAGCTTTTGTCCATTCTTCAACTCATCTCATCATTCTCCAATCCCTACACTTGAAAACTTCCTTCATACAAAACTTAACACAATTCTATTAGCAACATTAGTGCAAGCATAACATATAATCAATCCTCTTTTAGCTTCAGGTTTCAACTCAAAACCACCACATATATAGCAAATAATACTGTAGCAACCTCCCCAAAAGTTCCGTGATCAAAAGAACTCAAAAGAAAGCGATAAAGTGGCAAACACAAATATTGGCAGAAATCTGTCAAAACTGAACAGCTGACAAATGTCGAATTTTTGAGGGTTTTTATGTTGCTCAAATCAAAAAGTGTTCAACTAACAAAAGTTTGGATATAACCTGGGGCATATGCACAAGGAATCGCAGGTCCAAAAGATATACAGAGAATTTATACGAATTTTTACGGTGCAGCACCGAAAACAATTTCAGGACAGCAACATCCCCAAATCTTTACCTCACTCGAATTAGAGGCTTCTCTTGGCACAAAAACGAAATAAACAAGATAAGGAGCAGTCATTACAGTAGTAATGACTTCCAAGACTCAAATAAAATAAAAAGTACTGAAAAGAAACATTGGGTTATCTCCCAAGAGTGCTTTTCTTTAACGCCTTTGAGCTAGGCGCAGAAAATTGCGAATCAAGTAACATCAAGTGATGAAGCATCAAGCTCATAATTTTCTCTAAGAATAGAGTCAAAAAGTAATTTCTTTCTCTTCCTAGGGAAGTGTTCCATACCTTTCTTTAGTGGGAATTGATATTTGATAGTGCCTTCCCTCATATCAATGATAGCACCTACAGTTCGAAGAAAGGGTCTTCCCAAAATAATAGGACATGAAGCATGGCATTCAACATACATAACAAGAAAATCAACGGGAACAAGGTTATTGTTAACCATAATAAGAACATCATTAATCCTTCCCAAAGGTTTCTTCTTAGCAACATCAGCAATAGGAACATCAAAATAACATTTTTCAAGCGGTGGTAAATCAAGCATGTCATAAATCTTTCTAGGCATGATAGAAATACTAGCACCTAGATCACATAAAGCATGGCAATCATAACCATTAACATGCATATCAATGATGGGTTCCCAACCATCTTCTAACTTCTTGGGAACAGAGGCTTTTTGCTTCAACTTTTCATCCCTAATTTTCATGAGAGCATTGGTAATATGCTTAGTAAAAGCAATATTTAAAGAACTAGCATTGGGAGTCAAAGCAAGATTTTGCAAGAACAAAATTACTTCAGATATATTGCAGCCATCAACATCAAAATCATTAAAAGAAGTACAGCTATCATCTCCCACACTCTGAAAAATTTCAGCACTCTTTTGAGGAAAAGTTTTGGCAGTTTTAGGCTTTTTAACACAAGGAGTGGGAGTTTTCTCTACACCAATCAAAGTAAGAGGATTGCTAGCATTAGGAGCAACATCATTAGAGGTAGTAATGGTACATACCTTCATCTCTCTAGCCATCTCATCTTCTCTCTCCCACCTGGCATGTAATTCCGCTAACAATCTAATATTTTCATCAATTCCAACTTGAATAGCATTAGCGGTAGCAAAAACATTGTTCTCTTTCACATCATTAGGCAACACTTTTAATTTCAGAAGTTCAACATCATGAGCAAGGCTATCAACTTTAGAAGCAAGAATATCAATTTTGCCTAACTTTTCCTCAACAGACTTGTTAAAAGCAGTTTGCTTACCGATGAAGTCCTTGAGCATTACCTCAAGCTCGGAGGGCGCGGCCCTAGTGTTGTTGTAGGAATTACCATAAGAGTTACCATAACCATTACCATTGGTAGAAGGATACGGCCTATAATTGTTACTAGCAAAATTGTTCCTATAAGCATTGTTGTTAAAATTATTGCTTCTAATGAAATTCACATCAACCTGCTCTTCTTGAGCAACCAGAGAGGCTAAAGGAACATTATTAGGATCAGCATGAGTCCTATCATTAGCAAGCATAGCCATAATGGTATCAATCTTATCATTCAAGGAAGAGGTTTCCTCAACAGAATTTACCTTCTTACCTCGTGGAGCTCTCTCGGTGTGCCATTCAGAATAATTTACCATCATGTTGTCGAGTAGCTTTGTTGCGGCGCCCAAGGTAAGGGACATAAAAGTGCCTCCAGCAGCTGAATCAAGTAGGTTCCTCGAAGAAAAATTTAGTCCTGCATAAAAAGTTTGGACAATCATCCAAGTAGTCAGTCCATGAGTGGGGCAATTCTTTATCATAGATTTCATTCTTTTCCAAGCTTGAGCAACATGTTCATTATCAAACTGAGTAAATTTCATAATATTGCTACGCAGAGATATAATCTTAGCAGGAGGATAGTATCTACCAATAAAAGCATCCTTACACTTAGCCCATGAATCAATACTATTCTTAGTCAAAGACAGCAACCAATCTTTAGCTTTTCCTCTCAAAGAAAAAGGAAACAACTTGAGCTTAATAATATCACTATCAACATCCTTATATTTCTGCATCTCACAAAGCTCAACAAAATTGTTGAGATGAGCTGCAGCATCTTCAGTACTAGCACCAGAAAATTGCTCTTTCATAACAAGGTTCAACAAAGCAGGCTTAATCTCATAAAAGTTTGCAGCAGTAGCAGGTGGTGCAATAGGAGTGCAGATAAAATCACTATTGTTTGTGCTAGTAAAGTCACACAACTTGGTGTTTTCAGGATTGGCCATTTCAGCAAAACGAAAGTAAACAAGTAAAAACAACTACCAAGGATTCTAATTTTTTTTGGGTTTTTGATATAAAACGATGCAGGTAAAATAAATAAAGTAAAGCAAAACAATAAAACAAAGTAAAGGATGTGCATGTGAAAACTCCCCTCGCAGAAGTCTTCCACTCTTCCCCGGAAACGGCGCCAGAAAAGAGGCTGATACTCCAAGTTGATGTGGAAGATCAGAGATCCTTGTGCGTGGTGAATGACCAGCCCGTTGGGAACCCCAAGAGGAAGGTATGATGAGTATAGCAGCTTGTTTTCTCTCAGTTAAGAAACCAAGGTTTATCGTTCAGGAGAAAAGCAGACAATGACGACTGAAGGTGATGCTTGCTAGTTTGCGACAGCTTCGGACAATTTATATATGGCGCCTCATTCAAGCTTTGCTTGCTAGCTGTAACGCGGAACCTGCACACAAACAACCAAGTACTTTGTTCCCAACTTGCGATAAGGTTGTCAATCTCACCGGTTTGCTTGAAACAAAGGTTATGAGCGTATCGAGTGGAAAATAGTAGAGTATGCGAATAAAGTAAACAGTGCGAGTAAAGTAAACAGGTAATAGCAATATGATGGAAATAGGACCGGGGTCCACAGTTCACTAGTGGTGTCTCTCCATAAGATAAATAACACATGCTGGGTAAACAAATTACAGTTGGGCAATTGATAGAATAGAGATAAACGTGATATGTCAAGAAGATCACTATGAGATTTACTCTGGGCATTACAACAAAATACATAGACTGCCATCCAACTGCATCTATGACTAATAATCCACTTGTGGTGAATCAATCCGAGAACTCCACAAGTATTAAGTTGCGAACAATAGATAATTGCATTAAGCAAAGTGTGTAATGTAAACAAAGCATATGCCCTTGAGCATATGAATGTTGTTTTCTCCCTAGTAGCAACAGCACATCTACAACCTTAGAGGTTTCTGTCACTCCCCCAGGTTAAATAGAGGCATGAACCCACTATCGAGCATAAATACCCCCTCTTGGAGTCACTAGCAACTACTCGGCCAAGATAGCTACTAACAACGGAGAGCATGCAAGATCATAAACAACATAGAGATAACAAAAGATAATATTCAGTACAACAACTTAATCATAAACACCAATATTCATCGGATCCCAACAAACCAAACATGTAGAATTACATAACGGTGATCTCAATCATGTAGGGCAGCTCATGAGATCTAAACATGAAGCACATTGTGGAGGAGACAACCATCTAGCTGCTGCTATGGACCCATAGTCCAAGGTAGACTACTCACTCATCGCTCCGGAGGCAAGCATGGCGATGAAGAAGACCTCCGGTGGCGATTCAACTCTCTGGCAGGGTGCCGAGAAGAGCTTCTGGACCCTCCCGATCTTTGGGTCGACGGCGGCGGCGGATTGCGATGTGTTCTGGAAAATTGATCGGGTACTTAGGTTTTTTCCGTCGGGGGGTCTTTATAGGCGAAGGGGTGATGTCAGAGGAGGGCCCAAGTGGCCTCACACCATGGTGGTGCGGGCCAGGGGCTGGCCGCGCCACCTATGTGTGTGGGCCCCTAGTGGCCCCTCTCCTTCGGATCTCTGGAAGCTTCCGGGTAAAATAAGACTTCAGGAACTTGTTTCGTCCAATTCCGAGAATATTTCCTGTGTATCACTTCTGAAACACAAAAACAGCAGAAAACAGGGAACTGGCACTGTGGCGACTTGTTAATAGGTTAGTTCCGGAAAATGCATAAAAGTGCCACGAAGTGTAACGAAACAATAGGCAAATGGTGTAAAAACAAGCATGGAGCATCAAAAATTATAGATACATTGGAGACGTATCAGCCACTGATTAAGTGAGGCTAGATGGGCCTCCTTTGCTCAAAGGCCCTAAAGTGGGGCAATTTGTGCACCTTTGCGGCTCACACTCGCAGTTATTTGTACATATGATAATAGTACATGCTTATACAAGTCTCTCAATATGGTACATTATAACTACATAAAATAGAAAATAAGAGGATGTATTCTAATTGGAAGGATTAATTATTCGGTACAAAATAACTAATACAAGAGGCAACACATCAAACATCATAATTACGAAACAAAATGTACAACAATCATGAATGACATCACACATTTTAGTGAAAACCCTAGCTCCCTCCTTAGAGGCATCACCATGGAGGCATGTTTCCTCTCCATTCGAGGGAAATTGGCCTCTTCGAGTGAAAATCCTAGCTCTATATTTTTGGAGTGGGAGGAGGCATCCACGTTTCGATCTCCTTGTAGGCGTTGCTTTGGAAATCCTGTTTGCGCCTCTTGCATGATACTATGTCGTTCTAGGCCGTGGATGACAGAGTAGCGCCTCTAGAATAGTTAGTGTGCATCAAGGCAACATTCTCGGATTGTAGTGCGGTCACAGCTCTGTGGTCCAGGATTGCGACTTTTCATGACTTGGGTCGCAACCATGAGCATCAGGGGTTGCAGGTTCAATGGCTAGGTCGACGCCTCCCTCCGGAGACACTTGGAGGGGTGGCGACCCCAAATATGGTGTGAATAATGTGGTTTGCTGATGGCTGCCTATAAAGCTTGGGCTGGGGGCAACCGGGTCGTGCGGCGTTGCAGCTCAAGGGTGAGCGGTGATATGTTGGGACATGTACCAGGAAGTTGGTGAACGGTGGTATGGAGGGGCGTTGTCCGTTAAAGGTGGTGTGCGGTAGGCTGCGTGTGGTATGGCATAGCAGATAAATGTTAGGGGACAGTTTCAAGAGTTTGACAAGCCTTTTTCACCTTCGCGGAAGCGTCCCAGACCTATTCCACTTACAACAATCACAACTTCTTCTTTTGATAGTTATGTACTGTTTGGCGGTAATTGTCAGCGCCAATCTCGTGTTGTGTGGGCGATAACATTAACATGTCGGCGTCGCGTTGGCATAGCTATCCTAAATGGTTGATTTCTCCTTTTTGGTTAATGTCTCATGTTTGCTCCTGCCATACCAATCTCAGTGTTTCCTCTCCGCCTTTAGATGCAGGCTGCAAGTTTTTTGCGGAGAGGTGATGGGGCTTGCCCCTGGTTGTGCATTGTAGTGTTGATGTGGGTATGGTCCCTGTTATTTCGATTTTAGGCTGATTAATCAAGCAACTCACTTCTCAATTAATAAAAAACACAAAGGTTTTGCCTCGGTTTCAAAAAAAAACTATCTTCGGATGTTCACTTGTGCAGACGCACAAGATCGCAACTTATCGGTTCATTCCCTACTTCTGTACAGTTCAAGATAAGCCATTAATTGATGTTCGTAAGATGCCGCACCATGGTCACGAGAGTACAATTTTACTAGGAAGAATGGCGCGGCGTGAGAGCTATAACGTATCCTGTATGGTAACCGTGAGGAAATCAAAAAAATATAGTAATAATCTTTTACTAAAAAAGAGGCAAGTTTTGTGAAGTTGCCGGGAGATCAGGAAGAGATGGTAGTAATATTTTCATGAATAAAAAGGTGAATTATGGAGAATTTTTTATATAGTCATTGTAGAAGAAGGCTGCAGTATGGTCCTGAATTTTTTGTTTGAATAGGCGGCGAATAAAGTAGTATATTGCTAGCCAAAGTTAGTGTAGGTGAATCCTCAAACTACTTAAGAAGAATGTAGTTACCATTGTGGAATACCGTTGGAATTTATTATTAAAATACCTTTGAAAACTGGCTTTAAAAATTTACTTTACAAATTATAGATCGTTGAAGAATGTCGTTGGATAAGAATAACCATTAAATAACCATGTCAATGAATTACCAAAAAGAATTAAATTTTCTAGGAAAAAGAAATGACAAAGGATGCAACACTATTTTTCTTCGAAGGCCATATTGGTGAACTGTTCAACAGTTTTTCTAGACTACCATAGAAGATTTGTACCACTTAAAAGTTGTGTAGTAAACCTTGGCACGACAGCGCCCCACATCCGTAGGGTGAACCTCGTGAGGCGATCATGAAAATAAGCTACACAGAGAAAAGAGCTGAAGAATGGTGAAGTCTTTATTTAGGTAAGTAGGTAGTAGTGTTTTTCCGAGATAAAAGAGATGATGAAGACCAACCCAACAATTTGTGTTTTCCAAGTAAAATATACGACAAATAGTGTAATATTTCATTTGCATAAATTATTGAAGGAGAACCCAAAACTATTGCAGAAGAAGCCAATTATCATCGGCGAATTACTGTTGAAGATTACTATTCCTCCTCCCTTGAAATTTTATCCAAAGTGGCAAAGTACTGCAAAATGCAATGTTGACGATCGGTCTAATATATTTTTTCGATACTACTATTGAAGGTTAGTCCCAGATAAATGTGGCGTAGAAGATGTAGCGCGTTTGTGGCAATCTGAGGAGATCAAGAAAATAATAGATGATAAATAGTGAAATAGTTTGTTTGCCTAAGTTGCAGTATGAACTTGAAATTAATATAGAAGTTACCATCACCAAATTACTGTTGGAGATTACTATGCAGTGTTGCGGAACGGTCTAATATTTTTCTCCAAACTACTATTGAAGATTAGTCCGAGATAAATGTGGCGTAGAAGATTTAGTGTGGTGACACGTCACACCTGTGGCGATTATGAGAACAAGAAAAAATAGACAACGAATAGTAGAATATTTTGTTTGCCTAAGTTGTCGTACAAACCGGAAACTACTACAGAGGCTGTTACTATCGTCAAATTACTATTCCTCCATTGAAATTTTCTACAAAATTACTACAAAATTCAATATTGGCAAAATGTCTAATTTTTTTTTCTAAACTACTATATAAAATTAGCCCGAGATAAAAGTGGCGTAGAAGCTGCAGCGACAACATGCCATACCTGTGGCGATCGTGAGAAGATCAACAAAAAAAGGTAGTAATATTTTTCTAAATAAAAGAGGTAGCAAATAATATTATATTTATTTTGCAAAGTCGGGAGGAGATCAAGAAAAGACGGTAATAATATTTTCTAGAATAAAAAGTGGTGACAAATAATAGAGTTCATTATAAAAAATGGGATATATTTTTTATGGATATATTTTAGAAGAAAGCAGTAGCATAGTAATATATATCTATATATAATATAAGGAGAAGCTTAGGTTGAGGGGAATAGAAAGACACTTAACTACAATAAATTGCTCTGTCATAAATATTTAAATAGGGAGATACTGTTCATTATGACATACTGTTCATTGGATTCCATCTACAGTGTCAAAGCAGACGTGATAGTGCTAATAGGCTGTTAAAAGCTTGAGCCATTATATATGTACTAGGAAGCATAGGCACGGCGGCACGCCGCGCCCGTGCCTATACATCTTTGGTAGGTATGGTTAGTATTAAGAAATCTATGCTTATGTGTGATGGTTAATAGACTGTCAGATTGCAACAGTTCCAAAATCAGAGTCTCTGAACATATGTTAGAACTAAAATGAGTCATATAATATATAAGTAAGGATTGCAGGAGTTTCAAAATTAATGCGTCTCCAAACATCTATTAGAACTAAGATGAGACATATAACATAAGCAGGGATACTTAAGTGGACAACAACATTCACACTGGATTAAATGGAGGATATGCGGATTGCATATATACACAACACCGGGCCAGACGACGGTATTACATGGTTCGACTGAACTAACAGCGCGCATAGAGTATGTTCCATTGATGGGCTCAACAGAAGACATCCTTAACTAAATCAGTGTCGATGTAACCTGCGTGCAAGTGGATCCGTTAAGTACAGAGATAAAAGAATTCAACTTTTAGCAGAACTTTCATGAATAGTCTAGAGCACTACCTTTGGCCTTGCAGACTGAAAACAGATTGAGCTATTAAAGTCAGTCTTGTTTATCTAGTACTTGACAAACAATATATGCTCTATCACAGGCGGCATGCAAAGAAACGTATGATATCATCACCTAAAGTCTGCAACTGAAGAATTCTAAATGCTTAATTCCATTGCAAGCAAAAATAAAAGGAAAGTTTAGTAGCTTGACATAATAAAGATTTCAAAATTTATCAGCTGCAATTCTATTTAAAACTGGAGCAACAAATCCATTACTGTTGTCAAAGATGCTAGTAGCTCATTTTTGCTGGACCTAGACTTGAAAACTAAAAGTAACACCACTACCTACACAGCTGCAGGGGACAACCATAAACATACCAGCATCATGAATATTTCAATCAGCTAAGCATAAAAAATGCTAGAAAGAAAACCACTCATTTCGTGAGAACAATCTGTACAAAGAGCATCGAAATCTCCCACACAATCGTGTCAAGACAAATATGTGATGCAGGTATAATAGGAGTAAAGTTCTCCCTATGTAGATTCATATAGCAGGGCAGCATTGAAACAACAAAATAAAAATGGAAATCAAATTCTTTCCACTACAGCTACTTTAGTTTTTAGCTTGCATACCACAGATGGTACAACAAAATAACCAACTTAATGATCAACATGAGGAAAAGTTCAGGTATTGAAGCACAAATCTGAGCACAATGTCATATATTTGTAAAACAGTGTTACTTCTTAAGTGTGACCGAGGTCATGTCATTCCATTGTCAAAACTTAGGCCACAGCTAGATCTGTTCTTTAAATAACCTTAAACTGTAACAACCAGACACAAAATAAAAGCGCTCAAAGTTTCATCACAAAATTTTAATCCACAGCAAGTAAATGCCGGTTAATTCATAGCATAAAATAAATCAAAGAAGAGGGAGAGATAAAGAGAGAGAGAGACCACACCAGGTGCAACACCATCACGCAGCTGCTGGCATAAAAGAGCAATTCAAAGAATGTATATTTCCCCATGATTAGCATCGCTTTTCTTGCAGCAAGCAGACCATCATGTTGCCAGCTGAAGGCTACACTCTCATATGTTCCAGATCAACCTGGAGAAGAGTTTTAGTCACAACAAAAAATAGAGGAAAAGAGAAGCCACAAAGGTTAAGTTGTGAACCTGTGCATTGGTAGCTAAACACATCTGACTATTTTCAGGGAGAGCAAGTAAACACACATGGATCCATATTACTACTATATTACGAATTGGCTTATCAGGAAGTACATATGTACTATGAAATCTAATTTGTAGTTTTTTATGTAGTAAAAGAAAGAGCAAGACAATGGACGAACAACCCTGGTTGACTGATATACGATCATAATATAGCAGCTGCTATTTTAGATAATGATCTGCCAAAATGAGATAACCAAAGTGGGAAGTAAGCCTCATGGACCATTCAATAAAATACAAAAAACATAAATCTATAAGTGCATGAAAGATAAAATTATAGAAAGAAGATCACCTTTGGCCAAATACTATAGTCATCAACTGAAGACATGTGTGCTTACCAAGCAAAGCATTATAACAGAGTATATCCACGTCAAAGAAGAACAATTTTTTTAGTCCGGGGAGTGCACCCAAAAGACTCAATAAATAATAAATAATCTATAGTCAGTTTGGAAAGAAATTAGGCATAGCACAGAAAGGTAGACCGTATGCCAGCATAAGTACTCTCAGTTAGAGACTTAAAAGTTCATACAAGCTGCTGGAGTGTTCAAATTGGCCCAGGCTTGTTTCTCTCTTCTTTCTTAATCAACGAAATGGCAAGCTTTTAGCAACGTTAAAAAGAATCCAACCAACCAAACATGATGGTTACCATGACAATTACATAATGCAATTCTAAGAACTCTATATATCAGACAAACATCGTGATACATAAGCAAACCAGATCAACAAATATATTTGAATTTTAATCATAGCAGAACAAAAGAGGGAAAATCACACTACATACGGGAGGATAGGGCAAGCGTAGGTAGCGGGCGAGCACACTGGGAACGACGGGGCTGAGGGCCAGGGCGCCATACCTGAGATCAAGGGCTCACGGTGGAGGTTGCCATCGTCTTCCTGTCGTCAGTCTATGTTACACATTTATCATCTAATACATGAAAGGATATGAAATGGATTCACGATAATAATAATTGCACTCACACGTGAAGAAATCTTGTGAGGATTCAACTATTTGGTATATAAATTAAGAACACAGGATGCACAATATGCTTATTTGCTGTTTCGCTTGAAATAGGAAGTTTTTCATTCACGCAATAAGAAATAATTCTCCATACTCATTTTCCTGTTAATTCATGAGCATTGTCCTTTGGACCATAACTGGAACATATACAAAAGGCCTAGAAGTTTCCCAGTAATCGATCAAAATCTAGCCTACACGGACATACCCGATGGTTCTGTAACAACGAATCATCTATAGAGAAGCCCTCAGATTCTCGTTCAATTTTCCATAGTAGCTCATACAAAATTAAATGAGTGTCTAAAATATGGCAAGAGGATCATATCATGAAGTAACTGTCATCAAACAGTCTATATTTAAAATATGGCAAAAGAGGATCATATCTATCAGCTGTCCATGTTTCCCTACAATGTGCATCAGGACTGTTTACTGTTGAAGTAAGAAAATTGATGGAAGAATTTAAAACTATTTTACCCCAATTCACCTAGACATTCAATGCAAGCGCAATAAAAAGTGCAGATAACATAAAAATCCGGACTTTGCATTTGAGATAAATTGTATATTTGTATGAGTTATTTATCTAGTCCAGAGAATTCAAGGACACAAAGTTTCTTGCCTGGTAAGTGGGCGTAGGAAGTTGGGAAGCGTCGCTGATCACCCAATCTGCTTCAAAGAGCCCATACACTTCCTCTTCTGCTAAGTCAACCGTCGCTGGTGTAAGAATCTACATGCTGAATTGGTTAGAAATTGGAAAACTGACATTCAAGGGTTGGAGAGGAATACGATGATTGTACCTTTCTCCTGGATGATTTACATGATGGGGATGGAATACTAAAGACGATGATAGCATGGCGAAGCAAAGCATCTAGCTGGCAGGTGAGGAAGAGCCTGGTAAGCCTCGCTGGACGATCCACCGACAGGAAGCCAGGGAGGGCAGCGGAGCCATGATCTTCAGAATGATACCGTGCTCTCTTTTTTCACTTCTTTGCTCCTGATGCCGGCGATCACGATGCCTGACGCAATCACCGCGGTCTGCCACATGCTACAGAAGAAAAGCAATTCCTCAGTCATATATTTATCTATTGAAGAAACTGCAGGGCTCCGTAGTGGCAAGGTACCAAAACCTCACATATAATTATGCAATGCTCTTAACAGACGCTAAGTAGTCAATTTTCCACAAACTTAGTTTGACATGTATCTAGAGTTGTGGACAGATTTAATATAGGTAGGTGCAAGGCTACTAATTATTCCATCATGACATGAAACCATTATCATCAACAACAAAAATCGTGTGTGCATTTCATCAAACAATTGGTGTGCATGAAGCCATTGCAAAATAGATAGATTAAAATCGATTCAATGGTCTCTACGGTGAAGAGAGATACCTCGACAGCGACAGCTGATGGATTTCTAATAGCAACAGAATGGGATGCAACACCGGCTCTTTGGAGATGGGCTCTTGTACAGGGAACGACGAACAACGCTGAACTGAATCCCCTCCACCTGCTCTTCCAGCACTCCACCGCCTCCATGCTCCTCTCGTTTCATGTCCTCAGCCAAACACACTCGAAAAAAAAGGGCTTGGACAGGGCGAAACTCCGGCAACGCCTCCACGACAGCCAAGGAAACAGAGGAGGGCACCGGGCTCTGGAAAAGAAAAGGTAGAGAGCGGCGTCGTGTGGCCGCCCGTGCCGGTGAGACAGGAGGCTGAAGTGCCATCCATAGACCTCGTGCTGTCCAGCCGCCGGTCCCCATCCGCCGCCTAGAATTCCTGTTGCTTCCCGTCCCTGTCGTTTCCAGCCACCGGAAGTAGAATAGATCTTCTCCTCAGATTGTTGGTTAGAGAGGGAGAAGATAGCATCGTCAGCTTCAGCTGGCAAGGCACTTCATGGCCGGCGGCGACAGAGAAACTCGGCCTAGGAGGGGGGAGGCCGCCGGCTCCTAGCGGAGGATGTGGGCGAGAGTGGTGGAGATATTTTTTTACCTAGTCTATCGGGATTGGGGAGGAAGAGATATCATTGGGGATTAGGGAGGAAGGCCTCGATTGTTCTGGTAAGGACGTTGCCGCTTTGACCGCACCGTTTCTATTAAGCCATTTAGATTGCATCAACGCAGAGCTGCAAGCGAGCCCCACGCTCTCTTTTCTCTCCACTGAAAAGGGCCAACCGGGAGGAGACCACCGTTCCGGCGGCGGCTCCGGCGCCTCCTCTCTCCCATGAGCCTCGTGCTCATCGGCGGGGGGAGAGTCGCCGGATCCGCTGCTCGGAGATGTATAGCTGTAGACTAGGACTAGTCTTCGTAGCTAGACTTTGCCCTGCTCTCGGTTCGTGTCCGACGACGAGAATGGCGGTGCTCAATAAATTGTCCCTCGATCCTAATCAATCGCGACGCGCAGCGTTGTGCTTGGTATCGGATCTGTGGGCTAGGCTTCCAGGTGGGTTGGCCGTGGCGGCGGCGGCGAGCCTGCTGCGGCTTTTGTCCTCCGACTCCGTCGTCGTAGCCATGCTCGTTCCCGTGTTGCTACGGAGTCTGGGAGGAATTTTACAGGAGCGGGGCTGGTGGCCGGCGTCCTTCCTGGCGCCGCCATCAGCGGACTCGAGGTGCTGGTACTTCAGTGCGGGGTTGGTGGTCGAAGGTGGGCGGCGCTGTCTGCTTCAGCCGACGCTGTCGGTTGTCCCAGGCGGTGCGGCGATCCGGACAAGCTTGGGGTCTTCCCCGGCCGACGTTCTCCAGAGCAAGCGATCTCGCTGTTGGCGGATCCCAATAGAGGTCCACAAAGCAGCTTGTCTGCAAGGAAGCTTCTCCGGATCTCGGGACAGTGGAATCTCTTCTCCGTCTCCAGCGTCTTCGGCGGCGGTGGATCGGGAAGTCAGGTTGCTGGCGCTCTACGCATTGGATCCCAAGGTGCTGTTTGTAATATCTTGTTTTGTGAGGGTCGTTTGTGTAAAGTGCCATGTTGTGCTGGCCGTTCTCGAGTGTTCTGGACGGTGCGACGTACGTTTGTTTGAATAAACACGTGGCAACTTTTCTCAAAAAAAAAAAAACGATAAATGTATATCAGAGATACTGTTGATGCGCAAATTTGCACATCTACAGTGTCCATTGATTACTTGGCACTAACCATAGCTTGTTAAAACTATCAACTTATATATATGTAAGGTTTGACCGCAGAAATTTCAAATGACAAGTCCCTCAGCATTGATTTTTAGGATACTTTTTAAAGATCTTGCGTGATTGTGCATATCGTTTGAACGTAGGGACGTGGGGTCGACGAGAAATAGCACACCCGAAAAAACACCCCCTCGTCTCTCTCGCCTCCCCCCCCCCCCCCGAGGGCGACGGGGTCTTCTCTAGCCCGCCGGCGGCCGGCCTCCCCTCCTACCCCTTCCCTCCGTCTCCGCCGCTGGCACAGGTCGTCGGGCGAAGCCCGGGCGATGCTGGCGGTGGCGGTTCTTCTTCCCCCGCGTCATGGAGGACGGGTCGGGGCCTGCTCCTTCCCTGGCGGCGGTGCACCTCGGGCGGCCCTGGTCCGGCGCAGCCGGGTGACTCTGGCGGGCGGTGCTGTTCTCCAACGGCGAGGCCAGGCTACAGGGAGCTCCGGTGGCGACTGCTCCATGGCCTGGGCACCCCGGCTCTAGATGGGCTTGGGCGGGCCCAAATAGGCTTGAGCGGGCTGGGTTCTACTGCGGTTGGGCTTCTTGATGGTAGAGGCGACGAGTTGGAAGGGTCCTGGGACGGCGGCTCGGCGGCCAGCGCAACGCATCAGGGTGGTCAGAGCTTCACGGGCCCATTTGGGCCCGGCCGGATCAGATTGGGTCTGGTGTGCTCCCGCTGCCTTGTCCGGTCATTGACCGCCTCTCTGCGTGGAGGGGCAATGGAGGACGGTTCCTCCCATGTGGCTGCGAGGCTGCTATTCCTAGCTCTGACGATGTCGTGTGCCTCGACTATTCAGGCCGCAGTCCAGTGTCACAAAGTGACTGATGATGGCGACTTCAAGACCGTGGTGGCGCAGGCTGGTGGGTGGCGAAGCTAGGTGGTGGTGCTCCGTTGTACCATAGTTTTTTGTGTGACGGGGGCGGGAGAAATCCCTGTCAGCTTGTCTGGCCCTGACGTGGTGTCGCCTTTGAGTGACACCATCCCTTCCTAGAGGGTGTCGTGGGAATTCCCTGTCCACTGCACTCTTTGTACCGGGGGAAACCCTAGGACCGGTCTGGTCTGGGCAACATCGTCGTGTCGACGCCGTCTCCCTTCTTGAAGCTGTTGCTTGGTACGGGGTGCTTCGGAGTACTTGGAACGTGAGGGACAAGATAGGAGGCGCAACGGTTGCGGGTCATCATTGTTTTGTCTCTTCGCCATTGCTTCCATTTCTTTTCTTTTTGGGCATATTTTTACTGTTGCCCAGCATTTTTCTGTATTCGAACTGTTGTATCAATGCGATTGCTATATTAATATAGCGGGGCGAAAGCCTATTTTGAGAAACGTCGGGACGTGCACATGACCATTTCGCGTCAACTGTATCTTAGATTTAGTGCTGCCTTGTTCCTTGTGCATGGTGTTTTGATGAAAATGGGAGAGTACATTTTTATCAGATATTCTGTTAGTTTACTGTGGTCAAAATGCAAGCCACAAGGGTACCATCGAATGAATCCAATTTTGTACAGAAAAATTGATTGGTGTCACCGATGTATTTCAAACCGAAAACACACTATAGTTTCCTTTTTGACAGTGACAAGCACCTAAAACTTCAAGCATTGATTTCCAGCAATAAAAAACATCTCTTACTCATTTTTTTCTATGAAACAAAAGGACAATTTGGCTTGCCGCAGGCTTAGTGCATTGGTGCAGGTTGGCCCATATAAAACTGTAAACCTCAAGCTTGATTTCGCTAGTTACACTGCCTGGGCGGCCTAGTTTACCCGTACGCCCAGCGCGTAGCAGGTCCTCCTACACAACAACGCTTATAGCGTTCGGTGCGACAGCGACGCCTAAAGGAACCAAACTTGGGGCAAGCCCAACATAGACTCGCTGCTGCTCATAGAAGAAAAAAGGCAATTCTATTCTCCGACTTTTTTTTGTTTATTTTTACATTTTTCAAAATCAGAACATTTTTAAAATTGAACACTTTTCAAAATTGGATAATTTCTAATTTTATTTTTTGAAAACCTATTTTATAATCTAAATAAATTTAAAGTCTAGAAAATATTGAAATCTGAAAATTAAAATATGAAAAAATTGAAATCTAAAAAAAATTGAAATCCGAACAAATTTTTTAAATTTTAACAAACCAAAACTCTTTACATTTTTCAAGAAAAACAAAACCAGAAATAGATTACCAAAAAATATAGCAAACCGGTCAAAAATCATACATTAAACTAGTTCAAAAAAAATAGAAAAATAACATGGGCATCTGAGGTGGGCCAGACCCAAAATTCCCATTGCACTGCACAGGAGTGCGCGCGCAAGCAATCCGTGCGGTGGTGTATAGGATACTAGCAAAATACCCGTGCGTTGCTACGGGTCAACTTTTGTAAAATATTTTTGATATAATTGTTTAAATAAATTTATGTTGACAAGGCAAAGTGTTTACTGAAAAAAAAAATTGCCTAGTATCTTTTCATTAGTTCAGACTCATGGTTCCGTTGGCTATTATATCAATTATATATGATATTAAAATCAAAAGATCTTGAGTTTAAGGTTAAAAAATTCTAGTATCTTTCCATCAGTTCAGACTCATGGTAGGATTGCTTTATTATCATGACATGCGAGCTTCAAAAACCCGTGCGTCGCCACTGATGTACGAACATTGTAACACACTATATCTATGATAATTTAGTTTTTTTTGTAAAACATAGACTGCTTTTAAGAGTCAAAACACTCTCCTTTCTATATCCACAACTTCTTCCCCTCTAAAAGCTTGAGACCTCTGTCGGGAACCTCCAACTCACCGCCTCTCTGGTTCTGATGGACACATCCAGCCGTAACCTTGAACCATTCTGATGAGGACACTATATTATCCCCATTACCAAAGGGCAACTTTGCTACTCACCAGTGGCATTGCAATGTACTTTGTGTTTTAAGATGTACAAACAAACCAAAGATATATAAAAGCCTTGTACTAAAATGCGATAAGAAATACATCGGGCTAGACAGTATGCATGTAACAGTTAAGCTTGCAAGGACTTTTTCCCTACAATAAATTTTGCTATCACATATGCATAAGGTTTTTGAATTGGCGATATGTTCTTCTCCTAAAACTGTACTTTCCGATTGCTATTGTGAGACACCAATACTTAACAAGTCAAGAATATTGGTATCCTTCCATTTGAAGGTAACCAACGCAAATACAATCATTTAGTTAGCATCTGCTACAAATCGGTGTAAATTGGCATTCATTCAGTTAACACAAACACCAATTTAGTTAACATTCAATTGACACAAACACCAAGTGAGTTGACCAAAAAATCAGCTAGCATCAAACTCACATCAAATTTACTGAATTGGCGTTTGTTTTAAATCAGCTAGCCTTCAATTGAGACTTTGCTAAAGATTTTAATATGCCACGGTCAGCAAATGGCATGCAGGCAAAGTGCCTTAAGGTGAACAGATAGTTTTTCCTCGGCTTGAGAAACTACATCGTATCACCATGGGATGGACATCGTTTAAATTCAATCAAATTTCTTCGAGCGTCACATCGCCAAACGCATCTGAATGCCCGTACATTGCTATGATTACTATTATATTTCTTGATATTTTTTTATACTATTTTGGATCAAATGTGTTTTCACGTCCACCATTATATTTCTTGATATATTTTTTGAAAATCTTTTAAGAACATGGCGTCGTGTTTTATGTTGGTTATTGCTTTTAAAGTGTTGAGAATATCGATTTTTTGTCCATCATCTACAAAAGCATAACTTTTATTGTGGAACGATTAGGTTTTTACAGATTTTACATTTTTTTACAAAAGCATATCTTTTACTGTGCAACTATTTGTTTCAGCAGGAATTCAAATAAAATACAAAATATTTTACAGTTTTTTTAATGAATGTTAAGAGGTAATTTCAGTCATTTGGCTTAAACGAAATCCGAAATCACTGAAACTCACTGAAATATTTTTGAAACAGAAATTTTAAACCATGTTCTTACCTATCCATTATCCAAAAGAAAAAGAACACGTCTAGAGACATCAGTAATGAGTTGCGCTGGCTCACTTTCCCCTTCTTCTCTCCCCTGGCCTCACCCCATTCCCCACCTACTGGACAGGCAAAGAGACCCCAATCGTAAGCTGAGGCGTAGGGTTGAACTCGTCTCAGCCGGATCCGCGACCGCGTGGCGCGCGTGGCGGCGCTCGTGCAGCGCTGCGATGCCGGGCTTGCAAAGGTCTCGCGTCTCCGCTGCGATGGGCTGAGCCGGGCGGCGTTCACCAGGGGGTTCGTCTTCGGGACGGCGGCATTGGCGTACCAGGTATAGAGCATGGCAGCCGTAGGCGGCCGCGGGCCTTCCGTCTGGGACGTTTTCGCCCACACCCCAGGTGAACTTCTCAACAATCCGCTCATCACTGGAACTCCCTTTTCTCAGTACTGGTATTCTCCCACAGCTAAAACGTTCTTATACTTTGTCGCAATGGACAGGGAAAATTCCGGGAAATCGAAATGCAGACGTTACAGCAGACCAGTCATCGCTACAAGGTATACTGTCTGCTATATGTATCGGAGTAAAACAGAGACGTATATAGTCTTTAAGCCCACAGGGTAGATAATTTTAGACCTTTTATACTGGAACAGGAAGATGTCAACCTCATGAAAGGATTGAATTTCGATGCCTACCGGTTTTCTATCTCGCGATCCAGAATCTTCCCAGGTATACCGAATTTGACTGGAGTTGCATGCTTGTACATAACTACGGTATTGTTCTGCCTAAACACAAGATGTTGCCGCCACTGACTCGCCCTTGATTTCTGCAGATGTTGAAGGAAAAGTTAGCGAAGAAGGTGTAGCTTACTACCACAATCTGATAGACTACCTGCTTCAGAAAGGTACAGCAATATAACATAGCTTGGCATCTATTTCAACCTCTGAAACTTCCATGGGAACCTGAATACATTCATATCTGAATATTTTCATGAAAACTAAGCAGGCATTACCCCTTATGTCACTCTTCACCACTATGATCTCCCTCTTGCACTTGAGAAGAAGTATGGAGGCTGGTTTGACGCAAAGACAGTTAGATTTTTTTTGAATGATATTGGATTACTTTTGGTTATGCCACTGTTTTTGCATTGTATATAGGCAGTGGTGTTACTGACGCAAAGAAGTAAAATAATTTAAGTATTGAGGCTAAGATGGTGTTATGATACTGACTTCTATGGAAAAGGCAGTGGATCTGCATTATCCACTGTTATACCAATTGTATCTTTAAGGAGCTATAGCTATATGTTCACATTGTTTCCCAGCCCATCCATGTTTTGCTGAGTTTTAACTACTTTACCTTATCTTGAATTATACAGAATGTTGATGAGAAATTCTTAATGGATTGTTCATCAGAGTGTTCCATCACATGGTAACCAAGTAAAGTTACTGTTCACCTCACATATGAGTCAATGTACATTGTCACTCATTTCCTGATCCTTTAGCATTTACTTCTGGCAGGGCAAGTCACGGAATGGAAAAGTGACATGTGAATTGGTAAGATAAATAAAGTCACAGATTTCCTTTATTCCAATCCGCATTACAGTTAGTTTTTCTTTGCTTCTATTGAATTACATGTTGTTGCGTGCTATACAGAATAAAGCATGTGATCCTAAAATGCTTCATGTTAATTGCATGCTCGACCCTTAAGATTTTTTTGTCATGAATTGGCTTGCTAAAATAGTCATAGTTTATACAATCCTTACATAGACTATCCTAAGAAGGTATTTCTTATTGATGACTACACAATTAGAACACAAGACACAAGTCAGTACTGATGTAATAATCATAGGTGGTACTTTTCAAAGGTTAACTTGCACATAAATATTCATGCCATAAGATCATAAGATTTCAATATTTCTGCATCCATTACATATTGAAAGATATAATAATCATCAAGAAATATGCTTTAATCAGGTCTAGCGAGTTCAAGTGCTAAGTACTTCCTTGTAGACTATGTTCAGCGTGGTCGTTGCTAAGGACTCGGTTCTTTTTCTCTTATTTGAATTTTTGGTGCTCTTTCGATTGTCTTTTATGGCGAGGATCTTGATGTTGCTTTTCGCGGTTGCTCTGGACAACGCGACGTACAACTGGCTATGAGAGAATACTGGCTCCGGTAGGTACACGCCGACAATCGGGATGGTCTGCCCTTGCGCTTTGTTGATCGTCATGGCAAAGCTGAGCCTGATGGGAAACTGCTTCCTCTTGAACTTAAATGGGAAAATGTCATCGTCGGATGGGCATAGAGGTATTCGAGGAAGAAATACCCTCTCTCCAGCGTGCTGTCCCACGACGATCTCCGCGTCGATGGCATTCCTCTGGAACCCACGGACCACAAGCCTCGTGCCATTACACAAACCATTAGCTGGGTCGATGTTCCTCAACAGTATAATAGGGCAATTTATCTTTAGTTTAAGCGCGTGCGGTGGAAGCCCATTAGGAGTTAGGTCGTTTAGGAACTCCTGAGTGTAGTAGCCATGCGGATCGTCCTCTGCACTATCGAAGCTATAGTAGATCATCTCCTTGCCCTGAAAACGCTCAATCATGTGAATGTTTATTGCATCGACGCTATCGTTCCTTGTGGATAGGATCGCTCGAGAAGTCATGTAATGTGGATTGTCCATGTTGCTGTGTAGGGCAGGAAACACATGGTCAATTAGTTTCTCAATGTCAGCCGCTTCTCCCGTAGATGACACATATTTCTTCTGGTAGCTGGATGTTTCCTTCCTTATCAGTTTTCTCGGTGCCGTTACCTATCCTTAGGAGGTAATCCGCGAACCACCGATCGTTTTGCGCCCTCATGTTCTCGACGAGTCTTTTTTGGCGCATGCCCTTCCAAGGGTTTGAGCTTCGCAGACTTGCGTCTATTATCTGACTTCGTGACCCTTTCCTCACTACTGGAAGCACCTGCCTGAAGTCCCCACCAAATACGACAGTCTTGCCCCCAAAAGGTCGGTCTTGGCACTCCATAATGTCACGCATGCTTCTGTCCAACGCCTTAATTGCTTGCCGTTTCGTCATGGTTGCCTCATCCCATAGTATGAGTGAAGCCATCCTCAGGAGCTTGGCTGTCCCACTCTGCTTAGTGAAGCTGCATGATTTTCCTTCTTCAAGGTTTAGTGGGATCTTGAACCTTGAGTGAGCTGTCCTGCCTCCTGGCATTATGGAAGCAGCGACCCCCGATGTCGCTGTGGCCACCGCAATCTTTCCCTCGCCGCGAACCCTAGCGAGCAATGCCCTATATAGGTAGGTCTTCCCTGTGCCTCCCGGGCCATCCACGAAGAAAACGCCTCCTTCTCCACCATCAACTGCCGCTAGTATCTCATCGTAGGCAAGCCTTTGCTCGTGGTTTAGTGAGGCCGCTAGAGAAGCGTCTTCTTTGTCTACCTTGATATTGGTCTCCTCGATGACCTCCCTAGCCTCACCATCCGTGTTGTCATAAGTCTCGTCGATGTTTGGTAGAGGGTATGATTTTATGTCTTTGCCCATGGACTGTAGCATGCCCCTGATATCAAGCAAAACCTTCTGCTCCACTTCTTTTTGACATGTGTTTTTGCGCCGGTAGTCATCAGACATCGCCTCAAGGTGCCTATCCCAAAGACCACGCACATCTCCAGGCTCGCAGAATACCACGATCGTCGCGAAGAGCCTCCTGAGTGAGGCTGGCATGGCATATTGCTCTGACTCGGTAAGACTTTTGTCTAGCGTGTTGTCGGCCTCGACGAGACCCTTCCTCTCAGCCGCCTCACGAAAGCTATCACATAGCACACCGTCCACTGTTTTCAGATCTTCAAAGGACTTTGAGCCTGGTATGTGGTTTAGCAGGACCCTCAGAAAGTACCGTTCCCCCTCGGCGGGATGGGCTGACACTATTCACCCTACTTGTTGACCCTTGTCCCTTTTCTTCCAGTACTTTGCTGGTTGCCATGTGAACCTTCTCGGAAAATCTTTGTAAAGAATATCCCGAGCCCACGCTTGTTTCTCGTTAGCCACAAAATACTCTGTCAACATGGATGGGTTCTCTCGGGCGGCAACATCGTTCAGGTTGTCTCCCGCTTTGAACATGACCATTTGCATATTTGGTAGATGTAGCGGCATCGGTAGGACTGACGGGTGGTTCTCACAGAGCTTGAAGCCGAATATCCTCCACATGGCCTCTGGTGGAGTAACCCATCTTGCGTCAACGAATCTCTTGATCTCGTCTATGTTACCGTCGGCGTCGGGCTTCTCGATATTGAACGAAGTCTGATCGTGGCCCTTGTATACGTACTTATATAGGTACTTGACGGCCTTTATGCTAGAGCACACCTCCACATTGATGTGGCAGTCAAACATCCGCAAGAGGTATGGGTTGTAAGGCACAACCCATCTATTGTCTAGCATCTGGCCTCGAACCTTCGCACAACGGCCGTCCTTTCGTCTTCGATAAATGGGGTATGCGTCCTTTCCCTGTAGGGTGGTCTCATTGAACGTCCGTGGATACCTACACTTGCACGACCCATCTTGCATGCACACGTTGTTTGGCTTGAGGACACCACACGGGCCGTGCATCATATGCTTCACGACCATGGAATATAGCTCTGGGTACTTATTCTTGTCCGGGAGCTCGGCGGATATGAGGCAGTCGTACTGCTCTGGTACAATGAGCTTATATTTTGAATCCATGATCAACAAGAAATGGGCATGCCGGAGGCCCCTCTTCTGGAACTCAACCACGTAGACGTAGGCCTTCACAACGCCTAGGATATTCTTCTTGGTCAGTATCTCCTTCATCGCCTCCAGCTTGGCTCTAAACACTCGGACCACAATGTCTGGTCGGTCTTGCGGGGTTTGTCCCGGAAACAATGCATCCTGTATCTCCTGCCAATTAGGGTTGTAGGTCATCGTCAGGAAGATGTCAGGCTTGCCATACGTCTGCACCAACGCCATGGCGTCCATATGCCTGCGCTTCATGTCTCGGAAGCCCCCCTGGAACTTCCAGGGGAGAACAATCCTCGTGCCAACAGCACTTGCGCGAGTCTCTCCCGCCGTGATGCTATCCACTATGCCTTTATATAGATCAACACGTAACTCCGGCTGGTGGTCCCTGATCCAATTCAGTCTGCATCCCTCAATCTTTATGTACATGTCGACCGCAAACTGTTGGAACAGACGCCCGCCATGTAGTATGGGGTTGAATATAGCCGGACGCGTTTGTAGCCGGTAACAGTAGTAGTCTCTAACGGAGATGCATAAATTTCCACCTCCATCTGTATGAAGGACATGAAAAACAAGGTTAGAAAAAATACAAAAAGGATAGGCAAAAAATGCAGAAGTATCATGAACAACCAAACCTTCATTCTCACGGTCCTCCCTTGATAGCTGTGCAACGTGCCAAGGTGTAATACGTTTAGGGATATTTGGATGCCAGCCGAGCTCCCCCCTGGGGAAGAAGAGAGGGTACGAGAGTGGGTCATAGCATTCTTGTGTGGCTTGTATACTGTGCCTCTCGTTGTTGTCACCGTAGAGGGTAATGTTGCGCTTGAACCTATTTGCTAGGTTGCTGCCCTCGACCCAGATCGCAGCCACCTCGGATGATACCGGTAAATTGTATCTGCGTTGGTCTAATTTCTGGTCGGTGTTCAGCTCTATGCGGTAGTCTTGTAGGTTATCCCTGTGGGCGCCCAAACTCCTAAACTTCTCGGAGTAGGGGTTTCCTTTCAGTATGTCCACAACCTTTTGGACGACCTCCTGGTCTAGCTCCTTGGTTGCTTCCTTGCGATGTATCAGGTTGGGATCATCGTCGTAGAAGTAGAGCTGTAGATGTTCTGGATGAGAGTTTGGCCCAAATGAATGCACGTTGTGGTAAATCGAGCCTTGCGCTCGGAATGTGTATACCCCGGACCTCATGTTCGTGCAGTTGTTGTCTAGGCTGACGCCAAGTGTTGTGAATGAGAAGTGTCCGTTGAAGAATCTGATGCTCTCCCGAAAATGTCTAGAGTCTGCATCCGCGCTAGATCATAGCCTCATCAGCTCTGGGATAGGCTTTGGTTCAGCAAGCTTGATATTTCCATTTCGACAATAGAAACCATCGGTCTCACGCTCAAACTTCTTGGCATGGCAGTATTTGCAGTCTGGTTCTTGCTTGAGGATGTGCGTGCTGTTTGGGAGATTTGAGTACACAAAGTCAAAAGGATCAATAGATTCTGCGCTGGATGACTTTGTCGGTGTATCAAGGTCCATGTCATCAACATCATAACCTACATGCATAGGATGTTGTCACATCAATATGTTCATATTGACTGGTAGTATGGACAGTTGATTGAAAGACTGGCATAAGTACCTTCAGGGGCATACATGCAGCACTCCTTGTCCGTGAGGTCGTCGGGGATGGCGTTCTCATCCATGATCCCACTAAGGAAGGCCTCCATGTCGCCTACAATATTCTCATTCTGGTAAGTACGATGCTTTAATATGCCATGACATAAATATAATATGAATAACAGGAGTAAAGATTGGTGTGTTACCGTCGGTCCTGATTATATACTTGGGCATGCTCGTTGAAGGAGAGGCAGGGGGTGAAGCAGCTCCCTCTCTGGCTGGTGATGCATGTGTGGTAGATGCCAGCTTTACTGTTGTCAAAGCTATTACATTTGGGCATGTCATGGCTATGGATTGAGCGCATGGGGTGTTCCTCCTAGCAGCAGCGTTTTCCCTGCGCCGAGCTAGCAGTGTTGCCCTCTTCTCTTCAGGTAATGTTTCTGTAGGTGTGGGTCGTCGGGTTGCTCTTCTACGCTCATTAATCTCCTCCCTTTCTTCAGCAGTCAAACTACTTAGTTTAGCTCTACCTTCGCCTCTTCTACGTGCATTAATCTCATCCTTCTGCTCATCCGTGAAACTTTGTAGTTTAGCTGTATTTTGGGCTCTTCTACGTGCATTAATCTCATCCTTCTGCTCGTCCGTCAAACTTTGTAGTTTAGCTCTATTTTGTACTCTTCTACGTGCATTAATCTCTTCCTTTTGCTCAGCTGTCAACCTATTTAGTTTAGCTCTATTTTGGGCTCTTCTCCGTGCATTAATCTCTTCCTTTTGCTCGGCCGTCAAACTACTCCGTCGAGCTCTATCACGTTCACGTCTTGCTTGATTTTTATCTTCTAAGATTTGTTGCCTTTTATCTACAGTGGTTTTTTTAATGTTGGGATCCATTCTGCAATGACAATAAACAAAATACCCAGATTGTTAAAGCAATATTTCCAAAATGAATGCATGAAGACTGAAGAGTGACATTGTTATAAATAAATCCTAATGCAAACAATTATATCTTTCATAACGTTGTGCATGAAATTTGCAACTTTAACTCTTACTGAAAAGCTTGCACTGCTCTCTTTCTTTAGATGGAGCAGTTATAATATTATACTTAAGAGCTCAAGTTTAATCTATGTTTAGCCTTGCCAATGAAATTAGAGTAGGCAGCTAATGCAAAACTTAAGTGGTAGCATGTCTGCAAGTGTACTTAAGAGCTGATGCTCATAATTATGGTCAATTTTTAAAAAACTGCAGATTGTGGATCTAACATGTGCTTTTGTGTCCTTGTAGTCTACATGCGAAGGCACCATATCAAGCTTCTGCTTCAGACACAACTTATGAGAGAAAATACAGGCTATATTGGCATAATGTTATCCGTTACTTCTTCACTCAGGTATGCATTATGAATGGCTCTATCTTGGTCACTTCTGATATGAATGGCTGCATTGTATTGCATATTTTGAACGAGCACCAGAAGTGGCCTGATGATTTTTGTGATACAGTGTTGAATGCGTGAAGAGTGACATTGTAATAAATAAATCCTAATGTTGTGCATGAAATTTGCAACATTAAGTAAATACAGTTAGTGAGTTGCCAGTATTTTAATCTAATGTGTGGTTATTAAACTTTTAACATGCTTTTTAGGATTCCAGCTCTCCTTGTTTTTAGAAAGTTTTGTCTATATTCTTAAATTCATGTAAGTGTCGAGATAAAAGTTTCATCTTCTAGATTAAACAGCATGATTCTTCATTCTCTTCATCAGCTGCAGATGATGTATTCAGATGCACACATAAGACATACCTGCATTTAAAAAGTATACAACCTAAAAATCTCCAACCAGTGATATACTAACGGACAAATTTGTATAAGGAAGGTATGTTAACGAAGGGCGTTCTGCTATATGAAAAGTATGTTTTGGCATGTACCTTGTGTAAGTTCCGTTGAAATCGATGAACAGTTTTCTGACGGTGAGATGTGTGGCTGCAGAAAGCAGGACGGCAGACTCTGATTACTGGCTGCAGCAAGCAGCACGGCAGACTCGATCCGGGATTCACTCGATCGGGGATTCCTGGGAGTTGCATAGTCAGCCAGTTCGTATGTTTATAGTTGATGTTGACTGATGAAGCTGTATTTGAGTAGGACACGGCAGATTGAATCGAGACATGTTCCGGACTGTATTTGGCTGAGTTGATTTTTGAGATTGAGATTGAATCGCTGGGATTGAATTGAAACAACAGGACACGCTCTAAGCTGTCCGTCCTGGGCCTTTACGTTGCCTGGGCCTTTAGCGAGATCGTACGTTGCCTGGGCCTTTAACAATCGTTCGATCGTACGTTGCCTGGGCCTTTAGCGATACGTTCTGACCATAGCGATTAGCGACGACGACGTACGTACTAACCTACGTACCAGTCGTAGAGATTTGTTCTCCATTTAACATAAATCGGAATACGTTGCGCTCATGATAAACACAGTTTTTGCACCGTGCCAACAATGTATGCTTCATGTTACTCCCAGATTACATATGAGCTTTTTCTAGGGTTTTCTATTTTGGGAACACTCTTGAAGGTTCTAGCCGGCTATGATTTATCTATTCATTTTTTCAGATGGTTTTTTCCTATGTTTTTTCTTCCTTTTTTATATTAATTATCTTTTTGAGAAATGTTTAGATTTTGAAAGTATTGAATAAAAAAATGCTCATTCTTTCTAACATGTTCAGTGTTTGGAAAACATTCATTTTTGAAAAAAAATATTTTTGCTTTTCCATGATGCATGTTATTGCACTGATTTGGCTGCTCGTCTACTCACGAAAAAAGTTTTTAAAGTTTTTTTTAAAGTTTTGTAATATAATAAATGTTCACACTTTGTAAAATAGTTCATAAATTCTAAACAATATTCATATATTTAGAAAATGTTCATGACTTTGAGAAAATGTTTGTCAATAAAGCGAATTTTCATAATTGTTTTTGAGAATTTTAAAGGCATTCATGAATTTGAATTTTTTTTAGAAATATTTATAATGATCCTAAATTTTTATGTTTGTGAATTTATAACTCTTCAAGGATTTGAAAAGTTTCATAAATGTGAAAAATGCTCATGAATTCAAAAAAGGAGAAGAGAAGCAATAGAGGAAAACATTAAAAATATAAAAAGAAAAAATAGAAAAGAATTAAGAATAGAATACGAGATCAGAAGTATCTAAAAAATTCAAAAACAAGTGCGTATTTGGGCTGGCCAACTTAGAGGGAACTATCAATTGGACGGGTGTGTGTCGAGGCGATAACAGACGCAATAGGCATCACATAAGATTTGTTGCATGTAGCTCGCAAGAATTACATATTGCTCATTTGGCGTGTAACTTTGTGTTTTTAGCCGAGAAAAAACCACATGCACCACCCAGTGTGGATTCGAGATCCAAACATTATTCCATAAGCAAGAAGAGCTACTCTGTTATGTCATAATATAGTGTATATTTTTTGACAAAAGGATTCAGTTTTTCTTAAGATTTTATAATAAATGTGGACATATCTAACTGTAATAACAAAACAACATAGAAATGATATTTAGCTGCTAGGGTGCATACAATGTTATTTTGCACCTAAATTTTTTTTACGTTGTTACGTTCAGAACTTATGTTTGGAATACAAATAATTACAATGATATTGACCCACAATAAAAGATGACATAAGGACTATAATATATTTTCTCATAACAACGTAATAAGCAACAAACTTGTGTATTTTTAGTTGTTTTTACTATGTTACGTAGAAATTTTTAATTCATGTATATATACTCTTAAATATGCTCTTCTTGACTTACTAAGTAAGTCATGTATATATACTCTTAAAAATCATGTAAGGTTGTAAACAAACAAGGTGAAGAACTACTATTGTTTGCCTTGAGATCAGTCAAATAGCACGGCCCTAAATTAGTATCATTAGATATATCATGATATAACATTACCCTAGAATTTACATGTAAAATCTCAGAAAAAAGATGGTTTCTCACAAACATTTATGGGCCTAGACATAATGAAGGCAACAATGATTTCTTTAGCTGGATGCATGACTGATATTGAATCTTCTCACATGATATTATGGATGATTTTTGGTGACTTTAACTTAACCAGATACTTGATAACAGAAGTCGACGGAGGAGACAGTAATAATATGATATTTGTTCAATATTGTGATCCAAGCACATGATCTTCAGGTACCTCTGAAAGGGAGAAACTTTACTTGGAGTAATAGGCAGGATTCACCAATCTTGGAGAAACTGGACTGGATTTTTCCTCACCGGATTGGATAGCAGAATTTACCAATACAATGTCTTTCCCTCTGGAAAGGCTTGGTTCATAACACACCGCGGTACATGTTCAGATTGGAAATGATACTCCTAAATCAAACCTTTTCAGGTTTGAAAATTACTGGCTAGACTTTGAAGGTTTCATGGATATGGTCAACAATAAATGGAGACATCCAGGGCATTGCTCAAAGAATTATGACCAAATTCAAAGATACTATATATGGACTCAAGAAATGGAGCAAGAATCTATCAAATCTTAACAAAATTATTAATTACTGCAGCTACACTCTAGCTCTTCTGGATGGTCTGGGGGAACAAAGAAATCCCTCCATTGTTGAAAAGAATTTCAGAAGTATCCAAGAGAACCACACAAGAAAGATAACGGAAGCAAAGAGAATCTACTGGAAAAATAGAGCAAAAACCAGATGGGCCAAATTGGGTGATGCAAAAAAAGTACCATAGCTACTCATAGCTACAAGAAAAACATCATCACTTCTATTATTGCTGCAGATGGAACTGTAGTTTTTAACCATGACCACAAATTAGCAAGCATTTGAAACTCTTTTAAAGAGAGAATAGGGATACCATAGAACCCTATTATGATTTTCTCTCTAAACCATATTGCAGTCCCATGATTTCTCACACTTGGATGATCCCTTCTCCATTGAGAAGATTGAAGTTGTTCTACAATAAATGCGCATTGATAGGTTCCCTTGGCATGACGGTTTCAATGGACTTTTTCTAAAAAAATATGCTGGCGGAGGATTTCATCAAGCTTGATCACTTATATGAAGAAAGAATAAATTTGGGCAGCATTATTACAACTCACATCACTCCGATCACAAAAAATAATGACCCACATGAATGAATGATTACTGGCCCATTTCCCTGGTAAGTTTGCCACTTGAATTCATCACCAAACTCATGGCAAACAGACTACATAAGGACAACATCCCCAGCCTCCACCGTAATCAATATGGCTTCATAAAAGGGAGAAACATAAAAAAAAAATCCTTGCATGGTCTTTTGAATATCTACATATATGCCATTTGTCAAAAAGACCAATTATTATACTCAAAATTGATTTTGAGAAAGACTTTGATTAAGTGGAATATAATGCAATTTTGGCCGTGCTGCATTGACAAGGGTATAGATAATAGAGCCCATCAGTTGAGTACCCCTGAGGCCCGTTAAGCTAGGCCCAATTGTAATACTAGTCGAAATACGAGTTCATGTCGTATGCCGATATTGTAATCTGTATCGGATCCCACCCGATCCTTCAGACCTGGCCACCTATATATAGGGGCCAGGAGGGGACGGTGTGGGACAGATTGAAAGCAAGCCAGGTTCTACACCCACGTTTACTCTCATAGCCACCTTGTTTGACTGATTTCACCTTCGAGTTCATCCGACGCCCTATCTCCCGGTCCTAAATCCTTCATCTAGGACATTTGTCGAGTTAACCCCTCGTCAATTGGCGCCGACCGTGGGGACTCTGGGCATTGGAATCATGAATTCGACGGCTTTTTCACTTTCGGCCAACAGCAATCCGCAAGTCAACGAAATTCAGATACCCTTCAGAACCATCGATTTTCAACCTCACCAGTCGAGTTTCGCGCAAGTATTCGACAGTATGGATCAAGATATGGATTTGACGATCGGAAGTCTAAACTTTCACGTCGGATCACTAGGTTCGATTCGCCTTTTAGATCCGACGAAATCGGATTCGTCGGCAAGTGAGCCCGAGACAGTAGCAATGTCGGAATCATCAGAAGGCTCTTCCAGCGAGGTAAACTCGCCGGTCAGCTTGACAGAAGCAGAAGAAGGAAAAATCGCAGGAGGTGACGAAACCATGGAGAATTTTGGCTTAGAAGTGCAACTCGAAGATCTCATGATCTGCCACGATGACACCTTGGATCAATCAACAAACACGTGGAAGACAGGATTAGAACTTTTCGAAGAGGACAAGTTGATCTTCTCAAGTCACAACAACAAACTCGACAATCGATATCAGATACTCGCCATCACAGGAGATAATTCAGAAGAACTCGACGACAACAATAACCCAATGCTTAATCCAGCAAACATAAATAGAGGGGCAAATCACTTAGCAGAAGGAGAAACCGCTGACTTCCTCGCAACAAGGATAAAAGTTTGACTATCAGCCGATGAGTGGAGAGCAATCAGAATAGCCGTGGAGCACGGCACGCCAATACCAACAAATTCTAGCCAAAACATGCTTTTGGGATACCATTACGCCCTAAGGCAGCAGGCGAAGCAATTAGCAAAGGAGAGGATTGAAATACAGAAAAGGAAGGATTCAGCCATTGCAGCAAGCGACGCTGCTCACAGATCACGTAGTGACGCGTCATATACAAACAGAAGGCATCATCGACATGGATCACGATATGAGAATCTCGAGTACTCGGAAAGGCAAAGTATCTCGAAAAACCTCGACTCATCCTTCCTATCGGTCGATGAGCAAGGAAATATTATACCAAAAACTCCTGAAGCAGCATTGGTGGCAGCTCAAGCATACCTGCATACAACACGACCAAATCCAGGAGACTCGAGGGAATATATGCACCGAGCAGCGCTAAATGGATTGAAGATGGTAGGCAATAAATTATCAGCAAAAGAGGAGGAGGCATATCGTAACAAAGGAACCCATAAACCAAGATCACCACGCCGTCACAACAGTCCTCGGCATAGAAGTGGAAGTCGCCGATCTAGGACGCCATCACCAGGACGATACAACAGTCCAAAAAACAAAGGAACCCGACGATCTAGAACTCCCAACAGAACATATGACTACGAAGATGATGAAAAGGAGATGGGGGCGCCATGCTTTACCAGTAGGGTTCGCATCACGCCAGTACCCAAAGGCTTCAAATTACCCCAAGACCAACAATAGTATGACGGATCTCAGGAGCCACAATCATGGCTTTCAGATTATCTACAAGCAGTAAAACTATTAGGAGGAACCAGGGAAACAACAATGCAGAGTTTGCAATTACACCTCACCGGTGCAGCAAGGTCATGGTTAAGCAAACTAGGAAAGGAAACAATTGGAAGCTGGGAGGAGCTCACAAAACAATTTACAAGTAACTTCAAGTCGACATACAAGCGGCCAGCATCCATAGAAGAAGTCAAAGCCTGCGTACAGCAACGCGGGGAGACATTAAGAGCATATATCCAAAGGTGGAGCATAATCAAAAATTCGGCAGTCAAAGTATCGGATGAAAGAGCAATAGATGCATTCATAGTCGGGTTACGACGAGGAGACCTAGTCGAAGAGATGGGCAGAATCAAGCCAAAAACAGTATCAGATCTAATGGATGTGGCAAACAGATTCGCAGATGGAGAAGATGCGTGCAACAATAAACGCACGCGATCGCCAGAAGATGATAGAGGAAACAGATATGGAGGTCAAAGAAGAAGATCCCACAATTACGATAATTACGGCTCCCACAGCCAAGTAGCCGTAGGATATAAAGATAACAGCTACCAAGGTAGCGATCATAAAAGTTCGGGATACCGTAGCTATGGCAAAGAAGATTACAAAAAGTTTCCCCAAGGGAATCCAGAGAGTACAACCCATCACCGGAAGATATGCTCAACGGACCATGTCATATTCACTCTGCATTCATCGATGGGAAACGAGTATCTAGACACGCAATGAAAGACTACACTACGTTCTTGAAACTACAAGAAGCGGCACTTAACAAGCAAGCCGAGGCAAAACGCCAGGGATACGAGGGAAACACAAGCAATGCACCTACAACCCAACAAGGAAATAGTGGAGCTCCCAAGCGCCAAGACCAATCAAACCAGGGACGCGACAACGACGAAGGATATGTTCCATCTAAGGGGCACATTACAACAATGATACATCCAGTGCCCAAGTCGAACAAAGAGGAGAAAAGCATAACTCGACAAGTCAACCTTGCAATAAACTCACCTCCAGCAACAACGGAATATCTGCATTGGTCAGAGCAACCCATAGAATTCAGCAGAGACGATCACCCAATAACAGTACCTCGGCCAGGAAACGCGCCCTTGGTACTCAAAGCTCAAATTGGGACCTATGATGTCGACAGAATATTCATGGATGCAGGAAGCGGGATAAATCTTATATACGCAAAGACCTTACGGGCAATGCACATTTCATTAGAGTTTCTCAAACCAACTGATTGCTCCTTTCATGGAATAGTCCGAGGAAGTGCTAACTATCCACTTGGTCGAATAGCACTCAACGTCTGTTTCAGAAATTGACAAAACTACAGAAGGGAGAAAATCAACTTCGAAGTCATGGACTGGCCATCACAATATCATGCGATCCTCGGGAGACCCGCGTTTTCACGATTCATGGCAGTACCTCACTACACTTACCTGGTACTAAAAATGCCAGGACCCAAAGGAATTATTACAGTAAAGGGAAGCTTTGAGTTATCAGATCTGTGCGACAAGGAGTTTCATAAGATGGCCCAAAATTTCGGCATGATGGCAAGCTACGGAGAACCCAACTGCAAAGCAAAAAGCACGACTACAGAAGCAACACGGCAACAAGAAGGAAACCCCAAGGAACCAGAAGTAAAGAAACCTCGGGTACAGCTACCTGAACAAGAGAAGGCTACATGAGAACAAGAGAAGGCTCAAGCAACATAGGAGACAAGACATACAAATTAGTCGAGTAGGAAAATAAGGCTATAAAAGCCACGAGTTATTCCAGGGCAATGCCCTCTAGATCCAGAACACAGGTCTCTGGCTGGATCTCTTGGGTCACCCCATGTATCTTATATTACAAATATAATAAAGGCAAGTTCCTCATATTCGAGTTTACATGTCTAAACGCGGCAAACGCCAACACCCACAAAACGCCTTGAGTACTAAAAAATTCCCTCGGGCATCAGCCCAGGGAAAAACGCTCTCGCGGAATATAAAGTATATGCATTAAAGTTACAACGCAAGCGGATCTAAGTCATCCACATTAAAAGGATTCAAATAATGGTACTCGCGGAAAAACCTTGCATCCTCTTGCAGTAACCTTGAGATGATCCTTTTCGCTGGCTCTAGCGTCGCATCCATATGAACTCCAACCATAGCTCGTTCTAAAGGCAAACTCTGGGACATGCGGTCATAATCAAGTCTCGGATGCCACTTTCGCATCCATCCAAGAGCAAAATTAGCACCAGCAATCAGGTTCAGTTTTATAAGGAGATGAACCCACTGGCTCATCCAGAAAGTTTCGAGTAGTTGCCTAAAATCTCTTGGCATAGCATTACGAGGCAACATAAAAGAGTACGTGGTTGTCAGGGACATGCGACAACCATCAAAAGCTTCGCCAATATGCTGTGCGCGATCCTGAAGAAGCACGATGGCGCGACAGCGACGGAGGTTTGACCATAAGCTCTCAGTCCCCTGAGCAGCTTTCTGAAGAGCAACGATCCGCTCAGAAACCCGGCGTGATTCGCCAGCAAGATCAAGGCAAGTACCTACGGTGCACGTAAAAATTAGCACGCAGCAAGCTAGAGCAATAACAAAAGAGAAAAAGGCTCCCCAAAGACTTACACAACAGCATCTCGCAAACAGATTTGACGATACCAATCAGAAAAGATTCGCATTCCTCAAAATGCGCGATCTTCACTACTAGACTCGAAACTTTATCTTCAAGATTGGACACTTGTTTCATCAGATCATGGGACTTACCGGCCTTGTCTAAAGCAATTTGCGCCTGGCGCTTTATCAAGGATAGACGGCTCTCAAGATCCGAAATCCTCGGTGAATATTTGATGTCTACGCACGCGTCTGTTCTTGTAGACATTGTTGGGCCTCCAAGTGCAGAGGTTTGTAGAACAGCAGCAAGTTTCCCTTAAGTGGATCACCCTAGGTTTATCGAACTCAGGGAGGAAGAGGTAAAAGCTATCCCTCTCAAACAACCCTGCAATTACGATACAGAAAGTCTCTTGTGTCCCCAATACACGCAATACATTGTCAGATGTATAGGTGCACTAGTTCAGCAAAGAGATAGTGAAATACAAGTAGTAGTGATGATTATGAGTAGTAAATGTAATCTGAAATAAATATCACTGTAAGCAAACATGTAACAAAACTGAATGTAAACAGTGTGCAAAGCTTAGAAACAAGGCCTAGGGATCATACTTTCACTAGTGGACACACTCCCAACAAATATAACATAATTGAACCAATAGATACTATCATCAATATGCAACTCAAAACAATTCTCCAATGGAAAACGAACACTAATCATGCGTAGGGCTACGAAGCACTCCTCAAAGTCCGTATGTACCCAAACTAGATTGTCCCACACTATCACCATGAACGCACTAGATGATTCCAACAAACACCAACAATTCATAGAGACATTAACCAAAAAGATACACATGATGCGCACACTAGTCACCTTCACACCATGATACAAGGTATCTCCGGAGATTACAAATATAAAGCACGGGAGTAGCATAATATCTGAATAATAGCATCTACCAATTCAACTAGATACAAAGCTCACGATCACATAAAGATCACATCATGGGAGAGAGAGGTGAACCACATAGCTACCAGTAGAGCCCTCAGCCCCGGGGGAGAACTACTCCCTCCTCATCGTAGGAGACAGCAAGATTGATGGAGATGGCGGTGAGGTCGATGGAGACGGCGGAGACAGCGATGGAGACCGATGGAGATGGCTCCGAGGGCACTTCCCCGTCCCGGCAGGGTGCCGAAACAGAGACTTCTGTCCCCCAAAATTTGTCGACGGCGGCGGCGGAGCTGTGGAACAAATTTTACCGATTGATTTAGGGTTTTTCGTCGGGAGGCTACTTATAGGCGAAGGGGCGTCGTCAGGAGGCGACCAGGGTGGTCTCACCACAGGTGGGCGCGGCCAGGGCCTGGGCCGCGCCCCCTCATGGTGTGGCCAGCCTCTGGCCCCTCTCCGGCTCCCGTTTGGTCCTCGTCCTTCGTCCGGGAAAAATAAGAGTTTTCGAACTTGTTTCGTCCAATTCTGAGAATATTTCCTATGTAGCTTTTCTGAAACACAAAAAACAGCATAAAACAGGGAACTGGCACTGTGGTATCTTGTCAATAGGTTAGTTCCGGAAATCGCATAAAAATGCCACGAAGTGTAACGAAACACAAGGGAAATGGTGTAAAAACAAGCATGGCGCATAAAAAATTATAGATACGTTTGAGACGTATCAGCTTCCCCAAGCTTAACTCTTGCTCGTCCTCGAGTAGGTAAGTGATAACAAAACAATAATTTTTGAGGTGACATGCACCATCATAATTTGATCAATGAGGTAGAGCATTGAGTACTGAGATCAAAGAACTTAAAACATGGGCATGAAAGACATAATCTTGATAATAGAAACTTACCAACTATGTTATAGCATGAAAAGAAACACAAAGTAAAGATCATGAAAATGAAACAATGAAAGTCACGTGTGTGTTTCAACCATATGGAAAACATAGCAAATGGTTTTCAGCTTGTCCCTCATGGAGTAGCAAAACATAAATGCATAGGACACCTTCAAGTTTAAGAGGGCGACTAGATACAAATAATTTGAGAACAAGTGAAACCAACAATATGAATCAATCAATGAAAACTTTGGGACAATGCACATTATACTCAGAATGACAACTATGCTCTCTTAGACGGTGCATAAAGATAGAAGGTGGAGACTCAACATAAAAGTAAAAAAAAGGCCCTTCGCGGAGGGAAGCAGTGATTAAACATGTGCTAGAGTTTTTCATTTGTAAAACAGAGATAAAAATTGGGTTTTGAGAGGTGGTTGTTTCATGTCAACGACTGGCAATGGGGTCTTACTATCTTCCATAATAAACAAGTGAGAGCAGTTCCGAGTTCTTTGAAAATTTGGCACATTGGTGCTCTTTTATAAAGCTTTGACACTCCTCCCCACCTTTTTTTCCTTTCTCAAACCATGGCTAACCGATTCATCGGGTGCCCACCAACATTCACATACCATGGAGGAGTGACTTTTTTTCTTTTTTAAAATTAGATTGCAATGGTCTGACCAGCTCTCATACAAAATTAATAACGAGCAGATGAAGCTGCCTAGTCGAGGGGTACTTAATTTAATATGGAAGATAGCAATTCCGACCACTACGTCCCCATGAGCTAAAGACAGTGGCACAAAATGAGAAGTAGTTGAAAGTTTTGAAAGGTAGCACACGAAAATTTACTTGGAATGGCTTACAAATACCATGCATAAGAATTTATAGTGGATACAATGGCAAACTTGGTTTTTAGGAGTTGGATGCACGAGTAGAGCTCATACTCAGTACAAAATGAGGGCTAGCAAAAGACTGGGAGCGACCAACTAAGAGAGCAATAACGGCCATAATCATGCATAGCGACAAAACATCATTGAAAGAAGCATAAGATGGCATCACAAGTCAAAAACGAAATGATCATAGAGGCTATAGGCGACTTATTTTGTAGTCAACATGTGTAAGCATGTGCCAAGTCAACCCAAATAAAGCATCAAAGGAGAAAACCAAATAAATGCTTCCATATAATAAAAACAATGCATGATTTTTTCAAAGGCTCATTAAGCAATCTCAGTCATTTGAGACAAGTCATGCTACAGCAAAAATCACTAAGAATACTATCAAAACACAATCAAGCATGGCATGCAAAAGCCTAGGCTGCAGTCTACACAAGCTCCTTTTTGTACCACTTTTTTTTGCATAAAGCTTTTTCTCTTTTCCAACACCATTCAAACCTTTTTGAGGAAACACTTTTGATGAAAACCAACATGGACCAGAGGTCCAAATACACCTTGATGCAAAGATAAAACAAGATCTGAACAAAAATCAAGGCGAAAAACAAACGCTAAATGCAGTAGCAGAAAAAGAGAACACTCGTTGAACGAAAAGAGTGAAAACTAGAGTGTTCTTGGCAATGAAAAATGGAGTTCATCTCCCTCGAAAACAACATGATGTGATCAAACCGTTTATTGCAGCAAATAAAACAAAAGGAAAACTGAAAGCAAAAACAACTGACGCTCCAAGGAAAACGCATAATGCATGAAGCAATAAAAATATAGTGTCTTGAAAGGTGACCTAATTTTTGCCGATGAAGAAAGGGGTGCCTCAGGGGCATCCCCAAGCTTGAGCTTTTGTCCATTCTTCATCTCATCTCATCATTCTCCAATCCCTACACTTGAAAACTTCCTTCATACAAAACTAAACACAATTCTATTAGCAACATTAGTGTAAGCATAGTAATGAATCAACCCTTTTTGCTTCAGGTTTCAACACAAAACCACCACATATAAAGCATATACTACTGTAGCAACTTCCCAAAAAGTTCCGTGATCAAAAGAACTAAAAAAGAAAGCGATAAAGCGGCAAACACAAATATTGGCAGAAATCTGTCAAAACAGAACAGCTGACAAAGGTCAATTTTTTAGAGGGCTTTCTGTTGCTCAAATCAAAAAGTGTTCAGCTAATGAAAGTTTGGATATAACCTGGGGCATATGCTCAAGAAATCGCAGGTCCAAAAGATGTCCTGAGAATTTTCACGAATTTTTACGGTGCAGCACCGAAAACTGTTTCAGGACAGAAACATCCCCAAATCTTACCTCACTCAAATTAGAGGCTTCTCTTGGCACAAAAACGAAATAAAAAGGATAAGGAGCGGTTATTACAGTAGTAATAACTTCCAAGACTCAAATAAAATAAAAATAACTGAAATTAAAACATTGGGTTATCTTCCAAAAGTGCTTTTCTTTAACGCCTTTGTGCTAGGCGCAGTAATTTGCAAAGATGCTCATGTGGGCACCATATAAGAGCTTGAGGCAAAGGCGCCATATAGGAACTTAAAGCAAGAGAGAGCATCAAAAAGCAAATATGAAACACATTTAAATCTAAACCACTTCCTATGAAAAATAGTCTTGTAAAGAGACAAGTCATGAAAGTGCAAAGCAAAAAGCATAGGAAGGCAAAACAAGTATAACTTCAAGAATTGCAACATAAAGAGGGGAAACTCAATATTGTTGAGATCCATCAAACCATGTTTCCCTCTCTCATAATAACTTTTAGTAGCATCATGAAGAGAACTAACAATATAACTATCACATAAAGCATCCCTATCATGAGCCACATGCATAAAAGAATTAATACTCCCCACATGAACAATCGTAGTAGGAGCAGATTCAACAAAATAATTATTCTCATCACCATAATCATCAAAAATAGGAGGCATATTGTAATCATAACTATTTTTCTCCTCAAAAGTAGGTGAACTGAAAATATTATACTCATCATCATAACCATCATAAACTAGAGGTTTAGTATCATCACAAGCTAGAGAACAGCTATTTCGCAAAGCATATTCATCAAACATATCATCATAAGAAGGAACATGAATAGTACTAATGGTACAACAATTATTAACCTTAGAATTGGTACCAAAAAGATTTTCAATATCAAAAGTAGAGTGCTTTTCCCAATCATGATCACTAACATAGGTAACAGGCATGGGAACATCATCCCAATCAGAATTATCATAATCTATAGCAGGATCATAATGCTTAGGGGAAGATACCGTGTCCTCTCGCCTTTTACTCCTCTTCTTCTTCTTCATACTCTTCTTACTCTCTCCTTTAGGAGGAAGAGACTTGAAGGGCATCTTCTCCACATATCCTTTAGGAGGGAAAGGCATCTTCTCCACATAACCTGGTTTACTGACAGAAACAACAGAAGAAACTTTGGAGGATTCCTCCTCTCTATTAATAAGATAGAAACATCTATCAGTCCTGTCATTGCTTGGCAAAACATCATGTTTTATAAGATTTTGTAAGTAAGTATTTGCGAGGCAATCTATAACACAATAGAGACGACAACCACGAAGGGTGCTATTAATATCAGAATCACTCATATCTATCAAAGAAGTATTTCTAGATATCTCTTCACACTCCAAAAACAAAGTAAGCTCATCATGCTGATTGAGAGTAATCTTGTTATCACAATACAAATTTACGGTACTCATTCGATTAAATGGGCATTGAAAATTAAAGTGACCCGTGTTATTGCAAAGTTCACAAAGAAAAGGATAAAGCTCACAAACCTTTTCACCAAGCTCATCTAGAGCCCTGAGCCACATATTGGTTTCTTCATTCCCGTGGGTGATGCAATAATCTTTCTTGTTGTGACTCTGTTCAAAAGGTCTATGTACTCCACAAAAATTAACATGCTTATAGGAAATAGGACTTTCAGAGGTTCGAGCATGTTTATTGCAATCATCAACAACAATATCACTTTCTATGCAAGTGTCCTTAAAAGGTTCATGATACACGTCCCCATTTCCTTTAGGAACATTAATATGGGAAGCAAAGGCTTTAAAACAATCAATCATAATTTGAGGATCAAGACCATACTTAGCACTAAGCTCTTGAAAATTAGCAGTTTCAGCAAAAGACTTAATGCAATCAAACTTGTAATTCATACCTGATCCTTTACCTTTGTCGCTATCCCAACCTTCAATATTGTTTTGAATTGTTTCAAGCAGATCCCACTAGGTGTCAATATCCTTGCTTGTGAAAGACCCATCAAAGCATGCATCTAGATAGTCCTTGTAATATCCTGAAAGCCTTACATAAAAATTATTAATAACAATATTATGGGGAAGATCATGAATGGGACATTTGTGCATTAGTGACTTTAATCTTACCGACGCTTGGGAAATGCTTTCTCCCTCATGTGGATGAAAATTATAAATATAATTCCTATCTTTATAAACCTCACTAGAAGGATAGAATTTAGAATAAAAGAGAGGTACAATTTCCTCCCAATCAATAGATCGACCATCCTTCAGTATTTTATACCATTCCTCAGCTCTGTCCTTCAGTGATAAAGAGAATAGCTTCTTCTTAACTCGGTTCATCGAAATACCTGCACACTTGAACAACTCGCATAATTCATGTATAAAAAGCAAATGATCACCAGGATGGACAGTTCCATCTCCTAAACAGCAGTTATCCATAGCACGTTCAACAATCTTCATAGGTATTTTAAAAGGATGAGGAGCACAAGCATCATTAGAAACATCACATATGGGAGATAAAATATCATCAGAGCAAACTTTTTCCACTAAAGCTGGGGAACTAAAAATATCATGCTTAACAAAACCAGCTTCCCCAAGCTTAGACTTTTCTATAGCATTAGCAATAACGGTGTTCAAAGCATTCGTACTAATAACATTGCTATGCGAAATAAGCTCCAAAGATTTTTCAATTTTCTCTTCAAATCTAAACTCAGGAAAAAGACTAAAGAACTCTTTCCTTTCCATTAAGCCTAACTAGTGAAAATAAAAACAAGAAACAAAAAGATATAATTATAGAATCTAAAGGAAATAACTTCGAGCACTCACTAGCAACTAAAAGACTTAGTAACCAAAGAATGTGAGTACCTTTTAACTTACCTCCCCGGCAACAGCGCCAGAAAAGAGCTTGATGTCTACGCACGCGTCTATTCTTGTAGACAGTGTTGGGCCTCCAAGTGCAGATGTTTGTAGAACAGCAGCAAGTTTCCCTTAAGTGGATCACCCAAGGTTTATCAAACTCAGGGAGGAAGAGGTCAAAGCTATCCCTCTCAAACAACCCTGCAATTACGATACAGAAAGTCTCTTGTGTCCCCAACACACCCAATACACTTTTCAGATGTATAGGTGCACTAGTTCGGTGAAGAGATAGTGAAATACAAGTAGTAGTGATGATTATGAGTAGTAAATGTAATCTGAAATAAATATCGCTGCAAGCAAACATGTAACAAAACTGAATGTAAACGGTGTGCAAAGCTTGGAAACAAGGCCTAGGGATCATACTTTCACTACTGGACATACTCCCAATAAATATAACATAATTGAACCAATAGATACAATCATCAATATGCAACTCAAAACAATTCTCCAATGGAAAACGAACACTAATCATGCGTAGGGCTACGAAGCACTCCTCAAAGTCCATATGTACCCAAACTAGATTGTCCCACACTATCACCATGAACGCACTAGATGGTTCCAACAAACAACAACAATTCATAGAGACATTAACCAAAAAAATACACATGATGCTCACACTAGTCACCTTCACACCATGATACAAGGTATCTCCGGAGATTACAAATATAAAGCACGGGAGTAGCATAATATCTGAATAATAGCATCTACCAATTCAACTAGATACAAAGCTCACGATCACATAAAGATCACATCATGGGAGAGAGAGGTGAACCACATAGCTACCAGTAGAGCCCCCAGGCCCGGGGGAGAACTACTCCCTTCTCATCGTAGGAGACAGCAAGATTGATGGAGATGGCAGTGAGGTCGATGGAGACGGCGGAGACGGCGATGGAGACCGATGGAGATGGCTCCGGGGGCACTTCTCTATCCCGGCAGGGTGCCAGAACAGAGATTTCTATCCCCTGAAATTTGTCGACGGCGGCGACGGAGCTGTGGAACTCTTCTGGAAATTTTGCCGATTGATTTAGGGTTTTCCGTCGGGAGGGTACTTATAGGCAAAGGGGCGTCGTCAGGAGGCGACCAGAGTGGTCTCACCACAGGTGGGCGCGGCCAGGGCCTGGGCCGCGCCCACTCATGGTGTGGCCAGCCTCTGGCCCCTCTCCGGCTCCCGTTTGGTCCTCGTCCTTCGTCCGGAAAAAATAGGAGTTTCCAAACTTGTTTCGTCCAATTCCGAGAATATTTCCTGTGTAGCTTTTCCGAAACACAAAAACAGCAGAAAACAGGGAACTGGCACTGTGGCATCTTGTCAATAGGTTAGTTCCAGAAATCGCATAAAAATGCCACGAAGTGTAACGAAACACAAGGCAAATGGTGTAAAAACAAGCTTGGAGCATCAAAAATTATAGATACGTTTGAGACGTATCAATATTCCTCACATCGACAGAAAGAATGAGGAGGCGAAGAAGTTCCGGAGTCGGACATGCTAACAGGAGATAAAGCCCGGGTACGACCCGACGATTCACCAGCAGGCGCAAGCTGGAAGTCAAGCAAAAAAAAGAAGACAAATATCTCAGAAACATCATTCAAGCCAAACACTTCGTAAACAGGAAGATATGTACAACAAGTGCAAAAGCCCCTTGACTAGTTCTCAGGCAAAATACAATTAGAAGTTCACCATAGCAAAAGAAGCAAAGATTACAAAGAAAGACTAAAACTACGCCACCTCAGCATCATGCTCCGTGGAGGCGACGCAGGTGTAGCAGCAGCTCCTAGAGGAGGCATTGTCGCACCAGAGGAAGGAGTCGAAGAAACAGGCGCAGAAGTCGAAGCAGCCGCCGAAGGTGAAATAATCGACATGATGCCTGGCGCATTCTTCTTTGCCCTTACAAAGAAACCTCGCAATTCAGATAGAGTCCAACCGCGGAAGGAGCTCACCTTCTCCCAGTCAATCTCTTCACCATGGGCATAAGCAAGAGCGATGGCCCCCTCTGCACCCCGCTTCACGGAATGACCCTTCAGCAGAAGAATAGGATCTTCAGGGGTGTCAAAGGCCTTGACGAGTTTCTTCAAGTCAGCATTTTCAATGCCCGCCTTTTACTTCGGCCACAACCCGATGAAAATTCATGTAAGCACGTGGCTAGCCAATTCGAAGATCTCTTGGATGGAATTTTAGTTCGCCTCCAGCAGACTAACTACAGCCATAAGAGAGTCGTCGTCTGGTTGCACAGAAGTCGAAGGAATCCCGGTATGTTCTATACAGTCGAGGAAACAAAGACACATCAGTGGAGTATAAGAATAAGCAACCCAAGCAATGGAGAGGAAAAGGCACGGTATTTACCTCCAGCAAGAGCCGACATCTTATTAAGGTATAAAGCCATGGCTTGATCTCGCTGAGTCTGCTCTTTCTTCAAATCAGCAAGAGATTTTTTCATTTTCTTCACCTTATCCAGCGCTGACTTAGAGGACTTCTCAGCACTAGTTTTGGCAGCAGTGGCAGCGTCAAAAGCTCTCCTGGAGGCCTCAAGTTCAGCTTCCAGGGACGAAATACGAGCATTAGCTGTTGCCAAGGCATCTATAGTAAAAAATAGGGAAAGATGAGTATGATAAAGAAGCAAAGAAAGGTGCTCGAGATAAGCAAAGTAAAGGGAAAAAGACTACCTTCGGAAGCTTTAGCAGCTTTCAAATATTCGGCACATTCAGTGCCCAAAGTGATAAATTTCTTCATCAATATCTGCCAAGGAAAAAGAACATAAGCATAAGGATCACGCAAGGAACAAAAGGCAAATAGAGAAAAACCACCACGCACATCATCAGGAGAGCTCCTAGACTCATGGGGTTCAAGGGAAATGTCGATTTCCTTCGACTTCTTCGAACGCTTGGTGCCCCGAGCCACATGAACTTTCTTGATAGGAGCTCTGGGAGCCTTTGGGGACTTCGCGGCAGGCTCAACTTCCTACGCAGGGGATTCATCAGCATTCATATTTTCGGCAGAAGGAGCAATGGCAGCATCCCTTTTCGGGTCCTCGTCGTCACTGCAAAGAAAGCCAAAGGAAAGAGATTTTACACAACTCGAAAGGAGGAAAACAAGTAAAAAAAAGCATAGAGTTGGCAAAATACTTACGAGTCCAAGAGGTCGAAAAGTTCTACTCTCCTTTCTAGACCAGGGGCTTCGCCGGCCATAATTCTCTAAGCTGAGGTACTCGAAGAAGCAAGCTCCTCGACGTGCTTCCTCTTCTTGTCCACGCCAAGATCTTCAGAAAGCGCGGGAGGAGGCGACATCGTCGAACTGGTCTCTTCTTATGATTCTTCAGCATCATCTCCATCCTGAATCTCCTCAGCCTCGGGGGCTTTGGATGCAGCAGCAACTAGATCCACCGGAATAGGTCCTTCCTCGGGTAGAGGTGGACGTGAAACAAGGAATTGATGGGTCTGTACATAAGTAAGTCAACAAAACTGTCAAGACAAGCATACTAATAGTAGCAAGAAAATGAAAACGCAGAGGTTGATGTACAAAGAGAACATACCGCGAGCAAGGGGTGCTCGGAGTCAAAATGATTAGCGGCCAATTTCGCAATCTCATGATCTTTAGTAAGAGTGGTAAGAGCTCTGACCCGCCTGTCGACATCTTTCTTCTCCATCAGATCTTCACATACTCGAGAAGAATCTCCCAAGCCAGAAAAGGTCCAAACCTTGGAAAGACGGTGTTGCAGGGGTTGAACTCGACGTTGTACGAAAAACGCCATGAGTTGGGTACCCGATAGAGCGCCTCCTCTACCTCCTTTCAGAGTTTGGATGCGGGTCAGGAGTGGTGCAATCTCCTCCATCTCAACATCTGTGGGAAGCGAATCTCACGATGACAATTTCTTCAACTCCTGGGAAGCATCAAAAGGGGCGAGGCCATACTCGTCGGAGGAAGAGACCCTACGGTCTTGGATGTAAAACCATTTGGTCCTCCAACCTTGTACTGATGCAGCCATGGAAAATTCCAGGTATTGAGATTCAGCATGAACAGAGATGACAGCTCCGCCCAGCTCAGGTTTTTTCGATAAGGAGATGCTGGGGTGGAGCCGAAAGAGGGACCTCCAGAGAATAAAATAGGGTTCGATCCCCAAAAAAGACTCACAAAGAGTTATAAAGCAGGCGATATGAAGAAGGGAATTTGGTGTGAGCTGATGAAGCTGCACACCGTACACATAAAGAAGCCCACGAAGGAACTTGTGGGCAGGAAGAGAAAGACCGCGCATAAGGAAAGCAAGAAACATCACCCGGAAGCCGCTTTCGGGCTTGGGGATCCGCTCGGTGCTAGGGAAGATGACTGAGTCACTATCGGAGATGAGGCCGTCCGCCTTGGCCTTGTCTAGATCCTTCTGCGTAAAAGCAGAAGGTACCCAGCTCGTAGCGGCATTCACAGCTTTCCCCTTGACCATCTTGTTTTTCTTTGCCAAATGCTTTACGCGCATCTACAAATTGCGCAAGGGGCTATGCAGAAGGTTGGAAGTGCGCAAAGATTGCAGCAATGGTGGCGGCGGCAGAAGCAAGGAGTTGGTAAACAGTACAATTCCCCATTCTCCCCTTATATACCTTCACGGTGAAGGAACGTGGGCTGAGACGTGGCGTAAGGAGAGGAAACGGCAGCCCACTAACGGGTGGGGAAAATATAAAATTACCACGCTGCCCACGAAACGGTCAGCGCTCAGTCAAATTGACGTATAATGAGATTTGGCTACTGACATCATGAAGTAGTTACAAGGCCAACGATAACACGGCAGATGTATATACTCGACGAATATTGGATATGATGGTTTGCGAGTAAAGGATGAAAGGGAATACGACAAAAGTTAGTAAAGGGGTCAGTCTTGGAGTCTATACCCGAAAATATTCGACTCTAGCCTCGGGGGCTACTACCATCGGGAGCGCTGAGCGCGCACCCGACGATATTATCATTAAAAAATTCTAAACTAAAGGTTACAGGTGGGTACAATATACTTGAGCCTATACTCGAAAAAAGAATTTTTCGACTATAGCCTCGGGGGCTACTACCATCGGGAGCGCTGGGCGCGCATCCAACGATGTTTATTCATGAGTACTGGAGCAAGGAAGGCAAAGAAAGAATTGATGAATGTCATTACTACCATCGGGAGTGAGTTTTTAATCATGGTTATATAACCCGAATATTTTGTGCGCTGGATCAGTCAAACAAGGCTGCGACATATGATTCTCGAGTTGTGTCATCGCTACGAAATTCGAATGCCATGATTGAAATATATCACGAAGGTAAGACCCCAGGATCCGTCCTGTGTGGCCCAGTATACGCACATGGATGCGCTCTGCTGGTATGTATCCGTGTCTACGACGTGAAGAAAAATTCTGGTGGACGCACTGGGTACCTTGAGAACCACTGAGATTTATTTTTTGTAAGTCCTAAATGCGGCAAAAGAATGGGTTTGACCGGTTTCCCAAATTCAAGTCCAAGGGGATTGAATTTGAAGTAGGTGACAAGTATCTGTTCCGGCAGTTAACTGGCCTCTTGATCCGTCAGAGTTGTCAGGCTTGTTCATCAAAACCCCTTGCGAGGTATTATAATGAAAATAAGTCGACAGACCAAGTCGAAGATTTGAAGATATGAAGAAGTCGAAGAATTGATCAAGTCGAAGATTTAAAGATTAGAGATTCAACCCGAATCTGCAATTCTGGTAGAATCTCAGGGGCTACTAACAAGGGTATAGATAATAGAGCCCGTCAGTTGAGTACCCCTGAGGCCCGTTAAGCTAGGCCCAATTGTAATACTAGTCAAAATACGAGTTCATGTTGTATGTCGATATTGTAATCTGTATCGAATCCCACCCGATCCTTGAGACCTGGCCACCTATATATAGGGGCCAGGAGGGAACGGTGTGGGACAGATTGAAAGCAAGCCAGGTTCTACACCCACGTTTACTCTCATAGCCACCTTGTTTGACTGATTTCACCTTCGAGTTCATCCGATGCCCTATCTCCCCGATCCTAAGTCCTTCATCTAGGACATTTGTCGAGTTAACCCCTTGTCATGCATGCTAAAGGTTTTGGACCCAAATGGATTTCTCTGGTCAAATCAATCCTATACTCTGCATCAAAATAAGTTCTTCTTAATGGTGTACCTAAAAAATATTATTTGCCAGAGGGGAGTGAGACAGGGTGACCCCCTCTCTCCACTATTATTTTCAACACTCTCTCCACTATTATTTTCAACACATCTGGGCTTCTTCAAGATGTCATAAATGATGTATGGACAAGAGGATACTTTATCTTACCAATGGAAGAGGATTTAGGTAAAAAAATACCCTATTCTACAATATGTGGATGCTACATTGATGATTATGCCTGTAGAGCACAATCAGTTCTTATGTTTAAAAGAGATTCTAACATCTTCCCATGCATCTACTAGACTTCATGTTAATTTCAGCAAAACAACTCTGGTCCCAATAAATATTAACTAGGCTCAGGCACAATCACATGCCACAGTTTTTGGATGATGATTAGAATGTCTACCTTTCACCTATTTGGGACTACCTTTGGGTACTACCAGACCATCAGTTGCAGAAATGATGCCCCCTGTATCAAGACTGGATAAGAAACTTTCAGGAATCTCCTCTCTGATGACATACACGGGGAGATTGACATTGCTAAATTCTCTAATAAATTCTCAAACCATGTTTGCAATGTGCTCCCTCAAGGCCCCCATAACATTTTTTGCGCACTTTGAAAATAGTAAGAGACAGTTCCTATGGGCTGATAAAGAAGACAAAATAAAGGGCAACTTCCTTGCAAGTTGGAAAATGCTCTATAAACCCAAGGAACAAGAGGGAGTGGGAGTGCTTGACCTTAGGGCACATAATATAGCTGTATTGCTGAAGAATCTACATAAATTATATAACTATCATGATCTGCCACGGGTGAACCTAATTTGGCAAGCTTATTATGGAAATGGCCAAATTCCAAGCTAAATTTCAAATAAAGGCTCCTTCTAGTGGAGGGATTGCCTCTTATATGATGATCTATACAAGGAGCATACCGCTGTCAATGTGAATAGTGGAAACACATGTCTTCTATGGTAGTACAACTGGAATGACTCTGTCAAGGAAGATGATTATCCTCACATCTTCTCATTTGCAAAAGATAACAACATTTCATTGATAAATGCTTGGACCATCAACAATGAGAATTGCTATGATTTATTCCACCTTCCACTGTCCACCATTGCACATGAGTAACATCATGATCCTGAGGAAGAACTGATAGATGTAAACATTAATTCTAAACATGATAGATGGAATTTCAGCTGGGGTCCTCTCTATTTAACCAAGAAGGTATACAACCTATTAATAGGTGCACACCCAACTCCCAAGCCCATATTGAACATTTGGAAAACTTGCAAGATCCCAAGACAAAAATTCTTTGCCTAGCTTATGCTTCATGGAAGGCTCAATACCAAAGACATGATGACCTAGAATTTTTTAATGTGGAATTCAATGACTACATCATCTCTAAGGACTGCCCACAGGATACTATCATGCAACTCTTCTTTGAATGTAGTTTCAACCAAAGCTTTTTGTGGGCTATTGGACTGGTCTAGAATGGAACACTGATATGAATATCAATGATATGATATCACAAGCCATGAACATATATTCTTTCACCTTTTTGATGGACATAATTATCGCTGGATGCTGGAGCATCTGGACCAAAGAAATGATGCTATCTTCAATGGACACTTACCTGATATATAAAATTAAGCTTAGAAATTATTTCTCTTTGAATTTACATCGAGCTAAGCCAAGTTTAAAGGAAGGTATGCAACCATGGCTTGATACTGTATGAGCTTATAATAAGAGGATCAGCCACCACCATTGTACATACTCCATTATTATAAAATGAAAAATGACACAGTAGGGAGCCTTTACGTACTGAATTTGTGTAAAAAGGATATATATGATAGCTATTTTCATATTGTATTTATGTGGTTTATATTTTAGATGTTGGTTTTCTTTCTATAAGCTTGCTCAATCTTCCTAGGACAATTATTTTTTGCAGAGCACGTGAGATTTCCTAACTTGTAATTATATTGGAAATGACACTTCTCCATGGATGGAAAAATCATCAATTTATCCACTTAGCGCTAATTATTTTTATGTTGCTACATCTCCTCCATATATTTCCTTCTCCTCGTGCAGATTCTCTAATAAGTATCTCCTCCATGCATCTGCTCTTGTTGTCCACCGCCTTGGATAAACAATGTCATGGAGCTCATTACTCCCTACTCCCTCCGTTCTTTAAAGAGAGTACTTTCAGCTTTCTTGGAGTCAACAATTTTAAGCTTTGAGCAAGTTTACGCAAAAGAACAACAATACTTATGAAATCAAATATCTATACGGTGAAAATATATTTCACCACAAGTCTAGTAAGTGATACTTCTGTGTCATAAATATTGGTGATTTTTTGTTTAAACATGACCTCATTTTAAATGTTCAACTCTCCAAGAAATATGGAATTACACTGAGGGAGTAAAGTTGGATCTTGCAAAAGAACTTCTCTTCTATGCTAAAATAGGGAAAGACGGCAGGCTATGGTGAAGTGATTGGGTCCGGATTCGTGAGATCATGTGACCGTGGGGTTAGCTCTATCGAGACAAACTCATTAAGGGCTCGTTCGGTTACGCCCATCCCGGAAGGGATCGACCGGGTTTCGGGAGTTAAAACACGTCGGGAAAGAAACTCGGCCCATCAAATATTTTGCGTTCGGTTACACCCGGCGAGGCCCAAACCCCGCCCCAAATCCTGCCAATCCCGGCCGTTATACAGGGGAAAAGATAATCGTCCCTCTTCCCGTGGAAAGAATCCCGCGAGAGAGACAGGTGACTGGGTGGTCACCCATATCCCCGGCGGGGCAGTTCCCTTTGGGGATTAGACCAGAAGAAACCGAACAAGCCCTAAGAGCCTAACTCGAGACGAAGAGGTTGGTGACTCAAAAAATGTTGCCTAACTTGTTTCAATACAGTACAAATGTGCATGCTACATACATACATGAGACACACTGAATGCTTATAAATCCTCAGACAACATATATGTCAAGTACGAGAGGTGTTTAATGTCTTATTGTATACACTATTTTTGTATGTTATATAGGTTAGTTTATGTTCTCTATGTTGCATCGCACATATCAAGTTTTTATACATACATAATTAATATTTAAAATGTTGCCTTTGTTGTACGTATATTTAATACCCTGGGTGAAAAAATAGTCTTAACGTTGCATACTTGCAAAAAAATATGGTTGCATACAAGATTTGAATGTGATGTCTAGTGAAATCTATGGAAAGAGCAATTCGCTATGGTCGTAATGAAGGAATTTGGCATGAGGTCCAACCTGTGATTTGATCCTATGAATCACACGGTCTCCGTTGGAAAAAAATTGTAGAATGTCCATCCTATACAAATCTTCTAGGAATCCTATGAACCAAAGGAACCCTACCAAAGAATTTTTTCTATAGAAATCCTATCCTTCAAAACCTGTGGCATCCGTACAGACGTACATGCAATGGAAAGCTTATGTCTATATATTTATTCTCCACTTACTGATGCTGATCTGGTACTGAGTTGTTTGTGTATGCAGGATATGGCAATCCTAATGGCATCAACAACATGCATGTCAAGTGTCAACACGCATGAAACTGTGCGCTAGAGTAGTATATTTCGCCGTCAGGACTTTGGCCATGGTGGGCATCGTGGCAAACACAGACCACAAGCACACATAAAACAACCGGCGACATCTGATCTGATGCCCGTTAAAATAATGCCATGCTGAAGCCACGCAGGAGTCACTGAAAGCATCTGAAGCCTAGTTTATTTGACAGTACAATATCAACAAGGAAACCGCGCATGGTGGCGGAAAGTAGGTACAGAAATGGCGATCGTCGTGGATCCATTGTGTGCCACCAGTTTTACGGTGAGCAGATCTGCATGCGTTGCTTTCCAACGGAACGTGGAAGTTCCAGTAGTGTCGCTTGACACAATCTTTTCCGTCCCATCAATGGCCACTTGGCTGCCTCGGCAGCTCAGACCTTTGCTGCCGCATCATCCGGCACTTGAGCCTCCTGCTTGTCCTGCAGCTCCAGGACAGGTGGTTTACCGGCGCCAATCTTGTTCATGTCGTCTTTCTCCTCCATGTTTTTCCCCCAGAGGACATTGTACAGGCCTCCGATCAGTAGTACCCCTGCAATTATGCTGCTCAGAGAGAAAGGAAAAAAAAAAAGGTCAGATCATAATAGTGCAGTATAAGCTTCATCGTCGTACAGAAATGATTGCGGTCACACCTTCCTAGGCTAACTGCGTCTCCTAAAATGAATGAAGATATGATGATTGTGAAGATCATAGTAAGCGGCATCGACATGGCGAGGAACACCGGCCCCCTCTTGGCGATCGTCCACATTTGCATGTAGTACGACAGCGCTGTGACGATCACGCCCTGCAAGGTTGTCCCATAACGAAGCATGAGCTTTCAGTTGAGCACTTTTCAGTACATACAATGTGGTCGAGGATCAGTTACATACACTGTAGATGACTGCGACGAGGCTAATATTCCACCCCAGTTTCCACTTGGAGAAATCCCTCTCTGCCGCGACGGCAACGACGAAGGCCTGGAGGGACGCGCACGAGATCTGTAGCGTGGTGTTCATCAGTTTCGAAGTGTCCTCTATCAATGGCCCCTGAACAAATTAGAGCAAGAAGTTGCAGTTACTCCCAAAGTCCCAAGTCCCAACTCCATAAAGATGAAGATCCGAAGCTCTGATCAAGTGTGAACTATGAGCGCACATGTTACCTGCAGCACTGTCCACAAGCCTGCTAAAATGTTGGAGAGTGTCATGAGGAAAATCCCCAACACCCATTGGTTCTTGGAGTATACGCCTGCTCCAGAGGAGCTGCTGCTGCTGCTGCCCTCCTTGAAGAGCCGGTGGTGGTTGAAAGATTTGAACATCGGCCCCTCGTAGAAGGCCAGCACGGTGACGCCAGCGATGCAGAAGAGAATACCGGCCACTTTTATGTTGCCATGGAGCTTCTTCAGTTTCATAGACTCCATCCTGTCACAAGGGAGTTTGTTTCTTAGGGGCAAGAACCGACATTGTAGCTTTTTCGTCCTGACTTCTGATTAAGTGCGTCTACTGAATTCGGTTACGTCTACATCGTTCTTTTTTTATTTGGTAATCCAATAGAAAATGAATATAGTTGATTAATTAAGATGGGAAAAGAAGGTTTTTCATTACCGTTCTTCCTTGACAAATAGACTGGAAAAGTGAGAGAAAATAACACTTGAATTACCCCAATATGACGGCAAGAATGAAGGTAACCACCGGCTGAACGTTGTACAATGCTGATGAAGATGTTGCTGACGCATAATTGAGACCAAGGTTAAATAAGACGCCAACAGCTGTTACCCTGAGAGCAAGAAAATGTCAGGAATTTCACCCGGTTAGCCAAGGATTTAAATATCTGAAATGCTCAAATGAGTCCTATGCATAATTCGAAATTTGTTATAGAAAAACTAGCAGCTTCAGTGACAGGCTGACAGCATAACGAAGATGCACAAAGATGATATGTGAAGTGTTTGTATGTTAAAAAAAAACACTAAGCTTGATTCTTCATAGAAGACTAATAACCAGGGATTGCCACAGCCCTGCACGAACTATCAATCTACTATATACTAAAAGCACAATACGGGGGTCTAAAATAGAGACACCACATTAATCCACATCAATAAAATTAAATTTGACAGTTAGATCTAAAATATGTGGCTATGATTTAAAGATAATAAAGGTTACGTAAAACTATATTTAGTACAAACATCTGTCTGTTGTGTCACGTATGAGAAATTAAATGTAAATAAAAAAATCAGAAAAGGTGCCGGCCTACACATGCATGTGCGCTCCTAACAACTTGGCCATGCCAAAAAAAAAAATTGCCAGAGATACGAACTAGAAACCTTCTAATCCGTATGCACTTCCATAACGTGAAGCACTTGAAGGGGATAGTCTGTTTAAAAAGGAATAAAAAAAGAAGAGACGGAATCGGCTACAAATCGTGCATTGCTAGGACTCTTGAATAATAGTGCATGCTTTTTTATGGTACTCTCTATCAAAAATATAAAATAATTGTCTTAATTTTATCTACATACACATATAACTAGATCCCACATTTTGGTATGTATAAACTTCCTCGGTGCATAAAAGAGAGTATTTTCAACTTTTTTGAAGAATAAAAATGTTGCAAATTTGACCAAATTTACGTAAAAATATAACAATATTTGTGAAACCAAATAGTTATACGATGGAAATATATTTCATCATGAATCTAAATTTGATGGCATAAACGCTTGGTGCCATTTTAATTAAACATGGTCAAACTTAAGAAGTTTACTCTCCAACAAAGTTAGAAGTGTACTCTTTCGTGGACGAAGGAAGTAAAAAGTTAAGACAATTAATTTAAAACAAAGAGAGTAATAAATATTTGTGAAAAATATACGACTAATAACTACTGCTTATATACCATGACACAAGTTGGGCTATTAATTATTACTCATGCCAAAGGAAAACTTCAAATGATCGAAGGAGACCGCTACACTGCCGTCAAGCCGAGGCATCACGAAATTCACAATATGCTTAAGATGCAATAGATTATGCAGTTTAATTGAATTGTTAATATATAGTATCAAAAGAGAGAGGGTGAGTTTTGCATATTATTAATCACGTTAATATATGCAAGCTACACTAGACCACCCGCATATCTGATGATTACGCCTCACATGATAAAAAAATATACAAACCCACATCTCATATATTAATATGTTTAGAATATCATATTATTTAAACCATTTTAAAATATAGTTTATTACATTTGATATATAAACATTCATTAGGTGGATAAATAGACCACTTTATCTAAATTAGTTTGATTGCTAGGTCAAGAGTTTGTGGCCACATTTTAACGAAAGATTATTAGTCTTCCAAATGTACCTTTAAAATAACTTATTTCTGTGGGATCATATTGTAAGCCCTTGTATAAATAAATTGACTAATAGGGATGAATGTGAACTAGCATACCATATCTTACAAGTTTTAAAATAAAATAAATGGCACTATGGAAAAATTTAGGACGGCCTCACGCTTTAGGCTAACTTCTGTGAAAGGCCAGGACAACTACTTTGTCGATTGATACATTGCTTATTTTAATTTTTCTTTCATAGAACTCCTACAATTTAGTGGTTCGGTCTATGGAAAATAATCTCTCTACAAATAGCCAACTCCCTTAAAATATGCATGCGGTTGCTGCATGGCTGACTAGCTAGATAGAACATGGATAAATATGCTTAAATATAAAGTATATAGTAATCAACATATACATAATAGAGCATTGAGTGTAATGATTTGTACATATGCATGTTTATGTGTTTTGACAAAATGTATATGATTGAGTGTGAGTACGAAAAAGTCATCACAAAACATCTAAATTTTTAATTTGGGTACAAACATAAAATGAGATGCAAATATTTCAGACACTCTTGCCGCACGAAATATAAAATCTTCACAAATTTGAAAATTTATAGAAAATCCATGGATGCTTTATTTTATAATAGGTTGAGTTTAAGCATATGGTCCACATACTCACATTTAGCACACTGATTATTCCTATTAATCGAATATTTTCTATGACTATATTAGGACAATATTCTTGATCCATAATATATTACAGTCACACAATAGGACTAAAATGCGAGATATATTATAATTTTATAGAACAATAAATCATTCAACGGCTGATGCCCTCGCATATGCGAGGGCCACCGTGCTAGTTGAAACAACAACTGCATGCATGACCCCGCCTGACTCCATGAGAAGAACTCAACTCACGCTAGCTAGAACAACTCAACATACCCATATAAGGCGTGTACGAACATCTTCGCCGCAATCTTCAGCGTCACCGGTTTAGCTTTTTGCCTGCGCAACAAGAGATCATGGCACACTAGTGAGCTAAAAAACAGAGTCAAACAAGTAGACAGACATCGATTAACATGCATGGTTTAAACGGCAATCTCACCTCTCTAGAACAAAAGTAGCTGGGATCAACACAAGTGCAGCGGTGGTATGTCGGAAGAAGACGAAAACGAAGGGGTTCATGCCTTGATCCAGCGCAATCTTGCTCATGACATGCATGCCGGAGTACATGATCCTGATGAGAACCACCGCACCGTAAGCCTTGGCGGCGCTGGCACCACCCATGTCGATTTGCAAGAAAGTATTGTTCTGCCACTCGATCTCTGGAGCTATAGCAACTCAGCGCCGTGGCAAGCTATATATACATTGCCAAAAGCACCTGCGCCACAACAACCTAGGTAGAGCATATGCCTTTGGGCCTGTGTGCTGCAGGACATGGATAATCCCAGCGACCAAGCTAGTGCACCATCACCTAATCAGTGATGCATGCGCCAATGGGGGAGGAAGAAAGCGAATGGAAAATTCCGGGCACCGGGATGAGTCATTCGAGCGGAATGGGGGAGGAAACTGGGTGAGGGGTGATCTGAGCATCCACTGATGGAAATGGAAAAGATGATAGGTAGGTGATCCGAGTCGATCCCAACTTATATTTCTTAGTACTTGCATTGGTGGCTCGGCTAGCTGCTACCATTTGGAGCCACAGGCCGCTTCTTTTTGGTGCAAAGGCAGAGGTTGTGAGTAACAAACTAGGTACATACTGTTACATGTCAACATTACATGTGTTTATATGTTCATGATGGAAAGGGGACATGAGAATTAGTGACCGACGGAGCAAGCAAGCTGACATGCAGAAGGCATGTGGAGATACGCAACAGAAGTGCATGGTCGGGTGCAGGTTCTAGATGCTCCAAGGGTATTTGGTGAAAGGAGTAATAATCTTTACTAAAGACAATTATTAAAGCACGGTTGGCAAAGGTAGCAAGTCTTGCTGTTTCTCCGGCCGCGTTGATCCAATTCAGCACCTATTTTGTTGACTGTCATATACACGGGAATTGTTCATATTGCTTTTAATATCTGAACTTCCATTAATGTGCTGCATTTTATCTGAGTGTTGGTTTGATGGCATCGCTCGGTAATGGCATTCACAATTTTTACAGTGTCTACATGTTTAGACGATTTGGTTGTGTTATAATGATGTCATTATAATTATTAAAATGTATGTCCCATGCTAGATGAACCTTAGATGCCAACCTACTACTCCCTCCACCAAGTTTGTACTTTTGTTCGCACTTATTTTCGATTGGAGGGAGTAAGATTTTGGCAGCCGTTACAGAAACCGGACTGCGAGAGAACATTGAAAGGAGCAATCTTTTGCTACTATCATATTTCTTGGCTTATGCATGCTTGGCAACTAGGCGGTGTGGACGTTATTTAGTTGCTATTTTTATTTTTATAAAACCTTGTGTGAGCCGCCAGCATTTTAAAAAGGTTCCCAAGTGCTCCAAGTGTGCAACAAGTTTGATTGCATAACTGCATCTAATTAGTAATTAATCTATTATTAGCATGAGAGTTCGTTTACGTTAGATGTGCATCTTCGGATGCAGATACCTAGAGTGAATTATTTATTACTCTCTCCGATCGGAAATAAGTATTGGTAACTTAGTACAAACTTTGCACTAAGTTAGTACAAAATCACCGACACTTATTTCTGATCGGAGGGAGTACCTTATAACATAATATGCAATTCCTCTTACTTTTAATTTCATCAGTTCGTACTTTCATTTCATTAAAATTTTATTCCACAGCATGGGTGCCTCATAACCACCGAATGTTCTATCACATTAGTATCGTCCATGTTAAACAATCAGTTGAAGTAGAGGTATATATATCATGGTTAAGAATAAAATCATGCACTTCCCTACTGAACTTTACACTCATATCTATACGATAACCACGTTTAGCACACTGGCGTACGTGATCAGGATAATGCACTAACTGTTGTCTTTGAATAGTGTGCTTCCTTTGCTTTCGCTACATAATATACAGTTGAGGGTAGACAGAGGCCCAAGATTAGCACAAGCTTAATATGCACCACATGTACCAAAATAAAAATTATTTGCCTTTTCCACATGGTATACAATTTAGAATAGAGAGAGACCCGAGAGATTAACACAAGCTTAATATGCTCAATATGCAGCTAAGGAGAAATTAATTAATCCACTAAAAAGCTTAAAATGTAGCTGTACAACAATACTAGTAACCGTTGGTGATCCTTGTGCCTGATATAACTTGTTTTTTTAAGGCAAATCTGTTTAAAGGCACCGTTCAGGCAATGCACACTTGCTCTTAGTACAACATAACTACTGAATGGCGTGTGCACAGTTAATCGCCTAAAACTCTTAGGTGTAGTCTGCTTTTGCTTTCATAGATATGCATCGATATGGAGTATATAAAACAAAGTTAGATTGTCGTGCAGTAGGCGCTTCCTATGGTGTGTCCTCTGGTTTTCTATAAATGAGCAGTATATAATTTAGAGGATATAATTCTAGAAAATGTCTTTGAACTAAGGAGGCACGAAATAGTGAAACTACAGAAAGCAAAAGTTATTACTGCTGATTTATAGAAAATGTCTTTGAACTAAGGAGGCACGAGACAGTGAAACTACAGAAAGTAATAATTGTATTTAGCACATAAACAGACAAGGTAACATTAAGTAAATGCATGTTGATATGGTTTGTTTTCGTACCTTCCGCTTGTGATGCAAGCATGATGTTATCCAATTCTTATGTAGTGCCACCAAAGTATCATCCCTGTTGTAAAATCGATGATAGCATTAATTAGTAGTGTATGTGCTATGTGTTAGCTCACATAAAATCTATGGTGCCATTACTTGAATATACAAAAGATTGGAAAAACTACTAGTGTAAGTGCTATGTGTTAGCTCACATAAAATATATGGTGGCATTATTGAATATATAAAAGATCAAAAAAACTAGTAGTACATATTGTGTTTACACATGGCAGATCTATTATATAAAATCGATCCTTGATAACTGAACTAACCGACTGCTGTTGCTACACATGGAAGATCCATTATCTTAAAAGAACTCGAAGTGAAAACATGGAGCCCAACACAATATTCTAATAGATCTAGCTTTGCTAATCGTACTTACATATCAGATCTACATTATTCTATTGGATTCTAATGGATCTATCCTTGCTAACGGTGCTTACAGAGCGGATTCACACTATATATAACTAAAAATGCATGCTAACCGTTGAGAAGGCTTCACGTACGCACGTCGACGCTGGCGAAGATGAGGCGGCCTGATCGGCATTCTTGGCGGCACCTCCATCGTACGGCCGCACGGGTTGGCACGAGACTCCGGCGAGCAACCCGCCAGAGTAGAGGTCCTCATGAGAGACAGAGCAGTGGTGCTTGTTGCCGGAAGTGAGACCGGCCGATGTCTCTGCTCTGCTGGTCCTAAAATGGAGTGTGGCGGCTGTGGAAATGCAAGTGAACGGACCGGGACCCTTGGATGCTTATATATAAGACAAATAAGGTAGGGTTGAGCTAGCTGGGCCCTTATAGGCCTCATTTGGCACACGAGCCACTTTAGAATAACCGTCTACGAACTGAGGAAAGCACACGGTTGTATGGACAAGTACCATGTGCGAACAACACTCGGTTGTTTGCACAACGATCGTGTGCGAATTAATAAAAGCTCACGGTTATTTGTCCACCAATCATATATTTTATTTGGCAGGCACTCACGCGTTATATATTACTAGCTCATATTGTAGATCTCTTAGGGAAATAGTAATTTCTGGATCAGTTAATATTATTTATATTTGGACATACAGAAGGGCACCAATTAATCAAACATGGTTGTCCTTCCTGTTACAAAAGTCGACCGTTAATAATATTTCGGCCTCAGTCTAAAGCGGCTCCAATCAAACATGGATGCCCTTCCTACTGCAGAAAGACCCCTAAATTCACAATACATACATACATACGACCTTATAGTGAAACTAAAATAACTACTGAAACATCCCCCTCGTCTCCAGAGGAGACGTCGATCACTGGGCCACTCTCACCAGAGCTAGAGCTGCTTGAAGCATCTACATTGTCGAGAACATGGTCACCCCGGCCGGAGGCTGAGGCAGAGCTGCTTTATGTGTCTGCATTGTCGAGTGCTGCCCCCTCACCGGTGAAATGGTTGTTGCAGCCCAACATCGAGGCCGCTGCCCAAGCTTCCTAGCGGCCTTGCGGCTAGCCACGGCGGATATCCAAACCTCACGGACTACGTCATCAAACCTGCTGCTGGGAATATGCAAAGATGCTGCTGCCTTCATACCTTTGTTCTTGGCCCTGAGCTAGGCACGCTCCCAGTCCTCGCGAAGAGACTTGAAGGAGTCCTCCACCACGTGATGCACCTCTTCTTCCTCACGCCACGTTGACTCGATGGACTCCTCCACCACCCTATGCTCCTCCCAGTCCTCCTCCCCATCCCCTCAACCTCCTCCACGGGAGCGTTCTCCCCCCCCCCTCAGAATCAGACCCAATGAGGTCGATTATGCAGCCCACGACACCGTGTGGTGGGGATTGTGAAGAATGCTCCTCATCCAAATCAGAGGGCGCAAGATCGATGTTGCCTAGAGTGGATTCACAGGGAGGCATTGTGGCGATGTCGTCGACGGGAAGATAGTGTGAGGCATTTTATAGCATGAACCAAAATTTGATGCCCGACACGCAAATTATGAGATCACAAAATTCATAAAATTGCGGGAGCAAAAACATCTATAAAATTTGCAAACGATAAAAACAAGAAAGCGTGTGTGATATTTCATCTCACAAACGGTGCTCATGGAAAACCCGTTTGCAAAAATGCCTTCCGCACACGCTTTTACAATGGAAAACCGTGTGCGAAACATACATGCAATCAAAAATTAATAAATCACTTAACTTTCGAACAAAAAATACCAATTAGCAGGGGATATTCATTGATGTTGTCACAATTTACTTAACATACAATGTCAAGTGAATTGTGCCAAATCAAAAAATAATATCCATACATAGTTGGTTCTCAAACAAAAAAGATGAGAGACAAAGAAATCAAACTCTCTCCCTCCCTGCAATCACTAATTCCATTAGAACCACTCTGCTAGGCTATGATATTGTATGCAATGTGTTAAGCTTTTCTTCTATATAATAATTATAACTTTATTCAAAGAAATATATATAATCATAAAAGAGTATGTGATGTGTTAACCTTTTCAGTTAGGCTATGATATTGTATGCCATCACTAGACCACATCGTTCACCTTGCTCACAAAAGCTCGAAAGATCATGTTATTGAAGAAGATGGCATTGCCACCGACAATTCTAACAAACAATGGCATTGGCTCTATTTCCAAATACATTGCACAATAGTTTGGTCAAAGCTATATTAGACACAATACGATAGAAAATAGAGAGGTATGCAAGAAATTCTTACAAAATTCCTCTTTATTATACCAAAATAGTAGAATAATTATGCCAATAAAATAACATTGTGTGAGAAACATCAAGCAAACCGAATTAGACTTTTGAATTGGATTACCTAGATCTTGATGGCATGATATTGAACTTTGGAACAGTCGGTGTCAAATATAAAAAGACAACTTGAGTGCATACGCATGTAGGTGAAGCTAATTATAAATGATGCGTTTGAAGGTGCCTATGCCATTTTTTCAACTTATGTACATGTAAAGATGCAATCTAGTCTTAAACAGAGTAGGGTGGCAATAGAGCGGGTTTGGGTGGATATTCCAAAACCAGATCCATAACCCTCACTGTGCCCCGCCCACGAAAGTATCCATGAGCATGTATGTCACTCCAAATCCAAACCCGGCGGATATCTCGATATCCATGTGTTTATACTCTATGTACATCAGCATAATAACATTTTGGTAGCATTTCAGCTATATAGCAACTATTATATGTACAATGCATATGAATGTCAAAGCAACAATATTTCAACCACATAGTACTTAAAATATGTCACATATCCCATGATCACACCTTTGACTACCTTCGTGGCATGGATGGGAGGGGAGTTGGGACAATGAGGGGAGGCGGACGGGGTCGCTTTGGCTGCCTAGGTGGATAGAATAGTATTTAGGGTTAGTGGTTAGATTTAGTGGGCCTTAAGTGCGCTAGGATTCATGGAGAGAGGAGCGAGGGCTAGGTGAAAATCACATGTCTCATTAACATGTGGGTCCCACATGTCAGCCAGATATCCATTTGGATATCCATGGGGCAAAACTTCAGCTTGTGCACACCCCATGAGTTATCGGATATCCACCCCATGAAATTTGTGGGCGTGATCGGCCCTCCATACCAGTGCCTGGTGGGCCATATATCCATGGATACCTAGATACATGGATAAAATTGCCATCCTTATGTGTTCGGAACTGATATATATCTTCATAGGTGTACAGAACATCTTATGAAATCTTATTTATGAAATTGTCATCCTGTGATAAGTGACTTTATGAAATCTTATTTTAATGGACCACAACTAATAAATTTTTTACTCCCTCCAATCTGAACTAATTGTCGCTGATTAGCCAAAATGCTGTCTAAACCTTTCTGGGTTCATTGAGCCTGCGGCAACAATTTGGGCTAGAGGTAGGACCAACAATGTCATCTAGCCACTTCTCTATATTATTGGATTATGACAAATTACAAAGCCACCAATCACACCTTGCTATCAATGGGAGCATTGTATCATGTTTTAAGTATAGTCTACCTTAATGAGACGCACATAGCATACAATTAAGGGGTACTAATCTCTGGTGAATAAAGATGCAAAACACCATCCTAGCCGTCTAACCACATGTTGGTTCTCTAAATTATCTGCATTTTTTAGTTTGAATCACAACATAAAAATTATATGGTGGAAATCAACTTATTACAAAAAACATATCTCTCAAGACTACAAGTCTTACTCTTATGAGACTAAATTCTTGAAAGTTCCATACAGGCATTAGAAATAAAAAATTAACATCAAATCTTGAACTATCTATCTTTTTATGTGTCCTCTTTTCTTTGTATACCACAATTGATTTCTTAAAGACTATGTAAGAAAATCACATCCAATATATAGGTCACCATAATTATAACAAAATATATCACAACATATGATATTCATAATTGTACTTAAGAGAAATCAATTTGATAAGTACATCTAAACATATCATAACCAATAAATGTTCATAGAATTATGTAAACCAATTATATCCAATAATTCTTCTTAAACTACCGTATATTATCATTTCAAGTTTGTGTTGTAGGTTAGGTACCGATAGGTTTGTCTTTCATATCCATTCTATGGAATTATTTGATTGGAATGGTTAGATATCATAATAGAAGTGTATTTCCTATGATATAAAGTATCGAAGTTTAATGTCATTGAAGTCGCGCAATAAAAGTGACAACTGGATAAGAATCTCGATATATGACATCCATGTCATGTAATTATATTACATGAGACCGAAAAATACATGTGAGTGAGAGTTTATAAGTATTGTACTGGATAAGGTTTAAGAAAGAGAGACTTAAATTTGATACGTCAAATATTTCATACATTTCAAAATAGATGGGCGTTCTAGAAAACACATACTCAAACTTCTCTAACATTCATCGTCAATAATTTGTAGCAATCTATCCAGAAGAAAACAATAAGACTATTGTTGTGTGAAAACATTCTTTGTCTTTGAAGTTATATTTGTATTTGGTTCACATGAAAAACAGCAGTCAGATTTTCATCATGAGACTGTGCCCATGTCTAAAAACATCACACATTTGTTGGAGTGGTAAGTATATGAGAGGAATATAACCTAGGATAGGGTAATAAAAATAAAATATCCAATGCTTAGTTGGCCTATCTGTTAAGGAGGATAAGTTCCTTAGGTTTTGGTTCATAGAAAACATTATACTATTATTCACACAAAAAAATACTATTAATCCATTCGAATATCACCTAATCATCAGCTAGACGTTTCCTGTGTCCTCTCATTGTTAATTATTTCAACCTGAATGACATTCGTAACTAACTGTACATATAGCACCAACATAAATTTTACATAATAATCTAGCATCATATATAAAAAGTACTAATCATATTTATTATTCTAATAACACTCACACAACACTTTGAGTGTTGACATAACAAATTATAGATGATATTTACCCATATCTGTAATATTTTATCTACCATAATATTTTTGGCTGTGATATAGCCATATTATTTCTTATCACATAATGTGATATCCTTTCAACATGCTGAAGAGATGCCCTAGCATTTGCAAGGGCCACCGTGCTACTTAGTCAAATTTATGAGAAGTGTGAACTTAACTAAAAATAAATACAAATGTAGCTAAAAGTAGAGCGAGAATCTCAGAGTGAGCATACGATTTTCAACTTGCGCAAGCAACGTAAAACTGGGTGTAATTAGTGGGCAACTTCACTGTCACCCTGAGGAGCACTGGAAACTCCTTGATCATGACGTGTTTAACCACAAACACACAGGTGACAGCCGTCGGACAAGAGCCACACATCTTGGCGGAAGGCCGGGAGTACGTCTATAACTTGACAAGTTGAGAGAAAACACACACACAAAAAAACCTTTGAGAAAACTCTGGCCACATGTTCATGCTGATTAACAAGTAGACAGTAGTAGCAGATGCGTAGATATCACTAGCTAATAAGATTATGCACTTCTTCAAATGAACTTGACGGATATATGGTGATCACGACTGCGGCACTGCGCACATAGCACACCGCATACATGTGATGAATTAAGAAGTATTCTGATTGAGTAGTGCGCTGATTTGCTTGTTTGTTCCCGGCAAAAAAAAGATTCGTTTGACGTTGCCAAATTGACTTCACTTAGTAAAGTTGACGAGAGTGACCAAGATTAGGACAAGCTTACTGTTTAGCACTTGTTGCGTCACTCGCAGCGAAGTACAATTTATTAAAGATATTTTTATTCCTGCACCAATACTACCATAAACCGATCAAAGTGGTCTAGCAGACTAGCACTCTAGTTGAATGCATTTAGCTTAGAGGATCAGAGAAGAAGAGTCTGGAATATTCCATCTCAGGTGCGCACGTAGCTGCCAAGCTTTCCTGCGCATAGCGATGGCTGCCCATCTTTCTCAAAAGATTTAATCTTTCTTTTCAGCTTATGCGTGCAGGCGAGGGCTATCATCATGTTGGCACACAATTGGCAGTAGTGATCATCTATGAGCCGGCTATCATCATACTTCCGGATGAGGTTGCTTCCCTGCTCTTCCAGAAACAATTGCACGAATCGCAGTTCATGTTAATTAGTGGTTGCTATCGATAGATTGGTAATAATCTAATTCTTGTTGTCACCTGTGAACCGGAGGGGAAGGGCCAATGAGCTCGGCCACCTTCCACGCACGAGCACCGCTGTCTTCTGCAACTTAGATTCGGATTGCATCGCCTCTTTTTTTGCTCTCGTACCAACCACATCCCGGTGTGTAGGGATGACCACGATGTCAAAACTTGTTCAAAAAACCGCCTGAAGCGGCGGCTGGGTTTGAACTCTGGAGCTTAATTTGTCCCAAATGGGTCACTATGATCAAACTACTCTTTCAGTAAAGAAAGCTGGTGGATTAGTTCCTGTAATCAGTCATTGGTGTGCTTTAGCTTGCGTGCGAACATCTCCATAGAAGCACTTCTCAACTTTGAGTCTTTGAGACGTGTTGTGCTTCCAACAACACTTAGGAAAAATAGTAGGGAAAATTCCCATTGCAATTTTATATGTTATAACACATAATGTTTGTTCACTATGAAACTGTAGGGCAAAATCCCTACATTACTTTATAGAAAAAGGAGGAACCATATTTACAAGTATTTACAAAGAGGAAAAAATTAAAAGATCACATCAGCTTGTTAATCCATTTGAGAAAGTTGAAACATGCCTTTCCTTCATCTTGTGCATACGCAAGGTGATGTCATGAATGAAAGCTCCTCTCCAAGCCCCAAAGGAGGAAATGATGTCCCCAATATTGCTTCATTTCTCACCGTCCATATATGCCAGGATGCAAGAATCACTACTATCTCAAAGAAAAAAAAAGTCTTCTTAAACTCTTCTCTAGCAGAGCTCACAACCATCTCCACCTAATCAACTTGCCTCCATTGAACCTGAGGATAATTCCAAATTCCGATGCGAAAGTTGCACTGGAAAAAAGATGTTGCAAGTCTTTAGCAGCTCTCTATTAGGCACATCTCACAATGAAAAAAAATTAGTCGCATTACAATCTCTTCTCCTCTACATGCCACTAGTTTACTGGAGTAGCAACCATAAAAATACTTTAATCCTGAGGAGACATATGCTGACAATACATAATTTAAAAGATTGCTGATTTCAAATAGTTAGCTGAGAATCCTTGACAGATCATCAAAGTGAATTTGCTGAATGATCTTTTGAACATGAAGGAATTCATCAAAAGGTTGTTGGACACTAACAAGTAGATGAGATGGGTCCTATCTTTCATCATGGCTACATGCCTCAGAGACAGGTTAGCGTCCAATGCAAAGGAGAATAATCTAGGGAAAATGATGTAGAATTTCCCTTACCAATTATCATACCAGAAAATAGTAGTGTCACCACCCCAAGTGAAATTGTACAAATTTCTCTGTATTTATCCACCAACTTTATGATGTCTTTCCACTAGAATGAGCTCCAAAGCTTAGAATCATGATATAGTTCTTCATCACAGTAATTCCGATCCACACTAGATTAACCCAGTGAATGTCCTCCTTATTGTAGAATTTTTTAAAATTCTTGATTAGCATTTTGTTTGATAAAATCCGGAATGTACAATAGACCATTTTTTTAGGCTTACATATAATCTCCTAGCTAGGAAATAATTGCTTACTAGAATCATGATTATTTCCCCTCCAAAGGTTGTGTATTGTTATATTGTTAATATATATGTTTAGTTATTCTAGGTCGACTTGAGAATAAATTGGGCATGGAAGGAAGCCATTCTCTGATCAAATGCATTTTACTTCCATAATCTAGCAAATTCAAGCTTGTAGTCAATTTTCTTTCAATTCTATCCACAATAGGAGAAATATTCAGCGTCCCTCTGCTGCGGCTCGGAGGCGTGGCTATGGCGGTGGTTCTTGAGCGGGCGCCTCGGGACGACGTGTGCATGGCCATGGCACTGGTCATGCAGCGTTGTGGTCTCATCCACCTTTGTCTGTATTCATCCTCCGTGCAAGGATCTGGCCAGTGGGTGCTGCCTCGCAGCGGCTTCCCCGCTGCGGATCGCTAGGCTCATGCGGTGCGGTGGTCCACGACGAGGAGGAGATGGCGGTCCAGCCGCTGAAGTGGGTAAGGATGTCATCATCGATGGCGGGCCCCCATGGGTGTCATTTTCTTGTTGGAGGCGATGGTGGGGGCATCTCTCGCTCCATTGTTTCCGGGGGACGCCTATGGGCGTCATAGCCCTCATTGGAGGCGTTATGGGAGCCTCCTAGATCGGATGATGGCAACGTCTACGTCGTCACCCCGTGGGGGCATCATCTTTGGAGACTCACTGGCTGGACGAACCCGTGGACGGCTTGGTGGCTGGGCATCGGTCTCCGCGTGTTTCTCGCTTGGAGACCAAGGTGGAGCGACGTGTCATCTACCATCTATAACGATGAGGCTCGGCAGCATGGTGCAGCAGAGTCTCGGCGGCCGACGTGTGACGATGGGCACGCAGAGAGGTGGCGTTGTTTGACGTCGTGGTGGCATCGATGGCAGAAGTGATGAACTTTATGCAGATTGCTCGGTTGTTCGATGGAGGTGCAGCTTCTGTAGCGTGTGCATGTGGTACTCGCTAAGATTCTACTAGATAGGATGAGCGCTCCCGTTTTACTTAGTGGGTGTCTTGGGGTACGCGATGTTTCCGATTCCTAGTTAATAAGGCGTTTTCGTGTTTTCCAGGCTATTGGCATAATTTTCACTCATTATCGGGTGTGTAAGTGTTACGTGGTGGCTTCATATTTTTTAAATGTATGATCTTTACTAGACCTTCGTGGAATAAAATAATAATAAAAATTGTATGCATCTCTTGATGTAGAGGCTGGGTTAGCCTCCACTTCGAAAAAAGTGACCTAAGTTGATCCATAAGACCCTAATGTTGCCTAAGGTTCTGTTGATATATCTAATCACCATATGGAGATTAAGACTAATTATTAACTTCCCGTAGTTAATTTCTAAACTAAAAAAACTTCCCGTAGTTAATTTCTAAACTAAAAATGCCTCATCAATGATGATCAAATAATTTTATCAAAACAAACCATATTTTGCAGAAGAACAAAGGATGAAAGATCTAAATGCATCGGTGAAATGCATGTTACCCACTTATGGAAGTGCGACATTTGACTGGGCCTAATCCAAAATTTGACTATGGTCAAGCTAATCCAGCCATTGACTCCAGCTCAAAGTAAATCAAACCATTAGATCCAGCACGTCCAAGCCAAAAACCAGATCCGGTAATCAAATCCTAAAACTGTCGCATCAGCGAACTCTTCTTCTGCGAAGAGCAAAGCGTCGCTCTCCATTTCCGACCATGAAAACTACGACCAAGATGGGCAGAGATGCCCGGAGAAGACGGCAAGCTCGAGCGGCGCAGCGGCTTGGAACCGGTCGTCCTCGTCCTCCCACGCCCCTCGCCCCCGACCTCTCTAATTTAACCCCACTAGGCCTTCCCGATATTCCCTGACCTCGTTCCCCCTTAACCTCCCTCCTCCTGCGATTCCACTCGCATCCTTCGTTTCAGGAGGAGAAGGTCCAAGGGGGGATCGGTTCCATTGCGCCTGATCCAATCCTCTCGTCGTGGTATCTTTTGGCATTTCTTGGTTCTTGAGGTCAAATAGAGCCCGGTTCCTGCTCCCCTCCCTGATAGGTGTTGCCGCCTTGCTTGACTTCTTGGTCGGGTCCCGGCTGTTGGCGCGTTCTTGATTGACTTGGAAAATGATCAAGTGGGGGATCAGCAGCGGGACACCCGCGGATTCGTACTACGAGGTCCGCTCGGATTGCACGGACGATGTACCCAAGAGCAAGTTCAAGATCAAGGTTTGCTTTTTCCTTCTATTTCATTTTGTGTTTGTTTGTTTGGTGGCTATTGCGAAGCCATCCGTACTACAATGTAGCTTCTTAGATAAAATGGGGTTTTCATGTCATTCAAATGTGGACAATATTTAGTATCAATGAGTTCAGGGGAAATGGAGACGGCTACATTGAGTAAGAACATTATATGAATCAAATATGGAGAATTTATGGGCTGACTAGCTAAATACCCGTGCGTTGCTACGGAATGACCTATTATCCCTGTTTAACTTTTATGGACACAACTTGTATTACTTGGGCGTCATCGCCCTCTATCCTTCATAAGCGCATGGCTCCGTCCCTACTCCTGGTCATCGGCGGCACCATTCTGTATCATTTCGTGAGCTCTCACGTGCTGGCCTCCTCTCCACTTTATCAAATCCCCCTGCGTGTCGCCTATCTTAGGGACCTATCGGCCCACGCCACACGCTGCCGCCCCTGATCAGTTTGTCTCAGGGTTGCCTCTAGGCCGATCTATCAATTGACTCAAAGAGGGCCGCTTGTTGCCTAGCCATGTTAAGATCGAGGTAGCAGGTAGCACCATCTCTAGGAACTTGTGTCCTCTGAGCCGAGTAAATAGCATCGGGGGTCACTAAACTTGTAACATGTGTGCACTTAAATCACTGAACTTGTAAAACAAACAAATCGGTCACTGAACTTGTATTCTTGGTGCACACGTGATCACAAACCGGTAAGCTTGTCGGTTTTTAACCAAAACCAGTCAGGGCCGGGCCACGCAAAGATTCTGACCAATCAAGATCTGACACATGGCATTATAATTTTTGTGAAAAAACCGTGCGGGTCCAACATGTCAGTGGTAGGTGAAATAATTAAAATTACATTTAACTGGATTGGGGTTCGAACTCAAGATGCAAAGCAAATGCACTCCCGCACGTAGCCACGAAAGCTCACGTATTACTATGTACAAATTAAGGGATAGTATTTTCTTATATAAAATAATCATGCGATAGTCTTGATTAAACTTAGTATAAATATGGAGAATGTATATCACAATAAACCACATACGTAGGTCGAGCTATATGGAGCTTGTTTTTTGAAAAATTTAAAAACGCATTTAAAAGTTTCAAAAAAATCTGAAAACAATTCTTGATATAGGCAACGCTGGATTCTATAAACATGCAAAATTTCAACTTAAAATATAATATATTTTAGGCTGTGGAAAAATAATAAAATCTGACTTACGTAATACTACTACTACTAAACAGTGTAAAGTTTCAAAACCAAAAAATCTGTTAAATTTTTAATTTTATGGAGCCTTGAATAGATTTTTTTGTGATGAAATTTGGCACATTGCTAAAACTTAATATTACCTACATCCATATTTTTTACAGAATTTTTTGAATATTAAAATGCCATTTTCGAATTTTGAAAAAAGAATCCACATATTTTTTTGACAAGAAAGAATCCACACTCGGTGGTAATGCTGTTATTATTCTTTTGAGCGGTAAATACCTTGTCAGAAATTAAGTCAAAGTGAAATAACAAAATTATACTATCTGTATTACTTCACGCATAGCTATTCTATATAATATAATAGAAGAAAATCCCTTATTTAGGACATACAAATGGGTGAGCTCAGGTGGCCAGGCCCTTGAGCCTGTAGGTCTATGTTCTGAGTTCAAATTTCTATGGCCTCACTTTAAATTTTAATTGTTCTTCCTCCACTGACACGTGGGACCTACATGTAAGGAAGCGAAGCATCAAGGCTATTACATGCCAAAAAAATATACACGGTTTTTTTTGCAAAAATTAGAATGCCACGTGTCAGATTTTGATTGTTTAGAACCTTTGCGTGGCTCGGTCCAGACTGGTTTTCGTAAAAAACCGTCGAGCCGATCGGTTTGTGATCAAGTGTGCACTAAAAATACAAGTTCAGTAACCGGTTTGTTTGCTTTACAAATTTAGTGACTTAAGTGCACACATCTTACGAGTCTAATGACTACCGGTCCTATTTACTCCTCTGAGCCAAACATAGATTGGTTACCAAATCAGTCGGCATCTCAGCTCAACAGTTCACCGCTCAGTTGTCAATTTAGCTGCTGGTTTTTATCAGTTTTTTAGTGGCACTTGATTTGCTTGACTCAGACACGTCTATTATTTTTAGATGAAATATGATTCCTACGCACGTCAGCATGGCGTTTGATTGAGCCCCACCCGTCGAAGTTGGTACGCTCTATAGTAAGCTAGCTAGCTCGTATGTTGAGATACTCACCGATAAAATGGGACTGAGGGAGTAGATCATGAGGTTTACCAATTCCTGATAATCACACACATCATAGAAAGGAGCAGAGAACAAGTCCACGAGCCATCAATGCGATCCGACCGTAGAATCGACTCAGTTGCCATCAATCATACCTGGCTCCATCAAGAAGAAAAACAGGCAGCGAGACAAGTCCGGCAGCCCATCCAGCATCGCCATGCACCGCAGCAGCATGGATGTTGATTCCTTAATACAGTAGTATCCTTAGCCGGCTCTGAAAGTTCTGGTACAACTGGTTTGGCATCCTAGCCCCTCGCCGACGGCCAAGACACGCAAACGTGCAATTCAGTTCTCAGAAGCATATCAACAAACCGGTACAGAGCAACCCTCAGGAGTACAAAAAAAATCAACACTTGAATGATTCAGGTCTGAACGAAGTGGTGTCCATGGCCTTCCGCGGACGTACGTAAACTTGTTGCGCTAGGCATGAGCGCCATGGACCATCTCCACGCCAGCTTCCTCGAGACGCTAACTTCTAGGAGGGAGCGCACGAGCACCGCTGCATCCATGCTGTCCGCTTTTGCAGCACCGGCCCGACCAGGCCCCGTCTCCGCCAGCGCCGCCCGCTCGGCGCACGCTCGTCATGATCTACTTCGCTGGATGTCGGGGTGGAGCCAGGCTTGGGAAATTGGGCGGTATGCGTGGCCGAACAGCCGGAGAAGGATGCGGCGGCGGTCTGTCGCGCGAGAGGATTGGATGGTTAGGAGTGATGCTGGGGAGAGATTGATCGGGCCAAAAAACGTTTCGTTTCTTAAAAGGACGAAAACGTATTTTAGTCGGTTGAAAGCGTATTGTACGGACACGGACCAGTCCTATTGCAATATTATTAGTAGAGATTAGTACCACAATTTGAGTGATTTTTGCATCTACAAAGTAATTTTTGAGTGATTTTATTTTTCAGATTGTTAATGTGTTACAAATGACAGGTTGAACTGAATTTATAATCAGAATTCACTACATTCCAACATAAATAGTCAGGATTTGGTTACCAAGAGAAATGCTGCGGTTACCGGATTTTAACGTTATAAGATAGACAAAATCAATCTAAATTTTGTGAACTTCACATAATTGCAGAAAAAACTATATCTATAGCAATAAAAAAGGTATGGGTTCGTGGAATCCAAACAATCTGAACTGTTTGTCCAGCTCCAATGGCTCACAAAATTAGGTAGAACCACGCAAATTGAGTCAATTGCACCCTAACTCATAAATTATTCAATTCAACACCATTTGCACATTAATGAGGCTACTTGATAATATCATTTTGTAATTGATTCAATGTGAATAGTTGAGGATGTGATGGTTGGTCGATTTATTGTAACATTTCTTAGCACAGTTCATGTATTTTGTGTTATCCATGATTCTTATGAACTGTTAACCTATAGACATTTCTAACCACGGCCAGTACATGTCTTGTGTTTTGTGTATTTCATAGTTCTGATGAATATATTCCATTTAATGCCAGACCTAATTCATTGTGTGTACTACAAGTTGATAACCTAAATGTTTACTATTAGAATATTGTTTTGAGCGTATTAGCATAAAAATATGGAGGTGTATCAATGGTCCTTTGCATCGACATGTAATGTGCAGTGGGCATATGTGTATTCACATAAATGACTGACAGTTTTGGTAAGTTGTACGCAATGTCAGAATGCAATTTTCTGCAAATACCATGAGACTTGAGGTAACTGAAAGATAAGAATATTTCAGGCCACTAGAAGATAGCCAGAGTGATTATTTTTATGATGTATTTGTAGTTTTGTACTGTAACTACAAATAAACCTGCATTTTTATGTTCATGGATGTGATTAGTCTCTTGCATGCATATCAATGTTGACCACAGCGATTAACCTTTATGTCTTATTGCTGGGATACTTGTCAGAAGTATCTTTGTTTTTTTTCAAGCATAGAAGCTAACAGATGAACTAATTTGAACCATTTAATTCTGGCCATATCTGTTTAGTACCTTACTTTCTACCACCATAGTTACCTTGCTGAACTTAAGTAGTGAACATGTGTTGTACGTTTGTTCTGTAGTATACATCCATTCTACTTTAGATGGAATGAGTGCAATTTATGAAATAGTTAAAGAAAGGAAGTTGCAGCGGGATTCTCTTGGAGAAAGGAAGTTGATTACGATTGTCATGATGATTTGTGTGGTCTATCTAACTTTTCAATTAGGCTACATATGCATCTTTAATGCGGAGGCCGGGGCCCAAGGGGTAATGAAGCTTCCATATTCTAAAAAGTTATTTTAGATAACTATTTTTTTTGTTCTTCTATGCACTTTAAACTCAGTTTTACTAACTTTCAAGTGGGTGGTTTAAAATCAGGCCGAGATGTGCTTTATATTGTGTTTTCTGTTTTTCAGTTCTTTCGATTGCACTAAGGAAATTACTATTGTGATCTACAATGGTGTTGATGGCATTCTTGTTTCTGATGTACACAGTACATTCCTTTCTTTTTCTGAGCAACTTTATATTTCCTTTTTGTTCCAGGCTGGTAAAACATTAAGTGTTCGGAAATGGCAGGCTGCATTTAACCCCGATGGCTGTCTTGACATTGCCTCAGTCCTAAGCCGGATACAAAAAGGAGTAAGATTTCTATAATTTGTGGCTTTTTGCAGTTTCCAAACATGCTCCCTGTTCTAGAGTTGTTTTCTATATGAATTATGCTTGTGCAAGATTAGTATTTTAAAGATCACAAAAGGTTTATTGATCATTTAGGGTGTTCACCCGACAGTCAGGGGAGAGGTTTGGGAGTACTTGCTTGGCTGTTTTGATCCCAGGAGTACCTTTGATGAGCGAGAAGAGATCAGGCAAATAAGAAGGTACTTGCCTTCCTAAGAGCATCTGGTGTGCAATTTCTCTACTCCTCACTACCTTCCAGAGTAATATCAACTATAAACAGTTATCCCCAAACATTGTCAGTCTCTTCTGACCCAACATTTTCCCCAAGATCATTCACATGCAAACATTCATATTAGACCATAAATGTCAGTTTTATTTTTTCTTTAATACATAGTATGATGCATCCGATCTCAAGTACTATTTTTATATTTATCATATTTTCCTGCAACTCTCACTTTATTACTTCTATCACACGCTAAAACATTTATTTTGTCAGCAGATAGTTTAAACAAAAAGTAAGTATGCAGTCCTAATTCACATCAGTCACACTGTTGTAAAAAATTTATCGAAAAATGCATTTGGATCTTGAGCTTATTGGAGCCCTTCATTTTAAAAATGTAAGTTTGAAGTTTAAAAAAATTCTGAAACAAATATGCACATATAGGCAATGATGTATAGTTCAAGTGTATTATATCTCCATCTGAATACTTTGTATTACGGGCTATGCAAAAAAGACAAAATCTGACAAATTTTGAAGGTGTACTATTCACATGTCTAAATCTATAATTGCCTTTTTTGAATAGACTAGAATACAATGTATTTCGTATTAATATTTTGCAGACTTGATTACATTATTGCCTATCTGTGCATATTTTTCAGAATTTTTAAAACTTAAAAATATATTTTTCGAATGTTTAAAATAAAGGGCCCCAGTGAGCTTGGGAGCCAAATTGACGCACTCATTTTTTATCCCTTACTTAATATACTTTGCCTCTGTTCAAAAAAAAAAATACTTTGCCTACAAAAAGGATATCACCTTCCAAACCGTATTGAGCTTAGATAATAACCAAAAAGAGGCAGTTATGCGTATCATCAGGAGCTTGTCTGCTTTCCTTACCCATTGGGTTGGTGAACATAATCAGGTCCTTACTACCCATAAATGGTAACCATGTGGTGGCCATTGTAATATAAGCATTACACTTCTGTTTCTCCTTGATATCTCTAATAATTTTAATGATTTTCAGCAATAGGTAACTGTAAATAGAACACGTTCCACTTAATCTGATGTGTTTGTACCTGATGAATTGTGCAGACTACAATATGCTAGATGGAAGGAAGACTGCCGAGAGATGGATTCTCATGTTGGTAGTGGTAAAGTTATCACAGCACCACTAATCACTGAGGATGGAAGACCTATTAAAGATCCTTTAGTTTTACTTGAGGCTACTGCCAACCAAAATACTTCAGACAGCACTTCAACTAGCAACAACAACAATGGAAATGATGTTGATGACTCTGCAAACCGTATTACCGATAAGCAAATTATTGACTGGAAGCTTACATTACATCAAATTGGTACAGTTAACCCTACATTCTGTTTCCCTACTATGATTCTTTTCACCTCATTTCTCATGAAATTTAAATTATTATAGGACTTGATGTGCTACGTACTGATCGCACGATGGTATTTTATGAGAACAAAGAAAATCTTTCCAAGTTATGGGATATTTTAGCTGTGTATTCCTGGATTGACAAAGATGTTGGTTACTGTCAAGGTGGGCTTCATAGGACACTCAGAGGAAACTTTACTTAGCTTCCAGATAAGCTTACAATGTAGCTTTTATGTCTCACAGGGATGAGCGATTTATGCTCACCAATGATAGTGCTACTCAAAGATGAAGCAGATGCGTTTTGGTGCTTTGAGAAATTGATGCGTAGATTGGTATGCTTTGCCTTCCATGATTTTTCTCATGATATCTTTGTTTTAACTAATATTCGTTTCTGCTGGAAATTACCTACAAATTGCTTTTTTTTACCATTGATATCCTCTGACCATCTGATATTCAATATTTAAAGCGAGGAAATTTTAGATGCACAGATCAATCAGTTGGGGTGGCTAACCAACTTCAACACCTTGCATCTATTATTCAGGTGCTGGACCCAAAGCTACATGACCACCTAGGTATAAATGTGAAGACCAATCATTTTGAACAGTCAATCTTTTTTTGTCCAGTTGTCCCACAGCTTTGTAATGTTGTCTGAATCCTGAACACAGAAACACTTGGTGGAGGTGACTATCTTTTTGCATTCCGTATGTTCATGGTACTATTTCGACGTGAAGTCTCATTTGGGGACTCCTTGTACCTCTGGGAGGTACGTGTCAAGCTTCATGCACTAGCCAACGCAACCAAAAGTTGCTAACTAACAATAGATTATGACTGATATTACCAGAACCAGAAAATCGGTTTTGACATCTCATTCTTCTAATTGATGTTTTTTATATTATTTTTTATAAGTCATACTGCTTTGTTCAATGGGAGATACCTAGTCTGAAGTTATGCTTGGAGGAGTCAAACAAATCCTTTTGGTTTAGGAAAGAAATCAACATGCCAATTCAACTTCCATTTAATAGTGAGTTAGGAAAAACAAAAGAGAGAAATTTTGTGTCAATAGTAAAGTTTATATTTTCAACCTTTAATATAAGATTTTTGTTTTTTCCTCATTTTTATTACATACAGAAGAGATTGAATTAGAACATTGGTTTAGTCAATATAGAACTACACCTTCTATTTGTTTTGGAATCTTCCATTCTTATTTGGTTCTTAAACTAAAAGGGTTTGCATGCATCCACTGTAAGGTCAGTTTGCATTTGATATCTCTCCTTCACTTATAGTACTTTATTCAAATATGTGTTCCATTATTTGTTACACATGGACCTGCTTAAGGGAGAGTTGTAGGGTGGTTTATGTGCTTGCATGAATTTTTTTCTCAAAATAATAATATTTATTTTCTATTGGAAAACATGCGGTAATATTAATATTGGAATGAATTCTGTTATTACTTCTGGTTCTCTTATTTGTTTTCTAAAACCAATCAACAGATGATGTGGGCTCTGGAATACGATCCCGATATCTTCTTTGCAGCATGTGAGGAAGCAAGTGGTGCGCAAAAAAAAGTATCCAAGTCAAAATTAAGAGGAGTACGCCATTTTGCCAAGTGGGACAAGGACAAGGATACAAAAAATGCCCCTGAGGATACTGATGGTCCAGTTCCCATTTCTGTTTTCATGGTTGCAAGTGTGCTCAAGGAAAAAAGAGAAAAGCTGTTACAAGAAGCTAGAGGACTGGATGATCTTATTAGGGTAGGGATCTTCCTTTCTTTTCAAAATATCCAATCAATTATAAGTAACTTTTCACTGACTCGAACTCCCTATTAACTTAAAAGAGAGCTGATTAGCACAACTCCAAAATTCAATTCATTTTTAAACCAATCTTGTGGTAGTAGCTTGCATAATCTTGCTTCAACTTACCACCTCTGTATTTGATTCCTTTCAGATATTGAATGATGTAAATGGCAATTTAGATGCAAAAAAAGCTTGTGCTGGAGCTCTGAAACTTCATAAGAAATATCTCAAAAAGGTTATCTTCTCACTCTCCTTGGCAACAAACTAAATAGGTTTAGGGCATACAATCAGATAAAGTACTAATTTCAAGATGCCCACTTCATAAATACAAGATTAGCAGTGAGATGATATATGTCGTCAACTGAACATTGTGTTTTTTTTGTTCATTTTGCAGGTACAGGCAAAGAAACCCTAAAACTTTTACCGGAACGTACTCTTCCACTGAGGGATTCTTGAATGTACACATACACGACCATAGTACATAATTGGTGAGTGAAGGTTCTCACAGGTGGTCATCATGGGAAAATGGCCCTGGATACGGTATAAATGCAACATCTGTATGTAATGACATTGCATTTCCTGTATCTGCCATAAGTTTATTCGCTTGTACAGACATGGCGATGTGGGTATAGCCTCCCTTGCATACATATTAGTTCCAATTCAAGTTGAAATGTGCTGCATGTTGAGATTCACCTGGCGAAAATGTTGTAGGCACACAACTCTGTTTCAACACTTCTGTCTCATAATTAATGGAATCAGGCAACAAGATAAAAAGGTTTATCAGTGGATCTAGTCATGTTCTTTATTTGCACGGTCAGGATAAATGAGAAAATAAATTGAAACGAATGCCCATCTCACTAAAGCAAGACTCACTTTACAATGACAATGGTTTGTGTCTACTTTCTCAACACAGGTAGTTTGTTCAAATTAAAGTTTCAAAGTTTATTTCCAAAAAAGTTATAATATTTGCACGTGCATCCCCTCCATCTCAGTCGACTTCAGTTTTCATGATTCCCAATCGATGGAAGTTACAGTAATTAAGAATTCACACAAAAAGGAAATGGACACATTTGAAGAAAAAAAACTATAACTTGTTCAAAGTGAAATTAAGTGAAACTTTATTGCAAAAACACGAATCTCCATCTGCTCCAAGGGATATTCCTGGTTATTACTCCCACTATGGCTAGTCCTGAGAATTATGGGGGAAGCGATGCACCTCTCGAGAGTGGGTTACACGTAAATATATCACAAGGATTACAGTGCTCAGATCGAGGATAGTTGGGACTACAACTTGCAGGCCAAGAACACATCGGCCGCCTCCTATCTCTGTCCACAATAACCTGTCCAACAACCTCTATACAAGATACAATGCGGATTTGCTACCACCGGTGGTTGCTATGCATGCATCATCCGTCACTGGATTACAGGACCATGCTTTTCCTCCCACGAGAGATGAAGAGACTAAGTGTTTTGCAAGTTCTAACGGTGATGGAATATCTGTTCGTTCCATTGTGTGGTCGTGCTAATAGGCTATGGCGGTAGGCGATATGGAGTGGCTAGGGTGCGTGGTTGTTTGCTTAGCCGCATTGCTTTGCGGGAATCACCTTGTAGACTCACCTTTCAAACGAGCCTGCTAGATACACCATGCATCCGAGCCTCGTTGCTTCACCTTATGGATGCAAAGGTTGAGGTGCATTGTGCAGGTTGGATGCAAACGTTGCACGATTTGGGTTGGACGTGTTGCAAGGTTTACGTAGTATGATTGTCTATGAGGCTCTCTTGGATGGATGGGGTTGGTAGGATGGCTGTTGTGGTGTCTTGAGCAGGTGATTGCATGTGGTTGTGGTGTCTTGAGCAGGTGATTGCATGTGGTGACATGCAAACGACGTTTTCATTCCGCCTGTTAGATTTTGTCCTCTCTGTGGGAAAATTCATGCTCCCTATAGAGGATCCAATGGTGGGATGATGGTGTATAGCTACCACCGGTGGTAGGCCATTATTTCCGATACAAGATATGCTACATATACATGACATGTTGTTTAATATATACCTCCTCCATCACAACTTATCCAAGTCGAGATTGTGCCTAAAGGCATCCACCTGCCGTACATACAATGGGCTTTGGTAAATCCATCTGCTATTTGATCACTAGTTGGTATAAATAGAATATTCAAGAGGTTGTTTGCAACTCTCACGCACATAAGTGATAATCCACTTCAGTGTGCTTTATTCTTGACTGGAACACGGGATTAGCTAGTAAATACGTGGCTCCTAGGTTGTTACACCACAACACGGCCGCCTGAGATGATTTCACATCCAACTCTTTTAACAATTTCTATATTTTACTTCCACAGTTGCATTTGCTAGAGACTTAATTATATTCTGCCTCTATGCTAGACCTTGAGATGCGACTTTGTTCATAACACTCAAGAAGATAAGATTACTTCCAAGATAAAGAACAAAGCCACCTATGGATCACCTATTATCAGAACATCCTGCTTAGTCTGCACAAGAGAAGGCACTAACAATAGCTGATTCTGGCCAAGTAATTTTCATACCAACGCCGAGGTGCACTTCAGATACCAAAGAATCCTCTTAACTGATGTCCAATGTAATGCCGCAATACACCTACTATGCTCCTGTATCTTGTGGAATCATCATTCTCAAGTGGACCCCCCTTGATCAATGAGAACTTCTTAGAGGTTGATAAAGGCGCGGCAACAGACTTACAATCCATACCATTACATTTCAATATGTCTGATGTATACTTTTCTTGAGACAACAGAACCTATGAGCTCCCCTTTTACTTAAATGCTTAAAAATAATGTCGGAAATGTGCTTTTGATCTGGGGTGCATATGCTCCCTTTATTCGAAAAATAGATTTGAAAATGTGAGAAAATTCTGAACGAAAATTCTGTGCGTACGTCTCAACATTCTATGTGTGACATGACCAAGTTTTATGGTAAACCGATATTTTTAGTGCTCTGTGTAAAAAGACAAAAAAAAAGTCTTGTGCAAACCCTTATTTTAGCACCAAATTTTATCCTTTTACCTAGCCCACGCAAAAAATTAGTTTTCCGTGAGACAACTTGGCACATGCATAGGTTGCCAAGATGTAAATGCAACATTTTTTTAATTTTTTTAACAATTCAAAATATGTTTAAACTACATTTGAAATAAAGGAAGTATATGCACCCTAGAGCCAAAATGCCATGTCCATAGACTTCTAAGTCCTTAAGAGAAAACTCAGCTTGTAGATCACATAACAGCGCATCAACTGCCCTTTTTAAGGAGCTAGCGACAACAATATCATGAACATATATGAGCATGAAAACAGTGACACTATGCTTCTGATAGAAAAACAATGATGTGTCGTTCTTGGTTGGAGTGAATCCCAAATCATGGAGCTGGGAAGATAAGAGAGAATACCAAGCCCTCGATGCATGTTTCAAGCCATGGAGTGCTTTATCCAATTAGCATATATGCTTGGCTTTCTGTGATCCTCATAGCTAGGTGGTTGCCTCATATAGACCACCTCTTATAAAACATCATGCAAGAGCGCGTTCTGCATATCTAGTTGACGAAGACTCCAACCCATAGATAGTGCAAGTGACAAGACTAGTTAAATAGCTGCAGCTTTGACCATAGGACTAAACATGTCATTGTTTTTTATAGCACATGTTGCTTCAATCCTGTGGCCACCAAGCGAGCTTTGTACCTATCCACAATACCTTGAGACTTTTGCTTTACCATGTATACACATTTGCAGTCAATCAGGTTTCTCCCATGACTAGCCGGTACCAAGTGCCACATCTTGTTCCTTATGAGTGACGAAAATTTTATCACCCGTAGCTAACCTCAACTTATCATCACCATGTGCCTCATCCCAAGATTCAGGCTTTATGGTGTTGCAAAAAATGGCCAGGCCTAATAGGACCACCAGTAAAATCTTGTGGTAAATCTTTCAGTTTGTGAATACCACTTTGTGATCGTGTATGCACTCGAGCCGAAGGAGGCAGAACAGGTTCAGGTGAAGTTGTGGTGGTTGTGAAGACGCTGAATATACAGAATTGGGTGAACCATACGAAGAACCAGAATCCACACCGGATATGTAGGTGTGCACCTCTCGATGAAGGGTCACAAGTAGACAGTTGGGATTAGAACTTGCAGACCAACCGGCCGCATCCTATCTCTATCCCCAACAACCTGAACATAAAGTGTCGTATGCATTGATTGAAAAAACAACCTGAACATCCTCTATAAAAGATACGTTACATATACATGACACATTGTTTAATACTGGTCATATAAAACATAAATAGCAAAAGGTTGTTTTCTAAAAAAATTAAGATCTAACGATGAGTCTTAAGGTAAGCAATATCTAAGCACTCAACTATGTTCCCATCATCGCTCACACTTCTCGTATGGTGATATATGCAGATTCGCCATATCCTCACGAGTCCCTGTAGGCATGTACCATCACCTCCAGCGCCGCCCCGCTCCCACCCCATCCCCTTGATGGCGGCCAAATTCGGCGAGAAGGTGCACGTCGGCGATCGGACCGACGATGGTGCCCCATCGTCCTGCATCCTCTCTTCTCTTTCGGCAAAAGCTGGAGGTCAATGCGTCCCATTGAGGAATTTCCCACCGTTTGAAGACAATGAAGAACAGCTTCCCAAGTCAATGCATCGCAGCGAACTGCCGTCGCGCTGGATCTCCCCCGTTGACACACGTAGCTGCACCGCCATAGGCCCATAACAGGGCCCATTACCAAACAGCCTAGTGGAAAAATATCAAGATCTACGAAAAAACAGCTACGTTCAACCTGGCGCTTACACATGTCGAGTGGGCCCCACGATGCTGACAGGCCGGTCATTCCCAAGCCTCCAAAACCAGGGAGCTTGTAGCTCCTTAGGAATATCATAGTTTGTGTAGTTCATAGAAAAAACAACAAATTTGTCACAAAGCAAGATAGATAGAGTATGATCAATTACAGCATCTTGTTTGTGTAGTCGCCTAGGAAGTAGTCATTATAGAAAAAATTGACGGAACGTAGTGGTTCTCAAAATATTATGTGCATATTGGTACATTGTACTGCATGTTACTCTTGTTTGTAAATCAATTCATCCTTGAAGTTTCCAAAAAAGTAGTTACTCTGTAGCAACAACAACGGGTGAATATTTGGTGTACATGGGCACTAGTGATTTCATTTAAAATAAATTATATTTCTGATTTTTAAAAATAATTGGAAAAATATTCGTGTGTAGCCAACTATTTATCCCATAAACTTGCAAAAAAATTATGTTCAAATACTTTGTATTGTGGACTACACAAAAATGACAATGTCTAGATCTTTGCATGTAAATTTCAAATCTACAAAACTTATCAGATTTTATTAGCTTTGTGTAGCCCACAATACAAAGAATTTCATATAGCATGCTTGTAGGTTACATCATTGACTATGTGAGATTTATTTTATTTTTTAAAACTTAAAAATATATATGTTTAAAAAAATTCAAATGAGAGGGGTCACTCGAACTCGGGAGCCAAAAACACTTCCCGCAACAACATATTCTTATAAGACTATTGCTTGTTTCTTACAAGAAAAAATTGTACTTGGACCATGTCAATTTCTTCATTCCTCTTTTTGCTGGACCCGGAAGGCCGCTTAGTTTAAATTGAGCAGGCCTATAAACTTTGCTCACGCTTCGTCTAAGGTAGTGATCCCGAGTGGAACGCCCTTCTTGGGTTTTTTTTTTCAAAATGGGAGCATAGCCCCAGCCTCTGCATCGAACGATGCATACAACTTTTTTATTACTTAGTTTAGAATGTTGGAGTCATTATTACAATCATGCCTCAGCAAGGTTTACGACATGTATCAACCATTTGAAAATGAAAAGCAACAAAATACTATCCATCTTCGATTCTATTAATATGCCGCCACCCAGTAGCCCGGAAATAAAAGTCCTGAGCAACCGTCAACATTTGGTTGCAGCCAATAACCATATACTTCTGCTGATCGTCCGGGAGAACATAGGACCATAGAAGAATCTAGTGCGCCGCCAGTCGAAGTACCTGCAAAAAATTTGTATCCTTTTTATTGTTAAAAATAATATTGTTACGACATGTCCATATAGACCAGCACAAAGATGAAAATCCAATAGAGATTCTAGCCTTAACATCCTTAGGTACTCTATTCAACTAATTGCCAAACATATTAGTGATATTAGATGGGGGTGATACATTATATGTAAAATATATCATACGTCAGATAATACGGACAAAAGGATAAGAGATAAACAGATGTTGGACCGTCTCAGGCGAGTCACAAAAGCAACACTTGCTACATCCCTTCCATTTGCATTTTATTAATTTATCTTTTGTTAGCAACACCTTGACTCGAAGGAATCACATAAAAATCTTAATCTTGAGAGGACGTTTTAATTTCCATAGATACTTGTGTAAGAACTGTGTATCTTCATTCATTAAATCAAGGTACATAGATTTGACAGTAAAAACACCGGTCTTTGTGAACTTCCAAACAAATCAATATGGCTGATAGAGAGGTTTACCACCATTAGTCTCTGACACAAATGGAGCCAATCATTCCATTTGTTGCCTTTTAAAACCCTCCAGAACTCAATATTCAGTGGGCTATGAGAGAGAACATTCGTGACTAGGACATTCTTTCTTTGTACAATGTTGTATAATGATAGATATTGATTGGCAAGAGAAAATTTTCCTAATCAAATATCCTCCCAAAAACGTACGGATGTCCCATCACCCACCTTAAAGAAACCTCTATTAAAAAATCGTTTTTAACCCGCATTAGTCCTTTCCAAAAGGACGATGTTTTTCCTTGTGTGTGTGTGTATGTGTGTGTGTGTTTTCGTGCATTTTTTCCTTTCTTCCGTGGTTATTTCAGGCTCGTGCCTTTTTGTTGGTTCTTTTCTGGTTTTCCCCTTTCACTTGTGGACCGTGGTTTTATCTCCTCGTTACTTTCGTTTTTTCAATCACAATTCACAAATGGTTCTGTACTATATTGATTTTTTCTTACTTCCCCATTCAATTTCAGGTTTTCAGCTGGCAAATTTGCATCATTGAGCGCTAGTATCAATAGCTCGTGTCTGCGCTAATTATAAATTTTGCAGTGCCGCAGTACGGAAAGACCCAGTCTCGTACTCTCAATAAGGTTTTCTCCGCGCATTACAATGCTGTGGTAGCCGGCTGTAGCCGGTGCATGGCATGGGGTGCTGGCAAGAGCAATACTACAAATTAAAATGCAGGACAGCAGGGGTGACGACCTCATGACAGATCTGCTGACTGCTAGTAACAGATTAATTAAGGAGCTGATGAAAAGTGTTCCTTGTCACTAGACAATAGTCAAGGATTCTATCTATTAGGGGAATCTGCCGCCTGCCGGCTAGGCGTTTGTAAGTTGTCACTAGTCAAGGATCTGCCTATAAATTTGAGGCCGATCCACCACTCATGCACTCAGACACAAGCATGAAGGTCTCCACGACAGTCTTGGCTTCCTTACTTGTGGTCGCCGGCCTCGCGGCCACGGCTGCCGGGCTGAGGTTCGAGGCGACGAACAACGCGACGACAACCCCCGGCGGGCAGCGGTTTGACCGGGAATACGGCGTGAGCCTCGCCGAGCAGGTCCTCGCGGAGGCCTCGTGCTTCGCCTGGAAGATCTTCAACCAGACGTCCCCGGCCGACCGCAGGCCCGCCGTGGACGACCGCGTGAAGCTCGTCGTCAACTTCATCAACACCAACATCCTCGCCTTCGAGCGCGACAGCGAGAGCAGCATCACGCTCAACGCCGGCTACGTCAACAACATCACCGGCGACGTGAGGACGCTGGTGACGGGGCTGCTGTACCACGAGGTGGCGCACGTGTGGCAGTGGGGGATGCAGGACACGAGCTCGGACCACAGCTGGATCTACGAGGGGATCGCCGACTTCGCCCGGCTGCGCGCGGGCTACGCGGCGCCGTATTGGCTGCCGCCGGGGCCGGGGCACGGAGACAGCTGGGACACGGGCTACTCCGTCACGGCGTGGTTCCTGGACTACTGCGACGGGCTGAGGCCGGGGTTCGTGGCGGTGCTCAATGAGAGGCTCAAGGACGGGTACAGTGACGACGACTTCGTGCAGATTATGGGCAAGCCCGTGCAGGAGCTGTGGAGGGATTACAAGGCCAAGTACGGAGGCTAACTAATTTCAAAAAGCCTAGCATACGCCCAGCCCAATATGTGTAGTCTCAAAAATATATATTGGAGCCTTCAATATCCCTATAAATTGTTTGCTTGTATTTCTACTATTTTCATATCTTTGTGCATATAGAAATTACATTTGTACTCTACTTTCATACCTTAATAACTCAAACACATACGTTTCAAGCACAAATAATTCAACACCATTTTAGATCCATACTTTAAAATTTTAAAAATTCAAATGTAAACATGACGTAGGATCTAAAATTCTAAATGCATGAAATGATCCAAATGTTCTGAAGATCGCATGTAGAAACTACCGCCCAAATTGCTGCCTCATATGCTCAACTAGGTTATCATGGAGCTGCTCAAATATAGTAAATATTAATATTTACTTTTAAAAATTTATTGGTGAGCTAGTATAACTTTACATTAAGTTATATAAAATTATCCGATAATTTTCTTCGATCAGAGGAATTACCTCTCTTTGCCTTTTAGGGGCTTTCTTTCAAAAAGCCCATCATACCCCCAATATGTATAGCCTCAAATATATACATTGGAGCCTTCAATATCTTTATAAATTATTTTCTTGTATATCTACCATAGTTACCTTTCTTTGTGCATATAAATTAGATACTAACTCTAGTTTTATACCTTAATAATTCAAACACTTAATTACGTTTCAAGCAAAAACAATTCAACAACATTTCAGATCCATAATTTAAAATTTAAAATTAAATTTTGAGGATGACATAAGATCCAATTCATGCAATGATCCTTATGTTCTGAAGACGATATGAAGAAACTACCACCCAAAGTGCTGCCACATTTGCTCAACTAGGTTATCATGGAGCTACTCATGTGACCGTCTACTTCTCCCAGTGCACATTCCGTCTATTGGGGCCGCGTCCGAGGGAACTTGGTACGCATGCCTGTCAGGAAGAGGAGCAAAAGATGACTTAGTAGCTAGAGCCGTCTTCTTCAAAGCCTCGGCCTTCGATGGCTGAAAACTTGTGCAGAGGAGGAGGTGACGACGACTGGGAGTCTGCATGCCGCCTTTGGTATTACAAGTGGTGTCACTAAATAGAGGAGTCACTAATAGGGTGCGTTCTATAGACAACTTACTAGTAGTGCATTGTTGTTCCGATCTATCATTTGTTTCGCAAGCGGAGTCGTCAAAAAGTGTGTTGCGTCTGAAACGCGTTACACAAATACGTCCTTGTATAATTTTACTTGCTAACTCAAAACGTTATTACACTTTAGAAATTATATAGTTATGCTTGCATAATGCTAACTCGAAAGCTCTATTGAGATATTTGTTAGACCATACGCTTATAGCTCTTTGACACAAATCCATATACTATTGAACATGGAATTGCTTACATTGAACTTCTATTAAGAGATATAGCTTAAATGTAGGACAGCGCAAGAGTATGTTCTCAATGGTATATTACAATAGTACTACCAAATAAAACTAAAGAACAAATAATTGGCAGGTATTTGGTTCCTAGTGTACAATTTATACTTCTAAATAACACTAGACAATTAATACTTAGCAGCATTGCTAGATTTGTAGCTGGGTATACCAAAAAAAAGTAATAAAAAACTATACTCTTTATTAGTCTATCATAGCAAAACTAAACTCTAAAAAGAAGTAAAAAAGTTTAGTATAAATTGTAATAATTTTAATATTCCATAGGAACAAAATCATAAATCATTCAGTAATAAATTTCCATAAACAAATTGGGATAAATTTTTCAATTTTTTTTTCAAAATGAGCATTGACTCCTACATAAATGTCCCCAAATTGAAAAAATAGGGTAAAATTGCTTCCACACACTACAACAAGAAACCCCTTACAGCAATACATTAATTTGTATTTAAACGCATAGCGTTGCGTTTTTTGGGCGTTGCTACGATATACAACAACACATAAATGTTGAGCAAACACATAAATGTATCTAACAACACATTGCTTACCAATGGTGAGAACCCTTGCAAACTAACAACACATGCCAAGCAACGATTGTATCTACTAGATGATCCGTTGCGTTATCGCGGATTTGGCAGAATCAAGACAACATTCAAGCCACAAGTTTATTCATGATATTGTGTTGACGTTAGAAACCGTGAGGTATTAACATGTATGGGTCAATTCGAAAATCAGATATGTAAGGGAAGGTGTAAATATTGCATTACATAGTATTTAGATTGGTACAATAGTCACCGGCCGGCGACGTGAGGAAGCTGATGACGGGACTGCTGTACCACGAGGTGGCGCACGTGTGGCAGTGGGGGGATGCAGGACACGAGCTCGGACCACAGCTGGATCTACAAGGGGAACGCCGACTTCACCCGGCTGCGCGCGGGCTACGCGGTGTTGTACTGGCTGCCTCCGGGGCCGAGGCACGGGGACAGCTGGGATACGGGGTACTCCGTCACGGCGTGGTTCCTGGACTACTGCAATGGGCTCAGGCCGGGGTTCGTGGCGGTGCTCAACGAGAGGCTCAAGGACAGGTACAATGACGACTTCCTGCAGATTATGGGCAAGCCCGTGCATGAGCTGTGGAGGGATTACAAGACCAAGTACGGAGGCTAGCTGATTCATCCATGTAGTGGTGCTTCTTGGGGCCTCATCATCGATTGTGTGTTTGGTATTATCTATTGCAAAATTCAAGTAAGCATTAATGTTTCGGATTTGCTAATTCTTAGATGTCTTCGGCTGGGAGGTTCTTTTCGGGTGCTCACAAGTGAGGAAAAAGTGCGCATCAAAGACATCGGGTGCTCACAAGTGAGGAAAAAGTGCGCATCAAAGACATACTAGAGAACTGTCAGGCATAACAGGCCCGACCATAGGATGATCGGGGCATTACACTTAAGAGTTAACTCTCGCGGTTACACGGGCGTATGTGGATCAAGGGTTGAGCATGTGGTGCATGGCGCATGTGGCCGTTGTGGCATACAACAAGGCACATGTGCTGGCACACGACACATAGACCTGTGCCAAGAGAAAACATTTCTGGCTTGGGGTTGACAAACAAAATTGCTCGTCTTCTCAGAGAATAAATGTGACATTATTGTCCATAGCTTAATAGGTTGATAGGATACACATACCAATAAGGTATACCTTCTTTTTTGGCCACTTGGTCCAAAAGAACTCTGGGTTAAACGTGTTTGACCCAAAACAATATTAGAATGGACAAGTAACCGGGTAGTTCTTCTCAGATACGTACAAGTTAGTATAAAATATGCAGGAAAGACTAGTATTGATCTATGAGACTATTCTTGAGAAATTCTTGAGAGCAAAATAGCCCCGATCACGGGCATGTTACAAATCTGATCTAAAATCTTCTTCCCAGCGGAGTCACCAAACAACTATGTTGCGTCTAAAACGCGTTACACCACTTTGTTTTTGTATAATATTACTCACTCGCTAACTCAAAACCTCTATTACACTTTAGAAATTATATAATTAAGCTTACATAATGCTAACTTGAAAGCTCTATTAAGATATTTGTTTGACCCTACGCCTATAGATCTTTGACACAAATCCATATACTATTGGACATGCAAATGTTTATATTGAACTTCTATTAAGAGATGCAATTTAAATGTAGTACACCGCAAGACTATATTCTCAACGGTAAATTACAATAGTACTACCAAAGAAAACTAAACAACTAATATTTCACAATATTGCTAGATATTTGGTTGAGTATACCAAATAAGTAAGAAAACTATATTATTTATTAGTGTACAATTTATACTACCAAAAACAATACAAATTTAATACTTAGCAACATTGCTTGATATTTGGTGGGGTATACCAAGCAAGTAAAAAAAATCTATACTCTTAATTAGTCTACCATACCAGAAGTAAATTCTAAAATGAAGTAAAAAAGTTAATATAAATTGTATTCATTTTAAAATGTCATAGGTTGAAAATTATAAATAATTTTAGCAATGGATTGCCATAAATAAAATGGATAAATTTCACAAAAAGAAATGTCTAAGAGGGGCATCGATGCATACATAAACATTTCCGAACTAAAAGAACAGAGTAAAAATGCCCTTAGAGTGAATTAAGAAGGAAATAAGCGAGTCTACAAAAATTTAATGCAAATCTAAAATGGAAGAAAGCATAAGGTTTCTCAATGTAATTCATGGTGTAGAAGAACTCCTCGGACACTCACAAGTACCTTGTGCATCTTAACTCTGGGTGCCATCGCCAGCCTAGCGAGTATTTCTGTTGTGCGATACGATCCACCGATACCGCTTGCCGTTATGCCGAACCTTGAAGTCTCGCTTGGGTAATCTATCATCTCACCTTTATGAAAGTTAATTTTATCCTAGAAAGATGCTCAAATATGCATACAATTATTTTCATGTTCACAACCTTTTGTAAGTCATGTTCAAAGGAATCGTATCATCCGCAGATTGCAAATTGGAGACCTCGCCCTTAGCCTAAATGAGCGATTAATCCCCCCATCTGACCATCCGCCTTCGCTCATGCAATGTGAATGGCCAGCATGTCGGCAACAATATTAAAAAACATAAAGGATAACAGATCTTCATGCCTTAGCCTTTTTTAGTTTGAAATAATGATAATATCATCATTGATCCTCAGTCTTATACTTCCTCGTTGCACAAAATCATTTATCCAGTATCATCATTTTTTATCAAACCTTTCATGCTTGTAACCTATTGTAAAAAAAGGTCCACTTGACCTTATCCTAGGTCTTCTCAAATTCCATTTGAAATAAGACGTCATCTATTGTTTTTGTATGAAGTTCATGGATAGTTTCATGAAGGACATAACTACCTCCAAAAATATGTTGTCCAGACATAAAGGCTGTATGGGTAGGTATAACCACTTTATGGGCAACCCAAATGATGCAATCAGTAGCTACTTCATTAAAAAAACGAAGCTCGCATTGAGAAGGAAAATTGGTTTGTAGTATTGAATTTGTACTACTTTTTTTGGTAGAAAAGTGATAATCCTAAAGTTCAAATTGAAAAGGTGTCACACTCCAGTTTGCAATTGAGCAAAGAGTGCCATCAAGTCTTGCTTAGTGACATCCCAAAATGATTGATAAAATTCCATCGGGAACCCTTCTGGTCCCGGCGCCTATTTAGCTTCATTTGGGAGATAGCCTCAAACACCCCCTCCTCCTTGAAGTTTGATGTAAAAATACCATTCTCCTCATTGGAGAGCTGTGATATCTCGAGATTATATTCTTCCACTAGATAGAAACTATTTGAAACATGCAGGAAAAAACTTTCTATAATATACATTCATATGTACTTTTAAATTATCCTCCCAGCGATGGTTTTTTCATCTTGTTCTAATTGATTTTTTTGTTTCTCCTATGCTTGCCATTAGCAATAGATGAAAATTTTGTATAATTTCGCCACTTCTTGAATGTTTAGCCATTTTTCATATGAATAGACTTGCGAAAATCATGAAATACATATATTTGCAGGATTCACATGCAACAACGAAACGGTGGGAAAACTTATAGCAAACATGCAACAAAACTTAGTAGTAACTTAGCTGTGCTCGTAGCTTACATACATAAAAGGTGATATTTTGGTTGACGTCACTAGTAGCATGCTCTCAAACACCCCGTCTACTGTTCTTGATTATACATTATTTTGATAGCGAATATGTAGATCGATAGTAGTCCTTCCCAAATAAGATTTGAAAGATATGGAGAATATGAAGCTAGTAGTAGCAGCCTTGTCGGTCGATGAAGTGCTAATTCTTTTTGAGGTGGCTAGTGGCGTGCAGCACCATAGTCTCCATAGTGAAACCTGGTCCGAACGACACCATCGCGCCCCACTCGGCCCACTGTCCTTCCTCCTCCACCATCCGGCGCCGTTGCTCATCCAGCACGAAGATGATGGTGGCGCTGAGCATGTTCCCGTACTCTCGCGCGACGGTTCTGCTCGCCGTCAGCTTCCCGGGCTCCAGCTGGAGAACCCTGTTAATCTTGTCCAGGATCGCGACGGCGCCAGGGTGCACTGCCCAGAAGAGATCATTCCATTTCACCTCCAAGCCAAGTGGCCCGAACGCGTCGAGCAGACACTCCTTGATGTTGTCTCCGACGAGGCTCGGGAGCTTGGTGGAGACGTTCCCGTCGAGGCCGTACGCCTTGAGCTCCGTGGTGAGCACCTTCTCCGTGTCCGGGACCACGGCCTGAGACGCGGAGAGCATCTCGAAGAGCGGGCGCTCGACGGGCTCCACGGCGTCGGCGCCGACGATCACCGCGCCGGCGCCGTCGCCGAACACCGTGTTCCTGATGAGGTCGCTGATGCAGTCCTCGCCGACGCCGGGGCCGCGGAAGCCGGCGACGCTCATGAGCTCGACGCAGGCCACCAGGACGCGCGCGCCGCGGTTGTTCTCGGCGAGGTCCTTGGCAAGGCGCAGGGCAGAGCAGCCGGCGAAGCAGCCGTTGAAGTGGAGCATGGTGCGGCGCACGTTGTTGCGGAGGCCGAGGATCTTGGCAAGGCGAATGTCGGCGCTGGGGGCTCCGCCCCCCGAGTTGGTGACGGCGATGAGGTGGGTGATGTCGGCGGCCGGACGGCCCCAGGCGGCGATGGCCTTGGTCGCGGCCGCCGCGAGGAGCTCCGGAGCGGCGACCTCGACGATGGCGAGCCGCTCTTCGAGGGACGGCGTGGCGCGGTCGAGGAACTCCGGGTGGGCGTTGAGCATCTTCTCATTGTTGTAGATGTAACGCCGCTCGCTGCCGGTGAGCGTACCTGATCAATTCAGGAGAAGGAAACAACACAGACACCCGTCGTTATAACGAATTGAAACATGTAGAATCATCATAAGAGTCAGGGAAGAAATTGGGGATGTTGATCTTTCAGTGTGTACATATGATCTTCAGGGTGTCTTTGAGCTGGTCCGCAAGGTGAGTGCTATTGGTGACACGGAAGTAGTACTCGTGGTACTCGTCCTGGGACAAGCAGTTTGGTGGGTTCGCCGTGCCGATGGCCAGCACGGCGGCGGGGCCATCAGCACGTTGCAAGCGCCGGGTCTCACCAAAGTCGGTCGTGGTGTTTGCCATGATCGTCTGGGAGCAGTGTCACGGACTTGTATCTGGGAAGAAAGTAAACGGGGAAGACGATCGAGTGAACACTGTTGTGTGTTGAAAGATGTGAGGAATGAAAGGAGGACGTGACGAGTATTTATAGGACAAGAGGAGAGGATGAGATCCGGTGCCTTGCCATGAGCGAGGCACGGATGAACAGTTAGGTACCTTGCCGTATCAGCCCTTAGATCGAAAATGAATGGATCTGATTCATCACTGTAGCAGCTGTACTGTAGCGTTATATACCATGCGTTCTAACTGGTACTGTAGCTCATGTTCCTGTAGCGGATGTACTGTGGACTGTTCCCTGTAGCGACAGATATCCAGCCATCTATTCTCCATCCAAGGGTTAAAAAGGGGGTCAAGGTACTGAACTGTTCATCCGTGCCTCGCCCATGGCAAGGCACCGGAACTCAGTCCAGGTCTCGCATGTGAACAGTAGGTGACACGCTGATGCTGGTCCATGTTCCCCATCAAGCAACGTCATTGTCAGATATAAATATCAACCGCATTTGAATTTAACTGCGATGAAACGAGTTTTGAGTTTAGTTCTAATGTGTTAACTTGAATACAATTCGGGTATAAAGTAACTGCAACTTTTTTTTTTGAAAGATCCCGCAATTGCTGGCCTTCGATTTTCATTAGTAGGTAGAATATTTACAAGTTGGCCATAAGGCCAAGGAGTAACAGGAAAGAAAAATTAAAGAAAGACAAGAAAAATGGCAATGACAGCCAAGGCCACACAACATCATGGAGGTTCCCAGAGCATGCGTCTCAATTTCTTGGCTCCCGCATAGGTCCACTCCTTGGCCTCCTCCTGAATGAGCTGCGGCAGTCGACGAAGGGAGGAAGGCTTGTCTTTGAAGACGCGGTTGTTTCGCTCTTTCCACATTGCCCAGTTAACCAAAATTATTATCGACTGAACACCGCCTCTGTGAGTCTCTTCAGTCGCCTGGATCATCGCAGACCATGTGCCTTGCATAGAAGTCTCGCTGCTCCAGACACGAGGTGCAAGGCCGGAGCAGTGCATCCATGAAGCTACAGATGCCCAAAGCAGTCGTGCGAATGGGTAGTCAAGGAACAGATGTTGCGCCATCTCTAGATGTCTGATGCAAAGCGGACAAAAGTAGCAATTTGGCCACGCACGCCGCATTAAGCGATCACTACACCAGAGCTTATTCTGCAGAAGTAGCCAGGCAAAGAGCTTGCATTTGGCTGGCGCCCAAGCATCCCAAACCAAGCTAGGGAGAAGGCTCAGTTGGCGCCCCTCGAATTGGACTCGGTATGCTGACTCAGCTGGCAGATTGTCTGCTCGCCTACTGATGTGGGTGGCCTCGGTCTGATGCACCTTGAGGCTTTTGCCCGCGCGCTACATCTGCGGTGGCTTTGGCTTAAATGGACATGCCCTGGGCGTCCTTGGGCAAGCCTTGGCAGTTGGCACACCATGCGATCAGCAAGATCTCAACCTGTTCGCCTCGGCAACCTACGTCACCATAGGCAATGGAAAAATGGATTCCTTCTGGTAGTGTAATTGGCTCGGCGGCATTGCTCTCTGCGTGCGGTTTCCATCCCTGTTCAGGTTCTCCGCCGTAAGCAACGCTCGGTTGCTGAAGCCCTAGCTCTTGATCGTTGGGTGCTAGATCTCCGGCGCGCCCCGATCGCGGCCATTGCAACTGATTTCCTTGTTCTCTGGCGGGAAATCAACAACACCGGCTGACAAGGGTATAGATAATAGAGCCCGTTAGTTGAGTACCCCTGAGGCCTGATACGTCCATTTTGCATCACTATTTTGTATCATAATTTACTGTTATTCATTGATATATTTCATATTTAGAGTTGATACTTATGTTATTTGCTTTGTTTTCACATGTTTGATGATCTTTGGAGGAGTTGCTGCCGGAGTCAGGATTCTGCTGGAAAAAGGACCATCAAGGGACCATATTTTGAAGATCAGGAAAATTCCAGAAAAATACCAGAAAATTCTATTTTCCCAGAAGACTCAGGAAGCCAGAAGGAGGAGTCGAGAGGAGCCAGGGGGGCCACACGCCAGGGTGGCGCGGCCTGACCCCTGGCCGCGCCAGCCCTGTGTGAGGGCGCCCTGGCCTACTTCTGGTCTCGCCCCTCCGCGTACTTCATCGTCCCCGAAAACCTAAGTCAGGGGGAGGCTCAGAGTTAGACACCGCCGCCTCTGCGGGGCGGAAAACACCAGAGAGAGAAAAGCTCTCCAGCAGGCAGAAATCTGCCAGGGAAATTCCTTCCCGGAGAGGGGAGATCGTCTCCATCGTCATCACCATCGCACCGGACTTCATCGGGATCATCATCATCATCATCTCCATCACCAGCACCTTCATCTTCACCATCACCACGCCATCCCGCTGTAACATCTTGAGTTGGATCTTGCTATATTCATAGGGGAAACTTTCCCGGTGTTGATTACTCTTGTAGTTGATGCTATTGAGTGAAACCATTGAATTAAGGTTTATGTTCAGATTGTTATTTACCATTATTTCACCTCTGATCATGATCCATATGATGTCTTGTGAGTAGTTCGTTTAGTTCTTGAGGACATGGGAGAAGTCAAGATGTTAGTAGTGAATTATTGTTGAGAAATATTTAATGGTTTGATATTGTTGTGGTGCTATTTCACTAGTGGTGTCATGTGAACATCGACTACATGATACTTCACCATTTATGGGCCTAGTGAGATGTATTGTGTATTTGGCTACCGATTGTGGGGTTGCTGGAGTGACAGAAACCTAAACCTCCGTTGGAAAACCATTGCACCAGGGAGCATAGGATCTTAGAGTTTAAGGCTGTGGTTAGATTTATCTTAATTACTTTCTTGTATTTGCGGATGCTTGCAAGGGGTATAATCACAAGTGTGTATTTATCCTAGTAAGGGTAGTGCGCTAGCACAGGTTCACCCCCACAACACCTATCAAACCAATAAAGACTATTGGCTTTATGAAGCGAAAGCTCTTGACAGAAACTCCCGTGTGTCCTCGAGAACGTTTGGTTATTATAAGTACACAACCGGCTTGTCCTTTGCTGAAGAAAGGATTGGGCCACTTGCTGCAATTGTTACTACTGTCTTTTATTTACTCGCACTTTATTTACTCGTATTACAAAATACCCCTGAAAACCTGTTTGCTAGTATTTACAGTGATTCCTTGATCAAAACCGCTCATCAACACCTTCTGCTCCTCGTTGGGTTAGACACTCTTATTTATCGAAAGTACTACGATACATCCCCTATACTTGTGGGTCATCAAGACTATTTTCTAGCGCCGTTGCCGGGGAGTGTAGCGCTATTGAAGAGTGGAATTTGTAAAGGTAACCGTCGCTGTGAGTATCGTTTTTATTTTTTCTTTTATTTTTTATTATACTTTGCTATGGAGAATTCTCCATTTGGTTTCCTATTTGGAAACACATCTACTACTACTGCTGCACATGTGGATGAACCACCTCCACCACCGCCTGCTGAAATTGATCCTTTTAAGATACCTATGAAAATTGTTGGGCGTATTATGGATAACTGCTATTCAGGTGATGGAACTGTCCATCCGGGTGATCACTTATTATTTATACATGAATTATGCGAGTTGTTCAGATGTGCAGCTATTTCACCAAGCCAGGTCAAGAAGAAACTATTCTCATTATCATTGAAAGGCAAAGCCAAAGAGTGGTATCGACTACTCCAAGATGGTCCATCTATGGCATGGGAGGATATTGTACCTCTCTTTTATTCTAAGTTTTATCCTCCAAGTGAAATTCATAAAGATCGTAACCGGATATATAATTTTTGGCCTCATGATGGAGAGAATATTGCCCAAGCGTGGGGAAGATTGAAGTTACTAATGCTCAAATGCCCCATTCATGAGCTCCCCAATAATATTGTTATTGATAATTTTTATGCGCGGCTTACTCTTCCTGATAAGGATTATTTGGATGCTTCTTGCTTTGGATCATTTACTCATATGAAAGAAGATGCTAAGTGGAAACTTCTTGACCGTATACAAGAGAATGCTGAAGGATGGGAAAACGACAAAGGTAGGAAGTCAGGTATAAACTATGATTATGAATGCATTAAATCTTTTATGGGGACCGATGACTTTCATAGTGTTAGCACTGCTTATGGTCTTGATTCACAAATTCTTGCTAATTGTCTTAAGGCCTTTGCCTCTTATATTGATGTTCCAAAGAAAGATTGGAACAAATATCATGCGCCTTATAAAGACTCTATTAGTAATATACCTGCTGCAGCTACTGAAGTTTGTACTGTTGATAGCATTGTGCCTGAGCCTTATTTTGAGAAGACACCTTTCCCCGCTAAGGATTGGAGATCATTGCTATTATGGTTTATGTGATATTGGTGCTAGTGCAAGTGCTATTCCCTTAGAGCTTTACAAAGAAATCATGCACGAGATTGGCGCTTGTGAACTTGAAGATATTGATGTGGTTGTTCAGCTTGCTAACAGAGAGACTGTTTGGCCTCTTGGTATTGTTCGAGATGTGGAAGTTCTTTGCGGTAAGACTAAATACCCTACTGATTTTCTAGTACTTGGTAAGGAGGCTAGTAAAACTTGTCCTATTATTTTTGGTAGACCATTTTTGAACACTTGTGGCGCCGTGATAGATTGCAAGAAGGAGAAATTTTTTACTAAGTTCAATGGAGAGTCTTATGAGTTTAATTTTTCCAAGTTTGCTAAGACTTCTTATGAAAATGATACGCCTAATGAAAATTTTTTAGTTGAACATCTTGCTTCTATTGCTCTTGCTCCTAATAATGCCTTGATGCCTCTTAAATATGCTTATATAGATGATAAGAAAATATATCCTATTATTATTAGTTCTAAACTTTCAGGAAAGGAAGAAGAAAGATTATTGGAGATATTGAGGAAACACCGAGAAGCTATGGGATATACTCTTGATGATTTAAAAGGGATTTCTCCCACTTTATGTCAGCATGCCATTAATATGGAGAAAGACGCGAAGCCAGTCGTGGAGCATCAACGCCGCTTAATTCCCAAGATGAAGGATGTGGTAAGAAATGAGGTATTAAAACTCCTTGATGCTGGTATTATTTATCCTATTGCTGATAGTAGATGGGTTAGTCCTGTTCATTGTGTTCCTAAGAAAGGAGGTATGACTGTTGTGCCTAATGAGAATAACGAGCTTATTCCTCAAAGGGTAGTAGTTGGTTATAGAATGTGCATTGATTATAGGAAGGTGAACAAAGTTACTAAGAAAGATCATTACCCTTTACCGTTTATAGATCAGATGTTAGAAAGGTTGTCTAAGAAGACTCATTTTTGTTTCCTTGATGGTTATTCTGGTTTTTCTCAAATTGCTGTTAAGAAGGATGATCAAGAGAAAACCACTTTTACGTGTCCTTATGGAACTTATGCTTATAGACGTATGCCGTTTGGTTTATGCAATGCTCCTTCTACTTTTCAAAGATGCATGTCTGCTATTTTTCATGGCTTTTGTGAAGAAATTGTGGAGGTCTTCATGGACGATTTCTCCGTCTATGGAACTTCTTTTGATAATTGTTTGCACAACCTTGATAAAGTTTTGCAGAGGTGTGAAGAAACTAATCTTGTTCTTAATTGGGAGAAAAGCCACTTTATGGTAAATGAAGGAATTGTCCTTGGACATAAAATTTCTGAAAGAGGTATTGAAGTTGACAGATCGAAAGTGGAGGCAATTGAGAAAATGCCCTGTCCCAGAGATGTTAAAGGTATTCATAGTGTTCTTGGTCACGCTGGTTTCTATAGGAGGTTTATTAAAGATTTCTCTAAGATTTCAAAGCCCCTTACTAATCTTCTTCAAAAAGATGTACCATTTGTCTTTGATGATGATTGTAAGGAAGCTTTTGAAACTCTTAAGAAGGCTTTAACTACTGCTCCTATTGTTCAACCACCTGATTGGAATTTACCTTTTGAAATTATGTGTGATGCTAGTGATTTTGCCGTTGGTGCTGTTCTTGGACAGCGCATTGACAATAAGTTGAATGTTATTCATTATGCTAGTAAGACTCTTGATGCTGCTTAGAAGAATTATGCTACTACTGAGAAAGAGTTTCTTGCTGTTGTTTTTGCATGTGATAAGTTTAGATCTTACATTGTTGATTCTAAAGTTACTATTCATACTAATCACGTAGCTATTAGATATCTTATGACTAAGAAGGATGCTAAGCCTAGGCTTATTAGATGGGTGTTGCTTTTACAAGAGTTTGATTTGCATATCGTAGATAGGAAAGGTGCTGAAAATCCTGTGGCTGACAACTTGTCTAGATTGGAAAACATTTCCTTTGATCCTATTCATGTTAACGATAGTTTTCCAAATGAACAGTTGGCTGCAATAAATGTAACTTCGCGAGACCTTCCTTGATATGCTGATTATGCTAACTTTATTGTTTCCAAGTATTTGCCTCCGACCTTTACAGCTCAGCAAAGAAGAAAATTCTTTTATGATTTGAGGCATTACTTTTGGGATGACCCACATTTATATAAAGAAGGAGTTGATGGTATTATGAGAAGATGCGTACCGGAATATGAGCAACAAGAGATATTAAGAAAATGTCATAGCAGCGCCTATGGAGGGCATCATGCTGGAGATAGAACCATGCAGAAGGTTCTACAATCAGGTTTTTATTGGCCAACCCTCTTTAAGGATGCCAGAAGGTATGTTTTATCTCGTGATGAGTGTCAAAGAGTTGGTAATATTTCTAGACGCAATGAGATGCCTATGAGTTACACTCTTGTTATTGAACCATTTGATTGTTGGGGATTTGACTTTATGGGTCCTTTTCCTCCTTCAAAAGGCTATACCCATATACTTGTTGCTGTAGATTATGTTACTAAATGGGTAGAAGCCATACCTACAAAGAGTGCCGATGGTGAGACCTCGTTAAAAATGCTTAAGGATGTTATTTTTCCTAGGTTTGGTGTGCCTAGATATCTTATGACTAATGGAGGTTCTCATTTTATTCACGGTGGTTTTAGAAAAACTCTTGCTAAATATGATGTTAATCATAGAATTGCTTCTGCTTATCATCCCCAAACTAGTGGGCAGGTAGAGCTTTCAAATAGGGAGATCAAGTCTATCTTGCAGAAGACTGTCAATAGATCTAGGAAAAACTGGGCTAGTAAGTTAAACGATGCTTTATGGGCTTATAGAACTGCTTATAAGAACCCCATGGGTATGTATCCTTATAAGATGGTTTACGGAAAAGCATGTCATTTGCACTTAGAATTAGAACACAAAGCTTTTTGGGCAGTGAGAGAGCTTAATAGATATTTTAAACTAGCTGGTAAGAAAAGGTTATTAGATTTGAGTTCTCTAGATGAGTGGAGAAACGAAGCGTATGATAATGCCAGGCTTTTTAAAGAGAAAGTTAAGCAATGGCACGATAACAGAATTCTTAAGAGAGAGTTTCATGTTGGTGAGAAAGTTCTTTTGTATAGGTCTCGTCTCAGATTTTTTGTAGGAAAATTACTCTCTAAATGGGAAGGACCATATGTTATTGTGGAAGTGTACTGCTCAGGTGCTATTAAGATCGCTTCATTGAAAGATGACTCTACACAAGTGGTGAATGGGCAAAGACTCAAACATTATATTTTTGGAGATTCTTATAATGAAGATGTTGATGTTATTGAAACAATTTCTCCGGAAGAATTCATCCAAGACAAATTGCAGGTACCTGCAGAGTTCGTTTTCGAATAAGTAACAGTTCTAGTCAGAGAAGTTTCGTGAAAAGTTCTTCCTTTAATATTTTTGCTATTTTTACTAAATATGAAAAATCACGAGACGAAAAAGGGCAGGAAAAAGAGTCTGTGTGTCTCTCACACACAGGTGGCGCGGGCCCACCCCTGGCCGCGCCACCTAGGTGTGAGAGCACCCCGGAACTCATTTCCGTCCCGGTTTCCTCCTGTGATTTCGTTTCGATGTATAATTTTTGCCTATTTAACCCCCCGGAGTCCCCGAGGTTTGTGTATTGTTTTCTCGTCGTGTTTCGTTTCGAGCTGTTTCTGCCAGGAGTTGATCTTAAGCTTGGGGGAGCCATGGCCTCTTCAAGTGACAACAAGGGCAAAGGACCCTGGGTAGATGATCACCAGCGCCAAAAGTGGAAGGAAGAGCAAGGTTCAGGGAGAGCAAGGCCCAAGAACCCTGCTTTTGAAGGACCAACGAAAGCTAGACGTATCTTTTCTCATGATTTGCAGGGACCAACATATCATGTTCTGGATCTTAACTCCATGCCCGTGATAGAGGAGGGTATGCTGGTCACTTATGGGTTTTGTGCTCAATATCAAGCTTTGAAAAGGGAGGTAGAGATGCTGCAAGAAGAAAATCTTAGGCTTCGCCAGATGATGGAATACTTCATTAATCCAAGGCTGGGCATCCCCTTGGCTTGTTTCAAGCTTGGGGGAGTGCCGCGGTATCACATCATTACCTTTTGCTCATTTACTTTTCAAGTAGAGTCATATCATGAATAGAGAAGTTATCTTATAGAATAGTTTGCAGTTTGGAAGTATCCTCCTTAGTTGGTTATCTATGTATCCCTTGGGGTGAGTTGCGGTAATAAAATATTAATGAGAAGTTTTATCATTTACTTTCCGTGCACTTTATGTTAGTCCGCAATCTCTCTTGTATGACTAGTCTTGTTGATTGGTATTGGTATCATTTTGGGAGCATGAGTAAATTTAGTTGGTTTTGGCAAACCTAGCTTGGTCAGTAGCAACTTTACCTTGAGGTTTGAGTTGAAAAGAATAAAGAAGTGCTTGTAGTTACATCACTTCAGTTTTCCTTATGTTTGGCTTATAAGCATTGTTATTCTTGAAGTCAAAATCGTTGTACCTTCAAGGGAGTTTGCATGATTGTTCTTATTATATGTATGTTTGTTTGTTACATGCAACTCTTATGCTTGCTACCCAGCCTTGCTAGCCAAAACCCTGTACTGAGAGGAAATACTTCTCGTGCATCCAATTCCCAAAAGCCAAGTCACTTCCAAAGAGTCCACTATAAATTCCTATGCATGGTATTTCAAGCCATTCCAAGTAAATTTTGATGTGCTACCTTTCAAAAACCTTCAAACACTTCTCATTTTGTGCCACTGTTTTTAGCTCATGAGGACGTAGTGGATGGGTTTGTTATCTTCCATACTAAATTAAGTACCCCTCGACTAGGCAGCTTCATCTGCTCATCATTAATTTTGCAAGGGAGCTGGTCAGACCATTATAATCTCAAAAAGAAAAGAAAAGAAAAGAGCACTCCTCCATGGAATGTGAAAGTTGGTTGGCACCCGATGGAATCGGTTAGCCATGGTTTGAGAAAGGAAAAAGGTGGGGAGGAGTGCAAAGCTATAAAAGAGCACCAAAGTGCCAATTAATCAAACATCTCGGAACCGCTCTCACTTGTTTAGTATGGAAGATATCAAGAACTCCGTTGCTAGTCGTTGACAAAAGCAACCACCTCTCAAAATAACTTTTTACCTCTGTTTTACAAATGAAAAGCTCTAGCACATGTTTAATCCCTGCTTCCTCTGCGAAGGGCCTATCTTTTACTTTTATGTTGAGTCAACCTATTTCCCTCTATCTAAAGCAAGCATTTGAGTTGTTATGTTTCACTCATCCATATGTTGATCAGTTTAATCATGTTTACTATCTTCCTTGTTTTGTATAATGCTTTTGTCTGAAGGAATATATCTTTGAAAGATTTTTATGAATGCAAAAGTTTACCTTGTTGAGCATATGGTCTTTGCTATATTAGCTCTGTTTTAAAAAGCTCCGTTTAAAAGAAAGAATAGCTTGTTCATCGTTCTTTGACAAAGAACTAAGGTTTGCCATTGCCAATTATAGTTTACCTTGTGCATCTTTACATGTGATTCCCTTTTACTCATTGCAAGTCTATATCTTATAAAGGGAAGTTGCTGTCTATTATAATTTGTGTCTTGGTGAATGTGATACTTCTTGTCCGTATTTTGATTATCGACACTTCACTCCATAAACCTGTGGTCATGTTTACCGAGTTTAGTTTTCGCTTGGGGACAAGCGAGGTCTAAGCTTGGGGGGGTTGATACGTCCATTTTGCATCACTATTTTGTATCATAATTTACTGTTATTCATTGATATATTTCATATTTAGAGTTGATACTTATGTTATTTCCTTTGTTTTCACATGTTTGATGATCTTTGGAGGAGTTGCTGCCGGAGTCAGGATTCTGCTGGAAAAAGGACCATCAAGGGACCATATTTTGAAGATCAGGAAAATTCCAGAAAAATACCAGAAAATTCTATTTTCCCAGAAGACTCAGGAAGCCAGAAGGAGGAGTCGAGAGGAGCCAGGGGGGCCCACATGCCAGGGTGGCGCGGCCTGACCCCTGGCCGCGCCAGCCCTGTGTGAGGGCGCCCTGGCCTACTTCTGGTCTAGCCCCTCCGCGTACTTCATCGTCCCCGAAAACCTAAGTCAGGGGGAGGCTCAGAGTTAGTCATCGCCGCCTCTGCGGGGCGGAAAACACCAGAGAGAGAAAAGCTCTCCGGCAGGCAGAAATCTGCCGGGGAAATTCCTTCCTGGAGAGGGGAGATCATCGCCATCGTCATCACCATCGCACCGGACTTCATCGGGATCATCATCATCATCATCTCCATCACCAGCACCTTCATCTTCACCATCACCACGCCATCCCGCTGTAACATCTTGAGTTGGATCTTGCTATATTCATAGGGGAAACTTTCCCGGTGTTGATTACTCTTGTAGTTGATGCTATTGAGTGGAACCATTGAATTAAGGTTTATGTTCAGATTGTTATTTACCATTATTTCACCTCTGATCATGATCCATATGATGTCTTGTGAGTAGTTCGTTTAGTTCTTGAGGACATGGGAGAAGTCAAGATGTTAGTAGTGAATTATTGTTGAGAAATATTTAATGGTTTGATATTGTTGTGGTGCTATTTCACTAGTGGTGTCATGTGAATGTCGACTACATGATACTTCACCATTTATGGGCCTAGTGAGATGCATTGTGTATTTGGCTACCGATTGTGGGGTTGCTGGAGTGACAGAAACCTAAACCTCCGTTGGAAAACCATTGCACCAGGGAGCATAGGATCTTAGAGTTTAAGGCTGTGGTTAGATTTATCTTAATTACTTTCTTGTATTTGCGGATGCTTGCAAGGGGTATAATCACAAGTGTGTATTTATCCTAGTAAGGGTAGTGCGCTAGCACAGGTTCACCCCCACAACACCTATCAAACCAATAAAGACTATTGGCTTTATGAAGCGAAAGCTCTTGACAGAAACTCCCGTGTGTCCTCGAGAACGTTTGGTTATTATAAGTACACAACCGGCTTGTCCTTTGCTGAAGAAAGGATTGGGCCACTTGCTGCAATTGTTACTACTGTCTTTTATTTACTCGCACTTTATTTACTCGTATTACCAAATACCCCTGAAAACCTGTTTGCTAGTATTTACAGTGATTCCTTGATCAAAACCGCTCATCAACACCTTCTGCTCCTCGTTGGGTTCGACACTCTTATTTATCGAAAGTACTACGATACACCCCCTATACTTGTGGGTCATCAAGGCCCGTTACGATAGGCCCAATTGTAATACTAGTCGAAATACGAGTTCATGTCGTATGTCGATGTTGTAATCTGTATCGGATCCCACCCGATCTTGAGACCTGGCCACCTATATAAAGGGGCCAGGAGGGGATGGTGTGGGACATATTGAAAGCAAGCCAGGTTCTACACCCACGTTTACTTTCATAGCCACCTTGTTTGACTGAGTTTACCTTCGAGTTCATCCGACGCCCTGTCTCCCCGATCCTAAGTCCTTCATCTAGGACATTTGTCGAGTTTAACCCTCGTCAATTGGCGCCGACCGTGGGGACTCCGGGCGTTGGCATTATGAACTCGACAGCTTTTTCGCTTTTAGCCAACAACAACTCGCAAGTCGACAAAATTTAGATACCCTTTGGAACCGTCGATTTTCAAGCTCACCAGTCAAGTTTCACGCAAGTATTCGAGAGTATGGATCAAGATATGGATTTGACGATCGAAAGTTTAAAATTTTGCGTCGGATCACTAGGTTTGATTCGCCTTTCAGATCCGATGAAAATGGGTCCGCTGGCAAGTGAACCCGAGACAGTAGCAATGTCGGAATCATCAGAAGGCTCTTCTAGCGAGGTAAACTCGCCGGTCAGCTTAGTAGAAGCAAAAGAAGGAAAATCACAGGAGGCGACAAAACCATGGAGAATTTTGACTTAGAAGTGCAACTCGAAGATCTCACAATCTACCACGATGACAACTCAGATCAATCAACAGACTCCTAGAAAACGGGACTAGAACTTTCTGAAGACGACAATTCGATCTTCTCAAGTCACAACAGCAAGCTCGACAATCGGTATCAGATACTCGCCATCACAGTAGATAACTCAGAAGAACTCGACGACAACAACAACCCAGTGCTTAATCCAGCAAATATAAACAGAGGGGCGAATCACTTAGCAGAAGAAGAAACCGCTGACTCCCTTGCAACAAGGGTAAAAGTTCGACTATCAGAAGAAGAGTGGAGAACAATCAATACAGCCATGGAGCACATCATGCCAATACCAACAAATTCTAGCCAAAATATGCTTTTGGGATACCATTACGCCCTAAGACAATAGGCAAAGCAATTAGCAAAGGAGAGGATTGAAATACATAAAAGGAAGGACTCAGCCATTGCAGCAAGCGACGCTGCTCGCGGAGCACGTAGTGATGCATCATACATAAACAGAAGGCATCATCAACATGGATCAAGGTATGAGAATCTAGAGTACTCAGAAAGGCAAAGCATCTCGAAAAACCTCGACTCGTCCTTCCAATCGGTCGATGAGCAAGGAAATATTATCCCAAAAACTCTGGAAGCAGCATTGGTGGCAGCTCAAGCGTACCTGCATACGACAGGACCAAATCCAGGAGACCCGAGGGAACATATGCACCGAGCAACGCTAAATGGATTGAAGATGGTAGGCAACAAATTATCAGCAAAAGAGGAGGAGGCATATCGCAACAAAGGAACCCATAAACCAAGATCACCACGCTGTCACAGCAGTCCTCGGCACAGAAGTGGAAGTCACCGATCTAGGATGCCATCACCTGGATGATACAATAGTCCAAAGAACAAAGTAACCCAACGATCCAGAACTCCCAACAGAACATATGACTACGAAGACGATGAAAAGAAGATGGGGGCACCATGCTTTACCCGTAGGGTTCGCATCATGCCAGTACCCAAAGGTTTCAAACTACCCCATGATCAACAAAAGTATGACGGATCTCAGGTGCCACAGTCATGTCTTTTAGATTATCTACAAGCAGTAAAACTATTAGGAGGCACCAAGGAAATAGCAATGCAAAGTTTGCAATTACACCTCACCAGAGCAGCAAGGTCAGGGCTAAGCAAATTAGAAAAGGAAACAATTGGAAGCTGGGCGGAGCTAACAAAACAATTTACAAGTAACTTCAAGTCGACATACAAGCGGCCAGCATCCATAGAAGAAGTCAAAGCCTACGTACAGCAACGCGGGGAGACATTAAGAACATATATCCAAAGGTGGAGTATTATAAAAAAAATTGGCAGTCGAAGTCTCGGATGAAAGAGCAATAGATGCATTCATAATCGGGTTACGACGAGGAGACCTAGTCGAAGAGATGGGCAGAATCAAGCCAAAAACAGTATCAGATTTAATGGATGTGGCAAATAGATTCGCAGATGGAGAAGATGCGTGCAACAATAAACACACACGATCGCCAGAAGATGATAGAGGAAACAGATATGGAGGTCAAAGGAGAAGGTCCCGTAATTACGACAATTACGGCTCCCACAGCCAAGTAGCCGCAGGATATAAAGATAACAGCTACCAAGGCAATGGTCGCAAAAGTTCAGGATACCATAACTATGGCAGAGAAGAGTACAAAAAGTTTCCGCCAAGAGAATCCAGAGAGTACAACCCATCACCAGAAGATATGCTCAACGGACCATGTCATATCCACTCTGCGTTTGTCAATGGGAAACGAGTATCCAGGCACGCAATGAAAGATTGCACTACGTTCTTGAAACTACAAGAAGCAGCGCTTAACAAGCAAGCCGAGGCAAAACGCCAGGGATACGAGGGAAACACAAGCAACACGCCTACAACCCAACAAGGAAACAGTGGAGCTCCCAAGGGTCAAGATCAATCAAACCAGGGACGTGACGACGAGGAAGGATATGTTCCATCTAAAGGGCACATCACAGCAATGATACAGCCAGTGCCCAAGTCGAACAAAGAGGAGAAAAGCATAACTCGACAAGTTAACCTCGCAATAACTTCACCTCCAGCAACAACGGAATATCTACATTGGTCAGAGCAACCCATAGAATTCAGCAGAGATGATCACCCAATAACAGTACCTCGGCCAGGAAACGCGCCCTTGGTACTCAAAGCCCAAATAGGGACGTACGATGTCGACAGAATATTCATGGACGCAGGAAGTGGAATAAACCTGATCTACGCAAAAACCCTATGGGCAATGCACATTTCCTTAGAGTTCCTAAAGCCAACTGACTGCTCCTTTCACGGAATAGTCCCAGGGAGTGCTAACTATCCACTTGGTCGAATAGCACTCAACGTTTGCTTCGAAAATCGGCAAAATTACAGAAGGGAGAAACTTAACTTCGAAGTCATGGACTGGCCATCACAATATCATGCGATCCTCGAGCGACCCGCATTTTTGCGATTCATGGCAGTGCCTCACTACACTTATCTGGTACTAAAAATGCCAGGACCCAAAGGAATTATTACAGTCAAAGGAAGCTTCGAGTTATTGGACCTGTGCGACAAGGAATTTGACAAGATAGCCCAAAACTTCGGCATGATGGCAAGCTACGGGGAACCCAAAACAAAAAAGCACGATTACAGGAGTCACGCAGCAACTCGAAGGAAACTCCAAGAAACCAGAAGTAAAGAAACCTCGGGTACAGCCACCAGAGCAAGAGAAGTCCACAGGAGAAGAAGAGAAGACTCAAGCGACATAGGCGAATAAAGAGAGTAGGAAAATAAGGCTGTAAAAGCCACGAGTTATTCCAGGGCAATGCCCTCTAGATCCAGAACACAGGTCATTGGCTGGATCTCTTGGGTTATCCAATGTATCTTACATTATACGCATAAATTAAAGACAAAAGTTCCTCTTATTTGAGTTTACATGTCTTCAAAAGTTGTGGCAAACGCACCAACATACACACAAAAGTGCAATGCTCTGAGGATAAAAAAAATTCTGACACAACAAAGTTAGAAAACAGCAAACTCTTGCATTGTACGCACACAAACATTACATCAATGGCTGATCAGAATCGTCTACGCCCAAAGGGTCTAAATAGTGATGCTCGCGGAAAAACGTGGCATCCTCTCGAAGCAACCTAGCTATAAGCCTCCTAGCTAGTTGGAGAGTAGCATTCATATGAACTCGTAGTTGAGCCCCTCCCGAAGGCAAGCTCAGTGACATGGAAATGAAATTGAGCCTCGGGTGCCACTTGCGCGTCCAACCAAGTGCAAAATTAGCACCACCCACTAAGTTAAGTTCTATCAGGCGATGAATGCGCTGATTAGACCTAAAAACAGCAAGCAGCTGAGGAAAAGTTCTAGGAAGAGGATTACGAGGAAGCATCACGGAATGCATGGTAGTCAGAGCTTTTCGACAACCATCAACCGCCTCTCCAATGTGTTGAGCACGATCTTGGAGGAGCACAATGGCACTACGACGCCGGGGATCAGACCAAAAAGTTTTGACTCCACCTGATGATCTCTCAAGAGCCGCGATCCATTCAGAAACACGGCGAGCTTCACCGACGAAGTCCAGGCAAGTACCTAAAATAGCAAAAATCATGGGCCAGCAGCATTGCAGCAGAAAAGCAAAAGAGGAAAATTGTAGGAAAACTTACATCGCAGCAACTCGCAAGCAGACTCGATAATACCAACGAGAAAGGAGTCGCACTCCTTCAAATGTACAATTTTAGCTGTTAGACTCGACACCTTATCCTCGAGTATGGATATCTGCTTCATAAAACCGCAAGATTTGCTGGCTTTACCCATAGCCATCTGCGCTTGGCGTTTAGACAAAGTCAAACGGCTTTCAAGATCTGCAATCCTTGAGGATTACTCATCGCATCGGCAAACAGGACGAGGAGGCGACGAAACTCCGGAGTCGAAAGCATCGGCAGAAGATGGAGCTTGAACACGACCAGATAATTCATCAGCACGCACAGGCTAGAAGGCAAAAGAAAAAGAAGAGAGGAGCATCTCAGAAGCTAAACCAAACATGACATTTCGCAAAAGAGGAAATATTTACAAAAGCATAAGCCCTCTGACTAAGGTTTTTGGGCTACATGCGACTAGAGAGTTTTTGCTACATCAGAATGAAACTAAAATTACAAGGGAGACCAAGTCTATGCCACCTCGGCCTCACGATCCATAGCAGAGGGGGGCATAGCAGAAGCAGCACCAGCATCAGGAGGAGGCATAGATCCACATGTGGCCGGAGTCAAAGAAATCGGCGTCGTACCGGTCGCGGAAGCCGCCGAAGGGGAAATCATCGACACGATGCCCGACGCATATTTTTTCGCCTTCTCGAAGAAAGGCTTCAGTTCCAAATGAGTATGGCCAGGGGAAGAGCTAACCTTCTCCCAGTTCACCTCCTCACCATGCGCATATGCAAATGCAATGGCCCCCTCAGCACCTCGCTTCAAGGAGAGACCCTTCATAGTAAGTATGGGTTCGTCATTGGTGTCGAAGGCTTTGGCAAGATTATTCAAGTCTGGTACATTGGCCTTCTTCTTGGGCCACAACCCGACAAAAATCCGCGTAAGTATGCGGTTAACCAACTCGAAGATTTCCTGGACAGATATCCAGTTAGCTTCTAGCAAGCTGACCGCGGCCAAGAGAGGATCTTCGTCAAGCTGCAAAGCCGACGCAGATACTTCACTATATTCTGCAAAACCAAGGAAACAGCAAAACAGCAGAAAAGGAATACATCAGCAAAGCATAAGAGAGCAAGAAAGTCGACAAAATGAAAGAAAGTATAGGATGTACCTCCAGCAGCAGCAGACATCTGATTTAGCCGCTCGGCCACGGCTTGCTCCCGCTGGACGTGCTCCTTGTTAGCATTAGCCAAGTCCTTCTCTATTTTTTTCACCTTAGCCAATGCTGACTTAGCAGACTTCTCAGCATTGACCTTGGCAGCAGTGGCGGCATCAAAAGCTATCCTGGAAGCTTCGAGTTCAGCTTCCAGTGACGCAATGCGAGCATTGGCTTCCTTTAGGGCACCTAAGTTAAACAAAGAGGAAAGAAAAAAGTCAAGAAAAGAAGCAGAGACAGGCATGCAAAGATAAGCAAGTGTTAAAAACAAGACTTACCTTCAGAAGCCTTGGCAACTTTTAGGTACTCGACGCATTCAAATTGCCCAAGTCGACAAATCTCTTCATCAGGCTCTGTACAGAAAATAGGATGTGAGCATCAACACGTAAAAGTTGAAGTAAATATAACAGTATGTTTACGCATGTTGTCGGAGGAGCTTGTGGACTGATGGGCCTCAAGGATAGTATCGGCGTCGGAAGCTTTCTGCAAGTGCCTAGAGCTACGAACAGTGACTACCTTCTTGGTAGGCTTCTTCGAAGCTTTTTGAGGTTTTGCTGTTGGATCAACCTCTTGTGGCGACGGCTCGTTGATGACAAGAGTATCAATGATGGGGGCCTCAGCAGCAAATCTCTTCGGGTCCTCCTCGTCCCTGAGAAAAAGACAAAGTCATCTATCAAGGTTAACAATAAAAAGCTAAGTATATGAAAACAAATAGATGAACACTCATGAGTCCATGTAGTCGAAGAGTTCTCCGCCATCCTCTGGCTCGAAGGATTCCCCGGCCACAGTCTTAGGGGCGGAGGCACAGGAAGAAGCAAATTCTTCGACACGTTTCCTCTTCTTGTCCACGACAATGTCTTCAGAAAGCGCAGGAGGAGGTGACGTCGTTGAACTGGTCCTTTCTAGCGAATCCTCGCCTTTGTCTCCATCGTGGCTGTCCTCAGTCTCGGGGGCTTCGAAGGCCACAGAAATAGGAACATGCAGAATGGCCCCTCCCTCTGAGAGAGGAGGGCAAGAAATAAGAAGTCGATGATCCTGAAAAGACAAATCAACCTGAAAGATATAAGGTGAAGAATAATAAGAGAAAGACAAGGCAAAGTAAAGATAGCAAAAATTACCGCAGGCAAGGGATGCTCGGAGTCGAAGTGGCTTGCAGCTAAGTCCACAACTACATGATCTTTGGTGAGAGTGGTAAGAGCTCTCACATGCCTGTCGAGATCCTTCTTCTCCATAAGATTTTCAGATACTCGAGAATGATCCCCCAAGCCGGAAAAAGTCCACAACTTGGAAAGACGATGCTGCAGGGGTTGAACCCGACGTTGCAGGAAAAATGCCATAAGTTGCGTACCCGAAAGAGCACCTCCTCTACCACTTTTCAGCTCCTGGATGCGGGCCAGGAGTGGCTTGATCTCCTCCATCTCAGCTTCCGTGGGAGGCGAATCCCACGAGGCCAATTTCTTCAATTCTTGGGAGGCGTCAAATGGGGCAAGCCCGTACTTGTCGGAGGGGGAATTCTTTCGGTCCTTGATGTAAAACCACCTGGTCCTCCAACCTTGTACCGAGGCAGCCATTGAAAACTCCAAATACTGCGATTCAGAGCGAACAGAGATACAAGCTCCGCCCAGTTTGGGTTTCTTGGACAACGCGACACTGGGGCGGAGCCGAAAGAGGGCTCTCCAAAGAAGAAAGTGGGGATCAATCCCCAGAAATGACTCGCACAAAGTTATGAAGCAAGCAATGTGCAAGATGGAGTTTGGTGTGAGCTGGTGAAGCTGCACACCATAAACAAAAAGAAGCCCACGAAGGAATTCGTGGGCAGGAAGGGAAAGACCGCGCAAAAGATAGGCAAAGAACATCACCCGAAAACCATCTCTGGGCTTGGGGATCCGCTCAGCGCTGGGGAAGATAACCTCGTCATCGTTGGAGACGAGACCATCCGCTCGGGCCTTGTCCAGCTCCTTCTGCGTGAAGGCAGAAGGCACCCAGCTCATCGCGGTGTTCATCCCTTTGGTCATCTTGTGCTTCTGCGCCTGATGCTTCATGCGCATCTATGATCTGCGCACAGGGGCTCAGCTGGAGATCAAAGGAGAGCAGAGATTGCAGCAATGGTGGTGGCGGCGGAAGCAATGAACTGGTAAACAGTAAATTTCCCCACTCTCCCCTTATATAGCTTCCAGGTAACGGAATGTGGGCTGAGACGTGGCGCAAAGAGCGGAAACGGCAGCCCACTAACGGGCAGAGGAATTGTGAAATTACCGCGCTGCCCATAGGTAACGGTCAAAATCTAGAGATAATTACAAACAGATTAATGACGTCACAAACGTACGGGTAACGAGAACTGAAGACTATGATAAGCAGTGGGCGTTAGTAAGATGAATATTCCAAAGATGGTTCGAGTTGGCGAACTTGAGTAAAGGAAGATCAAGGAAGCCGACGAAAAATTGAGCCTGATAAGAGAGGAATCATTTTTTGAGTCCATACCCGAAAATATTCGGCTATAGCCTCGGGGGCTACTACCATCGGGAGCGCTGGGCGCGCACCCGATGATATTATGAAGTCACATTATGATCTCACGATATGAAAGACGGCACATTGTCTTTGAGACTATACTCGAAAAAAGATTTTTCGACTATAGCCTCGGGGGCTACTCCCATCGGGAGAGCTGGGCGCGCACCCGACGATGTTTTATAATGAACAATGAAGGCGAATAAAATTCTGAAAGCATCATTACTACCATCAGGAGGAAGGTTTTTATCCATCAAGGTTGAATAAACCCGAATATTTTGCACGCTGGAACAGTCAAACAAGGCTGCGACATATGATTCTCGGGTTGCGTCATCGCAACAAAACTCGAATGTCGTGACTGAAATATGTCACGAAGGTAATACCCCAGGATCTGTCCTGTGTGGCCTGGTATACGTACATGGATGCGCTCTGCTGGTATGTATCTGTGTCTACGACGCGAAGAAAAATCCTGGTAGACGCACTGGGTACCCTGAGAACCACTGGGACTTATTCTTTGTAAGTCCTAAATGCGGCAAAAGAATGGGTTTGACCGGTTTCCCGAATTCAAGTCCAAGGGGATTGAATTTGAAGTAGGTGGCAAGTGTCTGTTACGGCAGTTAACTGACCTCTTGATCCGTCAGAGGTGTCAGGCTTGTTCATCAAAGCCCCTTGCGAGATACTATAGAAAAAGATAAGTCGAAAGACCAAGTCGAAGATTTCAAGATTTGAAGAAGTCAAGTATTGATCAAGTCGAAGAATTGAAGATCTGAGATTCAACCCGAATCTGCAATTCTGGTAGAATCTCGGGGGCTACTGACAAGGGTATAGATAATAGAGCCCGTTAGTTGAGTACCACTGAGGCCCGTTACGATAGGTCCAATTGTAATACTAGTCGAAATACGAGTTCATGTCGTATATCGATGTTGTAATCTGTATCGGATCCTACCCGATCCTTGAGACCTGGCCACCTATATAAAGGGGCCAGGAGGGGACGGTGTGGGACAGATTGAAAGCAAGTCAGGTTCTACACCCATGTTTACTTTCATAGCCACCTTGTTTGACTGAGTTTACCTTCGAGTTCATCCGACGCCTTGTCTCCCCGATCCTAAGTCCTTCATCTAGGACATTTGTCGAGTTTAACCCTCGTCACCAGCATTGCCCTTGTAGACAGCTGCCCGGATTCCATCTCCTGGATCCTTTCTCCAAATGGTGTTTACACTTTACACAGCCAAGTCAGCATACCGAAAAGTAACTGCAACTAGTTGTAAGAAATTGGACTTTTAGATGACACACAACAACTACTTTATGAGAAAAAACATACATCGGCATGCATACAAGACTATTTAGATCAGATCCTATAACTGCGTACGACAACGTTATATGCCTCGTCACAGGCAGGTTTGGCCAAAGGATCAGTGTTAGTGTTGTCATAGCTTATTGCACATGCTCATCCATCTAATTTGGCTATAGATTCATATCAAATCAACAAGTTAATACTCTCTCCGTTCTAAAATATAAGATATTTTAGCCTATCACTCACATGCATATATCTAGATATCTTTTAGTGTGTAGGTTAGAAATAAAAAGAGAAACCTATATTAAAAATCATATAAATACATATGTGTCAATGATAGGCTAAACATCTTATATTTTAAAACGAAAGGGAGTAGATACTAGTATCACGTGGTGTGTTTCTTATGGCACCTGCAATTAAGGTTTTGATATTCATCAAACCGAGGCATCATCTAGAGGAGAAAAAGGAAGCTTACTATAAGAGTATGACTACAATCTATAATTTCACTTGTTCACCATTATTAGATTTTTTAGGGGCTTTTCAAAAAAACATCCATCTGAACGCGTTTTAGTTTATATGTTCACTCATTTTGATCTGTATTTAGTATATATTAAAATATCTATAAGATCTTATAATAGTGAACGGATGAATTATGTTTTTCACAGAAAATCCCACTCAAGAAAAAGTCCATGTGGCACCTCAAAGACGAATGATCACAGTCACACCAGTACATATGATTTTAACTGCATCCTAAGCACACTGTAGATATGTGGAATGAATAGGAGTCCATTGGCATATTTCAATCTTGATTATTTATGCAAATAGTCGAAAAGCACATCACGCATTTGGCCCCAGCTCATTTTATGGAACTAATCTTCATTTAGAGTGCAATGTGGACCATATATATGGATGGGTTTTGAAAACAAGCCGCCATTTTGTCATGGCTGGAATAGAGGATTGTTAGAACGATGGCACCTCGCAGCTATGCAAAGAGCGATGGATAATCTCCATCAGATGTCAGTCTCTTCAGTGCTACTCCTTCCATTTTGCCATAATTTTTCTGTCTTAATGAGCATTCTCCATGAAATAAATATGAGTATTTTCTTTTCCAGCTTTCACTCAAAAATGCTTTGAAAGAGAATAAGTGGTTGTGGAATTGTAGTAGGAGTACTAGTCTATCAACTACTGAAGAATGGTCAACTTTCTGCCCGATCTAGTACGTTTATCCGTTGCAGGGTAGGGCTGAATAACGTACATTCCCGGTCGCATGTCCCATAAAAGAAATCTCATTTAATTAGTATGGTTGATCTTGCGGCTATCCATATCTTTCGACTATTTATAGCAATGCTTGCTCATCCGTCTCTTTTAATACCTGAGGGCACGTACAATGGGGTAATGTCAGCCTTCCCTTAGAGATGCCACGTAGGATTTTTGTTTAGTTGGAAGAGAGAGAAATAAGAAAGAGAAGGTTGCCTTCCTTTAGCTAAGGGATGATCCCTTAGAAAATAAGAGAAGGCTATTTCATGCATTGTACCATTTGCTTTTCCTTAGCCAGTTAATTTCTTACTAAAAATAGTTATTTCACATTAATTATTAGAGATGACAATAAGAGATAATACATTATATAAGTCATATCTGGTGTTTTCTCTAGATGATGTGGAGGGCTAAGAGAAGGCATGCCTTCTCTAGCATTGTACATGCCCTGACGGAAAGGACCACTTCTTTGTTGCCTGCCGCCACAAATTTATGTCTATTTAGGGGTGAACACTCGTTTGCAATACTCCTATCTTGCTGATTGGATTCAAGGTACTCCATAGTGTTTTTAATTAACAGTAGCAAGGCGGAGGCATTATATTTATTATGTTAAATATAATAATAAAATAAGTTCATGGTTACAAAGATTTTGAAAATATGGAACTCTAAATCTATGGCTCTATAGTTATCATAAGTACAATGTTAGGTAAAATTTCATGTGTAATATGAATCATTTTAATTTGTGGCGAGCCGTGAAATTTCCAAATGTACCATCACAGATCACACATTATATAGAATGTCGCCTATTTTAAAACGTATGTAGTGCTCTATTGATATTTTGCACCCTCTCCTTCTATTCATGTGCTTCAGTCATGTTAACCAATAATCAGCTTACTGCATGTTCTCCTACAAACATTATTCACAATTCCATGGCGCCACCAAATTCTGCCAACCTGATTATTATCACCCCTCGGTAGCATCGTCTACCATACTTTCGATTAGGGATGAAAATGGAGCAACAACTTTTCAACGTTTCCTTGGAAAATGAAAAAAAAAAAGAATAAAGATATGGAAACGGAAATGGAATTTTGCGTAATGAAAAAAAAAACAATTTATTTGGCGAAAGCAGAAGCGCAAATAGAAATAGAACAACGCTTTCTGCGGAACAGACGTAAAGAAAAGAATTTCCATTTTATGATGGTATTAAATGGTCAATCTAGCGGACTTAATATGTGATCTTGTCTAACTGAACCGCCTAAACAACCCATGTCCTACTCCTTGTTACACTAAGTAATCGTGATAGGGTTTGGAAGCAAGTTTGTCAGTTTACTTGAGTTGTTTGGGTTTCTCTGCATAATTTAAGTGGTATTTAAAAGAACCATACACGAAGATTTTTAATATTTTTTTTGGGATTTGGCAAAACGATAAAATGAAGAGATGTCTACGTGACAAACTTTCTTCTTGGGGCATGTTTATCATTAAAAAAGTCTTTTGATCTCATTCGTTATAATTAGGTCCCAAAAAATTAAATGAATTAGATAATTTCAGTGATGTGACTTAACCTTGTGACTCTATTTTAGACCTCTATTTACTTTCAGTATAATAGATGGGACAAAAGATGCAAGTTCTTAAACTATTTGATCCACATAACTACTAAACTAATGCTTATCCTTACTAATATCCAAGTGAAGCGTTCCCATGATTGCTGCCACTCCATGAAGGGAGTACGCGTATAAGTTTCCTACACAATATTACCGTTCCAGATTTATGTGTGCGACATATTATTTTGGAAACATAATTCTTATAGCAAACATGCAGATGGAATTTCCGTTTTACGATGGTTTTGCATCGTCGACCTCTAGTGTTTTTCATTTTACAGGTATCTCTGCTACTTAATTTTTATATGCTCCTCAAATTCTAGTGATTAAATTAAAATTAGAGAATATTTTATCTAAGTGCCAAGAGATCATCTCTAAGTTAAGAGAAGTCATACATCTTCCTTTCATTTCTCTCACTTTCAATTAGTAACTATCATACATGGCATCGGTATGTAAAAGAAGGCTGAGATAATCTTACTGTACATGCCTTAGCTAATCTAGTGACATAAAATTTGGTGACCATTCCATATATAGGTGTCCCAAAGTAGTTTACAGTGCAAAAGATCAAATCCCATTTCTGTCGCTTGCTCCAATTTTTATGGTTCTACCAAGATAACAACTCGGCAGCATTTTTTTTTTGCTAGAAAAGTGTCTTTAAAATTAAAACCATGTGCATTTTGAAAAGATGATGGAGGATCACGATCATATATATATCATTGTCATCATATTAAGGGATACACCATTGTCTCCCAATTTTGAAGGGGGTATTATTGTTTGTCCACCCGTCAATCTGTATTTGTGTGCTACTAATTGCATGAAATAATGGTTGTCACGATAGAAACAACCATTGCTCGCTGTCCTGATGACACCCTACCAAACCAGGTCCATTTTGTGATAAGATGGCTCTCATCTGCTTATGCTTGAATTTATTAATTCCATGCAGCTCGGGGTATCCATGCGCATGCTACTCAGCCAGATGTGAGGTGATAATTCGTATTATCTGTACCTATTCACTGCGGCAGTTACAATGGGTTGTATCTTAGTGCACTATCCTAAGCGGTGGTGTATCTAAGACTATTTATAATGGGAGTATCATAGCTAGTATCATGCACTACATGTATGCAAAAAGTTGATGTGGCACCATAATTAATGAGGAGAAAGGTGAGTATGGTATCATATCATGAGAGCAAGGATAATAACATAGCCGGCTGTTGGCTATAAGATTATGCCATGTCATCTAAAAGCTATTTTAAAGACAGATATGTATAATAAGTGGGCTATTAGTTAGCTCTATGGATATAAAGTATTGATTGTTTATGTGCTTGAACAAGGGCCAACCGTCTCAAAAGTATGCATGCGTCTGCACTACAGGCTGCAAGTGGACGGTAGTACATCTTTTTTGCGTATAGCCGGGTGACAGATGAAGCGCCCGCTCTAATCTCTCTCTTACCTTCTCTTACCTCCAGGTCAGATTTTTAATGATGTGGACTTCCTTGTAGCCAGCTGACTAGATCTATTATACTTGCTCTAATACCATATCATAGCATGTCAATCTAGAAAAAGTTAGTAATAAATACATCTTGTACACATATTTGCATTGAGATTCTAAAAACAATAAACATAATGAAACTATAATACTACTTTATGATACTATGCATTGTAGGAGTTGTATTATAAACTAGTATCATATGCATGATACTAGTGTATGGTACTTCCCATTCACTAGTAGAAAACGGGCCTTAGGCCTGGACCCTTTAGTCCCGGCCTCCATCTGGGCCGGGACTAAAGGCCCGGCCACGTCGCCCCAAATTCGCCAGCCGCCCGGGAGGCTTTGGTCCCGGCCCGTTACGAGCCTTTAGTCCCGGTTTGAGACACAAACCGGGACTAAAGGGCTATGCGCTGGGCGGCCCGCATGTGCGCCCCCTTTAGTCCCGGTTTGTGTCTCAAACCGGGACTAAAGTACTCTGCCTATATATATGGCCCCTGCAGCCCCTCTCTCCCCTCTTGCATTTTTTTGGATGAAAGTGTGTGAGTGTGTGCTAGCTCTCCTTTTTGCTTGGATGCACTAGAGGTGTTTGTTGAAATGTTTGTTAGAGCGATGCCGCTTCAGTTCACCGAACACAACTACGATATGAGGTGCCCGAGCCACGCTTAAGCCTCTTCCTCTTTATTTCCACTTATTCTAAAAGGTTAGCAACTATATTTCCTCGTTTAGACCGTGCGGTACTAATTTTTAGGATCGTGATTGTGTTTGATATACTGTTGCATGACGCAGATGAGCCATCCATGGATGTACGGTGATCGACGCACCGCCGCTTACAGAGAAGGCGTGCATTCTTTTCGAGATGCGGCCGATGCGAACAAGCATGGTGGTGGCTATATGTTTTGTCCATGTGTTGAATGTCGGAATGAGAAGGACTACACTTCCTCAAGAGTCATTCAGAGCCACCTGCTTCGGTCCGGTTTTATGTCGGGCTATAATGTTTGGACCAAGCACGGAGAAAGAGGGGTTATGATGGAAGACGACGATGAAGAAGAAGAGAACGATGATGACAACTACCGATCTATGTTCCCTGAGTATGCTGATACCGCAATGGAAGACAATGAAGAAGAAGATCAAGGTGCAGAACGGGAACCAGATGAGCCCGCTGATGATCTTGGCCGGGTCATTTCTGAAGCACGGCGAGGCTGCGACACAGAAAAGGAGAGGTTGCAGTTCGAGCAGATGTTACAGGACCACAACAAATTGTTGTACCCAACTTGTGAAGATGGCCAGAAGAAGCTGGGTAGCACACTGGAATTGCTGAAGTGGAAGGCAGAGACCGGTGTGACTGACTCGTCATTCGAAAAGTTGCTGGTACTGATGAAGAAGATGCTTCCAAGAAAGAACGAATTGCCCGCCAGCACGTACGAAGCAAAGAAGCTTGTCTGCCCTCTAGGATTAGACGTGCAGAAGATACATGCATGCCCTAATGACTGCATCCTCTACCGCGGTGAGAAGTATGAGAATATGGATAAATGCCCGGTATGCACTGCATTGCGGTATAAGATCAGAAAAGATGACCCTGGTGAGATTGAGGGCGAGCCACCCAGGAAGAGGGTTCCTGCCAAGGTGATGTGGTATGCTCCTATAATACCACGGTTGAAACGTCTGTTCAGAAATAAAGATCATGCGAAGTTGTTGCGATGGCACATGGAAGATCGTATGAAAGACGATAAGTTGAGGCACCCCGCCGATGGTCGGCAGTGGAGAAAAATCGAGAGAGAGTTCCCGAGATTTGCAGGTGACGCAAGGAACTTATGGTTTGGTCTGAGTACAGATGGCATGAATCCTTTTGGGGAGCAGAGTTGCAGTCACAGCACCTGGCCCGTTACTCTATGTATCTACAACCTTCCTCCTTGGTTGTGCATGAAGCGGAAGTTCATTATGATGCCAGTGCTTATCCAAGGTCCAAAGCAACCCGACAACGACATTGATGTGTACCTAAGGCCATTAGTTGATGAACTTTTATAGCTGTGGGCCGAACCAGGTGTACATGTGTGGGACGAGCACAAACAAGAGGAATTTGACCTTCGAGCGTTGCTTTTCGTAACCATCAATGATTGGCCTGCTCTTAGTAACATTTCAGGACAGTCAAACAAGGGATACAATGCATGCACGCACTGTTTAGATCAGACAGAAAGTATATATCTGGACAAGTGTAGGAAGAATGTGTACCCGTACAATCGTCGTTTTCTTCCGCCCAAGCATCCCTTAAAGAAAAAAGGCAAGCATTTCAATGGCAAGGCAGAACCCCGGGGGAAGCCTGTCATCCGTACTGGTGCTGAAGTATTTGATATGGTCAAAGATTTAAAAGTAATCTTTGGAAAGGGTCCTGGCAGCCAACCTGTTCCTAACGGCCCTGATAAGCGCGTACCCATGTGGAAGAAGAAATCTATATTTTGGGAGCTACCCTATTGGGAAGTCCATGAGGTCCGCTCCGCAATCGACGTGATGCACCTGACGAAGAATCTCTGCGTGAATATTCTAGGCTTCTTGGGCTTGTATGGGAAGTCAAAAGATACACCGGAAGCACGGGAGGACCAGGAACGTCATAAAGGAAGAGATGGCATGCATCCAGGGCAGTTTCAAGGGCGTGCCAGCTACGCTCTTACTAAGGAAGAGAAGGAAATCTTCTTTGAAGTCCTTTTCAGTATCAAGGTCCCGACTGGCTTCTCGTCGAATATAAAGGGAATCGTAAATATGAAAGACAAAAAATTCCAAAACCTAAAGTCTCATGACTGCCACGTGCTTATGACGCAATTGCTTCCGGTTGCATTGAGGGGAATTCTACCGGAAAATGTTCGCCTGGCAATTGTGAAGGTATGTGCATTCCTCAATGCAATTTCTCAGAAGGTAATCGATCGAGAAAGTCTATCAGGGTTACAGATTGATGTGGTCCAATGTCTGGTCAGCTTTGAGTTGTTGTTCCCGCCATCCTTCTTCAATATAATGACACACCTCCTAGTTCACCTAGTCGAAGAGATTAGAATTCTCGGTCCTGTATTTCTACACAATATGTTCCCCTTCGAGAGGTTCATGGGAGTCTTAAAGAAATATGTTCGTAACCGTGCTAGGCCAGAAGGAAGCATCTCCAAGGGCTATGGAACAGAGGAGGTCATTGAGTTTTGTGTGGACTTTCTTCCTGACCTTAAGCCGATTGGTGTTCCTGAATCTCGGTATGAGGGTAGGCTGACAGGAAAAGGCACACTAGGAAGGAAAGCAAAAGTATGTATGGACGGGCATTCTTTCTCTCAAGCACACTACACAGTTCTACACAATTCCACCGTGGTGGCTCCGTATATCGTGAGACACAAGAATATTCTACGCTCCGAAAACCCGGGGAAGACTGACTCTTGGATTAAAGGGGAACACGAGAAGACTTTCGGCAGTTGGTTGCAGACACATCTCATGAATGATGACACCGTTGGAGATCAGCTGTACTGTTTGGCCAGGCCACCATCTTCTACGATATGTACTTTCCAAGGGTACGAGATAAATGGGAATACATTTTACACGGTTGCCCAAGATAAAAAGAGCACCAACCAAAACAGTGGTGTCCGCTTTGATGCAACAGACGAGAATGGGCACTGTTTGGAAACATATTACGGGTACATAGAGGAGATATGGGAACTTGACTATGGACCTACTTTTAAGATCCCTTTGTTTCGGTGCAAATGGGTGAAGCTGACAGGAGGCGGGGTAGTTGTAGACCAAAAGTACGGTATGACAACAGTGGATCTCAACAATCTTGCGTACATGGATGAACCATTCGTCCTAGCCAACGATGTCGCTCAGGTTTTCTATGTGAAGGACATGTCTACAAAAACGAGAAAAAGAAATCAGCAAAAGAAGACATCGTCCGATGAGCCAAAGCGCCACATAGTTCTTTCAGGGAAAAGAAACATCGTGGGAGTAGATGACAAGACAGACATGTCAGTAGATTATAATAAGTTTCATGAAATTCCGCCCTTCAAAGTGAAAACTGACACAAGCATCCTACTGAATGATGAAGATTCTCCATGGCTACGACCCAGAAGAAAACAGAAATAATAGATAGGAATGTTGGTGCAATAATGTAATAATGTATTAAACCTTTTATGTAATGCATGATGAAGATTCTCCATGGCTACGACAGACACGGTTACACCGCTCTTTAGAAAAAAAGCCTTCGTAAACAAATTTTGTAGAAGAAAAAAACCTCCTGAGTGTTTCATCATAAAATTAGATGAAACAGCAAAGATTGATTTTTGGTTCATCTTGACCAGTGGGTAAATTGCCAAAGAAATAAACAGAGCTATCACAAGCACCACGAATAGAACATTTCATACCGAACGCCACAACACTGGATCCTAGACTTCTAGATTTAACTCAGGCCGCCACCGCATAAAACTCACGCATAGTTCAAACTAAACTAAACTAGACTTCTAGATTTAACTCAGGCCGCCACCGATGGATCTTGTCCTGCGCAACAACAAATCCCTTGTATGGATCGGTCAAATTCTCAAATATACAAAAAGAATATTAATAAACATAGTTTTTAATTGAAAATGGCAAAATAGTTAATAGTTTGGATAGTTAAAATAATTAATTTTTAAAATAGAAAATAGTTTTGAATTATTTATTCAATTTCAAACACTTTTCATTTTCATAGTTTTGTCAAATTCTCAAATATACAAAAAGAATATTAATAAACATAATTTTTAATTGAAAATGGCAAAATAGTTAATAGTTTGGATAGTTAAAATAATTAATTTTTAAAATAGAAAATAGTTTTGAATTATTTATTCAATTTCAAACACTTTTCATTTTCATAGTTTTTTCAAATTCTAAACTATACAGAAGTTATTCAATTCAAATTTCAAATAAAATAGTTTTGAAATGAAATCTAAAAAAAATCATAACTGGCGCGCATTTATTTCACCTTTAGTCCCGGCTGGAGTAACCAGCCGGGACTAAAGGGGGGGGCTCGGGCGCGAACTGGAACCGCCCCCCAAAACCCTTTAGTCCCGGCTGGGGGCTTAAACCGGGACTAAAGGCCCTTTAGTCCCGGTTTAAGCCCCCAGCCGGGACTAAAGGGCTGGGGTATATAAGCCCGCCCCTTCCTCCTCTCTTCTTCCTCCCGGACTTAGCCATTTGCAGGAGTCGACGACGCGCGCGAGGAAGCTCTGCCGCCGATCGTTGCGGCTGCGCGAAAACTCGCCGGCGCCACCGAGCCCCGCCGCGCCGCCCGCCACCAAGCCCCGCCGCCCGCCGCCCTCCCACGCGCGCCGCCCGCCGCCCTCCCGCGCGCGCCGCCCGACGCGCCACCGCCTGCCCTCACGCGCGCGCCGCCCGCCGCCCTCCCGCGCGCGCCGCCCGACGCGCCACCGAGCCGCCGCGAGCCCCGCGCCACCCCGACCACCTCTCGGTGAGCCCGCCCGCCGGCCACCCCTTAATTTTTTTTGTTAACTGTTAGGTTAGATAAATTTTGTTAGGTTTAGTTTTTTTTAAAATTTTGTTATTTGTTAGAGATAAAATTGTTAGAAAGTTTTAGATAGAATTGTTAGATAAAATTGTTAGGAATTTTATTTGTTACATAGAATTGTAACAAAGAGAAATAGAGTTAAATAGAAATAGAATAATTTTGCAATTAGAAATAGAATTAAATAAAAATAGCAAATAGAAATAGAGTTAAATAGAAATAGAGTTAAATAGAAATAGAAATAGCAAATAGAAATAGAGTTAAATAGAATAGAAATAGCAAATAGAAATAGAGTTAAATAGAAATAGAGTTAAATAGAATAGAAATAGCAAATAGAAATAGAGTTAAATAGAAATAGAGTTAAATAGAAATAGCAAATAGAAATAGAGTTAAATAGAAATAGAGTTAAATAGAATAGAAATAGCAAATAGAAATAGAGTTAAATATAAATAGAGTTAATTAGAAATAGAATTAAATAGAAATAGCAAATAGAAATAGAGTTAAATAGAAATAGAGTTAAATAGAATAGAAATAGCAAATAGAAATAGAGTTAAATAGAAATAGAGTTAAATAGAATAGAAATAGCAAATAGAAATAGAGTTAAATAGAAATAGAGTTAAATAGAAATAGCAAATAGAAATAGAGTTAAATAGAAATCAAGTTCAACTACAAGCAAAATAAGATCAGACGTTCCTCAGCTTGGACAACAGGCCAAACAGTCGATCCCACCCCTCAGGGTGTTACCCGAGAATGTTCCCTCTCTGGTGCAGGGGCAAGATTTGGGATTAGCAAAGAAGTGGGCGGATGAATGGGGTATCCCGGTTGAAGTCATTCTGGCTTCCCAAGACGACGTGGTACCCAAGGCTGTGATAGCCCCTAAGCCACAGTTTGTCATGGGAGCGCCTTTGGTCAGCAAAGATAAGTTTGATGATCTCCCAACAAATATGCGTTACTTGCATACATGGTACTTAAGTGAATCAAATAAAGGGAGAACGATGATCGTGGCGCTTGTCCCACGGGAGTACTACGGCCGTCCCGAAGACATCCATATCGACTTTGATGAACTCTTCCAGATGTACAATGCTGACGCCCTCGACAAATCGCTTATGAGTTGCTATTGTCTGTAAGTTTTTCAATTCGTTGTCTACATATAACTTGTTCAGTTATTTTAATTCATTGTCTACATATAACTTGTTCAGTTATTTCAATTCATTTTCTACATATAACTTGTTCCGTTCTGACTTGTACTCTATTATGCAGAATGAAGATTCTGGAATGTAAAAGTAGGAACATCCACAATATTGGGTTTATTGACCCAGATAAAATACATATAGCGACGCTAACTGATAACCCCAAGGAGACGGAGGAAAACCTTCTAAGGTTTCTAACAGATCAAAATTTCTGTGACCACATATTGTTTCCATACAACTTCAGGTGAGGGTCTTACTGTGTTGTGTCCATTCACTTATGAGTGTAATTGATAAGTTACTGACACATATATATATACATGTGCAGCTACCACTGGATTCTGTTGGACATTCAAATTGATAAGGGAAGAGTTGATGCCTTCGACCCATTATCGAGACCCTTGGAACAGTTCCAAAGCCTGCAGGACATGCTCCAAGGGTAATTTCAATCATTCTTGTGCTCTATCGGTCTCTTTCGATGATTTTCTGATATATCAATTAATGAAAAACTTAGCAAATCATTTTCCTTGTCGGGCAGGGTTTGGAAGCGGTTCAAGTGCGTGACTCCCGGTATCCGGCATGAGAAGCTGACCTTTAGAGCGGCTCAGGTAAGTAGTAGTATGATATACTTCTATTTTCAATACATTTGTAATGCTAGATTATTATTTTGATTATATATATTCTATTCTCGTAAAGTGCGACCAGCAGCCACGGGGGACGCATCTATGTGGATACTATGTTTGCGAGACCATTCGCACGTTTACCTCTGAGCACAAGGATTACAGATACGATGTAAGCAATAAACATTCACACCTCTATTTTTACTCGTCATTCTTTGTTATCATGATTGATATTCATATTCATCTCCTCTTCTTATATAGTACACGGCCATGCGGGAGAAATACCTACCAGAGCAACGCGCGATTGCTGTTGCAGAGGAGCTAGCGGCCTTTCTGAGGATAGAAGCTATAGACGACAAAGGACGATTTAGTGTAGCTAGGGGCCATTACTGATGTTGGTCCATGTAATCGAATAGACGGGCTCTTGTCCCGATAATTCTGATCTCCATATAATTGTATATATATGCTCGCTTGTAAGATAAGTTAATCTTATATATATGCATAAACTAATTCCCGAACACCAAGGCACCAAACGGGGCATCACGTTAATCCCCCACGTAAAACCCTAAAACCCCTAAACCCTAAAACCCTAAAGCAAAAAACAAAAATCTGCAGATGCCCTTTAGTCCCGGTCTGTGTTACAAACTGGGACTAAAGGTCCTGGCCCTGATTCGCTCCGAGGTGCCCACGTGGACACCCTCCAGTCCCGGCTGGTAAGCGGGCCGGGACTAAAGGTTCAGGCTTTAGTCCCGCGGCTGGGGTCCCGGTTTACAAACCGGGACTAAAGCCCCTTACGGGCCGGGACTGGAGGCCCCGTCCCCACTAGTGATTGTGACTAGTCTAAGACTAGCCACAATGAAATTATTGTAAAGCTGTATAATAACTAGATAGCGCAAGCTCCCAATCACGCTGCGGTACAGGGTAGCATCCATCAATTTCTCGTTGTCGGTCCTTGATCATTTTCAGTCTGCACTCCATCGGCGTGCTTGATACGTCTCAAACGTATCTATAATTTTTTATGCTCCATGCTAGTTTTTACACCATTTGCTTAGTGTTTCGTTACACTTCGTGGCATTTTTATGCATTTTCTGAAACTAACCTATTCACAAGATGCCACAGTGTCAGTTCCCTGTTTTCTGCTATTTTTGTGTTTCCGAAAAGTTACACAGGAAATATTCTCAGAATTGGACAAAACAAAAGCCGAACATCCAGAAATTTACCGAAGCTTCCAGAAGTCCAAAAAGGAGATGGAGAGGGGCCACGGGCCAGACACACAGTAGGGCGGCGCGGCCCAGCCCCTGGGCCGTGCCCCCTATGTGTGTGACCGCTCTGGTCCACTTCTGACGCTGCCCCTTCGCCTATAAAGACCCCCCGACAGGAAAAACCTAATCCCCCGATCAATTTTCCAGAAATACATCGCGATCCGCCGTCATCAACCCGAGATTGGGAGGGTCCAGAAGCTCTTCCCGGCACCCTGCTGGAGAGGGGAATCGCCACCAGAGGTCTTCTTCATCGCCATGCTTGCCTCCGGCGCGATGAGTGAGTAGTCTACCTTAGGCTATGGGTCCATAGCAGTAGCTAGATGGTTGTCTTCTCCACCATGTGCTTTATGTTTAGATCTCGTGAGCTACCTTACATGATCGAGATCATCTTTGTGTAATTCTACATGTTGTGTTTGTTGGGATCCGATGAATATTGGTGTTATGTTGAGTTGATGTGCTGAATCATATATCTTATGTTATCTCTATGTTGTTTATGATCTTGCATGCTCTCCGTTATTAGTATCTATCTTGGCCAAGTAGATACTAGTGACTCCAAAAGGGAGTATTTATGCTCGATAGTTGGGTTCATGCCTCAATTTAATTTGGGGGGTGACAGAAACCTCTAAGGTTGTAGATGTGCTGTTGCCACTAGGGAGAAAACAACATTCTTGTGTCCAAGGACATTCGTTTTGTTTACATTACACACTTTGCTTAATGCAGTTATCTGTTGTTCGCAACTTAATACTCAAGGGGTCCTCGGATGATTCCCCGCGAGTGGATTATTAGTCATAGATGTAGTTGGATGGCGGTCTATGTATTTTGTTGTAATGCCCAGAGTAAATCTCATAGTGATCCTCGCGACATATGCAGGTTATCTTTATTCTATCAATTGCCCAACTATAATTTGTTTACCCAGCATGTTGTTATTTATTTTATGGAGAGACACCACTAGTGAACTGTGGACCCTGGTCCAATTTCCTTTACATTGTTACACTATTTTACTATTACTTGCATTGTTTACTTTCTCGCATACTACTATTGTTTTCCACTCGATACGCTCATACCTTTGTTTATAGCAAACCGGTGAGATTGACAACCTCATCGTAAGTTGGGAGTAAAGTACTTGGTTGTGTTGTGTGCAGGTTCCGCTTTGCTACTAGTTGAAGACGCGCTAACAAGTATCGTTAACGGCACCCTTGTTGGAGTGTCACTAAGCTAGCAAGCATCACCTTCTGGACTTTGGCTTTTTCCTACTGGACTGACAAACCTTGGTTTCTTACTGAGGGGAAATTTGCTACTGTACTCATCATACCTTCCTCTTGGGGTTCCCAACTGAGTGGTCATCCTGCCTGCATCCAGCTAATTTTCTGGCACCGTTGCCGGAGAAAAAGAAGACTTCTACAAGGGGAGTTTCACACGCACATCCTTTACTTTGTTTTACTTTTGCTTTTACTTTATTTTTACTTGCATTTTTTTATCAAAAACACAAAAAAATTAGTTTCCTTTATAGTTGCTTTTATTTGTCTGCTTTTAGTTTTGTTAGAATGAGTAATCCTAAAGTAGAAGTTCGTACTTCTAAGCAACAGGAGGGAGAGAGCTTGAAATATGTTTGGTACCGTATTAGCAATTCTCATCATAGGTGTACAAAGAAGCATTCTAACATGATCCTCCTTAGAAATTTTTATGTTGGTATATCTAGTTGGAATAGGTACGTTCTTGATACTCTTGCAGGAGGTAATTTTCTGGGAACTCCCGCTCTTGAAGCATGCACTTTAATAGAAAGTTTAGTGGGAGTACCACCTATCCATGTTGTTAAACCTGAGATCACTTTGGAGGAAGTTATAGAAAAACTAGGCTCTTTAGAAAAAAGTTTGCCAAATATCATTGATAACTCTAGCCGAGTTAATGAAGCTAGCACTACTCTTGATAGTCAAAACTTTAGGATTGGGAAACTAGAGGAATCCATGGAAACTTCAAGTTCAATTTTCTCTTCTCTTAAGTTTAAGAAGGAGAAAGCTTTTGTTGGAAAAGAGCAAAAATTTATGTATGTTCCCAAGGTGTCTGTGCCTAAACCTCAACATGTTTTTAAGATTGGTAAGACTTTTAGTTCAACTAAGAGTGACTTGCAGGTTGAATCATCTTCGGGAACCTCTAAAGTGCCTAGTGTGGTAAGTGGTGATCTTGAGGAAATAGTTGATCTTAATGCTTCTTTTGATATTACTTGATTTGCACTTTCTGCGCCTAGCTCAAAGGCGTTAAAGAAAAGCACTCTTGGGAGATAACCCATTATTTTACTTTCAGTACTTTTGCTTTTATTTGAGTCTTGGAAGTTATTACTACTGTAATAACCGCTCCTTATCCTTTTTATTTTGTTGTTGTGCTAAGAGAAACCTCTAATTTGAGTGAGGTAAGATTTGGGTATGTTGCTGTCCTGAAATAGATTTCGTTGCTGCACCGTAAAAATTTGTGAAAATTCTTAGAATATCTTTTTGACCTGTGATTTCTTGTGCATATGCCCCAGGTTATATCCAAACTTTTATTAGTTATACACTTTTTGATTTGAGCAACATAAAACCCTCGAAATAATCGACCTTTGTCAGATGTTCTGTTTTGACAGATTTTTGCCACTATTTGTGTTTGCCTCTTTATCGCTTTCTTTTTGAGTTCTTTTGTTCATGGAACTTTTGGGGAAGTTGCTACAGTCGTATATGCTTTATATGTGGTGGTTTTGAGTTGAAATCTGAAGCAAAAAAGGGTTGATTCATTATTATGCTTACACTAATGTTGCTAATAGAATTGTGTTTAGTTTTGTATGAAGGAAGTTTTCAAGTGTAGGGATTGGAGAATGATGAGATGAGTTGAAGAATAGAGAAAAGCTCAAGCTTGGGGATGCCCACGCACCCCAAGAAATATCCAAGAGGTACAAGTGTCAAAGCTTGGGGATGCCCCCGAGGCACCCCTTCTTCATCGGCAAAAATCAGGTCACCTTTCAACACACTATATTTTTATTGCTTTTTTTGAAACTTTTCTACTGCAGGGGAACCCCCCACAGCCTTATTTTATAACCAAAAGTCCACTGTACAGTCTATATACAAACAGAGTAAGAGGAGGGAGAGAAAAAGAAAAAAAGGAGCAAAGCTAATTACAACAAATTGTCAATCCATGATGACAAAGAGTCAATATCAGAAGATTTCACCCTATGCTTAAGAAGGGTTACTTGGTGCACGAACAAGGCTTTCCATCCTCTGAAAGTTGGCCGAATTCCTTTGAAAATATAACCATTGCGTTGTTTCCAAATACACCAACACGCCAGAATAACCACTTCAGAAAAACAAGGTCCATTGAAGTGTTTTCGTGATCTAACCAGAGATTCATAAGTGGAACCAATATACCAAGGAATTTGAAGGTAGTTCCAGATTCTTGTGCTGAAGAGACAATTAAAAAATAAATGCCTCCAGTCCTCCAAGATATTAGCTGAGCATAAAACACAATTATGATTTTGAGTGACATTCCAATGTCTCCAAAGTAACATATCCTTGGTATTGATACGATCATGTAGCACTGTCCAAGCAAAGAATTTGTGCTTTGAGGTGCATTTGCTCTTCCAGATCTAGCAAGAGGGAAGGTGATCATTAATATTTTTGAAATTCAGATTGTAGGCAAGGCGTGGCCTAAAGATTTCTTTTCCTGAATTAAAAATCCATGAATCTTTATTAGCAGTAGAAATTGTCAGGTTTTGTACTACTCCTTGTAACTGATGAAGTTCAGAATGAGCTTCAACTGAGATGGGCAAATGAAATCCCTCCAAGATATTTTCCAAGTTATGGAACTCATGAATAGACTGCAACTGATCTTTAGCATAGGAGAATAATCTTGGAAATTGATCTTTTAAGAGAGAATGGGACCAAAGATCAGACCAGAGGAGAATAGATCTCCCATCCCCCACTTGACATCTTGTAATCGTTCTATAAACATCCACCAGAGAAAACACTCCTCTCCACCAAAAGGAGCCTGAAGTTATAACAACATGTGGAACTGACTCATGATAATATGAGTCCTTTATCAGCTTTACCCAAGGTGTATCAAAATCATTATAAAACTTATGAAGATGCTTGAGCAGTAAGGCAACATTCTGAAGCTTCAGATTTATGATGCCAAGTCCTCCTTTACTCTTTGGTCTACAAACCATGTCCCAAGCTGCCAATGAATTCACTTTCTCCTTATCTTTTCTCCTCCATAAGCAGTGGCGTCTAGCTCTGTCAATCACATCAAGAAGTCCCACTGGAAGCATAAGAGTCAACATGTAATATGTTGGAAGAGATGATAATACAGAGGTAACCAAAACCAGTCGATCACCATAAGACAAGAAAGAAGCAGTCGACGATAATCTTCTTTCAATTCTATCAGTTAATGGGGAGAGGTCCAAGTAGGTAAATGGCATAGTGCCCAGTTGACAGCCAAAAACATTTGGCATATCAAGACCTTCCTCCTCCGATAAATTTATTGGAATGATGGAAGACTTATGATAATTTACTTTGAGGCCAGAAAAAGCAGCATAGTTCTGTAAGATTTCTCTGAATTTTTCCAATTCCGACTGAATAGCAGGCAAGACGATTATGGTGTCATCAGCATACTGTATGATAGGATATTTTCCCCTCACTGGAATAGGAGCTGAAAGTGAACCTTCATCATAAGCTTGATTAACTAGGCTTTGCAATAGATCTGCTCCTTCAACAAAAAGAAGAGGAGAGAGTGGATCACCCTGTCTCACTCCCCTCTTGCAAATAAAAGGCTTTCCAGGTACTCCATTTAGCAACACTGAGGAAGAGCCAGAAATCAAAATCTCTCTTATCCATTGAAGAAATTTATCAGGAAATCCTTTGGCTTTCATAACTTGAAGGATGGCTTCATGATCTAGAGTATCAAAGGCTTTCTCAAAATCAATCTTGAAAATGACAATTTTCCTTCTAGATTTTTGACATTGATAAATAAATTCAAATGACCATGCCAGGCAATCTTGAATGGTTCTGTCCTTTATAAATACATATTGATTTTCATGAATGGTTCTGTTCTATTTGCTGCAAGCTTTGTTAGAAACTTGAGACATGTATTTGTCAAGGAAATAGGCCTGAAATCATTGACAGTCTCAGGATTTTGCTTCTTGGGCACCAAAGTGATATATGAACCATTAATACTCTCAAGAGCAGCAGTACCAGAATAGAAATCATTACATAAATTAATGAAATCATTCTTGATAATTGGCCAGCATTTTTTCATGAACATACCATTGAACCCATCAGGTCCAGGGGCCTTATCAATCTTCGTATGTTTGACAATGCCTTCTATTTCCTCCATAGTAAATGGATCACAAAGATGTGATAAATTATCAATAGGCTGTAACAAATCAGTCAAATTGAAAGGAGTAGCAGTTGGAATTGCCACTCCCATTCTGTTCTTGAAGGAAGGCAGAGGCCTTTTGTTGATGATCTGTGAGGATTACACCATCCTCATTAGCAATCTGAGTGATAGTATTTTGTCTGTACCTCTCAGTGGCTTTGGCATGAAAGAATTTAGTATTTTCACCTCCCAATTTAAGCCATCTAATTGTACACCTCTTTTTCCAATAATCAGACTGAATCTGAAGAAGATTAGCAAGATGAACTTTCACTATTTTCCTAAAGTTGAATTTAGGTCTACTCAAATCTCTTTCATCTTCAAGCTGATCAAACAATAAAATCACTCTATTGCACTTTTCAATTAGAAGCTTTATCTGAGAAAGATTTTTGCCCCACTTTTTTAGTTCATATCTGAGGTTCTTGAACTTGGCACTTAGAACATTTGCAGAGGATTTGGCTCTTACTGGAGTATTCCATACTCTTTTGACTAAATCCATGAAACCATTTTGTTGAATCCGGTGGTTTTCAAAGCAAAAAACATTGGCCTTTGGAATCACTGTAGAAATGCTGACAACACAAGGAGTGTGATCAGATGTGGATTTTGCAAGAGGAGTTACCAAAATATTGGGGTAAGCAGAAATCCAGCAGTAACTAGTGAAAAACCAATCAATTTGCTGCAGCAAAGGCTGATCTTGCATGTTGGACCAAGTGAAATTTTTTCCTTTTAGTGGCAGCTCAAGCAAGCCAAGATAACTGATTATCTCATTGAATATAAAAATGTCATTCATATCAGCACCTGGTCTATTTCTGTTTTCAGTTGATCTCATAAAATTAAAATCACCCACAATTAGCCAATTGTCATGATCAGGGATATGAAGATCATGTAACCATTGAACAAAAATGTCTCTTTCAATGCCCTGACAAGGACCATAAACATTAACCAAGGTCCATGACTCCCCTGTATGCTGGGAGGAAAAACAAATTCTGATAGCTGATCTATGAATTTCTAGTAGATGTCCACTGAAAACAGAACTATTCCACAGAACAATAAGTCCACCAGAAGCCCCATCAGATGGAGAGAACACAAAATGATCAAATCTTTTAGGGCAAAAAGATCTAATGAATGAATGATCAAAATCTTGTCTTTTGGTTTCTTGCAGACAGATGATTGCACATTGGCTTTCCTCAATTTTATTATAAACAAGCAATCTTTTGTCTTTGTCATTTAAACCACGCACATTCCAGTCTCGAACTTTCCAATCAAGCAAACGCATTGTGGAACTATCCATTAAACTTATATAAAGGATTGCAAGCACACTTGTCCAGATCATCCAGACAAGGAACATAGTACCAAAAGTGAATATAGAAGCATTTAGGGTACATGCCAGAGAAGGATAAAATATATAAGGTCTTAAAAGGACATAATAAAGTGGCCACACAAGCCAGATTAAAATGAAGCTGAACACCCAAACATGGGCCAAAATGAGCTTGCTGATGTCTATTCATTGGAATCATTCTTGGGCAAATCCTGCTCTGGACCAGCCATAAGCTTGTCCACTGTCATCTCTTCCTCTGGGACCTCCAAGGTCTGCCCTACCTTCTGCAGTAAAGGTATAGGAGTAAAAGGAGTCACTGGCTCTTTAGGGAGAGGCTTAGTAGATCTTGGCTTCTTTTTAGGAGTAGGCTTGTCCCTCATTGGTTCTAATTTAAAACCATTTTGCTTGACCTAAAATCGTGTACTTCTCCTCACCTCAGACTCTATTGAGGAAGTTTCTCTCTTTCTGCCCTTTTTCTTTGCCATCTTGCTGGTTGTAAGATCAGATTGGCTACAAGAAACCACAGAATCTATAACAGGTGAAAGTTCAATATTGTCATTACTGAGATCAGAGAAACTGAAGCTGCACTCTTGGTCCTTATCAGTCATGGGAATATCCTCAAAAGTTATTCTGCGAGCTAAAGGAAGAGGTGTTTGCTCCACAATGGAAGATTCAGACCTAGAAGCAAAAGGCCATGACTTTGCCACATTGCAGAAAATTGACTGAACAAAGACAGCAGGAGGAACTTTGACATCTGGAAGATTCTTTAGCATAACTTCAAACATACTTTCCCATTACATTTCAGGAGGCAGAGCAGGGCCATAAGCTGCTGAATTAACTGTTTTGGCCCCTACCAGCAGATTTGAAATTTCTTCAGAGCTGACATTGTAATGGAACTGGCAGAAATTAACAATTATCTGAGCTGGGTGGACTGAATTTACTGAAGAATTATCAAAATGATTGACTACAATAGAGTCTGATTCTTGGAACATTTCAGCCTCCTCCTCTTCACCATGCTGCTGATCAGGATGCATATGAATGTTCTGTCCCATGAAACCTTCAAAGGGTTGATTCTGCACAGGAGGTTCATTCCATCCCAGCTCTGGGTAAGGAGGTAGAACAAAATTCCCAATCTATGGCAGTAGATGTCCAGGCAATGGATGAGGATTACCATCCAATGGCATGGGGTCCTCATCAGGTGGCAGAACTTCAGCAAAATCAGCACTGAGGATATATAATGGAGCTATCCAGGATTCTCTAACTGCCCCTAGGTTACTGTAATTGCTGAAAACCACATCACGTGGCACTAAAGCAGGAGCAGGGAAAGATGCATAAACCAGGGACCTATCTAAAGCTTGATCACAATGATGCCAGTGGTGAAACTTGCCAAAGGTTGCAACAGCATTAGCCAAATCTTGCTCATTGCGGTAATCAAGTGGCACTCCCAGGAACATGAGCCATCCATTACGAAAACCCTGATCAGATCTATGAATTTGAACATGATCATCATGATTCACAATACGAACAAAGACATCTGGGTGCAGCTCATGGTTAATCCCATAAGGACCATGCTGAACTAGAGCAAATCTAGAAGCAGCACTACATAACTTGAAGATTCCGACTCCAAATAGACAAGGCTGGGCATCCTCCACAATGCGATTCAGATTCTACTCGATGAAATTATGAACCTGATGCCTCCAAAATTGCTCATCTTCAGGTGGCTGCGGTGGCTCGACAATGCCGATGCAGTATTTGTCATGTCGATGCTGTGGAGGGATTGCAGGGGAGTAGAATGTGTGGGGTAGCCGCATTGCACCGCCATCAATGATCTGGAAGCCATCCGGAACCCAGCGGCCTGGGTCAAGCTCAAAAGTCGCCATGGTAGGAGGAGAGGTGTCAGGAAGAGGAGGCGGCGTAGGGTTGCTTCGGGGAAAAGACTGTTCACCAAAAGCAGGGGAAGCAGAATTTGTAACGACAAGGGAATCTTTGCCGGCTAGGACTCCTTTATCTCCAGGTATATTTCTTTTAATGACCCAAACTTGAGATGTCTTATGTTTTTTTCCAAGGCAATCCTTTTCTATGTGTCCATACCGGAAACAGCTTCTACATCTGATCTTATTCTGGCATTGATCAACAAAATGACCCATCGACAAACATTTGCCACAGTACCAGAATCTATAAGCAATGTCATTGACCACCTCTTGCAACCCATCAGGCAAAGAGGACTCATTGTTTTGTACAACTGACATGTTGGATTCAGGAGTTGAAATAATATCTGGATGAATCGGAAAAGAGCCAATAGTACCGAAAGAAAGCTGCCTAGATTCATTATCAGTTTGACTTGGGCATTGATAGCCTTTACAAGCAGAATAGGTTAAATTTTCAGCAAAAGATAACTTTCGTCCAGAAGCATGCCCAGTCTTGACAATAGATTTAGTTTTTGTGGTAGGGCCAGGAGCAGGAACAAGTTTCTTTTTTGCAGGGCTAACTAGGGTCCATTCGGAAGAGTTTTCATATTGCCACTTTTTGTATTCAAAAGTCCAGCTTGGCCCACCTCTTCCCCATAGGTGAAAATAACACTTAAACTGTGTGCAAGAGAAACATTTAAGATTCAAAATCTGAAAACCAACAGCTTTGCTTGCAACACAGAAAGAAAAGACTCTATCTCTCAGGAGAGAAACTTTTAACAGGCCACAAAGGCCCCCAACAGCTGCTTCTAGGGCAAGACCAACCATGTCTTCATTTAGTTTAAAAGAGGATCATCCAAAGGAAACTACCATGATGAAATTTCCAGTTTGTGCTGAAGGATGCACATCAGAAGAAAAGTTTCTTTTGATGGACTTTGCAAAGGAGATGCCATGTGAGAAGTCAAGTCCCAGTTTAATAGACTCAAACACAGACATAAAATCTGCATTGTTTTCTTCTGAAATCTCTAAGTTATCAGAATTTGCACTAGGAGCCACCAGCAGAGAAGAATCAACAGAGTCTTTGGGCTGAGGAGTACTAGTTGAGCCAATAAATCAATGCAAGAGGATTTAGCCTTATACAAAAGCTTATTGCACTGGGTTCCAATTCTTACAACATGCATAGGGAAACGAAGCTTTGCACCAAGGCAAAGACTTTCATGAGATTTGAGAAAATGATAACCAATCTGTTTCCCTTTTGCATTGTTTAGGATCATAAAATTGTCCTTTTTGCAGATCTCAAGGGATCCATCATAAGATTTCATTCGGCCTTTACCAAGATCCTTGAGCGTGGAATAAGTAATTTTCCAGCTATCAAGACGAGACTTAACAGGTTGAACAGAAGCTTGTAGATCCATATCAGTGGAACATACCTCAGGGGCTTATAGATCCATATCAGTGGAACGTACCTCAGGAGCTTGTAGATCCAAACCAGTGGAACGAACCTCAGGGGAATGCAGAAGGTTTAACACCCGGATGAAGAAATCTTGAACGTAGAAAGAAGATCCAATGGCGATCAATGGATCATGCATACGACGCCCAACAACTGGATCTCCCAAGTGATCAGAGAGAAGGATCCAATTTGAACTCCATAGATGAATCTTGCCATCAAGAAATGAATGGCCGCCAAGATCTGGGTCAACACCAGCAGAGTAGGAGACCTTCCAAGATCCAACCAAATGGACCATGATCGACGAGGGATGGGAAATGGGTATGGGAAGAAAGGGTGTGAGACGCCGGAGAAGATGATCAGAGAGGATTGGTGGGATTACCAGAGATCAGGGAGATCACCGGCAAAGAAGAATTTAGGGTTTAGGTCGCTTGGTGGGAGAGAGTCGCCATCGATTCCCCTCTGCGAAGGCCCTTACCAGGAAAAGACATTCATATTTTTTTGGAGCGTCTTGTCTTTAGTTTTTAGTTTTGTTTTATTTTGTTTGCTGCAATAAATGGTTGGACCCCAACAAATTTCTTTTGGAGAAGTTGAACGGATCGTATGGGCACCTAGAGGGGGGTGAATAGGTGCTACTCAAATTTTAATTCTTTTTCAAATTAGGCTTGACACAAAAGGTAAATTCTCTAGATATGCAAATAAGATGAATTTACCTATATGTCAACAAGCAAGCTAAGCAAGATACAAGTAGTAAAGGCAATAAAGGATAGAGGTAACCGAGAGTGAAGCACACGGAGACACGGATGTAATTCCCGTAGTTCCTTCCTTTTTAGGGGAAGTACGTCTACGTTGGAGGGGTGTGGTTGCCACAAAGGCCTAACCAATGCCACAAAGGCTCACCCTATTCTCCGGTGCAAGCTTCCGCCACAAAGGCCTAGCTCACTTTCCACTAAGGGATTCCTCAAGGCGGAACCGGCCTTTACAAAACTTGGGGCACAACTCCACAACTGAATTGGAGGCTCCCAAGCACCACAAAGATCTCAATCAACAAGTATCAAGATTTCAATCACACAAACAAGGTCAAGGGACACAAGGGAACCCAAGACCAAAGGGCCCTCTAGCAAATGAGAGGGGAAATCAAATCGCTTCGGTGAGGATGTAGATCAAGGCCTTCTCCTTCGATTCTCCAAAGATCAAGAGCTTTGGTGGGTTGAGGGAGGAGATCTTGCGAATTTGGTGGCTCCAAAATGGTGTTCTTTCTATCCAGCTCGAGCAGCTTGAGGTGGAAGAAGGGGAGGGGTATTTATACCCCCTCCCAAAATGTAGCCGTTGCTGTCTTGGAGGGGCGGATAATCCGGCCAAAGTTGGGCCGGATTATCCGGCTGGCCGGAATATCCGGCCCCTGGCCGGATTATCCGCCCCCCTATACTGGGTGACGCCGCGTCTGTCTTGGAGGGGCGGATAATCCGGGGCTTGGAGGGGCGGATAATCCGGCCAAAGTTGGGCCGGATTATCCGGCTGGCCGGAATATCCGGCCCCTGGCCGGATTATCCGCCCCCCTATACTGGGTGACGCCGCGTCTGGTCCTTAGCCGAATTTGGGGTCGTCTCCGGGGGGGCGGATTATCCGGCCCCTGGCCGGAATATCCGGCCCCCTATACTGGGTGACGCCGCGCCAGGTCCTTAGCCGTTTTTCGGCCACTCCCCGAGGGGGCGGATTATCCGGCCACCCCTGGCCGGAATATCCGGCCTGGCAATTCTTCATTTGATGATCTGCACAATCTTAGCACACACTTAATCTCCCTAATGTTGTTATCTAACACACAAAATCTGAGGGAAACAAAGTTTGCACTTTCAATCTCCCCCTTTTTGGTGTTAGATGACAACAATAGGATTTGCAAGAAAGATTGAATATTTCAATCAACAAATATTTGAGCACGATAAAAGGCTCCCCCTAGATGTGTGCATCTTCACCAATAAGTTTAGAGGAGACATACCTTTGCATAGATAACATAAATATTACGGAATTCCGAATATGATAATACGATATACCGGACAATAATTCCATAGCCATTTCACCAATAATCATGAGCTCATAAACAATAAGTGAACAACGCATAAAGATCCACATGGCACATTAAGAACATATAACATAGTCTCATACACCACACGGTAGCACATAAACGACACGAAGTTCAACCACACACAAAGTTCAACTTAAGACGAACGAAATAAGAAGAAACACAAGCGCCAAAGAATGATAAGCGCGCAAGCTTGTGTTTCCACCCATGCAAATCCCGAAACACTCCTAATAGAACTACTTCTCCCCCTTTGGCATCAAGACACCAAAAAGGGAGAAGAGCGATGCTACTCGTCCCGAGGAATCAATCCTCCCCACCATCGAAGTCGCCGGAGTCCACATCATCATAATATCCGCCATCACCCTCGTCATCTCCAGCATCTTCATCCTCATCATCAAAGTCCTCCTCAGCCTCAAAGTCCTCCTCAGCCTCTGCATGAGCACCTCCTGCGGGAGCATCTGGAGCATCAAAGAGATGCTTCTGCATATCCACCCAGTTGTAGCGATCGGTGTTCCAAGCATTATAGGCCACAGGAGCAGTAGGAGTGGGATCTGCGGTCTGAGCACCACTGAGACGGTGAAGGATAAGCTGCTGAGTGTCCTGGATACTCTTCCTCTCGACATAGGCCTGGTAGTTCTCATGGTGGATCTCTACCTTCATGCACAGAACATTCCGCTCAAACCAACTGAGCTTCCTCACCTCCCGAGACACAACAGAAGCAGCAGCCCTCTGATCACGAGCAGTAGCACTAGTCCTCGCATCAGCCATGAAAGTGTCAGGATATGCAGCAGAAGGAGCAGATTTCGCCTTTCTCTTGATATACATCTTCTTGACCTTGTGCTCCACACAGTCATCATGAATATCATAGTCTCCAAGGACATGCTTAATGAGAAGCATGATGAAAGGAGCATATGGCACAGTGTTCCTCTGAATAATAGCATCCTTGATCTCATAGAAGATGAAGTCCATCACATCAAGGGTAAAGTCCTCAGCAAGGTCAGTCGACGTGGCACACTCATGAGCAAAAGCAAGCAGATCAACCAGAGAGGTGCGAATGGCATCATTGTTACCACCACTAGGAGCAATGTTCTCCCTGAAAATGCGGACCAGCTGATCATAAAGCGGATGTAGGCCATTGATGAAGCCCACAACACCTGTGGAGTCATAGAGGTCATAGAGCTTGTCCTTGTCAGGCTTGTTCCCTGGGTTGTGAATACGGCGACCCACTGGAGTGTCTCCATCATATGCATACCCCAAGAGAGAGGCAAACGTAGTGAAGTTCGATGTACACTCATGTTCGCCGGTCATCCACTTCATAGATTTCTGAGCATTGGGCAAAATCACCAGAGTAGCATAGAACTGCTTGATAAGACCGGGATTGTAGTCGCACTGAATGTTGGCCAGCCCCATCAAACCCATCTTCTCAACCACAGAGAGTGCTTCATCAAAATAAGACTTGCTGCGAAGGTGATCAAAATCAATAGGATGCATCGGACGACAAGGGTTCTTGAATGGCTCATAAACATCACGAAAAATCCCCCACTGCTCCTCATTCCAGAAACCCCGGTCCTCAATCTCTTCATCTCTTGCTGTGGCATACCAATTGTTGCGCCTAACAAGAATGTACTCGGCCTCGGGCATGCTCTTGTAGTTAGGACGTGGCTCTTTGCCTTTGCGACGACGGGCTTGAGCTTTGGCAACCTTGGTAGCTTTCTCCTTCTCAGCCTTTCTAGCAGCTGCCCTCTGACGCTGGCGAATAACGACCTCATCAACTAGGAGACCATCCTCATTCGGAATCAAACGCCGCTTGCGCTTCGGCATACTCGGACCACCTGTGAAAGAGGGATGCACGGAGAGCATGGGGATAAGCGTATGCACACGAGTTACGGAAAAGATCAATGAATTATGTAGTATGAACGACAGACTTCACCAAAGTATCAAAGTGAAAGCAGCAAAATATAAAAAAAATGCACTCCCAGGCCGGATTATCCGGCCAGGGGGCGGATAATCCGGTCACCCGGATATTCCGCCCAGGGGGCGGATAATCCGGCCCCCCGAGAAATTTTCTAACAGTTGCTGCAACTTTCAATTCGATAGATCGGGGAAGACAATCATACAACATAGTTCATAGGAGAGGAAAACAACACCTAGAAGACTAAATCACCAAGAACATGCTAGGGTAAACAAAACACATCCAAGAGATAGAACTTTACCCGCATCCATTGCGAAAGTGGCTTGGTGAAAGCCTTCTAGAGGGGGAGGAGAGCAACCTCCGAAGAAATCCGGCCAAGGGGGTGGCCGGAGCTCCGGCGGCGGCGGCTGGAAAGGGGCGGCGGCGGCAGGGAACACCTGGAAGGGGTGGGGGAGGAACTGCCCTAGGGCAGCCCGACCCGCCCCTTATATACCCAGGTGCCACTATGGCCGGATTATCCGGCCAGGAGGGGGCGGATAATCCGGCCCCCCCCCCCCGGATATTCCGCCCAGGGGGGCGGATATTCCGGCCTGGAACCAGAAAACTGGCCAGCTCGAAATTTTCAAAAACAGATGTTGTTTTGATCAAAAATTTGAACTCGTGTGCAAAGAGAGATGTCTTGAGAGAGGATGGCTTAGGTGAGAGAACAAACACGGGGTGGTCCTCGGCACTTAACATTGCAAGAGCAAATCGACTAAAAACCAATGCAAGTGCCTTCCCATATAAGATAACAATAATATCGAGAGAGAACATCAAAACCTCAAATAAGATATGCAATGAATCAACTCTTCGAAAAGAAGAGGTCGGTGGCCGAAGCCACCATGTTTGAGTGTTATGGCATTGGACCGCGAAGATGTATCTTGAGTCCATAACCACTACTCGTCATTGAAGCTCAAAAAATCATAAAATGATATTAAGAGAATGATATGATTACTATCGGCATTATGGGGGGAGGGATAGCCCAATTAATTAGGACCGCACTCCCCCTATATCCATGCCCACACCTAAACCAAACACGCATTGAAATATAGGTGTATTAGCAAGATGTTCAAGCCACACTCCTTGAATCGATGATATTTAGCTCATTCCTCAAATATCCAAATCTTGCTTCATCAAGAGGCTTCGTGAATATATCGGCAAGTTGATCCTTGGTGCCAACATAAGCAAGCTCAATATCACCACGGGCAACATGATCTCTAATAAAATGATTCCGGATCTCAATATGCTTGGTTCTTGAATGTTGCACCGGATTATAGACGATCTTGATAGCACTTTCATTGTCACATAAAAGAGGCACTTTGTCACAATTGACACCGTATTCCTTCAAAGTTTGCCTCATCCATAACAATTGAGTGCATCCACTTGCGGCGGCAATGTATTCGGCTTCGGCGGTGGAGAGAGATATACAATTTTGCTTCTTAGAAGACCAACACACCAAAGACCTACCAAGAAATTGGCAAGCTCCGGAGGTTGATTTCCTATCATCCTTGTCACCGGCCCAATCCGAATCCGTGAAGCCACAAAGAGAGAAATCCGAGCCTTTGGGATACCAAAGACCATAAGTTGGGGTATGAACCAAATATCGAAAGATTCTCTTAACCGCCATAAGGTGGCTTTCTTTAGGAGCGGCTTGATACCTTGCACACACACCTACACTCAACACAATATCGGGTCTAGATGCACAAAGGTAAAGCAACGAACCGATCATAGAACGGTATACCTTTTGATCCACATCTTTACCATTGGGATCAAGCTCAAGATGGCATTTTGTGGCCATTGGTGTGGCGGCCCCATTTAGTTCCTTCATCTTGAACCTTTTGAGCATGTCTTGGACATATTTTGCTTGATAAATAAAAGTCCCTTCTTTCAATTGCTTGATTTCAAAACCAAGAAAGAACTTCATTTCGCCCATCATAGACATCTCGAACCTATCGGTCATAAGCTTTGAAAATTCATCATTAAAAGCTTTGTTAGTAGAGCCAAAGATAATATCATCAACATATAGTTGGCATACGAAAAGCTCCCCATTGACCCTCTTAGTAAAAAGAGTGGGATCGATTTGCCCAACTTCAAACCCACGGTCTAACAACAACTCCCTAAGGTGCTCGTACCACGCACGTGGGGCTTGTTTAAGGCCATAGAGTGCCTTATGGAGTTTGTAGACATGGTTCGGGAAGTTGAGATCCTCAAACCCCGGGGGTTGCTTAACATACACTTCCTCTTTCAATGGACCATTAAGAAATGCACTCTTAACATCCATTTGTTGCAACTTAAAATTATGATGAGTGGCATATGCAAGAAGGATACGGATGGACTCAAGACGAGCCACGGGAGCATAAGTTTCTCCAAAGTCAATGCCTTCAACTTGAGAGAAACCTTGAGCAACCAATCTTGCCTTGTTCCTCACAACAATTCCATGCTCATCTTGCTTGTTCTTGAATATCCACTTTGTGCCAATCACATTGCGGCACTCCTTTGGCTTCTCTACTAACACCCAAACATTATTGCACTTGAAGTTGTTGAGTTCTTCATGCATAGCATCCAACCAATCCGGATCTTCAAGTGCTTCAAATACTTTCTTGGGTTCAACCATGGAAATATAAGCATGATGAGAGCTAAATTGTGCCAATTGACGCCGGGTTGACACTTTGCTTCTTAAATCTCCAATAACCCTCTCAAGGGTATGACCTTTAAGTTCCAAATCCCTTTCAACTCTTCTCTTGCGACAGGCTTCGATCTCCTCATTTGAGCTTGGAGGAATCACTTGATCATCTTGATCATTTTGGTCCCCGTCTTGACCATCAAATTGACCTTGATCATCATTATCTTCATGAGTAGGTTGATCTTGGTCTTGTGAAGAATTGGGGGCGGTTGAAATAACCGGAGAGGATGGTGGTGCCCCTTCTTCTTCATGAAGGTCCTTGTCTTGTTCTTCGGTTGGTGCATTAGTTGCTTCCTTGGGAGAGGCTTGTTGAGCTTGTGAAGATGAAGGCTCCACTTGAGTAGAGCATAGTCCTTCCCGGTCGGCCACAAGGTGTCCCTCAATGGGGTGGAAAAATCCCACGCCCATTCTTCCTATGGCTTCTCGAGGTATTTCGTCATCTACATCACAAGAAACAACATCTCGCCCCCCTTGGGAGCCGTCATTTTCTTCGAATACCACACTACAAGATTCTTCAACACGTCTGGTGGACTTGTTGAAGACTCTATAAGTGTGGGATTCGGCACCGTAACCAACAAAAATACCTTCTATTGCTTTCGGATCAAATTTACCTAAACGAACTCCTTTCCTTTGAAAGAAACACTTACACCCGAAAACCCGGTAGTAGGAGATGTTGGGCTTGCTTCCGGTGAGTATTTCATATGGAGTCTTGTTTAGGCCTTTGCGGAGGAAGAGCCGGTTTGAAGAGTGACAAGCCGTAGAGATGGCTTCGGCCCAAAAGTTGTATGGAGACTTAAACTCCGCCAACATGGACCTAGCCATATCCATAAGAGTCCGGTTCTTCCTTTCGGCTACACCATTTTGTTGAGGGGTATATGCAGCGGAATATTGATGACGAATCCCCTCATCACTAAGAAATCCATTTAAGGTGTAGTTCTTGAACTCCGAGCCATTGTCACTTCTAATTGCCAAAATAGTTTGCCCATGTTGACGTTCAACTTCCTTGGCAAAGTCGATGACGGTTTGTTCAGTCTCACTCTTATGCTTGAAGAAGTAAACCCAAGTATATCTTGAATAGTCATCAACAATCACCAAACAATATTTCTTCCCACCAAGACTTGCATGAGAGGGAGGACCAAAAAGATCCACATGAAGGAGCTCCAAGATCCTCTTGGAAGAAATGATAGTCTTGCTTGGGTGGGGAGAATCATGCATTTTTCCTAGAACGCAAGCCCTGCAAACACGATCTTTGGCAAAAGAAACATTCTCTTTTAGTCCGAGTATGTGGCCACCCTTGTGAAGGCTTTGCAAAGTTCTCATATTGACATGGGATAAACGGCGATGCCAAAGCCAACCCACATCGGCCTTTCCAAATAAACACATTGCACTTGTAGTGGTTTTCCCCGAAAAGTCCACCACATACAAGTTATTTTCAATGTGTCCAACGAAAGCGACCTTTAGAGACTTGCTCCACAAGAGTACCACAATGTCATTATCAATGAAGACGGCAAAGCCCATCTTACCAAGTGCACGAACTGAAAGTAAATTGTAACCAAGGGTCTCAACAAGCATGACGTCCACAATGGAAATATCCGGTGCGACCACCACCTTGCCAAGACCCAATACCTCGGATTGTGACATGTCTCCATAAGTGACGGTTATGTGGTTGTCATTTGGTCTCATCTCCGTCATAATCTCCTTGCTTCCGGTCATATGACTTGTGCATCCACTATCAAGCACCCATTTTGATCCACCGGAAGCATAGTCCTACAAGAGATCATTGCTTGGTTTTAGGTCCCCATTTTTCAATGGGTCCTCTTTTGTTAGCAACAAGGGTCTTTGGAACCCAAATAGACCAAGCAATATAACCATCATTTGGACCAACATATTTTGCATAAACATCACCATAATAATCACGAAATAAAACATAGTGAGGGTTAGCAAATCCCGCATGATCATCATGAGTGGCTTTGCCACCCACAATAGGATCCTTCTTTGCTTGAGCGGGCTTGGCCTTCTTTTTCTTGTTGTTCTTCTTATTCTTCTTTGAGACATAGCCAATCCCCGTTTTATCACCAAATGCCTTTTGCTTACTCAAAAGATCATTCAAGTTTTCTCACCTATGGGAATGGAGGACTTGGCAAGCTCATCTTTCAACCTAGCATTTTCTTCAATAACATTTGCATGATCACAAGTAGAAGTAGAAGAACTAGGCACATTATTCTTAGTCAATTGAATTTGAAGTTGTTCATGTGACTTGGTAAGGATAGAGTGTTCACTTTTCAAGGCCTTGTGAGCCTTGTCAAGATCTTCTAAATCCTTAACAAGTATATCATGACCAACACCAAATTCAACCTTTTCCTTTTTAAGCATTTTTACTTTAGCACGAGCATGATCTCGCTCTTTAATGAGTTTGGAAACAACTTCATTATTAGATTCCTCAATGGAATCGAGCTTCTCTTCAAGAGTTGCTCGTTCCTCTTGCTCTTCTTCAAGAGACTCGGTTAGTGAGGCAATATCTTGAGCATATTCTTTTTCAAGCCTCATTTGTTCATCTAGTTTTTCAAGAGTTTTACCATATTGGCTCAATAGACGTTCAAAGTGAAGCTTGTGAACACCATCTACACTAGACACATAATCATCAAAAGCAATAATTTCTTCCTTTACTCTAAGACTAGCAAGATCATTCAAGGAAGCATCATTTGTCTTAGAGGAAGAGAAAGATGTGGGTGATACCTCGGAAGATTTGGCCATTAGGCACTTGACGTTCTTGAGAAGAGAGTCCTCATTGGGGGATTCAAAGAGTGATGTGGAAGAAGTGGAGGTGGTTGCCATTGCGGCCATCTCACTAGTTGTGGTTTCTTCTTCATCACTCTCACTTGCGGAGTACTCTTCTTGAGTCAAGAACACAAACTTTGGTTGTTTCTTCTTTGGTCCACCCTTCTTCACAAATGGCTTCTTGGATGGTGACTTGGTCTTGCTTTTGAAGATGAGCTTTCCACCATGGTCTTCTCTCTTCTCATAAGGACACTCGGCAACGAAGTGAAATCTATCATTGCAATTATAGCAAGTCCTCACCCTTTGACCATTGTTGTCATTCCTTTGATAGCCACTTGACTTGCTTCTTCTTTGATTGTCTTCTTTAGCCTTGTGAGGATCAACCCAAAAGGTCTTTCCATAGAAGGCCATGTGCTCATTGTACTCATGTCTTATGTCCTCGGGACACATCTCTAGCCTTGCTTCGATGCTTGCTTGAAGAGGAACCTCTTTCTCAACCACATTAGCCTTCAAAGCAAGATTGGAGCTTCTTTGCATTCCGATGGCACGGGCACGAGCATCTTCCGCATTTTGTGCGGAAACCTTGTAGGCTTGAATCTCTTGCATCACTTGATTGGAGGTCATCTCATTGAAGTTGTGCTTGCCTTGAACACTCTTTATATCCGCGGGCTCATATGGAGTGAGAGCAAGAATGTACTTCATCTTAATCCACTCATCATCAATATGGTGAGCACCGAGGTTCTTGAAGGTGGTAGCAATAGTCTTGAGTCTTCTATACATTTCTTGATGATCCTCACCATCCATCATGAAGAAACCCTCCGCTTGATTTGAGAAGGCAATATATCTTGTATTCTTCATGCTCTCATTGCCAACAAAGACGTCGGAGAGAGCTTGCCAAGCTTCTTTGGCGGTGGAGAAGTGTTGGATGTGAGGCAAGTCCTTGGATCCCACGGCGACTTGAATCATGTGAAGAGCGGTAGCATTGAGTTGGCTATCGACCGTCTCTCTTCTTGTCATGTTGTGGGGATCCACGGCCTTGAATCCTTCCTCAACGATCCTCCAAAGCTCGATGCAAGAACTGCGCATATGAGAGATCATTTGATATTGCCATTGACCAAAGTTTAATGCATCAAGCTTAGGCGGATCACCTCGATGGTTAATATGAGGATGAGGAACCGGCGGGTCGGGTGAATACCAATGCGGGTATTCACCTTTCCCGTCGGCCTTGGTGGAAGACTTAGCATCGCCATTTTTGTCGGCACCCTCCTCATCTATCCCCACATTCTCCACTTGTGGAGTAGCGGGTTTTTCCGGAGGTGGAGGAGCATTAGCATTTTTAGCTTGCAAGAGTTGCGCTATCATTTCACGCAACTCATTTACTTGAGATGTCATGGAAGCCATGGATGATTCCAAAGATTTGAACTCACCCATGGAAACTTGACCCGAGCCCTCACTAGGTGAAGTTTCCATACTCTTAGGCGGTTAAGCCCGAAATAAGAACCTGGCTCTGATACCAATTGAACGGATCGTATGGGCACCTAGAGGGGGGGGTGAATAGGTGCTACTCAAATTTTAATTCTTTTTCAAATTAGGCTTGACACAAAAGGTAAATTCTCTAGATATGCAACTAAGATGAATTTACCTATATGTCAACAAGCAAGCTAAGCAAGATACAAGTAGTAAAGGCAATAAAGGATAGAGGTAACCGAGAGTGAAGCACACGGAGACACGGATGTAATTCCCGTAGTTCCTTCCTTTTTAGGGGAAGTACGTCTACGTTGGAGGGGTGTGGTTGCCACAAAGGCCTAACCAACGCCACAAAGGCTCACCCTATTCTCCGGTGCAAGCTTCCGCCACAAAGGCCTAGCTCACTTTCCACTAAGGGATTCCTCAAGGCGGAACCGGCCTTTACAAAACTTGGGGCACAACTCCACAACTGAATTGGAGGCTCCCAAGCACCACAAAGATCTCAATCAACAAGTATCAAGATTTCAATCACACAAACAAGGTCAAGGGACACAAGGGAACCCAAGACCAAAGGGCCCTCTAGCAAATGAGAGGGGAAATCAAATCGCTTCGGTGAGGATGTAGATCAAGGCCTTCTCCTTCGATTCTCCAAAGATCAAGAGCTTTGGTGGGTTGAGGGAGGAGATCTTGCGAATTTGGTGGCTCCAAAATGGTGTTCTTTCTATCCAGCTCGAGCAGCTTGAGGTGGAAGAAGGGGAGGGGTATTTATACCCCCTCCCAAAATGTAGCCGTTGCTGTCTTGGAGGGGCGGATAATCCGGCCAAAGTTGGGCCGGATTATCCGGCTGGCCGGAATATCCGGCCCCTGGCCGGATTATCCGCCCCCCTATATTGGGTGACGCCGCGTCTGGTCCTTAGCCGAATTTGGGGTCGTCTCCGGGGGGGGCGGATTATCCGGCCCCTGGCCGGAATATCCGCCCCCCTATACTGGGTGACGCCGCGCCAGGTCCTTAGCCGTTTTTCGGCCACTCCCCGAGGGGGCGGATTATCCGGCCACCCCTGGCCGGAATATCCGGCCTGGCAATTCTTCATTTGATGATCTGCACAATCTTAGCACACACTTAATCTCCCTAATGTTGTTATCTAACACACAAAATCTGAGGGAAACAAAGTTTGCACTTTCAGAAGTTGCCTTGCTTTTCATTTGCCAAGAACACTCTATTTTTCACTCTTATCGTTCAACGAGTGTTCTCTTTTTCTAGAACTGCATTTAGCTTTTGTTTTTCGCCTTGATTTTTGTTCAGATATTCTTATATCTTTATATCAAGGTGTATTTTGACCTCTGGTCCATGTTGGTTTTCATCAGGAGAGTTGTTTCAAAAAGGTTCGAATGGTGTTGGAAAAGAAAAAAAAATTCATGCAAAAAAGTGGTACAAAAAGGAGCTTGTTTAGACTGCGGCTTAGGCTTTTGCATGTCGTGCCTGATGTCGTTTTAATAGTATGCTTAGTGATTTTTGCTATAGCATGACTTGTCTCAAATGACTGAGATTGCTTAATGAGCCTTTGAAAAATTCATGCGTTGTTTTTTATTATTTGGAAGCATTTATTTGGTTTTCTCCTTGATGCTTTATTTGGGTTGACTTGGCGCATGCTTACACATGTTTGACTCATACAAAGTTGCCATAAGCCTCTATGATCATTTAGTTTTTGACTTTTGATGCCATCTTATGCTTCTCTTAATGATGCTTTGTCGCTTTGCATGATTATGGCCGTTATTGCTCTCTTAGTTGGTCGCTCCCAGTCTTTTGCTAGCCCTCATTTTGTACTGAGTATGAGCTCTACTCGTGCATCCAACTCCCAAAAACCATGTTTTCCAATGTGTCCACTATAAATTCCCATGCATGGTATTTGTAAGCCATTCCAAGTAAATTTTCATGTGCTATCTTTGAAAAAACCTTCAAAATATTGTTTATTCCAAAAAAGAAAAAAAAAGGCACTCCTCCATGGTATGTGAATTTTGGTGGGCACCCGATGGAATCGGTTAGCCATAGTTTGAGAAAGGAAAAAGGGTGGGGAGGAGTGCCAAGCTTTATAAAAGAACACAAAAGTACCAATCTCTCTCAAAAACTTGCTTCATTTTTGTATGGAAGATAGTAAGAACCCCATTGCCAGTCGTTGACAAAGACAACCACCCCTCAAAACCCAATTTTTTATCTCTCTGTTTTACAAATGAAAAGCTCTAGCACATGTTTAATCACTGCTTCCCTCTGTGAAGGGTCTTTCTTTTACTTTTATATTGAGTCACTACCTTCTATCTTTATGCACCGTCTAAGAGAGCATAGTTGTCATTCTGAGTTTAATGTGCATAGTCCCAAAGTTTATCATTGATTGACTCATGATTTTGGTTTCACTTGTTCTTAAATTACTTGTATCTAGTCGCCCTCTTAAACTTGAATGTGTCCTATGCATTTATGTTTTGCTCTCCATGAAGGACAAGCTGAAAACCATTTGCTATGTTTTTCCATATGATTTGAACACACGTTTGACTTTCATTGTTTCATTTTTATGATCTTTCATTTGTGTTCTTTTTCATGTTATAACATGGTTGCTAAGTTTCATCTATCAAGATTATATCTTTCATGCCCATGTTTTAAGTTCTTTTGATCCCAGCACTCAATGCTTTACATAGATGATCAAGATTGTGTAGGTGCATGTCACCTCAAAAATTATTTCTTTTGTTATCACTTACCTACTCGAGGACGAGTAGGAGTTAAGCTTGGGGATGCTGATACGTCTCAAACGTATCTATAATTATTGATGCTCCATGCTTGTTTTTACACCATTTGCTTAGTGTTTCGTTACAATTCGTGGCATTTTTATGCATTTTCCAGAACTAACCTATTAACAAGATGCCACAGTGCCAGTTCCCTATTTTCTGCTATTTTTTGTGTTTCAGAAAAGTTACACAGGGAATATTCTCAGAATTGGACGAAACAAAAGCCGAACATCCAGAAATTTACCGAAGCTTCCAGAAGTCCGAAGAGGACACGGAGAGGGGCCACGGGCTGGCCACATAGTAGGGCGGCGCGGCCCAGCCCCTGGCCGCGCCCCTTATGTGTGTGACCACCCTGGTCCACTTCTGACGCTGCCCCTTCGCCTATAAAGACCCCCCCCCCCGACGGGAATCGGGAGGGTCTAGAAGCTCTTATCGGCACCCTGCCAAAGAGGGGAATCACCACCGAAGGTCTCGTTCATCGCCATGCTTGCCTCCGGCGCGATGAGTGAGTAGTCTACCTTGGGCTATGGGTCTATAGCAGTAGCTAGATGGCTATCTTCTCCACCATGTGCTTCATGTTTAGATCTCGTGAGCTGCCTTACATGATCGAGATCATCTTTGTGTAATTCTACATGTTGTGTTTGTTGGGATCCGATGAATATTGGTGTTATGTTGAGTTGATGTGCTGAATCATATATCTTATGTTATCTCTATGTTATTTATGATCTTGCATGCTCTCCGTTGTTAGTAGCTATCTTGGCCAAGTAGATACTAGTGACTCCAAGAGGGGGTATTTATGATCGATAGTTGGGTTCATGCCTCTATTTAATATGGGGGAGTGACAGAAACCTCTAAGGTTGTAGATGTGCTGTTGCCACTAGGGAGAAAACAACATTCTTGTGTCCAAGGACATTCGTTTTGTTTACATTACACACTTTGCTTAATGCAGTTATCTGTTGTTCGCAACTTAATACTCAAGGGGTCCTCGGATGATTCCCCGCAAGTGGATTGTTAGTCATAGATGCAGTTGGATGGCGGTCTATGTATTTTGTTGTAATGCCCAGAGTAAATCTCATAGTGATCCTCGCGACATATGCACGTTATCTTTATTCTATCAATTGCCCAACTGTAATTTGTTTACCCAGCATGTTATTATTTATTTTATGGAGAGACACCACTAGTGAACTATGGACCCCGGTCCAATTTCCTTTACATTGTTACACCATTTTACTATTACTCGCACTATTTACTTTCTCACATACTACTATTGTTTTCCACTCAATACGCTCATATCTTTGTTTACAGCAAACCGGAGAGATTGACAACCTCATCGTAAGTTGGGAGCAAAGTACTTGGTTGTGTTGTGTGCAGGTTCTGCGTTGCTACTAGTTGAAGACGCGCTAACAAGTACCATTAACGGCACCCTTGTTAGAGTGTCACTAAGCTAGGAAGCATCACCTTCTAGAGTTTGGCTTTTTTCCTACTGGACTGACAAACCTTGGTTTCTTACTGAGGGAAAAATTGCTACTCTACTCATCATACCTTCCTCTTGGGGTTCCCAACTGGGTGGTCATCCTGCCCACATCAGTGCTCTAGCTGTTACAGTTGCTCAGACCAGGCAACTTGAGGATCTTTGCTGCATAACTCTTCTAGCACAAGGTGATCTCTCGGTCACCTTGGGTCACCTCGATCCCAAGATAGTAGCTTACGAGGCCGAGGTCGCTCATTTTGAACAGCGTCTGCATCTAGCCTTTGAACTCAATGATGGCCGCTGCGTCCATGCCCGTGATGATAAGATCATCGACGTACACACCCACCAACATAAAGGACGTGGCGTCGCGGCGTCAGTATAGTGCTTGCTCCAACGGGCTGCGAGTGAACCCGAGCGTGCCCAGCGTGTCATCCAACTTGGCATACCAAGCTCGAGGCACTTGTCGCAAGTCGTACAGTGCCTTCTGCAGCTTCAGCACCTGCTGCTCCTTGCCAGTAGTGACGTACCCCAGCGGCTGCACGACGTAAACCTCCTCTGAGAGCTCGCTGTTGAGGAAGGCTAACTTGACGTCCATATGATGAACCTCCCATCTGGAGTGAGCGGCGAGAGCGAGGAGCACACACACAGCCTCCATGCGCGCCACCGATGTAAAGACCTCCTCGAAATCCACGCCTTCCGATATGCGTAGCCCTTGGCGACGAGACGGGCTTTGTGCTTGACCACATTGCCGCCGGTGTCGCGCTTGACCTTGTACACCCACTTGAGGCCAATAGCCTTGTGTCCTGCAGGGTGAGAACAGTGTACCCAGGTTCTGATGTCGAGGATGGACGCCATCTCATCGTCCATGGCAGCTTTCCACATCGTGTCGTGTATCGCCTCGCCAATGTCATGTGGTTCTTCCACGCTGAGCAAGCAGCGCTCGAACGGCTCGAGCTCTGTGTAACATCCCAGGATGTGAGGCTAGAAATAGAGAGAACACAGAAGTGTGCATTGCATTCATGCATAGAAAATCTGGGAAATTTTCGTGCTTTTAAATAAAACTTGTCAAAGTGATTGAAGCTTCCCTTGAGTTGATGGAATTGAAGTAGCTCATCGACTGAAGTGCGATAAACTTCAACATGACCTTTGTTAACAACCTTGTTTTGGGTAGAGATAATAACAACAATCAAAGGAGATGAATGTGAGGTAGGATTAATATGTTAACACATCATTTTAGGACCTTATAACCAATTCTACCATGATCACCATGGTATTTCTTAAACCTAAATCATTGAAGCCATTCCTAGCTTAAAGGAAGACAACACAAGTTTTACCTTGACTCTGAATCTACTTTGTTTTCATATCTTGATTAACATAATCTTTCCCATCTAAGTCTATTTAGCTCCAGCACAAGGAGAGAGTCTATATCAAATCCAATATCATTCCTATCTCTTGAGATAGAACTATAGTGTATAATTCAGAAGCTTCAGAAGAGGGAAAGACTAACCCAGTACCAAGATGATTAGAGGAGTTTACAATAGAGTTTAACTACTTAACTAATTATCCAGTACTTCTGGGTATTATATAATTCACTCTTAAACTTGTTACCAAAATTGGTAAACCACAAGGTCTAGAGTGCATAAAACCCACCCATTCTTATTTAAATCATAACTTATTAACTATAAGAGATATAACAAAACTAAGCTCATTTACATTACATTAAATAGTTCAAACGATCTGAATAAAAATAACTATGACCATTTTGAAACTCTTATGATCATGCCCTGGTGAGATCAAATCAAATCACTTAAAATTTGAACATGACCTTGCTAACTTTAGATATTTTGAGCACAACTGATAATAGGAACAAATAAGATATGACAATATGCATGATTCACAATAACAGGATCATTTCAAATATGAACCTTGGAAGTTAAACTTCTAAACAATTAATACAACATTAATTGATAACAATTCAATTATGAATTACAAATATGTATAAGAATATGAATTGATTCAGCCACAAGTCCATTTAGTGCCAAATGCCACTTGGCTGTCCAAAATGATGATTATTAGAGGATAATCATCATGCCACCTAGGATAGTTATCCACTTCAAAATATCTTCCTATACTTGAACCCCAAGTAATGCACTTGAAAATATCTTCCTTTACTTGAACCCCAAGTAATGTTCATAGTTATCCACTTGAAAATATCTTCCTTTACTTGAACCCCAAGTAATGTTCATAGTTATCCACTTGAAAATATCTTCCTTTACTTGAACCCCAAGTAATGTTCATAGTTATCCACTTGAAAATATCTTCCTTTACTTGAACCCCAAGTAATGCTCATGCATGAGAGCTTGACAACAAGTAGCTTACTCACCAAATTAAAACAAGAGTCACCACTTGAGGTGTCAACTTGTGGTGGGCATCAAAATGCTATAAAAGGAACCCCTTGGCATCTATTTTGACACCATGAAATCATGGTATGAGGGCACCAACGAATTTGGGCCATATCATACATTAGAGGGGGCCAAGAAACACCACCAGCACACCAAGCAACACCACCATCACACCAGCAACACCACCACACAATCCACCCTGCTCATGAGTTGAGCAACAGGGCAGGATTCACCACCACCAGCACAACCACAAGAATCAAACTAGCAAGACCAAGACCAAATGGTTACTTAGTTCAATTAGGAACTAGGTCAAGCAGCTAGGAGGTGCAGGCATGCCACAAGATGTAGGTTTATCAGATTTCCCGAAAAACAAGCTTCACAAGACCACCAGGTTGGTCTAGTATGAGAGGAGAGGAGTGTACTTAGAGGAAAAAGGGAAGAACTCACCATAAGCAAGAGAAATATATGCCTCTGATTTGAAATCATCTACTAAAAACATATACATGATCCAGGGGCATATCACATACATCTAAATGATCATATGAGCACCAAGAACAAACAAGTAAATCTACTTGGAAGTAAATCAAACCCAGAAAAGGTAGAGTAGCTATTCATATCATGCATATGTCTGTACCAAGAAATTACTATCAACATACACATAATATTCATACACCTACACTTGCATAACAAAGGTTAGAACATTATCTTTAGCTGCCATTAGTTAGTGAACACACCAATAGTTAAATTGTGTGAATGCTTATATAGCCTAGCATGCTAAGATAAATTAGTAAACACTCTAATGCCTCCCATACATATTATTGAGATGCATCTTTGCATATAGCCAAATCAACTAGATACCATATCCTTTACAAGAGCATGTGTGGAATTAGTTGCCAGAACACTACATTAAGAAAAGCACCCCTTTTATGAGGCACTTCTATGATATTTCATAATATTTCCACCAATCCATTTGAAGCCCTATGGTACCAATCTAAGATTCAACTTATGCATCACTTTGTGATCATGAGTAAAACCCTAGAACCCATCCTATATTTTAACCCATGGATTATGTCCACACCATAAACATTCTTAATATCAACCATATTGTTTATCAAGTGATTAACTTGAACATATTAATATGGGCATGAATCTTGATATCAAATTAAGAGCATCATGTTCACAGATACATATACCTAACTAGGAGATCCAATGCTAGCACTTATTATAAATAATAGTTCTCCATTCATTCAGATACAAATATAGTGTCTATACACTCTTGAGAAGAAACACAAAAATAGAATCTTTAAAAATCATTTCTATTAAGACCCCTAACAAAAACCATAACAATATCTAAAAAGCTATTATGTGCAGTTGCATATATAGAGATCCCAAATACAGTATATTGAACCAGTAGGAACATAGTTATGTTGTAAAAGGAATCATAAACTTAAAATTCCTGCAAAACAAATTAGCAAAATCTAATTAAAATCAAAGTCAGAAATCAGAAGTAATAGAAAAGAAATCAAGATAGAAAAAAAAGAGGAAGCTTACCAGGCCGCAGCCCAGCAGCCCTTTCCACCACATCAGCCCACTGGAGCCCAGCCCAGGATACCGGTTCGGTATCTGGCCACCAGGCGGGACCCACCGAGGAGAAGAACATCTTCTTCTTCCTCTCTTTCGCGGGGTCGACACGCCGACGACGAGGCCACATCCCGGTCGCCTCTCCTGACCACCGTCGGAGGCCTTTGACCGTCAGCTCATCGTCCTGATCCTGTCCGTGCCCACTGGCAACCCTAGCGTCAAGATCCGCGCCCAGGACAAGGCTCCTGGCGCCAATGCATCTTGGCCACTGCCGCCGTCTCGATGATGATGTCGGCGACGCCGTGACCTATATAGTCTCCTGGAGCTCCGCAAAGAAACCCTAGATCACATCGTCCCTATCCCAATCTCTCTAATCCTCTCTGCCCTCTGAATCCACTTCGAGACCTCGCCGGAGTTCCTCAAGACCGCCGACGATGGTGACCACCCTGAGCTCCACAAAGGTGTCGAGGAGGAGCGCCTCATCTTCTAGATCCTCCTGGTGAAGTGGCACATCGGGGGAGGGTCGAAGCTAGTTGAATTTCACCGATTTCTTCTGCAGCAGTTCGCCGGAATTCATGTCGGCATACTCAACTCTGGCCACAATCAATCTTCCCGGTCATCTCTTCAGCCTTCTGGTGAGCTTATGCATCCCTAGAGCTTGGTATGACATCCTAGGGTGATCTGTAGCTTGTTTTCGAAGCTCGCCGGAGTGGGCCGCCGTAGTAGGTCGTCACCGGCAAGTCTCCGACGACCTTTTAGTATCAGTGCTGGTACCAATGAGTCCATCTTAGTGCCCTCTTTCGAATGAGACTAGTAGCGCATCTCGGGGAGGTTGGAATCACCGTCTCCGGTGATCGCCGGTGTTCCGCCGTACCCAGTCAACGTGTTTGACCTGGTCATGCCTGCGTGGCCTCTGACCTGGACTTTGGCCCCACTTGTCAGCCCGTGTGGCTAGGATCGTTTAGGTACAAAAAGTTTAACCAGTCAAGCTTTGACTTGTCTCTGCCAACGTGGCAGCTGACTAGGTCTGGACCCACTCTTCAGTAGCACGGGCTAGGTACAGCTTCGGTAGAAAAAGTTCTTCATGTTAATTAGAAATTCCAGAAAACATTCAAACCTTATAAAAATCATAACTATTTCATTTTAAATCAGAAAAATACAAATGATGTACCAAAATGATCACAATAACATAATCTATCTATTTATATTATAATCTTGCATGCTTGTGTGAAACAATTTTGAATTGAATTATAAAACATGTCTAAGTACTATTTCTCAATCTGAATTTAAATCAAATTTAGGAATCAAATCATTTCTCTAATTATGTAGTAAATATTGTTACACTTAAACAACCCTATTGTAATTATTACTTCGGTGTTTTAGGATCTTAAATTCAACTTTACCATTAACACCTAAAACACTGGAACTATTTTTCCTAGATACTTTTAAGGGATTTCTATTTTCATGCCCTCGGATCCTTAGTTGTACTCAGTTTTCCCCAGCTCCTTAGTTTTTCCTCAGTTTTGCCCAAGCCCTTGTCTGAAACCCTCACAAGGAGCTCAGACGGGAGGAATCCCATTCAGTTGACCGTTCCGTGCTGACGAGTGGGGCCACGTCACGTGGGGCCGCCTCGTGTGGGGCTGGTAGAAAGGGACCGCGTGGGATAGGACGAGACCGTGTTTGGTCATACGAACGGAGCTGGGGCCGTAGCGTGTGGGGCCATAGCGTGTGGAGCCGTGTCGGTCTGGGACGTGGGCATGATATGTCTCAAACGTATCTATAATTTTTGATGCTTCATGCTTGTTTTTACACCATTTGCCTTGTGTTTCGTTACACTTCGTGGCGTTTTTATGTGATTTCCGGAACTAACCTATTAACCAGTCGCCACAGTGCCAGTTCTCTGTTTTTTGTTGTTTTTGTGTTTCAGAAAAGTTACACAGGAAATATTCTTGGAATTGGACGAAACAAAAGCCGAACGTCCAGAAATTCACCGAAGCTTCCAGAAAACCGAAGAGGAGACGGAGTGGGGCCACGAGGGCCCCACACAATAGGGCGGCGTGGCCTGGCCCCTGGCCGCGCCCCCTACGTGTGAGGGTGCCTTGGCAGCCCCCTGACGACGCCCCTTCGCCTATATAAAGCCTCGGGACGGAAAACCCTAAAGGAGTCGGCAAAATTTCTAGAACAGTTCCGCAGTGCCGCCGCCGTCGAAGACAAATTTCGGGGGATAGAAGTCTCTATTCCGGCACCCTGCCGGGATGGGGAAGTGCCTCCGGAGCCATCTCTATCGATCTCCATCGCCGTCTCCGCCGTCTCCATCTACCTCACTGCCATCTCCATCAACCTTGATGTCTCCTATGATGAGGAGGGAGTAGTTCTCCCCCAGGGCTGAGGGCTCTACCGGTAGCTATGTGGTTCACCTCTCTCTCCCATGATGTGATCTTTATGTGATCGTGAGCTTTGTATCTAGTTGAATTGGTAGATGTTATTATTCAGATATTATGCTACTCCTATGCTTTATTATTGCACTCTCTGGAGATAGCTCGTATCATGGTGTAAAGGTGACTAGTGTGTGCATCATGTGTATCTTTTTGGTTAATGTCTCTATGAAATGTTGGTGTTTGTTGGAACCATCTAGTGCGTTCATGGTGATAGTGTGGAACAATCTAGTTTGGGTACATACAGACTTTGAGGAGTACTTCGTAGCCCTACACATGATTAGTGTTCGTTTTCCATTGGAGAATTGTTTTGAGTTGCATATTGATGATAGTATCTATTGGTTCAATTATGTTATATTTGTTGAGAGTGTGTCCACTAGTGAAAGTATGATCGCTAGGCCTTGTTTCCAAGCTTTGCACACCGTTTACTTCCTGTTTTGTTACATGTTTGCTTGCAGCCATTTTTATTTCAGATCACAGTTACTACTTATAATCATGACTACTACTTGTATTTCACTATCTCTTTGCCGAACTATTGTACCTTTACATCTGACAAGTGTATTAGGTGTGTTGGGGACACAAGAGACTTTCTGTATCGTAATTGCAGGGTTGCTTGAGAGGGATAGCTTTGACCTCTTCCTCCCTGAGTTCGATAAACCTTGGGTGATCGACTTAAGGGAAACTTGCTGCTGTCCTACAAACCTCTGCACTTGGAGGCCCAACACTGTCTACAAGAACAGACGCGTGCGTATACATCAAGCACTTTTCTGGCGCCGTTGCCGGGGAGGTAAGGTAAAAGGTACTCGCATCCTCCTGTGTGAGTGCTCGAAGTTATTTCCTTTAGATTCTGCAATTACATCTTTTTGTTTCTTGTTTTTATTCACTAGTTAGGCTTAATGGAAAACAAAGAGTTCTTTAGTCTTTTTCCTGAGTTTAGATATGAAGTGTTTGAAGAGAAAATTGAAAAACCTTTGGAGCTTAATTTGCATGCTAATAGTGTTGTTAGTATGAATGTTTTGAACACTGTTATTACTAATGCTATAGAAAAGTCTAAGCTTGGGGAGGCTGGTTTTGTTAAGCATGATATTTTTAGTTCCCCAGCTTTAGTGGAGAAAATTTGCTCTGATGATATTTTATCTCCCATATGTGATAATTCTGATCTTGATGATGTTCCTATGCCTGTTACCTATGTTAGTGATCATGATTGGAAAAAGCACTCTACTTTTGATATTGAAAATCTTTTTGGTACAAATTCTAAGGTTAATAATTGTTTTACCATTAGTACTATCCATGTTCCTTCTTATGATGATATGTTTGATGAAGATGCTTTGCGAAATAGCTGTTCTCTAGCTTGTGATGATACTAAACCTCTAGTTTATGATGGTTATGATGATGGGTATAATATTTTTAGTTCACCTACTTTTGAGGAGAAAATTAGTTATGATTACAATATGCCTCCTGTTTTTGATGATTATGGTGATGAGAATAATTATTCTGTTGAATCTGCTCCTACTACTATTGTTCATGTGGGGAGTATTAATTCTTTTATGCATGTGGCTCATGATAGGGATGCTTTATGTGATAGTTATATTGTTAGTTCTATTCATGATGCTACTGAAAGTTATTATGAGAGAGGGAAACATGGTTTTATGGACCTCAACAATATTGAGTTTCCCCTCTTTATGTTGCAATTCTTGAAGTTGTACTTGTTTTGCATTCCTATGCTTTTTGCTTTGCGCTTTTATGACTTGTCTCTTTACAAGACTATTTTTTATAGGAAGTGGTTTAGATTTAAATGTGTTTCATACTTGCTTTTTGATGCTCTCTATTGCTTTAAGTTCCTATATGGCGCCTTTGCCTCAAGCTCTTATATGGCGCCCACATGAGCATCTTTGCAAATTACTGCGCCTAGCTCAAAGGCATTAAAGAAAAAGCACTCTTGGGAGATAACCCATTGTTTTATTTTCAGTACGTTTTCTTTTATTTGAGTCTTGGAAGTTATTACTACTGTAATGACCTCTCCTTATCCTTTTTATTTCATTTTTGTGCCAAGAGAAGCCTCTAATTTGAGTGAGGAAAGATTTGGGGATGTTGCTGTCCTGAAACATTTTTCGGTGCTGCACCGTAAAAATTCGTGAAAATTCTCTGTATATCTTTTGGACCTGAGATTTCTTGTGCATATGCCCCAGGTTATATCCAAACTTTCATTAGTTGAACACTTTTTTATTTGAGCAACAGAAAGCCCTCTAAAAATTCAACCTTTGTCAGCTGTTCTGTTTTGACAGATTTCTGTCAATATTTGTGTTGGCCGCTTTATCGCTTTCTTTTTGAGTTCTTTTGATCACGGAACTTTTGGGGAAGTTGCTACAGTAGTATATACTTTATATTTGGTGGTTTTGAGTTGAAACCTGAAGCAAAAAGGGTTGATTCATTACTATGCTTTCACTAATGTTGCTAATAGAATTGTGTTGAGTTTTGTATGAAGGAAGTTTTCAAGTGTAGAGATTGGAGAATGATGAGATGAGATGAAGAATGGACAAAAGCTCAAGCTTGGGGATGCCCATGTCACCCCAAGAAATATCCAAGAAGTACAAGCGTCAAAGCTTGGGGATGCCCCCGAGGCACCCCCTTCTTCATCGGCAAAAATCAGGCCACCTTTCAAGACACTATATTTTTATTGCTTCATGCACTACGCATTTTTCTTAGAGTGTCAGTTGTTTTTGCTTTCAGTTTTCTTTTTGTTTGCTGCAATAAATAGTTGGATCACATCATGTTCTTTTTGGAGGAGATGAACTCCGTTTTTCATTGCCAAGAACACTCTAGTTTTCACTCTTATCGTTTAACGAGTGTTCTCTTTTTCTGTTATTGCATTTAGCTTTCGTTTTTCGCCTTGATTTTTGTTCAGATCTTGTTTTATCTTTGCATCGAGGTGTATTTGGACCTCTGGTCTATGTTGGTTTTCCTCAAAAGAGTTGTTTATTAAAATTTCGAATGGTGTTGGAAAAGAGAAAAAGCTTTATGCAAAAAAGTGGTACAAAAAGGAGCTTGTTTAGACTGCGGCTTAGGCTTTTGCATGTCGTGCTTGATGTCATTTTGATAGTATGCTTAGTGGTTTTGCTATAGCATGACTTGTCTCAAATGACTGAGATTGCTTAATGAGCCTTTGAAAAAAATCATGCGTTGTTTTTATTATTTGGAAGGATTAATTTGGTTTTCTCCTTTGATGCTTTATTTGGGTTGACTTGGCACATGCTTACACCATGTTGACTACAAAAATAAGTCGCCTATAGCCTCTATGATCATTTAGTTTTTGACTTTTGATGCCATCTTATGCTTTTTTTAATGTTGCTTTGTCGCTTTGCATGATTATGGTCATTATTGCTCTCTTAGTTGGTCGCTCCCAGTCTTTTGCTAGCCCTCATTTTGTACTGAGTATGAGCTCTACTCGTGCATCCAACTCCCAAAAACCAAGTTGTGCCATTGTGTCCACTATAAATTCCTATGCATGGTATTTGTAAGCCATTCCAAGTAAATTTTTATGTGCTACCTTTCAAAAAACTTTCAAAATACTTCTCGTTTTGTGACACTGTTTTCAGCTCATGGGGACGTGTGGTCGGATTTGCTATCTTCCGTATTGTTTATTCCAAAAAGAAAAGAAAAAGAAAAAAAGAAAAAAAAGGCACTCCTCCATGGTATGTGAATGTTGGTGGGCACCCGATGAAATCGGTTAGCCATGGTTGAGAAAGAAAAAAGGTGGGGAGGAGTGCCAAGCTTTATAAAAGAGCACAAAAGTGCCAATCTCTCTCTCAAAAACTTGCTTCATTTTTGTATGGAAGATAGTAAGAACCCTATTGCCAGTCGTTGACAAAGATAACCACCTCTCAAAACCAATTTTTATCTCTCTGTTTTACAAATGAAAAGCTCTAGCACATGTTTAATCACTGCTTCCCTCTGCGAAGGGCCTTTCTTTTACTTTTATGTTGAGTCACCACCTTCTACCTTTATGCACCGTCTAAGAGAGCATAGTTGTCATTCTGAGTATAATGTGCATTGTCCCAAAGTTTATCATTGATTGATTCATGACTATGGTTTCACTTGTTCCTAAATTATTTGTATCTAGTCGCCCTCTTAAACTTGAAGGTGTCCTATGCATTTATGTTTTGCTATTCCATGAGGGACAAGCTGAAAACCATTTACTATGTTTTTCATATGATTTGAACACACGTTTAACTTTCATTGTTTCATTATTCATGATCTTTTGTTTGTGTTCTTTTTCATGTTATAACATGATTGCTAAGTTTCTTCTATCAAGATTATGTCTTTCATGCTCATGTTTTAAGTTCTTTGATCTTAGCACTCAATGCTTACATCGATGATCAAGATTGTGTAGGTGCATGTCACCTCAAAAATTATTTCTTTTGTTATCACTTACCTACTCGAGGACGAGCAGGAGTTAAGCTTGGGGATGCTGATACGTCTCAAACGTATCTATAATTTTTGATGCTCCATGCTTGTTTTTACACCATTTGCCTTGTGTTTTGTTACACTTTGTGTCATTTTTATGCAATTTCCGAAACTAACCTATTAACAAGTCGCCACAGTGCCAGTTCCCTGTTTTCTGCTGTTTTGTGTTTCAGAAAAGTTATACAGGAAATATTCTCGGAATTGGACGAAACAAAAGCCGAGCATCCAGAAATTCACCGAAGCTTCTAGAGAACCGAAGAGGAGACGGAGTGGGGCCACGAGGGCCCCACACAATAGGGCGGCGCAGCCTGGCCCCTGGCCGTGCCCCCTACGTGTGAGGGCGCCCTGGCAGCCCCCTGACGATGCCCCTTCGCCTATATAAAGCCTCGGGACAGAAAACCCTAAAGGAGTCGGTGAAATTTCCAGAACAGTTCCGCAGCGCCGCCGCTGTCGAAGACAAATTTTGGGGGATAGAAGTCTCTGTTCCGGCACCCTGCCAGGACGGGGAAGTGCCCCCAAAGCCATCTCCATCGGTCTCCATCGCCGTCTCCGCCGTCTCCATTGACCTCATCGCCATCTCTATCAACCTTGCTGTCTCCTATGATGAGGAGGGAGTAGTTCTCCCCTGGGGCTGAGGGCTCTACCGGTAGCTATGTGGTTCACCTCTCTCTCCCATGATGTGATCTTTATGTGATCGTGAGCTTTGTATCTAGTTGAATTGGTAGATGTTATTATTCAGATATTATGCTACTCCTATGCTTTATTATTGTACTCTCCGGAGATACCTCGTATCATGGTGTAAAGGTGACTAGTGTGTGCATCATGTGTATCTTTTTGGTTAATGTCTCTATGAAATGTTGGTGTGTGTTGGAACCATCTAGTGCGTTCATGGTGATAGTGTGGGACAATCTAGTTTGGGTACATACGGACTTTGAGGAGTGCTTCGTAGCCCTACGCATGATTAGTGTTCGTTTTCCATTGGAGAATTGTTTTGAGTTGCATATTGATGATAGTATCTATTGGTTCAATTATGTTATATTTGTTGAGAGTGTATCCACTAGTGAAAGTATGATCGCTAGGCCTTGTTTCCAAGCTTTGCACACCGTTTACTTCCTGTTTTGTTACATATTTGCTTACTGCCATTTTTATTTCAGATCATAGTTACTACTTATAATCATCACTACTACTTGTATTTCACTATCTCTTCGCCGAACTAGTGCACCTATACATCTGACAAGTGTATTGGGTGTGTTGGGGACACAAGAGACTTTATGTATCGTAATTGCAGGGTTGCTTGAGAGGGATAGCTTTGACCTCTTCCTCCCTGAGTTCGATAAACCTTGGGTGATCCACTTAAGGGAAACTTACTGTTGTTCTACAAACCTCTGCACTTGGAGGCCCAACACTGTCTATAAGAACAGACGCGTGCATAGACATCAGGGCATGAGTGGTTTCTGTCTCTTTCGCCCAGATTAGCAGTTATCAATGCACCTTTTTCCTCTCTCTCGCTCGATCTCATTCATTCTTAATTGCCCAAATTGGTAGCAAATCTAGAGCAGCTTCTCCTTCTGTTTTTTAATGCATTTATTTCTTTATGCCTTTGTTTTTACTCAATCAGGTACTCCCTTTGATCCATATTACTCTTCACTAATATGGATGTATCTACCACTAAAATGTGTTTAGATACAACCACATTAGCGAAGAGTAATATGGATCGGAGGGAGTAGGAAATCTAGGGCACAAATCCAGAGAAAATATACGATAAGCTGCATACAGCAGCCTACATAGCATAGATATATGGGATCACAACAGATCCAACAGTACTACTGAGATCCAACATAAGCTACATTTTACATGAATTTAAGCTTGGAGGCTGCGCAGGTGAATCCCAAGTTCTTTGTGTTTGGCCATGAACGCATGCACGTTCACGGTCGTTCCAACTCTAGCGCCGCCAATGACTCTGTCAATGGATTCAACATGGTTCACCAGGCAGTTGAAGTCGGTGGCGCGAAGCCTCATGTTGCAGAAGGGGCACCTATAAACGCCTCGAGCAAAGTGGCGATCGTAATGGCCGGACTGCAGCCTCCTGAGGATGTGGCGAGTCTTGGTGTGGAAGGACTCGTTGTCGCTATCGACGTCACTGCTCTACACCTGTCACGTAGCACCAAAGATCGAAAAACACAGAGTCAATTGCAGCGATGATGGAATAGAGAGTGAACAAAAGATCATGTATGATAATATGGGCACGAAAAAAAGAGGTAGCCTCAGTTACAATGGACACACTTATATCTAGGATTTGAGTCAGTGAACCAAAGATCATGCACAACAAATTTGTACACACCAATTGTTCATTGACCAAACCCTGAATCAATTTATCCCAAATATTCATCATCATCGGCACAAATTAATCAGATGGGATTGATTACTCACATAAGTTAACTGAATCTTAAACAAAAGCAAATCACAAACACTAATAACGCAAGATCTAGAACTAGGAACAGACGAACCCTAATAACGCAAGATCTAACACAAAAGGATTGAACTAGGAACATATGAACCCTAATAACACAAGATCTAGCACAAAAGGATAGAACTAGGAACAGACGAACTCTAATAACACAAGATCTAACACAAAAGGATTGAACTAGGAACAGACGAACCCTAATAACGCAAGATCTAACACAAAATGATTGAACTAGGAACAGACGAACCCTAATAACGCAAGATCTAACACAAAAGGATTGAAATGGGATAAGAACAAGGGAACAAAGGGTTACCTCCTCGTCGTCGACGATGCTGGTGTCGTACGGCACTGGTTTGTATGGGTCCCAATCGACGGGGGCCTAGACGGGGGCCTGGATGGGGGTGGCGGCCGATGCGCCGGCGGCTACACCGGAAGCAGCGACGGGGTCCTAGATGGGGGCGGCGGCCGATGCGCCGGCGGCCGATGCGCCGGCGGCCGATGCGCCAGTGGCTGATGCGCCGGCGGCTACATTCGAACCAGCGACTAGGGCCTGGACGGGGGCGGCGGCCAATGCGCCGGCGGCCAATGCGCCGGCGGCCAATGCGCCGGCGGCCAATGCGCCGGCGGCCGATGCACCGGCGGCTGATGCGCCGGCGGCTACTTCGGAAGTGCCGACAATGGGCATCTCATTCTTCTCCATCGCCGGGGTTTTTTCTTTGGGGTTTTTTCTACGCGAAGTGGAGAAGATGATGGGACAGGAGAGGCGCTTGCAGTGAGAATGAGAGAGTGGGCGAGTGTCGAGGGAGAGAAAGAGGGGCTCTATAAAGACGAAGGTGACGTGTACCGCAACACGCGTCCGCTATGTACGGCTACAGCGTGCACCACGACACGAGGCTAACCCTTCAACGTTTGGTGTACTCAGTTCTAACCTCGGGCCTTATAAAGAAATTTTATCTGTACTCAGTTTTCCCCTCGAGTACTTAGACTGGCAAGTGCAATATACTCAGTTCTACCCTCAAGTAGCTGGTCAACAGAGAGTCAATAAATGAGATTAACATAGCTAATTGAGTCATTTCATGCGCAAAAAAATCCAAAAAAAATAAAAACATAGTGGCACCTACTCATGGAGTCTTCCTACGCAACCTGCCACCTAGGAAACCTTAACAAACATAGATAAATCAAGTTTTACCACAAATTACCACTTCTCAGAATCACTAGTAGCTATGAAGATGCATGGTTTTCCACTTAAACCCCTTTGCAAAACATCTTCCCTAAAACATAGTTTGTCTAAATGAGGCCATAATTGTCACACTCATGTATATTTGAATTGCAAATAATTTGATGTAGCCCAATATGAATTATATTATACAAAACACGCATTTTTCATGTTATAATTCTTTTGTTTGAATCCCTTAGTCTATTTACTATTTACGTGCCCTTGGTTTCTTAGTACTACTCAGTTTTGCCCTCAAGTACTATCACAAAAGCTTACAGAAGCCCAAACTTATCCTGATTGTTTGAGCCATTGTCACACGGATCGACTCCACCAACCGTTGATCCACTGATCTAATGGGCAGTATACCCCTCTCCGTCTCTTCGTGGCCACCCCTCTCTCTCTCTCTCTTCATGGCCACCACTCTCTCTCTGTCGGCGAATCAACGGTTGGTGGAGTTGATCCGTGTGACAAGAGACATACATTTATAGATTATTTTACCATGTAACTATATTCCCTCTATTTATGCATTATTTTCCATAATTTAAAAATGTTAAACTAAAAAGTGGTATAATTTTGGTGTAAACAAGAGACATACATATTTGCGGATTTTGGTGAATGGATTATTTATCACCCCTCTAACAATTATTAACTATCTTTAGCATTCCTTTTCTTTTAGGGAATATAGCTTTGGTAATTTGAAACGGCCCAAAAGTAGTATAATTTTGGTAGAAACATGAGACATACATATTTGGCATATTTGGGGGATTTCGGTGAATGGATTATTTATCACCCCTCTAACAATTATCAACTATCTTTAGTATTCCTTTTCTTTTAGGGAATATAGTTTTGGTAATTTGAAACGGCCCAAAAGTGGTATTATTTTGGTAGAAACATGAGACATACATATTTGGCATATTTGGGGGATTTCGGTGAATGCATTATTTATCACCCCTCTAACAATTATCAACTATCTTTAGCATTCCTTTTCTTTTAGGGAATATAGTTTTGGCAATTTGAAACGGCCCAAAAGTGGTATAATTTTGGTAGAAACATGAGACATACATATTTGGCATATTTGGGGGATTTCGGTGAATGGATTATTTATCACCCATCTAACAATTATCAACTATCTTTAGCATTCCTTTTCTTTTAGGGAATATAGTTTTGGCAATTTGAAATGGCCCAAAAGTGGTATAATTTTGGTAGAAACATGAGACATACATATTTGGCATATTTGGGGGATTTCGGTGAATGGATTATTTATCACCCCTCTAACAATTATCAACTTTCTTTAGAATTCCTTTTCTTTTAGGGAATATAGTTTGGGATATAGTTTTGGTTATTTGAAACATCCCAAAAGTGGTATAATTTTGGTATAAACATGAGACATATATATTTGTGGGATTTCAGTGAATGCATTATTTGTCACCCCTCTAACAATTATCAACTATCTTTAGCATTCCTATATTCCCTAATACTTATTTTTTTTGGTTTTCGGTGAATGCACACACTAACTTTGAAAACAACTACAAGTACATGTAACTGAATAATGGATTTGTAACAAGGGATCCCTTGTAACAACTTCTAGCGCTTGATGAGCAATGATAAGAATCCGATCACAATTATACAAAAAAAAAACCAGCCATCAGATTAGCTTGCTTCTTCAACTCGACCAGCTGCTTTAACTGCTTGTTCATTTTCTTCAGTTCTCCCTTCACTTCCACCAGTTCTGCATTGGGAGCATTAGGCATAATCGCAACGGCTCCTCTCTCCGCCGCATTCTCTACAGCAAGTCCCCACCCTCCCAAATTGCGCTCCCCAATAGCGCCAATTGATTCCTGTAATTTAAGCCTCTGAACGTACACATCGATCCACTCGAAATACCTGCATTTCTTTAGGATCTGAAAACAACAACGTGAACCCTAAATCCCAAATTTGAGGGAATAACAAGAAAATCGAGAGAAAACAGAGCAATTGGAGCGAGATCTAACCTTATCCCCCTCTCTATATGGCAAGCTCTCGCATGCAAGGAACTCACGTCCATGGTTGCCGTTGTCGTCCGTCTTACAGATCGACCGCTTCAGAGGCTCCTGGCGTGGGCAGTCAGGGCATCTTGTCAAAGGCACGGGTCCATACTGCGGCCATGAAGAACGAGAGGTCGAAGAGAAACTAGACATCACCCGCCTGCCGGAGAAGGGCTGCCGCTGGCGGAGAAGAAGAACAATGGGGCGCGGGGAAAGAAAGGGGAAGCAATGGCACGGGCACGGGCGCGGGGCTGGCTCGGGCTCCCATTTTGCAACGGTCACCTGGGTAAGCTGTGGGTCCGGTGCGCTAACGTGGACAAATTGTGGGTCCCACGATGATCTGGATAAGTGGAGACGTGTCCACTGCGGGGCACCAACAGCGGCCCCATTTTGCAGCACCAACCAACGGTCAACTAAACGGGATTCTTCCCGTCTGAGCTCCTTGTGAGGGTTTCAGACAAGCGCTTGGGCAAAACTGAGGAAAAACTAAGCGGCTGGGAAAAACTGAGCACAACTAAGGACCCGAGGGCACGAAAATAGAAATCCCTACTTTTAAGTACTAAAATTATGCAGGACATCAACAAGTAAATAGTAACTTGTATTTAAGGTTATTTCTTAACTTCCATTCAGTAAATAAGTAATTAACTCTAAGTGCTCAATTCAACCATGAGGAATAGTTAACTCAGTTACTTTAACATTTTAAGTTAAAACCTAGAAACTTATAATAAGAAAAATCATGCTCTCTTAATTAACCCAAACTCCTAAGAATAGTTGTGATTACTTAAAATGAGTTAATAATTCAAATCCTAGACAATAGTGTTAATAAGAACCTTATTCTGTCATAGTAGAATATGATCACTTAAAATAAATTCAAATAATACTTACTCTTTAAATAATATGTTCTTCAAAAGTTATTCTTTTAAGAACCTATTAACTAAGCATTACACCAATTCATATGCCTAGAAGTAAACAATTGCCTATGCATGTTAAGGTTGTTATCAACCCTAGAACTACTTAGATATTGCTATGTGTATGCTTTACTTTGACTTTGCATATCCATGATCAATCAAGTGATTGCTAATTATAATATGCAACTTAAAACTGTTACTTCCCTGTTTCCACCCTTAACTAGCCATTCTCTTGTAAGCAAGGAATGATGACAACACTAAAAATAGTAGTCTTCTTTCAAGATTTATTCTTCACTTATAAATGATAGTGATCTAACCTAAAATGCTTAACAACCTTGTTCTGGTGTGATCTTAAAAGTGCAACACAACATAAAGAAATCACCATAACTCAATGATAATAAATCATCGGGGTTAGGTTACGCTTAGAGTGATGCATATCATATCTTATGCATATCATGCTGCAGATTTTTAACATCATCCCTAAATATTGTTATTTCATAATTGGGATTTCTATCGTATCAAAGACCCTGACTCGCATAATCTTTCGGTCAGAAAGGCAAGTTCACTCTTGCTCATATCTCTTGTTTATCTTTAACAAAGTACTTGCAAATATATCGGTGGTATTATTATGATGATTGCATTTAAAAGCAAAGGTTCTGCTTTTCTTGAATGAATATGACTAGTGGTTAGCAACCATGGTGGTTGTCGACCTAGGAAGGTGGGCAGTGGGACCATGGTAAGAGTATGGTGGAGGTCCCACTGTGACGGGAATATTCACCTAGGACTAATAATCAATGTCACCAGTGATTCTTGTGCCATAAAATACGGTCAACCATAGGGTCTGGAATGGGACGGAAGAGTCAGCTGTATCTTTTCCCTCATGCATATCAACGGACGCGCCGTTTCGGAGCAGTTGTCTCCTTGCATGGAGCTTCGGGATGGGTGGATTCCCCCTAATGAATTCACGATTCTGGCGGTGTATGATGGATTGCGGCAATGACGGGGGTAGAGTGCCGAGGCCGGTGTTACCCAAAGCGCGTAACCAAACCGGTGGGGGTAACTCGTTGTCCGGGAGGGCAAGTATGCCGAGGTCGGCAACTACCAAAGTGTAGACCGGCGAGGGTAGCGAACCAAAGTTGGAGCCGCAAAAGGGTGGGTATGCACAGTTGCGGGAAGGAACAGTGATTGGCTCGGATCATTGGCTAGGCCCCACACACAAGAAGTGTGGATGAGCATGCAACTCGGATGTGCAACAAGGCTTTGATCTCCTATGGGTACAAGTGACCACCTCTGCAGAGTGTACAAAAAGTATCAAGATACTCCCTGTTCCGGGAAGGAGCTGCGAACACGGCAGGAAAGGAGCCCATCGAAGCTCTAATCAACCTATGAAGGCTGACGGACATAGTTCTTCTGAATAAAAGCAACCTCTTGAAGAAATATTTACGAAAACTTGCATTGCCAATGACTCTTGGGTCTAAGGCTGTAGCTAGTGCATAAAACACCTTATTCCCTATATGAACTTGCTAGGTAACGCTCGTTACTCACCCCACTCCCTCGTAACCCTTGCTTAGATTGGAGGCAACACAGGAGGCAACCTCAAGACACTAAAGATGAAGATGAAGTCCTCGACCAATGTCAGAACTATCAATGGAGTCAACGACTACGCCAAACTTGGTGGAAAACTAGAATAGGTGTAGAAGGGACCCAATTCCCTAATCCTAGAACCTAAGTAACTAGGGTAGTTCTGTAGCAAGCCAACTGCATTAGTGAAGCTCTAGTTGAGTCTTTAATGTATTATTTCTCGTTTGTAGTCACCAGGACTAAACCTCTACCTGTTGAGGAAGTTCTGAAGCTCTTCTGTATGATGAAATTTGAATCCTATGCACCTACCTTAGACCTGCGATGTTTCTGTTGTACCACTCTGATCGATGTAATACTAGTGAGACGGTGTTTCATTGGTGTTACGTCAATGTCTTGCATACTACACATGCAGTGGTATGCTGGGTCACCACACTCTGCCTCCCCCTCGGTCTCATCCATGATACACGAGAGGCGGTGATAGCGAATAGGACCAAAGTCGGTGTCCCTGGTGCCGTCGTTCGTGGGCAGCATGCCCACCCTAGAGAAGGAGCCGTGTCCGGCATGCGTGCTAGCGACTGTGACATCTGCGGTGCATCTTTGTAATGACCCGGAAAAATCCTTAATATTATAATTGATTGTTATTTTCTTTTTTGCATCATGATGTCATACATCACCATCTCATATATTTTCAATAATAAAATTATTTCACCAAAATCCTATTTTGATTTTGCTAACTATCCGGAAGGTTTAACAAATCCTCCACTCTTTTTCTTATTTCCAAACTAAGACAAAATAATATTTTTTGGTCTGTTTTAAAACTTTTATTATTTTGTCAAATAAAGCTAGGCGAAAGCCGATCCAAACTTTTGGACCTAAATTAGCCCAAATCCACCTAATATTTGACCTACTTAAGGTAGCTCCTTCTCCTTCTTTTTCTTCAAACCCTAGCCACAAATCTGAGCAACTTTCCGGATATCCATTTTGGCTCAGGGGAGCAAATGAACCCATTGTCAAAAAACATATTTCACAATATTAAAAAAGTCGAAACATAAATTTTGAATGTACATCTAGACAAACTATGTTCACACACAATTTTTTGGATATATTTCGTATAAAAAGACAAATTTGTGTATAAACATATGACTATTTACGGGACATATTTTTGTCTTCGATGCCACATAAAATGTTCTCTTTTGTCAAAAACTTGTGGGAGAACATAGAATGTCCTACATGCTAAATTTATTTTTGATATTTTGAAATTTGTTTTTATGCATTTTCTATAATAGATTTATATAGACCTGAGAGAAAAAACACCTACAACTTTCCTCAAATCTAAATCTGAAAATTGGCCTCCTTTCTTCTCAAAATTCGTCCCATCTTTTCCCCTCTTTTCTCTCAACGCCGGGGAGCTAGTTCATTTTTGCTCTCTGCTATCACCGAGCAATGCGGGTCGTCCACTCGTCCTTCCCGGCGGTCAGATCCGTGCGCGGCAGCTTCTTTTCGTTCCTGTATCGACGCGCCGTTCCTGCCGCAGCTCATCTCTGGTTCCTCCTCCGGGACCCCATAGCTGTGCTGCTCCAAGCCACACCACCACCGCCTCCAGCTCTCGCCATGCCGCCCGCATCAGCAGCAATACCCCCGCCCGTTTCTCGCTTCAGCGGCCGCAAGCGCCAGCAGATCCCATCGTCACTCGGCGTACGCGAGCATCACCACACCACCGACCGGTTGCCCTGCATCCCCAGATCCCCTCGTTCCGCTCCCGCTGTTGTACTCCAGCAGCAGCGATGCCGCCTTTTCCTTGCGTGAGCGCCGCCGCTCCTGTTGTCTTCTCCGGCCCGGCCAGACAGTGCAGCAGGCTAGCGCCTCCGTTCCGTCTCAGCGCGCAGGCCAACCTCCCAGTTCTCTGCTTTGCTCTGCCATCCATCCATAACAACAGCGGCAGCACAACACTCCACTTCTCTATTCGTTATTTCAGCTGGCCACACACTAATCGATCGGCCTGCTTGTGTGCGTGCTAGCTAGCATGACCAATATCCATCCAGCTGCTAGCCTGTGAGCTTAATTAGCTAGCTTGCCGTGCGTTTCCGACGTCTCGCTGTTTCCGTCCGTTGCCGCCCGTCAGGTGTTCGACAATTTGCCCGCTTCAATCGATCTTGTTCAGCAGCGCCAGCAGCTAGCTCAACACCACACGTCTTGGTGTTCATTTCTTTCAGCTAGCTATACCACATCCATTCAGTTGCCTACCTGCTTGCTTACTTGCAGCGTGCACATGTAAGTGGTCAAATCCATCAAGCAGCTAGCTTGTTTGCTTACCTCGTGGACTGCTTGCATATTTGCATATGCTAATCTCTTGGACTGCCGATTGTCGCGTCACACAGGAGACTGTTGTCCGACGTCAAGTTTTCTTTCCCGGCGATCTCTACTTCGACTACTTCCGCGACTTCACGAGAATTTTAAAATGGCATCGATGCCACTACTTTTGGTGTTCTTCTACTTCCTCCACAATTTGAGATCATCTCTTTGATCAGAAACGTGAGCCTCCACCGTAAGCCCTTTGTTTTAAATACTTATTTATTTTCTGTGTAAAATCATTCATATGGCATTGTATATCATACTTGGGATAAATAGGAATCACCTAATAATTAAATATGGAATATGCGGAAATGTTATATCTTGTCCTGGTTCCATTAAATTTTGTGTAGCTCACCCATGCCATGCTAATAAATAATTAAATTGCTGTGTAGTAAAACAACTTAAACCATATATGTGCGTGTTGGGATTTTGATTCCGCTTAATTTTTATAAGTTGGCATTGTATCATAATTGTCATGTCATGCATACATGCTTCACATGATCATGCCGATTCTTTTGACGTAGTAGTAAGTGTTGTATCCGTTGCTTGTTGTAGCAATTTGCTTCTTCCCGGATAGGCCGCTTCGTGGTGATGTGAGTAACGACAAGTTCTTTGGAAGTTTCTCGATAATGTTTTTCAGGCGACCCCTTTTCTCTCTACCTATTTTACATTTTGCTTTCGCTCTATATTTTAGCCTTGTGTTACGATACTTTATTCGAGTCACGTATCCTATTCACCTATTTATCCAAAGCAAGTCATAGAACATTTCATATATCCTATTAGTTGTGTGCTTGTTGTTTGAGTTGTCCTTGTGAGCCGTACGCATGTTTAGGTTGGTTCAAGTGGTGTTGTCTTATTGGGTTGAGAAAATTATCACATGCTCTACTTTTGTATATATGTTGTTTGAGATATTCATGGCTTACTTTAATGTTAATAATTAAAAATAAATTAAGCAGAGGCATCTGTGAGTCACTTTACCTATTTTACGATGGCTCACTTGTGTCCCCTAGGACCCCGAGTTCGCATGAACTGTTCTAAGACTGAGTGCTCAAACCACACGTGGGTATGTTTCTGAGCCTCCCCTTGACACTGCCGAGAATCTACAACCTCGCCGACGATGGTCATCAGCAGTCCCTCAGGGTGTTCGTCCGCTGACTGGACAAGATTCGATGTCTCCTACCGCTACTTCTGCTCGCCCTCGCGGTGGGCCTTGTGGCACTCCTTCACCCAGTGGCCGAGCTTGCCGCAGTAACGGCAGTTGCCGGCGCGGCGTTGTCCTCGCCGTGCGGCATTTCCCCGTACTGTGGCTTCTTCTTTTACCTGTCCTTGGCCCCTGACGACGAGCCTTGCACACATTGCTGTACGTGCTGATACGTCTCAAACGTATCTATAATTTTTTATGCTCCATGCTTGTTTTTACACCATTTGCCTTGTGTTTCGTTACACTTCGTGGCGTTTTTATGCGATTTCCGGAACTAACCTATTGACAAGATGCCACAGTGCCAGTTCCCTATTTTCTGCTGTTTTTGTGTTTCAGAAAAGCTACACAGGAAATATTCTCGTAATTGGACGAAACAAGTTCCAGAAGTCTTATTTTTCTCGGACGAATGACGAGGACCAAACGAGAGCCGGAGGGGGGCCAGGGGCCAGCCTCACACCAGGGCGGCGTGGCCCAGCCCTGGCCGCGCCCCCTATGTGGGAGGAGCCCCTGGCAGCCCCTGACGACGCCCCTTCGCCTATATAAAGCCTTGGGACGGAAAACCCTAGAGGGGTCGGCAATTTTCCAGAAAGAGTTTCGCAGTTCCGCCGCCGCCGTCGACATATTTCGGGGGACAGAAGTCTCTGTTCCGGCACCCTGCCGGGACGGGAAAGTGCCCCCGGAGCCATCTCCATCGGTCTCCATCGCCGTCTCCGCCGTCTCCATCGACCTCACCGCCATCTCCATCAACCTTGCTGTCTCCTATGATGAGGAGGGAGTAGTTCATCCCCGGGGCTGAGGGCTCTACCGGTAGCTATGTGATTCACCTCTCTCTCCCATGATGTGATCTCTATGTGATCGTGAGCTTTGTATTATGTTGAATAAGTAGATGCTACTCTTCATCATTATGTGTACTCTAGTGGTCTTATTAAAGTAATCTATTTCTCCTGCCATGGTGTAACGGTGACAGTGTGTGCATCATGGTGGTACTTGGTCTAGGCTACGATTGTGATCTCTTATGGATTATGAGAATAATTATCACTATGATAGTATTGAAGTGATCTATTCCTTCTTTCATGATGTAATGTTGACAGTGTGTGCACCGTGTTAGTACTTGGTCTAAGTTGCAATAATATTTATCTTGAGTTGTGATTTAATTTGGATATCTCTATGAGTGGTGTTTGTCAAGTAATTGATGAACTTTAAGGGGTGCTTCTGTAGCCACTACGCAATGATTATTGTTATTCAATAGGAGAGTAATTCAGAGTAGCATAGTGAAGAGGAGTTATTTATTTGTTGAATTATGTTATATTTGTTGGGAGTGTGTCCACTAGTGAAAGTATGATCCCTAGGCCTTGTTTTCAAGCATTGCACATCGTTTACTTCCTATTTTGTTACTTGTTTGCTTGCTGACATTTTTATTCCAGATTGCATTTACTACTTATAATCATCTATACCACTTGTATTTCACTATCTCTTCGCCAAACTAGTGCACATATACATCTGACAAGTGTATTGGGTGTGTTGGGGACACAAGAGACTTTCTGTATCGCAATTGCAGGGTTGTTTGAGAGGGATAGCTTTGACCTCTTCCTCCCTGAGTTCGATAAACCTTGGGTGATCCACTTAAGGGAAACTTGCTGCTGCTCTACAAACCTCTGCACTTGGAGGCCCAACACTGTCTACAAGAACAGAAGCGTGTGTAGACATCACGTGCGCCATCCACTCCTCTTCTGTGAGAAGGAGACGGCCTCCTGTCTCCGCTTTAGGCCCACCACGCCCCTCGGATGCAAGGAGCTGCCTGCCCAATTCTTCGATGGACAAATCTCGAGATCGAGGAAGAGTCTCAATTGAGCAAGCCATCTGCGTGTACCTAGCTAGGACGACACGCCGGATCTTCTGAACGCCATCCAGCTCCGATGTCTTGTCGCTGAGGGACTGCAGCTCGGAGACGATTGCCGAAATGGGGAGCAAGAAATCCTCGATCGTCTCACCGGCGTTGAACGCCAGCTTGTCGAAGTCCTTGCGCAACTTCTGGCGCCGCGCCTCGCGGACATGATCCACGCCGACACGTATGGCCTTGATGGTGTCCCACGCCGCCTTGCGTTGTCCTTGGCAGCCAGGACCTGCACCATCTCTGGCGGCACGGAGCGCAAGATCGCGGCCATCGCCTGCCGCTCCTGACGCCCTGGTGGACGGCGTCCCAGAGCTCGGCGCCCTGTAGCTGAACCCGCATCAGTATGGCCCACTCGGTGTAGTTGGTCTTCGTGAGCGTTGGCCAGGAGACGATGTCCCCGTCGCTGCTGCTGCTCTCCCGCACAACGATGTCCCCAGCCTCGCCTCCCTAGATCGCGCTCCGTCCGGGGCTAGTCGAGCGCGCGCGACGTGGGGTTTTCTCCCATGACGATGACCGGGACGGACTGGCCGCTGCCTTCGCTGCAGGTGGTGTTCCGACCATGGCTACTCCGGCTCTGATACCAAATGTTGTTGCAGATTGCAACTCTCTCGATCTCATAGACGAATTCTTCTGATGAAAACTGTATGAACAACAACAGGCAGAGACGCAGGTGTTTTTTGCATCGTTCAATCTACTGCTTTTCAAGGTTATCTCCTTCCTTTTATTACAGGAGTTGATCGTGGCTAAAACCTCTTACTGGGTCGTGCCATCCCACGACCAAAGCGTGCGCCAGATCGATCCGACAACAGCGGCGGATCGCACAGAACACATCCACCAGCAGCTGCGCAACAGAATCGCTAACTGAATAAAGACTAAGTCTGAAGGCTCCAAAACTTGTAATGTGACAGGTTAATTTAGAGGTTACTATTTGCCTAACTGAAAACAACTAAATGTTTGAGCTAAAGATTGGCTAACATGTATGTATGTGTAATTGCGGGAGTGCAGATCGAGTTCCTTCTTTTGGGGATCAATCTTTTGTAAATTGAAGCTGAAAAATATCCCCACCACCACCAAATGTAATGTTTAGCAAATGTAGCACCCTAAGACAAATCTCTATACAAGTCCCCTGATATGTATTCAGTTTTCACACACATCACAAGCACAAGGAGTCGACGATCATCACGATGACTGCCCCGGTGACAACCTGCAGCAAGATGAGGTTCGCAGGCCCTGCCCGCCGACGCGCACTCGACACCCTTGGTATCGTCTCGGGAAGCGCGCACTCCTCGCCGTCGAAGTACACCCTCTTGGGAAAGCCTTCCCCTCTGGGAATATTGATGTTGGGCGCGTCCTTCTTCTTGAAGGAGATGACCGACTGCTGCTTCCCAGGCAGCCTGGGATCCCCCGGGGTCTTGCCGTCGGTGATGGGCTCCAGGTAGGTGAGCCCCGGCAGGCCCTGCATGAAGACGGTGTTGTTGAACGGCGCGCCCATCCTGGTCCCGTTGAAGGAGTAGACGTTCTCGTAGCCGCTGTAGTGGTCGCCCATGGTGACGGCGGCGAACCAGTCCTTGAAAGTGTAGTCCTGCCAGTTGAAGATGGTCATGCGCACCGACCAGCCGGACTTGTAGTTGTTCATGACGTGCCAGTTGATGCTGAGGCCGCAGTTGTCGCCGCACGGCATTGGGTTGGGGACGCGCCAGTGCTTGATCTTGGCCCACGCCCGGGCCTTGGCCGTCCTGTTGTCGAACGGGACCAGCATGGCCTCCGACGGCAGCAGGATGGGGTGCGCGTCCTGGTCGCACATGGCGGTGTCGTTGCCGCTGCAGCCGCAGGCGCAGGTGTTGCACGGCACCGTGGAGTCGTTGTAGTAGGCCGAGAAGGAGACGCAGCACTTGGAGGCGCGCTTCTTCGGGCGGGTGATGTTGCAGGCCACCTGCCAGGACGCGACGGCGGGGGTGGAGGACATGAGCCCCGTGGTGTCCGGGAACTCCATGGGGCTCACCCGGATGGGCTGCCCGCAGACGTAGTGCGGGTTGAGCTTGCCGGCGATCTTCCAGTTGGACGGCGGGTAGAGCGCGGTGCGGTTGAGGTCCGGCGGCACCTTGTAGACGGTGAGCTGGAAGATGGCCCGGGACTTGGACTCGTCCATGGTGGGCGGCAGGAGCGTGCCGTTCTTGCAGCAGAAGGGCAGGTTGCCGACGGCGTTGTCCTTTTCCCTCTCCGGGGGGAGGTCGACGATGACGGGCCGCTTCTCGCAGCTGTACACGTTGGTGAAGTCGAAGTCCTTGTAGTAGCTTGCCGCCGGGCTATAGACGCAGGCGGGGCCTTCCTTCAGTAGCGTGTACGCGCCGCGCATGCTCTCGATGAACTCGCCGCGCTTCCACTCCCAGGTGAGGTTCCAGTTGTCGAGGCGGCTGATGGGGCTCCAGTTGTCGATGGTCACCTGCGCCATGTACTTGTTGCCGAACGCCTGCAGCACGTCGTAGGCGATGGTGAGGTCGCCCTTCTGCCGCGCAGTGTACCGCGTGCTGTTGGCCTTCTTCGCCTTGAACTTGGGGTCCTTGACGCAGCACACATACATCACGCTATCTGCACGACACACATAGTGGCATGGCCTGGATTAAGTTTACGATCTGGTCATCTGGCGCACACGTTATTTCATCAAGTTTTGTTGTCCGAGCGATCGATGGAACTATAGTACCTTTGTGGGTGGGGGCGGGGCATCGGAAGCCGGGATTGGCGAGCTTGATGGTCTTAGGCATGGGCTTGCCTGGGGGCTTGATTCCGAACTGGGTGCCGGTGATGTCGATCTGGACCTGGATCTGCGTCATGTCGCCAGCGGTCTCGATCGAGTTGAGGAGGTCCGCCATCGGGTAGCCCGCAAAGGTGGCGCCGCCGGAGACATTGGCCGGGAAATCGGTGCCGTCGAGGAGCACGGCGCCGCCGACCGACACGAGGATCTCCTTGTGCTGGAACCCGACGAACATCTGCCACGCCTTGAGGTCCTCCGTCATCGTGTTGAGCACCGTCGCCTGCGCCTTGAACGCGTACGCCTGCGCCGTCGCGTTCTTCAGGTGCGGGTATTCCTTGGTGCGCTCCATGAATGTGTACGACAGGAACGCGCCATTGCACGCCTCCTGCGCCTTGAACTGCGGCTTGTCCTTCTCATCATCGTCATCCCCACCTCCGCCGCCATTATTATAATCCTGCGCCCGTGCGGCCGTGACGACGGCAACAACGACCACGGCGGCAAACAGGTGTACTCGCCACCGCCGCCTAAGCGGCATTGGCAGTGCCTTGAGCATTTAGCTCGATCGATCCAAGAAGAATGCCGCCCGCGGACCGACCGATCGAGCTTGCTAGCGTGGGAGCGAGGGAGCGTCTATGCAAGAAAGCTCGCTCGCTCGCCGGAGGGTGAGGCCAGGAATGGTGGGAAGCAAAGGCGTTCCAACGGAGGAGGAGGTGGAAAGAGGTATAATTAGGCATGCAGATTTTGTGCTAGCTCGCTAAAATTAAGGACGTTCAGCGTGCGTGTGTGTAACGTTGATGGTTGCAGACGTTTTGAGTCGTTTGTTTTGAGGAAGAAGGGAGACCATGTCAAATGACCGGATTTGGACGCCGGGCTTGCCGCGGGAACGGCTCCCCGCCAGTCATGTCGGTCGGGGGAGCCTATAAGAATCATATAGAGCTCGCAGAACGCTTGTAGTTTTGAAGGCCAATTCTGTTTTTTCACGTGTCGCAGAGATAAACTCAATCAGAACTAATGAGTACACTAGTACATGACATGTATAAGAGAAGAATTATTATAGTTAAAAATCTTAGTATCATTCCTACAAAGTCAAAGCGATCATATTACGGCAAAAGCTTGCGTTCTAAGAAGAATTCTAAACTTTTGGTCAATTCTGCGTAACCAAATATCATACACATTTGCAACACTATGTGGCACATACAAGTTAGAAGCTACTATGATGACTAATTATATGGAACGAGCAAACTTGCAATGGAGAACAGTGCACCTTTGCGTAGATACCATGTAAAATTTTATTTTTTAGTGGTACCTTCAATTTCCGGTTTATCTTGTAATTATCGACTAACATTTCTGGACGGAGAAGTACTCTATGCATAGAATCAATAGAGGATTTACCATTCTCATATAGATTCCAACGAAATTAATCAGTCCCCTTGCGATGATTGGATTGTCGCCAACCGCTGTAGTAGAGCATTCCATGTCGGAAGCCTAGGACCAATTAAATTCCATCTGACCTAGGAACCGAACTTATGAATTAAATGCATTTGTCCATTTTTTGTACAAACTCGTGAGCATGGTTGCGGCCATGTACGAACTTAACGATGCTTTCTCTGGCAGGTAGCAAGATATGAGTGAGTGCCAAGACGACTATGAATGCGTTAAGGACACAAGCAACCAAAAGCAACGGGTCATCCATGTAGCATCCAATCTGGCATGTCTGAGGTGGTTATACCCCTCTGCCATGGCCGCTTCATCAAGGGTAGCGGAAGCTTGACTCTCCAAAGAATGTGTTTTACAGTTATGCCCCTAAGATCATATACTACGCATGGCTCTCTAAATATATCGCTCCCATGACATGCATTATAGATTATGTGGAACAGTAGATCAATCGAAATAAATGACGCATATCCATTTGTACCAACAAAGAGCTATGGATTAGAACAAATAATCCACCATCTATCGTTCCTGTTAGGGTTTTAGTCCTCCCGTTGGTGATCTGTTGACGAGTCTCTGTGGATCTCCGTATCCATTCTGAGTTATCTCTTTTCCGTCGTCCTCCCCCCCCCCCCCCCAATTTGCGGGGCGTCTCGCGCTACAGCTATAGGGGTACACCTTAGTCAGTTTGCCTGCTACGTGTGGTTGTGTTGTGGGCTGGGGTTTCTAGATCCAATCATGCCCATGTCTAATGCACGGTCCTCGCCAAGTGCGGATGATGGTAGATCGGCTAAGGATGCTAAAAACCAACGGTCAAGGATGAGAGTCAAGGTGAAGTTCCTACTGAAATAGGAGAAATCTCCATGTCGCAAGGTGGAGCGCGCATTGATTCCATGTTTGACCAGCTAGAGATTGGAGAAGATGAGTTCGATGATTTTGTTCTGGAGGAAGATGGGGTGCAGATCACCGAGAGCACTTAACGGCTAGTTGTGGCTACAGTTCTCTGTCCCAAGAAATTTATCCATGAGGTGTTTTTTCAATAGATGCATAATGCTTGGAACTCTGATGATGGAGGGATGGATCGAGGGAGAGGGGCTTTTGGCGAAGGTCGTGGTCCTGGTGGGTACTATGACTGGCATGAGCATCAAGAGCATCATAACTATTCCAAAGACAAGGACCCTGTCAGTTTTGACTATTAGTCCAATTTAATTAAAAGGTGATGCATGCCTTCATGTCGGACGTTGAGAAGAAGAACAACAACAAATGCTAAGCTTGGAAGAGGATCCTAGAAAGCCAGGTGCTGTTGTGGCAATCACCAATTCTATGCATGTAAATGGTTAGTCAAGTCTTGAAGAGGAAGTAACTATAGATAATTATAATTTTACAGATTTATGATGTCCAGATATACATGAAAATGTCTACATACGAGATTTATGACACAAAATGTTGTTCTTTCAACATGGTTCCTAAACAATTGAGTCAAAATTGGAACTAGCTCAATTCGTACAATTAGAAGCCTTTGCACATTTCGCCTCTGCTCTCGATTAAAGAAGTCAGAATTAATTGGCAAGGGGTCAACGATTATGGGAATTTCTTAAACAATCTTAGGCAAACCCTCTCATAGTGGAAGAACATAGAGGTACTCCGATTTATACCAGTACCAAAGATAAGGTTGGTCAGAAGAACCTATGGTATGGCTCCAAGAGGGAAGAAAGTCGTACTAACATGTAAGTCGGCTGACTACTGGAATTCCTGATGGAGAAAGAGCTGATACGGTATTTGGGATAGATCGGCTAGATCCAAGTTAGTCTACCGATGTTGGTCATGTAGATTTGGCTTAGTCATTAGTCGAACCCTGCGTGGAAGCTAAGGTAGAGGTATGTAGATTGAATAAGGAAACAAATAATGGAAGAAAGGTCCAAGGCAATTGTTTGTCTTGCATTGCTGCAATCAAACTAATAGTATTAAAGGCTGAAGGGTGATTGTTCTGTGGTTCCGGGTGATTCAACTGGATCAGCGGCATCCCTTAAGGGTGTGCGCCATGTCTAATGAGTAAGCTTAGCTGGTGCCATGGCATAGGAAACCATGCAACGGTTCAAGGGCTACTTGTCGCCCTTAGGAACCATGGTCTCCGTCTAGTCTTCCTCTCAGTGACTATAAAAAAGAGTGAGCATGTTTGCCGATTACAAAATCGTTTTGGCCTTCGTGGATTTGGTGGTGTGGATAGTGACGGGATGAGCAGAAGTTTGGATTTATTTTGTCACGAATCTACCCATGTTGATGATAAAGAGTTGAATGAGAGACTATTGATATGCATGTTCGGTTGGCTGCGAGTGAACCAGTATTTCATGTGGCATTATTCTATGGGCAACCTCGCACGGAGAACTGTGATCTCGTGTGGCCTCACTTATGCGCTAAGAGTCTTGTCATCATTATCGTGGGTTGTTTAGGGTGATTTCAATTATGCTATGTGGCAATATGAGCATTTTTTGGTGCCTCTACAAGCTAAACCTCAAATGGTGGTCTTCGTGCTTACAATTGTACGTTTGAGCTATTGATCTAGGCTTCTCTGGTCTACCATACACATTAGTTTGACAATAAACGAGTTGGTGACGATAATGTTTGTGTACCTCCAGGCCGAGTGGTGGCATACTGCCGTTTGGTAATTATTGGTCTAGTCTGATTCAACCGTAGTACACCTGCCATCTCCACGTTTAGATCACTATTTGGTTTTGAACTTTTGATAAACTTTGAAAAGGAAGTACATCCGGCCCAGCGATCAAAAACTATGCATTATGAATTTTTTTGTGAACGTGACCTTGTAATAAAAGAGGTGATTGACGCTTCTTGGCGTGGTATCTGATCATTTTCAGATCTTGGTTCAATCAACCTATGCATGCATATATAGTACGTTGCAACAACTTCAGAATTGGGGTCGCAAGAAATTTGGGAATGTGAGACATGTGACCCCTGGGCTTGCACGGCTAAGGGAGAAATTGAAAATGTTGAATGAATATAATGCCTCAAGGCTTCAAGAGATGATATCCCACCACCGCTAACCGTATGAATGAGGTATTATACAGGGAAGAGATGCTTTGGTTACAATGTTCGAGGGTGGATTGGCTCAAAGTAGGTTGACCAAACTACCCATAAAAAAAATCACCAGAGAGCTGTTTGATGAGCTCGTAGAAATAAAATAGCTAAATTAATGAATGACAATGGCGTAGTTCAGTCTGTTACACAATTGAAATGCAGTGGATGTCCATGTCTTACTTTAATTTGTTGTATACTAGATACACATGTCTCAGTTGTGAGTCCGATTACTTATGTTATCCCCCAACAAGTGACAGAGGATATGAACGTTTCCCTTTGCAAGGATTTTTCGATGAAGAGATTTCTGATGTCCTCTTCTTATAAATTGAGCCCATTAAAGCTCTAGCTGTGATGGCGGTCCTGCACAGTTCTTTAACGAAATTGGAATATGTTAAAAAGGATGCTATTAGAGAGGTCAAACGATTTTTCTTAACGGGCATCATGCCAGGGGATATCAATGATACCTATATTGTTCTTATTCCTAAGATCTATAATCCAATTGAGTTGAAAGATTTCCATCCATTCAGTTATGTAATGTGCTCTACAAAGTGTGCTTAATGTCTTGTTAATAGGCTTAGGCCTCTCCTCAATGAATTGGAAACTAAAAGTGCATTTGTCCCGGAAAGGTTTATCATAGGCAATGCACTTTTAGCATTTGAATGTTGGCATTATGTGGATAATGGCACAAGTCCTAGATCGTCCTTTTGTGCTTATTAGTTTGATCTATGTAAATCTTATGATAGAATGGACTCGTCTTTTTTGGAACCAAATAATCCGTGGATGGCTCTTTTGGGATGACAGAGGCACAACGGGTTGTGGCCTCGAAGATAAGGGGAAATATCATTTCCTCGGAGTGCCGTTTCTAGCTGAGGTGTGTTAAAGCTGTTGAAGCTAAGCTATTAGACCTGCTTTGAAGGCTTAGAGTTTGCTCTCTTGGTTGTAGCCTTTTCGTCTACCTATCATAGTTGAATCTCACTGCATTTGGGTTGTCTTAGCTGCTATGGAGGTGACTTCAGACTGATCATCGTATTTGAATATAATCTCAGATATTAAGGTTTTATCTAATCAAGATAGCTTATGCAAGTTTATAAAAGTGGACCGTTCGAAGTTTGGGTTAGTCACTGTCTCGCAAATCTTGCCAGGACAGAACATAGCACTATTGTTTGGCCCTCTTCAGGCTTAGATGTTGTCATTCAGGAACTTGAACATGAGCTAGTTATAATCCCTACTTTTAATAAACGCCCGCTTTACCCCAAAAAATATAGCTCTGGATTATGTAAAAGACAGGTTGTGCAAGCATCTGCACACCAACCATTTCTAAATGCCTCAGGTATCGGGAAAAAATGGAGTATTGCTAATTCTCAGTTGAATAGAGCTCATTTAACTTCAAGATTGTCGGTTTTGCATTGCTATTCTTGCTCTTATAAGTTGCAAGTGGGTTTGCAATTGAGATCTTGAAGTTGTAAATGAGATTTTTTTTTTAGTTGCCGATGGGTTGCAGCTGAGATTTTTTCTTATACAACTGAGCAAAAATGATTAGTAAAAACTTCACACAGTGCAAAAATTTCTCATGTAGCACAACATCGTGGGATGACATCACTTAAAACTTCTCATTTAGTACAAAATGGTTGCAGCTGAGAGTATTAAGCTAATTCTCAACAAATACAGTTTACAGAAGGAAACAGAAAATAAAGGTACTATACCGATAATCAATGTGAGAAAGAGTCGACCAAATGCGAGTATTTTACTGGGTTTCATTTATGCACAGCACTACTTTTCTTTTCGACCAAGAGCTCGTCTTGATTTATGCACCCAGACATACCTCCCCCTAGTGGATTTCATTTTGAGAAGTTCTTCTCTTTCTAAACCCATTTTCCTAGTCATTGCGAGTTGAAACATAAAAAGAAACATTTAGCTGCTTCCAGCCGAAACTACTTGCAGTTCTAAAGTGTACATAGTTCTTCTGCAGCGAAGCAGCAGATCAGACTGGAGGACAGCACGGCATTGATCTGATCAGATCCATAGTTATTCCCAGCAAGCTCTAGCTACCGAGCGCATTGACAAATGGATTCGGACGTCCACCACGCCGACCGCTTCGACGTCTCTGGGCCGGCGCACATCATGTCCAGAGCCACCGCCGGCGGCTCTTCTCCGACGATGATCGACTGGTATGTTCATGTATGTGCGCAAGTTATGTGTAATTGTGTATTGCGCCGACGACAACTGATTTGGGACCATCGATCATTGGGTCGCAGGAACAATGAGGAGGACCGGCGGTGCGTAGCCGCATGCGTGGTGAAAGGCACATACATCCTAGAGAACGACAGAACCGGCTGCAGGGTGCACGACCGGGCGCTGGCCCCGGCGTGGTGGGAGAGCTTCCAGTTCCGGCTGGTGGACGTGCTGAAGGACGAAAACTTCAAGCACAAGGGCGACATGTTCATCTTCGGCGCTATCTACGAGCACGCGCCGCCGGCGGACGCGCCGCGCCACCCGTCCGCTCCGCGGTACATCGTCGCCTTCCGAGGGACCATGCTGCAGCACTCCAAGGCGATACAGGACATCTACCTCGACCTCCAGGTCATCGCTAACACCCTCTCCGGCTGCAACCGCTCCCTGCGCGCGCACGAGGCGGTGGACACCCTCGTCGCCGCCACCAAGGGCGAAGCCGGCTCCGACGACTGCGCTGTCTGGCTGGCGGGGCACTCTCTCGGCGCGTCGCTGGCGCTGGATGTGGGGAGGGCCATGATGGAGAAGCAGGGCCTGAACCTCCCGACATTCCTCTTCAACCCGCCGCAGGTGTCGCTGGCTCCGGTGGTCAACATGCTGCTCCCGGACGGGCTGAGGAGGGGGCTGCAGGCCACGAACAGCCTCGTCAAGGGCGGGATCGGGCTGGTCCTCTTCCCCCACCGCAAGCGCATGGAGAGGCTGTTCGAGCGGCTATCCCCGTGGGCGCCGAACCTGTACGTGCACGAGAAGGACGTCATCTGCCAGGGCTTCATCGACTACTTCCACCGGCGGCAGGAGCTGCAGGAGGGCGTCGCCGGGTCGGCGACGAAGCTGTCGTACCGCGACATGCTGTTCTCCCTGGTCGGCACGGAGAAAGAGCAGCCGCACCTGCTGCCGTCCGCGACGCTGTGGAAGAACTCGAGCGTGCACGACGTGCACGGAGCACACGAGCTCCAGCAGTGGTGGCAGCCGGGCAGGGAGCTCGCGTTGACCAACAGTCGTTATAGCTTCCCTTGAGCGGACATGTTGCCTGCTTTTTGAGTTGCTGCGTGAGGTGACAGATATATGTGATTCTGTGTAAAGATTGCACCTGTAGATAATCCCTTGCCGCCTTGGTGCCTGTGTGCTCATCTCCATGTACAGTGGCATAGACCGTGTTAAATATCCAAAATCACCTTTTTTAAGGGAAATATCTAAAATCATCTTGTGTAACTTTTTTTAGGACAACCCGTTAGGCTTTGTTAATCAAGAACAATGTTTACAGGAATTGTTTCAGAATAGGGTACATCTAGCCACAAGTGGCGCCCTACTCTAAAAGAAATCATATGTCTAACTAGATTGTGGGCTTCAAAGCTTCATGGGAAAAACTACACTTTTTAAAAATAGTAGTGCGAGCTCTAATTTCAGTGATAATCGATCCATAGCAGCTCATTGTGCCATCCCTGATGTCATTAACGTCCGTTTTGCAGTCTGAAGCGACAAACACTCGGTCAAGGGCTAGATCTTCTGCTAGCGAAAGGGCTTCTCAAGACAAGCCATGGCCTCTAATGTAGCTGGATCAGTAACCCCATGGAAGATCACTACCGACGCTCCCAAGGTATTAGCCATTGCTATCATGCCAAAAAGCAACCGCTACTCCACAATCTTCAGTTTTTGATACCGCCCCATCAACATTCATTTTGGGGATTCACTAGGAGGAATCCATCGAGCCTGCCTAGGAATAGAGGGAGCGTGTACTCTCTTAGCACCTATCGATTTAGCCAAATAATTAAGCTCTTCCAGATATGAGTTGATAAAACCCTGTGTTGATAATGGAATTCATGGATGGCTTTCCGTCTTGCCTTCCAAATCGCCCACAAGGCCATCATCAACCGTGTAAATTGTCCATATTGGGGTATTTTGTTTGCGGTCACCAAGTTGTTTGGCACAGGCTCACAGATGCCTTTCTTGGCTGCAATCACATCGCGGTACCGCAAGTTGATGGGGTCAATTACTGAGAGGGTCATTTCAGGGTCAAATTCGAATAGCCCAAATAATACCGGTTGAAATCGTTTGAACACAAATATCTCCGTTACGGTGACGACTCGGCGCTCCACTTGGCAGGATACCCCTTTACTGGTTTGCCACCGTGGCCGCCAAGTGGCGTACCTCGTCCACGTAACCTTTCTCTTCTCCCCCCATTGTTCTTCAAGCTCCTGCTCCTGCTCGCCTACCAAGATCTTAGAGTACCACAGCGCTGCTAGCGCCGCGCAGGGGACATGGCCTCGAGGTTGAAAGCGGGTTCTCCTCGCTGCGGATCTGGCAAGATCGGGATCGGGAATTGGGAAGATCTGGAGGAGGTTGTTCTCGTGCTGGAGAAGTTGGGGCGGAAGCCAGTGATCATGCGGAGGTTGTTCTCGTACTGGAGAAATGGAGGCTGTTCTCAGCCTTCCATCAATTCCAGCAGCTCTAAGAGAAAAGGAGAAGTAACAGATATGCAAAATCTGAATTCTCTCTGAATTTGAATATATACGATGAATACTCTCTGAATATGCACATATAACGCTGGATTCTATTATGTTGCTCTTGCTCTCTGGTGAATTGCAGATTATCATGTTCCAGGACAGCATCATCCTCTTGCTCTACTATGTCCTGAACTTAGTTATGATCATCAACCTTTCTGTCAACTGTAGCATTACAAATATGATTATCTGCGGCATTTTTTTACCAGGTATCCTCATCTGCTTCTCCTTCTTGACAAGTAGACTGTTCTGCTTCCGGTTGTGTTTCTTGTCCTGTTCTATGACTTGTATGAATATCTACTGGACACCAATTCCTTAAACATTTCTCTTATTTCTCTGAGGTGATACAGTAGATATTATGTTGCCAAGTAGATGGTCAGTCTGACTGCTGGCTCATGTGCCCTTCCATGCTTGAGCAAATCACTTCTCAAACATTGCACAAATTTTGTGTGATCAGCATATAGGTTCAGTACTGTCAACTTTCAGTCGATGTCAACTATGTGTGTATCATTAACTAATTAACTATTTTCTGATGCTGGAGTACTTAGATCATATCAATTAAGCAAATCCACCAACTGAACAGCTATGCTTTGCATGAAAACTAGCACATAAAAATCAACAAAAATGGTGCATTTTTTGAATCTTGCAAAGAACAGAGGGAACATGACAGCTTCCCGAGAAGGCTAGAGGGGGAATTGGCAGTACCTAGCTTTTAAGTAACAGCAAAATATAGATAATCATAACACGACAAAATATGTCAATTTAGCAAATCCGAACAACAGAAGATTATTCCATTGCTTGGTCATACAGATAAACACAACATAACAAAATATGTCTGTTACAAGCAGATAATCAATCACAGAGTCATTACACATCATCATACTAGTGTTCGTTAACTAAAGTTTAAAAGTAGAACACTTCAAGGTAACTAGTCTTCTGGCTATTCCCAATGATAAGTTTGGGGAGCCCCAGGCATTGTTGGGAAGATCCACATTGGTGCCTCCCACTCATTGTAATAAGTGGGTCCGTATATCAGTTCTGATCCTATTGCCGGAGCTCCTGCATTCATGTGTATACGGCTCCATTCTGGCACTGGCCTCTGGGTGTAGGGACGGGCTCGATGGTATGCAACAAACACACAGTCTTCTTGTAACAAGGACATGCCTTGTCCAGCAGATGGACCAGCTCTTCCAACATCAGAACAGGGTTCTCGGTGGAAGATTGGGTTGTTGATTCCAAGAAATACTGAAAGCCCGTGCAGATGCTCCTGCCTGATCCACACTGGACCATCAACAGGATCTTCGGCTTCCGGGCGAAGATTAAAGGGATGCCTTGCGAAAACGTGGCACCGTAGACTAGGATAAGTGCTCAACCGTATCCCATCTTCAAACTGTATAGGAGCATTGCTGTTTCTATCACCATCTATCTGAATCCAAAGTAGTTCGAAATTGCCATAATGGTAGGTATTGGATGCCAAGAACCAGGTAGTTTGTGAATTAGGCACTAGAACTTCTTCAACGTCTTCATCCGGATCGGCAGGAAATGCATCTCCTTCAGCCGCATCGCCATCAACTGCAGCGGCTTGAGCCGCATCGCCAGCAACTGCAGCGCCATCAGCCGCATCCCCTGCAACTGGATCCTCGATGGTCGAGGCAAGTATTAGACGCGGGCCTTCATCTGTGCCTGCGTATGGAAGAAGATAAGCCACAATACAACAATGCAGTAAGCAGGTAGAACTACCTGTAAATTCAGATAGAAAGAGGGCATAACTCACCCCAAGTATGTGGTTCCCAAACCAGAACATCTCCTCGTGGTTCTGTAACCGCGTACACGCGGAACAAATCTGTGCAATCACCGAATAGATGAATTGCACAGGCATCGACATACCTGTGAGGTGCAAGGTGGTAATTTTTGAGGATGATCCAGGCGTTGTCTTGTTGACTGTCTACATAGGCGACCAGTTTGTCAAAGATCACGATTGCTTCATAATGCCACTGATCACTGCATTTTTCCTTGTAAGGGGTCTTCGTAATCTTTATCTTCAGAAGCTGTAACTCACACTGCTTGTACGAAAACATGCATGTTTGAAACCTGGGAAAAACTCCAATATAAGCCAGTAATGGGAGAGGCAGAGTCACTTCTCTGTACATGTGGCGGATCTTCAGGAGGCCGTTATTCATGAGTAATGCCATCCAGTCACCGTTACTTCCAACACAATGCCCTCTTCCATCGGAGTCATTGCAATGCACGTGTGCTTTAAGCATCTTCTTGTTTAACGGCATGAAGAGGACATCAATGCCCTCCAATTGAATTTGTTTGGAAACTTTGTAAAAATTAAGGTGTTCCATAGAAGGAAAACTTTGCTTGAATTGATGGAAAACTATATAGGTAAACCGTTACAAAAAGAGCAGTCGTGGGCAGAGCAACAGTTGTATAGCTTTTTCTAAGTACTGCCTCAGCTGTACCCTTTATGTGAACTGTTAATAGGTGCATCAAGATACGTGCTAGTCTTTTTTTCCCTCTCAAACAACTTCTCTTTTTTGTATCTGTCACTCTATATAACTGACGAGGGTTAACTCGACAAATGTCCTAGATGAAGGACTTAGGATCGGGGAGATAGGGCGTCGGATGAACTCGAAGGTAAAGTTAGTCGAAATAGGTGTATATCGAAAGTAAACTTGGGTGTTCAACCTGGCTTGCTTTCAATCTGCCCTCCCCCGTCCTCTCCTGGCCCCTATATATAGGTGACTAGGTCTCGAGGATCGGGTCGGGTTCGATACAGATTACAAATATCGACATACGGTAATAACTCGTATTCGACTATCATTACAGTTGGGCCTAACTCAAAGGGCCTCAGGGGTACTCAACTAACGGGCTCTATTAGCTATACCCTTGTCAGTAGCCCCTGAGATTCTACCAGAATTGTAGATTGGGGTTGAATCTCTAATCTTCAAATCTTTGACTTGATCAATTCTTCACATCTTCAGATCTTCGACTTGGTCTTTCGACTTATATTTTTTCGCAAGGGGTTTTGATGAACAAGCCTGACAACTCTGACGGATCAAGAGGTCAGTTAACTGCCGGAACAGATACTTGCCACCTACTTCAAATTCAATCCCCTTGGACTTGAATTCGGGATACCGGTCAAACCCATTCTTTTGCCTCATTTAGGACTTACAAAAAATGAATCCCAGTGGTTCTCAGGGTACCCAGTGCGTCCACCAGGATTTTCTTCGCGTCGTAGACACGGATACATACCAGCAGAGCGCATCCATGTGCGTATACCAGGCCACATAGGACGGATCCTGGGGTCTTACCTTCGTGACAAGTCACGGCATTCGAGTTCTGTTGCGATAACACAACTCGAGAATCTTATGTCGCAGTCAAAGTTTGACTGAAAATATTCGGGTTCTACAACCATAAAACTCGCTCCCGATGGGAGTAACACTTCTCCAATCTTCAATGCTTTGCCAATGAATATCGTCAGGTGCGCGCTCAGCGCTCCCGATGGGAGTAGCCCCCGAGGCTATAGTCGAAAAAAGATTTTTTCGAGTATAGGCTCAAGAAATAATATAGCTCGTCATACTTCAACTCGAAACATTTTACCTGCAAAATTCTTTAACTCGAGATACTTTTAAGAACCTCTTGCCTTCAAGTCCATTACTTCAAAGAATAGTTCCACTCGATATTTATGCAATTAACAGCCCCTAAGGCTTTTAACCAAAAGATCCTTCATATCTTATTTCCTCGATAAGTTTCAGCATTCATCGGCGCCATCCTTTTACCTTTATGACGTCAATAAAGACGTAACTCTTCATCAATGCTAGCCGTTTTATGGGTAGTACTGTAATTTCCCCAATTTTTTTGACCGTTTAGTGGGCTGCACGATTTTTGACCGTTGGTGGGCTAACGTTTCCGATCTTTGCGCCACGATTCAGCCCACGATCCTTCTCCCAGAAGATATATAACTGGCATAATGGGGAATCGTACTATTCATCAGCTCGTTACTTCCGCCGCCTCCATTGCCGATCTCCTCTGTGTCCTCCTCTTGCTCAGAGCCCCCAAGCGCACCTCGTACTGGATGCGCGTGAAGCACCTGGTTACTAAGAGCGATATGGACAAATCTTCCTCCACCAACTGGGTTCGCTCCACCGTCACCAAGAAGGAGGTGGAGAAAGCTACGGCGGACGGCCTCGTCGCTGCCGAAGATTCCATCAAGTTCCCTAGCACCGAACGGATCCCGAAGCCCCCGAGCGGTTACCGGGTAATATTCCTTGCTTTTCTCCTCCGTGGTTTGTCCCTTCCTGCCCACGAATTTCTTCGTGGGCTGCTATTTGTCTATGGTGTGCAGCTTCATCAGCTCACTCCCAATTCCCTTCTTCATATTGCTTGCTTCGTGACTCTTTGCGAGTCATTTTTGGGCATTGAGCCCCACTTTGCTCTCTGGAGATCGATCTTTCGACTCCGTCCCAATGTTTCTCTGGCAAGGAAACCCGAACTGGGCGGAGCCGTTGTTTCTGTACGCCCTGAGGCGCAATATCTTGAGTTTTCCATGGCCGCATCTGTCCAAGGGTGGAGGACAAAGTGGTTCTATATCAAGGACCGCAAATCCTCTCCTGAAGATGAGTTCGGCCTTCCTCCTTTTGACGCTTCTCAAGAAGTGAAGAAATTGAAGTCGTGGGATTCGCTTCCCTCAGATGAGGAAGTTGCACAAATTCTTCCTCTTCTATCCCGCATTCAAAATCTTAAAACAGGCCTAGGGGTGCTTTGTCGGGTATCCAGCTCATGGCGTTTTTCATACAACGTCGAGTTCAACCCCTACAGCACCGCCTCACCAAGCTTTGGACTTATTCTGGCTTGGAGGACCCTACTCGCATATCTGAAGATCTTATGTCGAAAGAAGATGTCGACAAGCGAGTCAGGAATCTCACCAAGCTCACCAAGGAGCATTCAGTTGCTGACCTGAAGTCAGATTTCTTCGACTCCGTGCACCCTATTCCTGAGGTATACATCGCTGCATCCACTTGTATCCAACTTTTCTTAATTTCAACTTGCATTATTCTTTGGTATCCGAACTCTGCTGATTTATTAATATGCAGGGTCACGAATTTATTGTTTCTCGCCCTCCTCTTCCGGAGGCAGGGCCCCTGCCAGCTGATCTCGCTTCTCCTGCATCTGAAGCCCCCGAGGCTGACGATAGTCAGGACGGCGATGATGTCGAAGAATCAGAAGATGAGACTAGCTCGTCGGCATCTCCTCCTCCTGAAGATGTTGGTGTCGACAAAAAACGGAAGCGTGTCGACGAGATTGCTTCATCGAGTTCTGCAGCGGCTGGAAAAACCCCCGCTCTTGTAGAAGACATGGAGTACTTTGACATGCTTGCATCGTAAGTATTGTAGTTAAACTTTTCAATTGCTTTGTTCTTGCCTCTCGCTTATAACTTATCCTTTTTATGCAGTGACGATGAAGAACCACCAACATGTGCGACAGCTGTTTCACCTCCTTCTCCCGTGGCGACTGATGAGCCTGTCGAGCCATATGTTGCTCCGAGGACTACCAGGGCTTCTGTAAAGAAGGTTCCTCAAACTCGAGCCCTGAAACGCGCGAAGAAGACCAAAGAAGCCGAGGTTTCTCTGGAGGCCCATGCTTCTGCAGTTTCTTCTGATGATGTGAGCGATTCTTTCGTTCCTTCTTTCCTTTCATGCAATTCTTCTCTTACACCCTTATTTTATCAGGCTTTGATCAAGAGATTTATCACCCTGGGCACGGAGTGTGCGGGGTACCTAAAGGTTGCGAAAGCTTCCGAAGGTACAATTTTTGACATCCAATCACTATTTGCCTTCTGCATTGTATCCTTCATTATATACCTGATTCCTTGTCGACTTCTTATGCAGCTACTTTAGCAGCCGCCAATGCTTGAATTGCTTCACTGGAGGCAGAGCTGAAAGCCTCACAAAAAGCTTATGATGCTGCGACCGCTGCTAAAGCCATTGCTGAGAAGTCGCAGAAATCTGCGCTTACGAAGGCGAAGAAAGCGGAAAGGGCTTTGGCTGACGCTCAGAAGGAAAATACTCAACGGGAGCAGGCCGTAGCAGAACGTCTTCACACTATGTCTTCTGCTGCCGAACGTAAGTTCTTCGACTTATCTTCTATTTTCATCTCCTGTTGCGCTAGTGTGCTTGTTGACACTTGCTTTTTCATGTCTTTCTTATTGCTGTAGAATTCACAGGGGTATCTCCGTCGTCCCTTCAAACAGATGACGATCCTCTCATGGATGCGGTTAATCAACTCGAGGAAAACTGGATATCTATCCAGGAAAACTTTGAATTGGCTAGTCGCGTTTTATCGCGACTGTTTGTCGGCTTGTGGCCGAAGAAAAAGGCGACAGTTCCGAAGGATAACTTGACTGATCTCGCCAAATCCTTCGACACCACTGAAGACCCTCTTCTCCAGTTCAAAGCTCTTTCCATTAAGCGTGGAGCTGAAGGTGCCATTGCGCTATCTCTCGCTCATGGAACGGATTTTGATTGGGAGAAAGTTAACGCCCCTCACGGCTACTCCCGGGATGAGATGAAGATTTTCTTTGAGAAGGCGAAGAAGCTAGCACCTGCACTGCTGTCGACTATTTCTCCTTCGGCAGCCTCTGCGGTGCCTGCTGCACCGGCTTCGGCGGTGAAAGATCCAGTACCACCATCGACTTCTGGCGAAGAAGCTACCGTGCCCTCCTCTGCCACGGAGCACAATGCTGAGGTGGCGTAGATTCGGCTTTCCTTGTAGCTTCTAGTTTTTCTCCTTTTAGATGTATGGGCGCTAGTTGTGTGCAACCCGAGAACCTTAGCCATAGGGTTGTGCTCTTTGTGTAAATATATCCTCTTTATATGGAGTAATATGCTATCTTTCTGAAATTGCTTCTTGTTTCTTTGTAGTCGATGCGTGACAGTGATCCTTCCTCTCGTGTTCCTGCTCCTTCCTCTGCTCGCGGATTTAATCCTCAGATTTCGTCGACTCCTAGTCGATGTAGTCACTGCGAAGAATACTCCTCCAGGATTTCCGACCTTGAAACTCGCCTATCCTTGGCTAAACGCCAAGCACAGATGGCTATTAAAAAGGCTAGCCAGGCCAGTGGCTATATGAAGAAAATCTCTTCTCTTGAGGAAAAGTTCTCCAGCTTGACGGCGAAGGTTGCTCATAATGAAGAATGCGAATCTTTCATTCTTGGCATTGTCGAGTCTGCTTGCGAACTGTTGCGATGTGAGTTTTCTTTCGACTCTTTCTTTGGCTGCTTGCGCACTTCTTTATGTGATATATTTGCCCTTGTAGGTACTTGCTTGGATTTTGCTGCTGAAGAACGTCGAGTTGCTGAGCGAAATGCTGCTTTGGAGAAGATGTCGACTGACTACGAGACTATGTGGTCTGATCCTCGACGCCGGAGCGCCATTGTATTGCTTCAAGACCGTGCCCAGCATATTGGCGAGTCAGTTGATGGTTGCCGGCGAGCTCTTACAACTATGCACTCCATCATGCTTCCTCGCAATCCTTTACCTGCAACTTTCCCTCTTCTTCTTGATGCTTTCCGATCAAGTCATCGTATTCATAGGCTGATAGAACTGAACTTAGTGGCTGGTGCCAATTTCGCTCTTGGGTGGATACGCAAGTGGCAGCCCAGATTGAATTATAGCACGATGTCCCTGAGTTTGGCTCCAGGTGGAGCTAGCCTTCGGGTTCATATGGAAAACACGCTTCAACCTGCTCGAAGACTCGTAGCTAGGCTTCTAGAGGCGGATGCTGCGTTTTTCCGCGAGTATCATTATCTAGATCCTTTAGGCGTAGATGATTCTAACAACCCAATGCTGTAAAATATATGTGGAACGCGAGAGTTTTATTTATTTCGTGACTATATGTCTGAAATTTATTCTCAAGGCGTATTTGTATGGTTCGTGCGTTTGCCGCATCCTCTCTTTGAAAGACTCGTAAACTCAAATATGAGGAACGATTTATCTTTACTTATACTTGTAATGTAAGATACATGGGATGACCCAAGAGATCCGGCCTATGACCTGTGTTCTGGATCTGGAGGGCATTGCCCCTGGAATAACTCGTGGCTTTTACAGCCTTTATTGTTCTAATCTATTGCCTTTATGATGCTTATGCCGTCGTAGCTTTCCCTTTTTCTTCTGCGCTTGTGTCTTCTCCTGATACTCCTGTTCGTGGCTTCTTCGTTTCGGGCTCCGCGGTGCATCCTTCGAGTAGCTTGACGCCTTCTGTAATCGCGTTTTTTGCCTTTTCTGCATGGTTGGCTATTACGCCAAAATTTTGCGCCATCTTGTGGAATTCCCTGTCGCAGAGATCTGAAACTTCAAAGCTTCCCTTCACTGTGATTATTCTTTTTGGTCCTGGCATCTTAAGTACCAAGTATGTGTAGCGAGGTACTGCCATGAATCGTGAAAACGCGGGTCGTCCGAGGATCGCGTGATATTGTGATGGCCAGTCCATGACTTCGAAGTCTAGTTTCTCCCTTCTGTAGTTTTGTCGGTTGCCGAAGCAAACATTGAGTGCTATTCGACCCAGCGGGTAATTGGCACTTCCTGGTACGATTCCATGGAAGGAACAGTCTGTTGGCTTCAGAAACTCTAGTGATATATGCATTGCTCTGAGTGTTTTTGCGTATATCAAGTTAATTCCACTCCCTGCATCCATGAATATTCTGTCGACATCATACGCGCCGATTTGAGCTTTGAGTACCAGAGGCGCGTTTCCTGGCCGAGGTACTGTTATGGGGTGATCCTCTCTGTTGAACTCGATTGGTTGTTCTGACCAATGTAGATATTCTGTTGTAGCTGGAGGCGACATAACTGCTAGATTGACTTGTCGAGTTATACTCTTTTCTTCTTTGTTCGACTTGGGCACAGGTTGTATCATTGCTGTAATGTGTCCTTTTGATGGGATGTACCCTTCGTCGTCGTCGTCGTGTCCCTTGTTTTTCTGGTCTTGCCCTTGAGGAGCTCCACTGTTTCCTTGCTGGCTTATCGGGGGATTGTTACTTCCTTCAAATCCTTGTCGCCTTGCTTCGGTTTGCTTGTTTACTGCTGCTTCTTTGAGTTTTAAGAATGTTGTGCAGTCTTTCATTGCGTGCCTTGATACTCGCTTCCCGTCGACGAACGCTGAGTGTATATGACAAGGCCCATTGAGCATATCCTCTGGCGATGGGTTGTACTCTCTGGATTCTCTTGGTGGGAACTTCTTGTAATCTTCTTTTCCGTAGCTGCGATATCCCGAGCTTCTGCGATCGTTTCCTTGATAACTGTTGTCTTTGTACCCCGCGGCGACTTGGCTATGAGAGCCGTAGGTATCATAGTTTCGGGATCGTCTCCTTTGACTTCCATATCTGTTTCTCCTGTCGTCCTCTGGAGACCGCGTCCGTTTGTTGTTGCACGCATCTTCTCCATCTGCAAATCTGTTTGCTGTGTCCATGAGATCTGACACTGTTTTTGGTTTGATTCTACCCATCTCTTCGACTAGGTCTCTTCGCCTTAATCCAATGATGAACGCGTCTATTGCTCTTTCGTCCGAAACTTCGACTGCTGAATTTTTGATGAGGCTCCACCTTTGGATGTATGCCCGTAGTGTTTCGTCGCGTTGTTGTACGCACGCCTTGACTTCTTCTATTGATGCTGGCCGTTTGTATGTCGACCTGAAGTTACTTGTAAATTGCTTTGTAAGGTCTTCCCAGCTTCCAATGGATTCCTTTTCTAGTTTGCTCAACCATGACCTTGCTGCGCCGGTGAGGTGTAGTTGCAAACTTTGCATTGCTGTTTCTTTGGTTCCTCCCAGTATTTGAACTGCTTGTAAGTAATCTGCGAGCCATGACTGTGGTTCCTGTGATCCGTCGTATTTTTGCTGGTCATGAGGTAGCTTGAATCCCTTAGGCACTGGAGTGGTGCGAACCCTACGGGTAAAGCACGATGCCCCCATCTCTTTTTCGCCGTCCTCGTAGTCGCGCCTTTCGTTTGGAGATCGCGATCTTCTAGTTCCACCATGCTGTTTTGGTGACGGCGATCGAGATCGGTGCTTACTGCTTCTATGTCGAGGACTGTTGTGGCGACGAGGAGATCTTGCCTTGTGTACCTCTTTGTGATGATGTGCTTCTTCTCCCTTTGCTGATAGTTTGTGGCCTACCATGTTTAGTCCGTTCAATGCTGCTCTATGCATGTGCTCCCTAGGATCTCCTGAACTTGGTTGAGTTGTAAGTAGATATGCTTGTGCTGCCACTAGTGCTGCTTCAGGAGTTTTTGGTAGGATGTTTCCCTGCTCGTTGACTGATAGGAAGGACGAGTCGAGGTTTTTGGAGATACTTTGCTTGTCGGAGTATTCGAGGTTGTCATACCTTGAACCATGTCGACGATTTTTCCTTGCGTTGCTGTATGATGCGTCGCTTCGTGCTCTACGAGCAGCTTCGCTGGCTGCAATGGCTGAATCTTTTCTCCTTTGTATCTCCACCTTTTCCTTTGCTAATTGCTTTGCTTGCTGCCTGAGGGCGTAATGATACCCAAAATGCATGTCCTTGCTGGAGCTGGATGGTATTGGTTTGCCGTGTTCTACGGCTTCTCTTATTATTTTCCACTCGTCGACTGATAGTCGAATTTTCTCCCTGGCTGCGAGGGTTTCCACTGTTTGCCCTTCTGCTAGGTGATTTGCTCCTCTGTCGATATTTACTGGATTTATCACTGGGTTGTTATTTTCATCGAATTCTTCTGAGTTGTCGCCCACGATGGCGAGTACTTGGCACTGCTTGGCGATGTTGCTATTAAAGCTTGAAAAGACCGAGTTGTTGTCCTCAGAAAGTTCTAACCCTGTTTTCCATGTGTCTGTTGAATTGTCTGAGATATTGTCGAGTTGGACTTCCACGTCGAAATTTTCCTTTTCTTCGTCGCCTTCTGCGATTTTTCCTTTTTGCGCTTCTTCTAGGCTGACCGGCGAGTTTGCCTCGCTGGAAGAGCCTTCAGAATACTCCATCACTACTGTTGTTTCGGGTTCTTGTGCCGACGGATCTTGTTTCGTCGAATCCGAAAGGCGAGAGGAACCCGACGGCCCGATGAGGATGCTCAAACTTCCGATTGTTAGCTCCACCTCTTGACTTCCGTCGACTTCTGAACTGTTGTTGGCTAAAAGCGAAAAAGCCGTCGAATTCATGATTCCAACGCCCAGAGTCCCCACGGTCGGCGCCAATTGACGAGGGTTAACTCGACAAATGTCCTAGATGAAGGACTTAGGATCGGGGAGATAGGGCGTCGGATGAACTCGAAGGTAAAGTTGGTCGAAATAGGTGTATATCGAAAGTAAACTTGGGTGTTCAACCTGGCTTGCTTTCAATCTGCCCTCCCCCGTCCTCTCCTGGCCCCTATATATAGGTGACTAGGTCTCGAGAATCGGGTCGGGTTCGATACAGATTACAAATATCGACATACGGTAATAACTCGTATTCGACTATCATTACAGTTGGGCCTAACTCAACGGGCCTCATGGGTACTCAACTAACGGGCTCTATTAGCTATACCCTTGTCAATAACATTTGAATCTGAAACTTTGCAGTTTACTCAAAAAAAATTGTTGAATTTCAAATAATTGAATAAGTTAAATTTCACACAAAAAATCAAAAATATTTTTCCCACATTCTAGTTATAATATTACAGCGATCTGCAAAGTTTGAAATCTGTATGTTACATAGTTTGAGAGATATAAAAAAGACAAATTCAAAAAAGTATGGGAGTGTAGGTGGGACCCTGCTTAGACAAAAACTTTTCCATTCCAATTTTTGCTATTTGAAAATTCATTGCATGGTATTCGACAGAATGCTAACTGGATTGCAAGAACATTGTTTGGTAAAAAATGATGTGCCTACTAGATGTTCGACAGAAGGATAACTTTGCTTGAATATATCATAAACACATACAAGATGGAAAACTAAGTCCGTAAACCGAAACCCTAAAAGGCGTCATGGGCGGAGTAACTTCATTTTTCAGAAATATTGTATCTAAAAAGTCGATGCATGCAAGGTGTTCGACAGAGAGATCGGTGGATTGCAAGAACATAAACAGACAGGAGATCAATATATATATATATATATATATAACAGAATACTGAATCTAGTTACTCTTACTTGTGCATCGCTATCATGTGGCCATGAGGATTCGTCGGCGTGGAGCAGGCCCGGCGCATCAAGCGGTAGATTAGGGGTCCCTCGAATGGCACGACGCATGACAACCATGCCGATAGCAAGGCGAGCAGCGCTTAAGATATCGACCCGCTCGACTATGTTCTCAACCGATGGGTAGTGGAGATTACCCCACCCCATGGATTCGTGGTAACGATCAGCAATGGGCTCTTTAGGAGTCGAACGCTGACGCTTCCCCCCCTGGGGTTTGTCCCACCCAGACCCAGATATGACCTGTGCCGGCAAATGCGGGCGGCGACGACGTGATGGAAAGAGAAGCGGTGATGTGATGGAATGGAAACGAGAGGGCGCAGCGGTGTTGTGGAGAAGATGGGGAATAAGGCGATGAACTGCCTAGCGAAGGGTAATAAGTGGAAGTTGGCGTTGGGAAGGGGAGGGGGGCGGCGGCGGTTCACTGTACAAGGAGTGGAAATAATATTTAATCTCCGCCATGGGCCCTCATTGCAGCAGGCTTCCTGCCCGCCAGTGCAATCCGTGCAATCCGTGTACAAGGCATGCGCACGCAGTTCAAAAATTAGTTTGAAGTCCATCTTTCTCCAACAAATTATGCCATGAAATTTGTATTTTAAAGTTTTAAAAAATTCAAAACAAAATTCTTGTGATAGGCATTGTTGAATGCTATAAACCGGTAGAAATATCAATATGAAATACTTTATATTCTATTCTACACAAAAAAGACAAAATCTGACATATTATATAGTGAATAGTAAACGATAGAACACTATAATTTTATTAGATTTTACCATATTTGTGTAGCCTAGAATATAAAGAATTTCATATTGAAATTAGTACCGGTTTGTAGGATTCAACATTGCCTATCACAAAAAAAAGACAAATTCCTAAGAAAAAGATGTACTTTCTTACTACTATTTTAATACTATTTACATTCACAACTGAAGCATACATATACTATTTACTACAAAAAAAAGACAAATTTCATATAAGGATGGTCCGCGCTCGGACACTTACATATATAGGTGGAACGAACAGTACATGAATCTAGTATTGAGGGAGAGGACGCAGGCATCTTCTCATGATATTAATTCTACGGAACGCGTCGTAGCATACATACGCATCCTTTGCTGCGTAGTGGATATGCTCCGGCCGTAGTTCCCGAAGATGCCAGGTGTTGTGTAGCTTCAGCTTACGGAAATCCACCTTGTGGTCTTTGAACTTCTCGTCGATGATTTCCTTCGCCATGGTGGCCAAGCCGGTCCTGGCTTCGCCCGGGGCGTTGAAGTGATCTTGTAAGTCCACGTGGTTTGGTATGTGGGCGCCCAGGGCTTCAAGCTTGGGGGTGTCTTGGCGCTTGTCCACAGATGCGAAGGAAATGTCGGGGCGGTTGAGGAACTGTATGAGTTCATGACAGTTCCTCGTTGCCACGGCTTCGTGCCAGAGTAGGCAGTGATCGCGCATGCAAAGTTGCAGGAGGGCAGCGCTGGGAGGCTTGGCGATGGTGTACTCGAGGTCGAGGCCGACGATCGGCTCTTGGTCCCACTCGCCGAGCCAACGCTCAAACATGGCGATGAACTTGGCCGCCTCTCTCGGGTCGGTTGTGTGCATCACCGTGAGGACGGTGTCACCATGAGCAGGGACCTTGTGGTAGTCGGTGAAGACATTGCCGTCGATCTCCATGACGGCCGCGGCGCAAGGAGTACGAGTGGAGGGGGGAGGGGGTTATCTCTGGAGAAGACGAAGTTGGGGATCCAATTATTTTCCAGGCCGTGAGATCGTGGGATAAATAGTGCACGATGGGTCGCTGGTACGCCGCGTAAGTAAATGCAGTGTAGCGGGTGCTTTGGAAGTTGAGCCCCTGTCGCTTCATTTATGAGAGAAGAGGAAGTTGGGGAAGCAATTGTTTTGCAGGCACGCCGCGGTAAATGCCAGTCTAGCGCTTTGGAAGTTGAACCAGACGCTTCATTTTGTTTCTGAGAGAGCGCTAGACCGACGTGTCACCGTGGGCCCCAGTACTCTGGCCCACTTGTAAGTGAGAGGCTGCTATCGTGGGTAAGTAAGTATGTACGTTTACCGCCAGGCAGCAATTAGAAAGTCTTGTTGTTGGGTCCCCTCGTTGTTTGACTACACGCAGCAGAGCAACAGTCTGAAAAAGGAGATAGCGTGCAAGGTGGGAATAAATCTGTTCTCGTCTGACACGCGGAAGGAATAGCGAACAAAATCTTAATATACCATTGAAATGCTTCTCGTCGAGGTCACCTGCTCCATGAGCCAAACGAGTGAGACAAACTAGTCCAGTTTTAGCATCCAAAGCGTGTGGGGACCCACTTGTCTGGGTTAGGTTTGGTCCGACATGTGTCTGGGGCCCCACTTGTCATAGTGTTCCGGGCCTTCGTGGGGCCATATGTCATAAGGGTTAGGGTTCGTGGCCAGTGGAAAAACCCAAACAACTGAAGCATGGTAGCAAGTTGTGTGTACCAGCGGGATGAGAATTGACAGGGCAGCGAGATTTCAAAGGCAAGTACATTGACGAGACACGCCGCAGTCTGATAAGGCGTGCTCAAGAGATCTCAGTAGCATCATCATCGCTCACTCTACTCTGGCGACTAGTTCAGTAGATGGAGGAGTTCCCTTCCATGGGTAATAGCTTGCAACTAGGTCTAAATCACAACTTAAGCGGATTAACAAGACATCTAATACAAGGGGCCCACTAGTCAGTGCTGATGTGGCATTGCATGTACACATGACATCATTTAGCAAGTTCCACAGCAAACTTTGGACTCTCTCACAGAGAGGTGCTTCCAGGCAGGAGTTCTCTTGGTCTTCCTTGGCAGATGACCATGGTTTGTGCAAGTTCCACAGCAAACTTTGGAACCATGGTCCCATTTTTGGTGGAGATGTGCATCTTTGCATTCCCAACCACTTTTGCAACTAGTGTTTTTCCAGTTTCCACATAAAAAATGCATTTCCCATTTTCCGGGTGCCTGGAGGGGTCGAAACAGGTGCTTTTTTGTGAAGTGGCCACCAAGCGCAGTGTGCAGAACATCACCACTCTATTTTTCATGGGTGGGGGACCTGCCAGGGGTGCCACATCCAGGAGTCTAGGAACTATCTCGGCCTGCTGGCATATAATGAATTATTTTTGCCCTAAATCCTTTTTAATCCAATTTTGCACTGGGGCTACAAGAAATGCACACCAGAAAAATTGGGGAAAAATACAGGGAGGTCCCCTGGGGGTGTGGGACCCTAGAACCAAGACCAAACCATGGTTCCCACCCCACCTGGCAGACATCGATGGCACCGCCGAGTCTGACCTAGATCTCGGAGGGGGGCCTGGGGAATTCAAAAAAAATCAAAAAAATGGAAAAGCACTGCATGGAGTCATGGTGAGTGATGCATCACCTAGGAAAAATAGCAAACATGCCATCCCAAGGGTTCACATGTGGACTCTCTCACAGAGAGGTGCTTCCAGGCAGGAGTTCTCTTGGTCTTCCTTGGCAGATGACCATGGTTTGTGCAAGTTCCACAGCAAACTTTGGAACCATGGTTCCATTTTTGGTGGAGATGTGCATCTTTGCATTCCCAACCACTTTTGCAACTAGTGTTTTTCCAGTTTCCACATAAAAAATGCATTTCCCATTTTCCGGGTGCCCGGAGGGGTCGAAACAGGTGCTTTTTTGTGAAGTGGCCACCAAGGGCATTGTGCAGAACATCACCACTCTATTTTTCATGGGTGGGGAACCTGCCAGGGGTGCCACATCCAGGAGGCTAGGAATTATCTCGGCCTGCTGGCATATAATGAATTGTTTTTGCCCTAAATCCTTTTTAATCCAATTTTGCACTAGGGCTACAAGAAATGCACACCAAAAAAATTGGGGAAAAATACAGGGAGGTCCCCTGGGGGTGTGGGACCCTAGAACCAAGACCAAAACATGGTTCCCACCCAACTTGGCAGACATCAATGGCACCGCCGAGTCTGACCTAGATCTCGGAGGGGGGCCTGGGAAATTCAGAAAAAATCAAAAAAATGGAAAAGCACTGCATGGAGTCATGGTGAGTGATGCATCACCTAGGAAAAATAGCAAATATGCCATCCCAAGGGTTCACATGTGGACTCTCTCACAGAGAGGTGCTTCCAGGCAGGAGTTCTCTTGGTCTTCCTTGGCAGATGACCATGGTTTGTGCAAGTTCCATAGCAAACTTTGGAACCATGGTTCCATTTTTGGTGGAGATGTGCATCTTTGCATTCCCAACCACTTTTGCAACTAGTGTTTTTCCAGTTTCCACATAAAAATACATTTCCCATTTTTCGGGTGCCCGGAGGGGTCGAAACAGGTGCTTTTTTGTGAAGTGGCCACCAAGGGCAGTGTGCAGAACATCACCACTCTATTTTTCATGGGTGGGGGACCTGCCAGGGGTGCCACATCCAGGAGGCTAGGAATTATCTCGGCCTGCTGGCATATAATGAATTATTTTTGCCCTAAATCCTTTTTAATCCAGTTTTGCCCTGGGGCTACAAGAAATGCACACCAGAAAAATTGGGGAAAAATACAGGGAGGTCCCCTGGGGGTGTGGGACCTTAGAACCAATACCAAACCATGGTTCCCACCCCACCTGGCAGACATCGATGGCACCGCCGAGTCTGACCTAGATCTCGGAGGGGGGCCTGGGGAATTCAGAAAAAATCAACAAAATGGAAAAGCACTGCATGGAGTCATGGTGAGTGATGCATCACCTAGGAAAAATAGCAAACATGCCATCCCAAGGGTTCACATGTGGACTCTCTCACAGAGAGGTGCTTCCAGGCAGGAGTTCTCTTGGTCTTCCTTGGCAGATGACCATGGTTTGTGCAAGTTCCACAGTAAACTTTGGAACCATGGTCCCATTTTTGGTGGAGATGTGCATCTTTGCATTCCCAAACACTTTTGCAACTAGTGTTTTTCTAGTTTCCACATAAAAAATGCATTTCCCATTTTTCGGGTGCCCGGAGGGGTCGAAACAGGTGCTTTTTTGTGAAGTGACCACCAAGGGCAGTGTGCAGAACATCACCACTCTATTTTTCATGGGTGGGGGACCTGCCAGGAGTGCCACATCCAGGAGGCTAGGAATTATCTCGGCCTGCTGGCATATAATGAATTATTTTTTCCCTAAATCCTTTTTAATCCAATTTTGCACTGGGGCTACAAGAAATGCACACTAGAAAAATTGGGGAAAAATATAGGGAGGTCCCCTGGGGGTGTGGGACCCTAGAACCAAGACCAAACCATGGTTCCCACCCCACCTGGCAGACATCGATGGCACCGTCGAGTCTGACCTAGATCTCGGAGGGGGGCCTGGAGAATTCAGAAAAAATCAAAAAAATGGAAAAGCACTGCATGGAGTCATGGTGAGTGATGCATCACCTAGGAAAAATAGCAAACATGCCATCCCAAGGGTTCACATGTGGACTCTCTCACAGAGAGGTGCTTCCAGGCAGGAGTTCTCTTGGTCTTCCTTGGCAGATGACCATGGTTTGTGCAAGTTCCACAGCAAACTTTGGAACCATGGTCCCATTTTTGGTGGAGATGTGCATCTTTGCATTCCCAACCACTTTTGCAACTAGTGTTTTTCCAGTTTCCACATAAAAAATGCATTTTCCATTTTCCGGGTGCCTGGAGGGGTCGAAACAGGTGCTTTTTTGTGAAGTGGCCACCAAGGGCAGTGTGCAGAACATCACCACTCTATTTTTCATGGGTGGGGGACCTGCCAGGGGTGCCACATCTAGGAGGCTAGGAATTATCTCGGCATGCTGGCATATAATGAATTATTTTTGCCCTAAATCCTTTTTAATCCAATTTTGCACTGGGGCTACAAGAAATGCACACCAGAAAAATTGGGAAAAAATACAGGGAGGTCCCCTGGGGGTGTGGGACCCTAGAACCAAGACCAAACCATGGTTCCCACCCCACCTGGCAGACATCGATGGCACCGCCGAGTCTGACCTAGATCTCGGAGGGGGGCCTGGGGAATTCAGAAAAAATCAAAAAAATGGAAAAGCACTGCATGGATTCATGGTGAGTGATGCATCACCTAGGAAAAATAGCAAACATGCCATCCCAAGGGTTCATATGTGGACTCTCTCACAGAGAGGTGCTTCCAGGCAGGAGTTCTCATGGTCTTCCTTGGCAGATGACCATGGTTTGTGCAAGTTCCACAGCAAACTTTGGAACCATGGTTCCATTTTTTGTGGAGATGTGCATCTTTGCATTCCCAACCACTTTTGCAACTAGTGTTTTTCCAGTTTCCACATAAAAAATGCATTTCCCATTTTCCGGGTGCCCGCAGTGGTCGAAACAGGTGCTTTTTTGTGAAGTGGCCACCAAGGGCAGTGTGCAAAACATCACCACTCTATTTTTCATGGGTGGGGGACCTGCCAGGGGTGCCACATCCAGGAGGCTAGGAATTATCTCGGCCTGCTGGCATATAATGAATTATTTTTGCCCTAAATCCTTTTTAATCCAATTTTGCACTGGGGCTACAAGAAATGCACACCAGAAAAATTGGGGAAAAATACAGGGAGGTCCCCTAGGGGTGTGGGACCCTAGAACCAACACCAAACCATGGTTCGCACCCCACCTAGCAGACATCGATGGCACCGCCGAGTCTGACCTAGATCTCGGAGGGGGGCCTGGGGAATTCAGAAAAAATCAAAAAAAATGGAAAAGCACTGCATGGAGACATGGTGAGTGATGCATCACCTAGGAAAAATAGCAAACATGCCATCCCAAGGGTTCACATGTGGACTCTCTCACAGAGAGGTGCTTCCAGGTAGGAGTTCTCTTGGTCTTCCTTGGCAGATGACCATGGTTTGTGCAAGTTCCACAGCAAACTTTGGAACCATGGTCCCATTTTTGGTGGAGATGTGCATCTTTGCATTCCCAACCACTTTTGCAACTAGTGTTTTTCCAGTTTCCACATAAAAAATGCAACTAGTGTTTTTCCAGTTCACATGTGGACTCTCTCACAGACAGGTGCTTCCAGACATTGCATGACATGGTTTCATAACAGTTCATAACATAATAAACACAAAGTACTTCAATGTGTTCAGTTCATTACATAATTTTATTGCGAAAGCACGACACATCAGGGTTCAAGCTGGGCGCGTAGCTGCTCGTTTTCCTTCTCAAGAGACTCCACGAGTTGGCAGCTTGCGAGGTATTTCATTTTGGAATCCACGAGCTCCCTGAGTGCTTTCTCATTTTCAGCCAGTAGGTTCCTGCATGTGATCTCCAGGGTGACAGTACTGTTTGTTAGCTTTAAATTTCCCTCCAATAGATCTTTGATCCTGGCTATATTCTTATGTGCCGAGGCTATGGCTTCCTTGTGCAGTTCCGACCACTGTTGATTCTCCTCTACAAGCTGCTTGCGCTCACGCGCAAGGCACTTGGCAACTAAGAGGACTTTAGCCATATCCATTTCCTGGGCCAATTTTTTCTCCCTTTGTTTGGCTATCCGTTCATTAAGCCAGGACGCCATATCTGGGTTCAGCCCCACCTTCATTTCCTGTATAAAATAAAAATAGGGTTATTTCTACCAACGACACCAACTAAGTGGCAGTGGCGTCCTCCCAAAAACCCCATTACAGGTAAAGTACTCTACTCTCACCTAAGTCAGAATCGCAAGAACCCCAATGCATGTCAACACAATTAGAGAGTGCTTACCTCGCTGAGCCGGGGAAATGTGGGCATCGGGTTCTGGATCGCCGGCGCCATTTTTTGGGAGAGAGGCACACCCTGCAAAACCATCATGGCTCCGTCGGCTCTGGAACATTTTATTCCACGATACTGAGTTATAGAGGAGGAAGAAGAAGAAGAACAAAAAGATGATGATGAAGAAGGAGAATTCGTCCCAGTACCCGGATGAGCCCTCACCTGATTCAAGTTTTCCCTTCTCCACCAGGGAGAGCCAAGATTGGGCCTCTATGTGAGGGCTTTCTCTAATGGATGGAGCAAGTTCCTTCCGGCGGCGAGCTCTCTCCATTCGCTCCGCTTCCTGAGTCGTCAGGGGGCGGTTTCTCTTTCGAGGCATGGCTAGACAGAGCGGATGGGGGGCCGGGCAGGAGGAAGGAGAAGGAAGTAGGTGAATGAATAATATGGCAAGATAGTCAAACAGCTTAGCCCGTGGTCCAACCACTGCTCTCTGTCTTCTAGCCTTCTCATGCAAGCTATATGCTCCGTAATTGAAAAAATAGAGCCCCCGCCCGGCACGCGGGTGGATACGTGGCACTGATTAACTGACGCTCACTGCCCCGTCCCATCGTGCCAGTGCCAGGGTCCTGGCTAGACACGAGAAGGCATGCCAGGACACGCCGAAAGATAAAATGCATTATACTATTTTATATATTAACTGAAAATGGAAGGGTCAAATATTACGCAAGATAAATTGCATTGAACAGAAAATGCTAGCTAATATGCAGGGCTTTTGCATTTTCTTCATAGATTACTAACTTAACCACTAGCTAAACCCAGTACATGACGTCGTCGGAGTTGTCGGAGTCGACCTCCGTTGGGGCCTTGTCCTTGCCCTCTGCTTCATCCTCCATCGTGGTTGCCTTGCCCTTCCCCCTGCCCTGGGGTTCCAATGACCTGGTCATGGCCGTCTTCATGTCTCGTGCAAACTTTGTGGCGGCGGATCTTGGCTGCTTAGTGTTGACGCCGCCGTCCTCATCGTACAATTCAAGATTCATGAACGGCATGGGTTTGAGGGCGGTCTTGAACCGGCCTACACTGCGAGGCCGGCTGGAGCCACTGCCAGACCTGCTCGATGTCGAAGAAGTAGGAGTTGGAGTAGATGCATTGCTGCTCGGTTCAAGCCACCATGGCCATCTGATGCGGCGGCGGCTTGACCTGCCGCGCTGTGCACGACCGGGCGTGGAGTTCCCGCTGTGGTAGTACGTACCACCGCCGTGGCTGAAGCCTGGGGGGTGTGGCTGAGGCCTGGGGTGGAGCTTCCGCGTCGTGCGCGGGAGGTGTTGTAGCGGCCGGTGCGAGGCATCTGAACTACGGGGAGGGCTCGCTCATGTGAAGAACAGGAGGCGGAGGCTAGTGTTCGTGGTGTCTGCCCAGAGGGAAACGTATCTTTTTGATAGGGTAGCTGTCCATGGAAGCACATGCCCCCAGCGACTGTGCATAGCTTCCACGCTTGTAAACAATACATTTTCTTAGTGTCCATGATGGCAATTTCATTGGTGGCATAGCTGCGTTGCACGATCCCACCTGTCATACTCAAACGGTCATATTCTGGGGGGCGCGCCCCCTGGTATAACTGCCGGATGCAAGAGCAGCGTCATCACTCCGATTCTTCCTTCTTCCCATCTCCCCCTTGCACCTACGATTCTTTTCCGGGCTAGCTCACATCTGATGTTCTAGTTCCCCACCCAGTCCCTCTGTTGTGCTCTCCCTTGGGTGCAAGGCAATGGTTCGCAGCTACTGTAGTTCTTCGCGGGCGGAATCAGGGATGGCTCGCCGACGCTCCCCTATCCCGTACCGGAGTAAGCCCTACGACTATTCGCCGAATAAAATCTGTGACTGTGGAGTAAAGATGCCGAGATGGATTGCGTGGACAGATGAAAATGCTGGGAGAAGATTCTACAACTGCGGCATCCGCGCGGTATTATTGTAAACTAATCATGTTTGTTTGCCAGTTTAGTTATTTTAATTCTCACATCTTTCCTCTTCCTTTACTATGTTTTTTGGTAGGAAGGCAAGGGCCGAGGCTGTGAGAAGTATGAGTGGATGGATGACCCGCTACCAGTTTTCCAGAGAGAGCTTGTTCATGATCTTCGTGATGCTGTATGGGAGAAGATGGAGGAGAACCGTGCGCTGCTTGATGAAAACAAGGAGCTTTTGGACCAACTTCGGAAGCTCGAGCAGAGTGCTGGTGTGCATGCTCAGTTGCAGAAGCAAGCAGCCGAAATAGAGCAGATCAAGGTTAGGGCAGAAGGTGGAAACAATCTGCTTTTCATATGGATATGTTCCATGGCATTTGCAGTTTATGTTGGCATTATGATGTCTAGCACCTGAAAAGCAGAAATGTAAGGACCCAAATATTGTGTAATGTGAAATGTTATCCTGTGCCATTTATTCTGCCTTTTCTGACTGTCCCTCTGAACAAAAACTCCAATATAAGAACATATGCATAATGTCAAACATGGCTTATTAAAAACGAGTACATAGTTTACAAATTCCATAACAAATACAGTTCGGACAGAATTTCGGGCAGGTCCAGGGCCCCTGTTTTACAATGCACACACAAACACACATGTTCTGAAAAAATAGTTTTTGGAATTTTGCTGTATTACAGAGACGGAGCACTCAGAAAAAAGACTGAATTAGTCTTACTCCCACCTAGCTTTCTTCTTCCTCTTTGGGGACAGTTTTCTCGCCTTCTTGTATGTTGGATCAGAAGGTTCTGGAATGTCCGGCCAATCTGAATCAGATCCCGTGTCATCATCACTCCACTCAACTTCCTCGTGAAGCACATAGACAGTATCAGCAGTCTTGCACCTTGTCTTGCGCTTCCTGACAAATGTTAGAAAGCAGGTAAGCCCCAGCTAAGCATTGATATTACCTAATTATAAATAAAGATCATACATGCAAATACTTCATACCTAGGCTTTGGTCCATTCAAAGGACACCCAGCTGCTCTATGTCCAATATATTTGCATTGCTTACATCTGTTTTTGCCTTTCTTGCTACCACTAAAAGGCATGCCCTGCTTCTCCATGAAATTCTTAAACCTACTCATCCTAGGTCTTCCTTTGCCTCTTTTAACATTTGGCTGGCACAGCTTGAAAGGTAGTTAAACCACAGGCCACTGTGACTGGTCTGTGCAAGGAGGGACGGCACCTGCGTAGGTAGCTCGAAATCTAGCCAAAGAGAAGTACTCACTCACATATTGATCAAGGTGTGGCAGAGTTCTTTTGTGAACCAAGAAGATTAACGTGTGTGGGCATGGCTTCCCAGTATGCTGCCACTCTAAGCAGCTGCATTCTCTACTATCAATCTTCACGACATGCCTCAGGCCATTCTGGCTCAAATCTCTCACCTCACAGCTGTGGTCGTTAGACTCTCCAACTCTAAGGTAACCAAGACCTCGACTTCTCTAGTTTATTTGCTGAATAACAGCGGGTAGAATGTGCCCTCTTAGTCTGTCCCCAATATCTCTTCTTACTTTTATCAGCCTCATCAACATACCTCGTATGGTGTCCATCAACATATGAACTGGAAGGTCTTTTGAGTCTTTGACCCAGTTATTTATGGTTTCAGCAAGGTTGTTGTTTATGTAATCACACTTTATTGCGGGATTAAAAGCACTCCTCATCCATAAAAGGCTGTGATTCATTTCCAAGTATACGGCAAAATCAGAGTTCTCAGCATGTATCTTGTCCATAAAAAATTTGTAGCTCTCAGGCTTGTAGGCCCTAGCAGCAGTCCACATGTAGCGATATACAGTGCCTGAGTAGTGCCTGTACAGGTTCAGCATCAAATGAGCATGGCATTCTCTTTGTTCAGCATGTGGAAATACTGTCTGAACTGCATTTGCCAATCCTTTGCATGCATCAGTGCTTATGGCCAGTGGTGAAACATCACCTATTGATCTATGCAGTTGCCTCATAAACTACTCCCAGTTCGCTTCTGATTCCGACTGAAACAGGCCGAATGCCACCGGGAACATCCAGTTGTGCCCATCCAGTGCTGTCGCTGATGCTAGACAACCATTCCATCTGCCAGTGAGGACAGTGGAGTCTATACTCAAATATGGCCTACAACCCTCCTTGAACCCTTGAATACAGGGCTCAAGGGCCATAAAAAATGGTTAAAATATATGTTCCCCTCCTCCTCTTTCGTGTCAATCTCGACAACACTACTTTGAGACCTAGATTGTATTTCAGCCTTGAAGCTGTACAACAGACTGAAACTATTTTCCCAGTCCCCGTATAGTGTTTGCAAAGCTCTCTCTTTACCTTTCCAAACTATGTGATACGGTAGCTCGACATTGTAACCAGTCATAAGCTTTACCTGAATTGCCTTGGCAGTCTCATTGGGCGTTTTCTTAAGAATGGCCAAAGCATGCTTCTCAACCCATTCTTGAGTTGCACAAGAAGATCTTAGTTTGCAGCCTGTTGGACACCTGTGTGCAGGTCCCATTTTGTTCACCTGCATCGGAACATTCATTTTATACATTAGTTGCTTCATAATAATTCATAAACTTGCTTCACATATGAAAACCCGAACCCGTCAGTTAGAAATAGATATTTATGTGCGAGGAAAGCTTGTCAGTACCCTAACTGTTTCTCCACTAGGAAGTATCCTAACGGAGATCTTCCATGGGCATTGATCCTTCACCCTCTCCCCATTGTAGTAGTCTAATCTGCACCTCGCCTCGTACCGTTTCCTTATGTTTCTAGTTCTGAAGACGTCAAACTCTCCGATGATACAATATTGCACAAATGCTTTCCTGAATTCTACCATGTTGGCGAAGTATGTGCCCACCATAATTACAGGTACCACTGGATCATATGTTTTTGCTAACTCGCTAGTGACCTCATCATCTACCGATATGGCAGCTTCCTCCATTAGTGATTCATCGATCACATCATCACCTGTTTCTTGTTCCAGCACCTCTATTTCACTGTCCTCATCTTCCCCTATGTCCGAAACGGGAGGACCTTCATTGTCATCCTCTACATCATCATCACTAGGTTCATTAGCGATGCCAAGTACATCACACATTGTTTTCTCTGCCATGGGTTCGTCGACGCCATCACCTCCCATGGGTTTGACATTGACAGTCTGCCAATCTACTTGCTGTGCTGAGAAATTTTCTCCCACATCTGTCTCTACTAGTGATGGTGGTTCTGCCCATTGTTCAAAAAAATCTTCCTCCAATTGGAATTCCCATTGACAAGTATCATCGTTATCTGAGTCTGCTAACGTCCAGTCCTTCTTGGGGGTGGACTCCTTGTTAGTGTTTCCGGTGGGGGTGGACTCCTTGTTGGTATACTTCTTGGGGGTGATCTTCTTTGTGGTTGACTTCTTAGGGGTGTTCTCCTCGGTGGTCTTGTTTGTGGTTGACTTCTTGGGGGTGTTCTCCTCGGTGGTCTTCTTTGTGGTTGACTTCTTGGGGGTGTTCTCCTCGGTGGAATTCTTTGTGGTTGACTTCTTGGGGGTGTTCTCCTCGGTGGTCTTCTTTGTGGTTGACTTCTTGGGGGTCTTATCCTCGGTGGTCTTCTTTGTGGTTGACTTCTTGGGGGTGGTTTCCTCGGTGGTCTTCTCTGTGGTAGACTTCTTTGGGGTGTTCTCCTCGGTGGTATTCTTTGTGGTTGACATCTTGGGGGTCTTATCCTCGGTGGTCTTCTTTGTGGTTGACTTTTTAGGGGTGGTTTCCTCAGTGGTCTTCTTTGTGGTTGACTTTTTGGGGGTCGTTTCCTCGGTGGTCTTCTTTGTGGTTAAGGGGGTGTTCTCCTCGGTGGTCTTTTTTGTGGTTGACTGGGTGTTCTCCTCGGTGGTCGTCTTTCTGGTTGACTTCTTGCGGGTGTTCTCCCCCTCAGTGGTCATCAACCACTCTGCCATAGACTGCGCGGAGGCATTCTTTCTGGGACAGGTCCTCTTGCATAGGAGCTTGTGGTTCCGCCTCAGACTATCTGTTGGACTAACCTTTGCAGTATTCTTTGGACTAAAATTTCAAGTACCAACCTTACTAGGGCTGATCCAATCCTTCATGGAACTAGGAATGTTCCCGTTACCTTTTAAACCATCCCCCTCTGGATCAGCACGGGTGCCTACGCAACCGAGAAATAGTATATGGTTGCCCCCTCCATATTTCTCCAATGCCGCATCTAAATTAGGTTGATTGTTAACGCCAATCTCAATGAAATCTTTGATTCTTCTATTCCACCACATATATTTTACTTTTTGGTGAGATCCCAGCAGCAAGTTCTCACTAAACTTTCCAATCAGTTCAGCTACTTGTATCCCCTTCTGGCGATCGACGTAGACATCAACATCGTGTTTTGGAACAAGAACATCTGAGCCATCATCCAGTTCTGCAGTGTAGGGGTCGAATGTGGCCACCATTTTCAAAAGAGGAGGAGGTTCAGCAGCAGCAGGTTTTTCAACACCAGCAAGAGGTTCAACACCTGGATGATGTTTAACAGGAGCAGGATTACCAATAGCAGCAGATTTACTGCTAGGATGTGTAGCAGCTTGAGCACCAGCAGCAGATTTTCTTTGATTACCAGCAGGAAATTTCTTGGATGCCCGGGCAACAACACCATCTCGTGTTCCACCAATAATTTTAGCATGCAAAATGTGGCCAGGAGAGTCTGCAAACCTTTCCAATTGATCTTCAATCTTTTCCATGTCCACAGGTGTAACAACCCCCCGCGGTGATACCCATTCGAATTCTGCAGTTTGTGCGGAGCCCATTAGAACAATTCCACGAACAAGTTCAACCATCCCAGATATAGACTTGAAGCTTCTTTCTGCAACGAGCAAGTTTACCTTGCAACCCTCCGCAGCTACGGAGTTCCCATTGTCAAGCATACCAACGTACTCATGAATTTGTAGAGTGATGCTGTAATCTTTGCAAATCCTACTCGACATAAGGTTGGGGAAATAAGAAATGCTTGTTAGTGTTTGACTAACAAACATCTCTCAACAAAATATATCTTGATTTCCTACATCCAGCTAGCAGATACCGATGAAGAATGGTTAAATACATAAGAGAAGACAAGCTCACCTCCTCCGGCCGCTCAGGGTGAGACATGATTCCTGAGTTGCGGGCCCTTCCATCCTCTGTGCTGCTCAGCTCATCTCCCGGCGATGGCGATCTATCTCTGCGCAACGGCTCGCTCCACATTCGGCATCACCGCGGGCCGTCGGGCGCGGGCACGCGAGCTTTAAGCAGCGCTATCTGTCTATGTCGCCGCCGCCTCCGCCACCGTCCTAGGGTTCAGGCAAGGTTAAGGGTGGAGGAACGAACTAGATCTTGACCGTACACCGCTGCGTTCTGAACTCGGTTACATCAAATTGCCATGCAGATTGACACGCTGGAACTAACATGAAATGGAGAAATACTGACATGCGGGACCGTAGTGGGCCCAAAACAGGAGAAGTCACGACAATATTTGGTTTGCCCTCGTTTCGTTCAGAATGGGCCCTCTGAGGAATTACCTACCCAACTTTTCAAATAGCGTCTATTACAAGCAACAAAGGCACCTGTGAGCCTGTGCCAAACAACTTGGTGACCGCAAACTGAATCGCCCGTCCATATTGTAGGGACTCTACATTGAAGCCAGCCGAGCTTTCCCCTAGCTTTCACACGGTTTGGGCCATGCAAACGGGCCTCGGCCTGCCTGCCATAGCCGAGGGCACACAGCAACAGTTGGCCCGGGCTTTTCCGTGGCTTGACCCATCGAAGTCCAGCTGTAGGTTGCAACTTTTTTAATCGATACCAAAATATATTAATAGTAGCAAACAATACGCTGCAGAGATACATAAAATGTGTCCATCGATTACAAATAAAATCTAAAAATAAATGATCTAAATTTTAATGTCTTCAAACTCTTCTTCTTTAATGATACAATTTTGTACTTTTCTGAAGTCAACCAAATGATGTCGCTCCATCCTGAAGCGCTTTAAATATGGCCCAAAATAGTTATGTTTTCTATTTATTTTTCTCTACAAAATTTAAAAATGTTTATTTTGAAAAGGTTCAAATCTAAAAAAAATCAAATTTCAAAAAATGTTTAGACCTAAAACATGTTAAGATTTAAAAAATTCATGAAATCTGAAAAATGTTCAAATTTGAAGTTGTTTGGATTTGAAAAAGTTTGAAATTGAATAATGTTAAAATTAAAAATATTCATATTTTTAAAAAAGTTTAAAATGAAAAAATATTTGTATTTTAGAAAGGTACAAATTTTAAAAAATTCATATTTAAATCTAAAAAGAAACCCAAAAAAATAGAAAAATATAAAAACCAAAGAACAGGTGAAGAACTAGAGAAAAAGGAAAACCCAAGAGAACCAGAAGAATCCGACCGAAAGGTTCTAGAACCCTTGGACCCACTAGATCATGCCCAACTCGTTTCATCATAGCCACTTGACGAGGTTCTACCCCGGCAATGCCCATGTTTGCGGGCTTTCGATTCATGGAGCGCTTTGGGGATCCGACGAACTCGACGGCGATCAGACGAAAGCAGAGAGACACAAGGTTTTACCTAGGTTCGGCCCCCTTGGTAGGGTAATGACCTACGTCCTACTTGTCTGACTTTTTATTGATGGGGTGGCTATGGTGGAGGTGTTACAATAGTGGCGTAGATTGGATCTAGCCGAAGACAGAGAGCTCTAAAGTTTCGAGCGCTCCGGCATGAGGTGGTGAAAAAAGCGTCTCGGGTTTCGAGACCTCCCTCCCAGCCTTTTATATGCGAAGGCCGGGTCTCAGGATTGTCCCTCAAGCCAAGTACAGATCGGATCGGTTTGAAAAAAAAACCCTAATCGAAAACTAATCCAACTTGGACTCTTCGAAGCCTTGCTTGCACGCCAAGTATTGCTCCTGGGCCATGCTAGGCCGCTATCTTCATGGGCCTTGTGAGTTTTTCGACAGAGACTCCTCCTGGGCTGAAAACCAGGTAGGCGAATATCGAGGACCCATTTGTCATTCCTTCGTCAGTAGACCCCGAGTGCCTGGGATAGTCGAAGACTATGGCAAGGACTCTAACCCGAAAGCCTTCTTGATTACACAAATGTATTCGCCTTACATGCGAAATCACAACAGCATAGAGAATATGCAAATGATGCACCTAATAGATGCGAATAATTCGAGTAATACTTATCCTGAGCCTTGAAAATGCTTAGCTTGGTTTGCAGGGGGATAGGCATAACCGGCCTAAGACTCACGCCGGGTCTTAGTTAATTGCATAGCCGCAAAAACATTCGGTTAGCTTACTCAGATTTGAGTCCCCCGACTCGAACCTGCGTGGGCTGGTGCTACCTCGACCCGAGCCGCGTTGGACTTACCGGGTCGAAGCCCAGTTCATTGTGAGGCACCCGAAGCGTCCATCGGTGCAAACTTCATACCGTAGGTATGGAAAGTTTCTCGGCAGAGCGCGCTTGATATGAATACCGGGCCATCTGGTGTTGCAAACCATGGACTTACCTTTGTATTTGACATACGGCATCCGAATTGGTATATTGCCACCAGGATTCGGGCATTTTGAGTGTATGTGTGAGTACGAAATTGGATTCAGGGGGCTAAAGCCACCCCCAAATCGTATCTGAGGCACCGCTGGCCCTGAGTCGATAATAACTTGGGGACTGAAGCCCATGGTTAGATGCTGCATCGATTGTAATTGCACAAATTGATGAAAATCATTATTCGAGCAAACTTGCGATTCTACAGGCTGGATTAACGAATCGACAGCCATGACTTGAATAATGAGAAGGTGTTGCCAGCCAGAGTATAATTCGAGGGATCACAAAACCCCGCTCAAAAGTCGAAGTGACGCCTCCTGCTCGGATGCAGGAACCTAGGAGAATCGACACCTTTGACCAAAGGTGCCTGGAGGCTCTGCTGGCCCATGATGGATAGTTCGAGAATGAAAACTCATCACTCAAATGTCAAAACGATACCGATTAAAGCAAGAGAATCTCTTCGAGTGGTCATGCTGAAAACCTCACTCGAAAAGCTCTGAAGGCTCAAAAGTACGGGAAACAAAGCCGCTCAAAAGGCAATATTTACGCCCACATGACGCAAAGAGGACAAGAAAAAGCTTCGAGAAAAACCCATTTCCAAAAAAATTTAGCCTTGGAAAGGTACATACCTCAAAAATATGAGGACCTGAAATCGAGCTTACTCCTTAATTCAGAAGGAAATCGCTCTGCGAGCCATGACGTCAGTGATGACGCATGGATTCATCGGGCTGTCACGCCATCCTCTGCCAGGATAAACTGACATTGACAAGACCAAACATCTTGTGGGCTCCACGCTTGCGCATCCCAGCTGTTGACTGAGTTTGACCGCACATCCCGTGTGTGGGTGAAAAAAGTCTGCCCAGTCTCCTTGATTACCGTGCATAGTGGAGGCCGCGGCCCCCGCGATGCTGACACATGGACGGCCAGATCTGCCCAATCGTTTCCTCTTCGTAGTGAGCGGCTAGGATCAACTGTCAATTTCCAGGAATGAGATAAAAATGGCCACGGAGGGGTAACTGTTCACCCCACTCCGCCGCCATCATCTTCCTCCTTGCGTTTTGCTCCAGATACTCCTCTCTCCCATCTCCATTCTCACAGAGCTCTTGCTGCGCGCCGCCTCCATGGGTAAGAGAGGCTCAACCGCGGCCGGCGCCACCGCCGGTGCCGCTGCTAAGAAAGCCAAGACCGCAGACACCGTGTAATATCCTAGGATTTGAGGTCCTAAAATAGAGGCAACAGATGTGTGCATTGCATTTCATGCATAGAAAATTCGGGTAATTTTTGCGCATTTAAATAAAACATGTCAAAGTGATTAGAGTTTCACTTGAGTTGATAGAATTGAAGTAGCTCATCAACTAGAGCACAACAAACTTCAACATGACCTTTGCTAAAATCTTGTTTTGCGTAGTGGTAGTTACAACAACTAAAATAGAGTTAAGTGAGGTAAAACTAAAATGCTTGACACACCATTTTAGAACCAAATATTTATTCACACCAAGATTATCATGGTATTCTTTAAACCCTACTTCTTTCATGCTAAAGAAGCCAACACAAGTCTTATTCTTAAATCATGATCTATTCTATATTCTTATGTCCTAATCTAGTGAGTTCCAAATGTGAGAAGTGGAAAGGTTAACTCAATGCCAGTTTGATTATAAGAATTGCCTTAACTCTAGGTGAGATAACCTAAGAACATTAGAGCCATTCCTATAAAGGCCAACTAGGAGACTTTAGACACTACTCCAATTCTAATTAGGACAAGTCATTAGATATAGGGGAAGACCACATCATAAACCCTACTTCTGGTCTAGACTAGAACCATCCTTAGGAAATATAACCAATACCTAGACTTATGAAGTTATGAAGTGGAGTAGATCCTATATGAATCACACAAAAAGGAGATTATATCCCTAATCTCAGAAGATAGGTTCAACCTAGAATAAACCCTTGATAGAGGGAGTTGATGAAGGAAATAGTATGATCATGTCAAGTCATGATTATGCTTGTTAATGAAGATAATTAGGTTAGCTATAAAACCTAGTCTGATAAGCAGATATCATCCTAAAACCAAGTGTGGAGTGGAAGTCCAACTTAAGCACATCTCAATTAGGAGATAACCATCTTGTAAAGTTAGAAGAGAAACTTTGATCTGTGCATAAGATCCCATTGAGTAATCATCTGGACATAGGTTGAGCAGAGCCTAAACCTTGACCTAGAAACTTAGTTAGTCTATAGAACCTTTGTTGCATTAACCACATTTTAGAGGGAACATTATTTCCTTGATGAGTGTGATAGCATTATATCCAATTTCATAACCTCTTATTCATTTACTTGGGGATTCATACCCAAGCAACAATCCAACTTATGCATCACCATGTGATCATAAGATATATTTATTCCCATGCCCTAACCTTGAATTTAGAAGTTATGATCCAACCACAATTCTTATTAGATAAAATAACTAAGTCTTTTACTTAGAGATCTGATCCATACAAAGGTGTGCTTTGATCATGGTCTTAAGACATTAAAGTCTTTCTTATGAGACTTTATGATCTATCTTCATATAATATAGGTAAATTGTTTAGAATCCATTAAATCCTTGGCATGGCCATAGGGCAATTTCATGCTAGTAAGAAAATTGGAGGAAACATGAAATCATGTTCATAACCTTAAGACAGGAAATCCAATGGTAGGAGTAACCATCTACAATAATTCTATTTTCATACAAGTATAAACTACAGTTGCTATATAATCACTTAGCAAATTATTCAAGTCCTAGTAAAGCATTTTAAATACTCCATAAAAGCTAATTGGAATTATCCCATCAAGATTTACAATAAATCACAATGATGTGTATAATATCTTATGTGCAAGTGCACATATAAAATTCATCCAGTATTGTGTTTTGTAGCAGTAGTGTCCTACTTATATTTGATAAGAGGTTTCAAGTTCAAAACCCTGTAAATAAGATTGAATTCAAATAGATGAAATGAAATAGAAAATAAAACAAAAAGAAAAGAAACTGAAGAAGAAAAAATAGGGAAGGACTGACCTGGCCGCAGCCCACCATGGCAGCCCAACATCGGCCCAGCCCAGCTGGTTGGTACCGCTTTGGTATCACGCTCACGAGGCAGAGGTCATCTTCTTCCTCCGTTTGGAGGAAGCAGCTCCCTGGCGAGCTGTGGTCGCCCACCTACACCAAGATTCGAGCCACCGCTCGCGAAGACCTATAAGAATGCTTGCCGCGGCATGGGAAACCCTAGTTTCGCCGCCCTCTTCCTACCTCTCCTCCCATATATTTTCTCTGCAGCGGCCGCCGAACCCTAGCTCCAGTGACCTTGTGCGCTGCTGCTACAAGGCGCCCCAAGCCATGAAAAGTATCCCTAGAGCTCGGCCTTGATGATATATGCATCCACGTCGAAGTAATGGGACTCGTTCTTCCTAAATCGCCAGATTTTTGCGATTCCTTTTTGCAGATGTTCGTTGGAAATCATGTCTGTGAGCTCAACTCCGATCTTCCCTGACCTCTCCGAGCAGCCCATCAGGTTCGTGATAACCTTGCGAACCTCTAGGTATTTCATATGCCTCGTTTAGATGCTCGTAGCTTCCGATTGCTTGTTGGCCGGAGTTCACCACTGCTATTTGTCGTTGCCGGCAATGCTCCGGTGACTAAATCTGTCTGGAGCCGCTACCGATTGGTTCATCGTTGTTGCCTGGTTCAAATTCCCCATCCCACGCAGCCCCGGGAGTCAGAATCGCCGTCTCCGGCGATCGCCGACATTGAGCCACGCTCAGTCAACTTGGTTTGACTTAGTCTCTGCCTACATGGCAGCTGGCTAGACTACGACCCCACTAGTCAGTAGCTCTGGCTAGACAGAGGCCCGGTAGAAAAAGTAAACCTTGTTAATTTAATACCAGGAAATCCTAGAATCTTAGAAAATGCATATCTCACTCGTTTAAAATCAGAAAAATACAAATCACATACCAAAATGATCACAAGAACATAATCTTTCTATTTGTATTACAATCTGATGTGCTTTTGGGAAATCATTTTGAACTAAATTTGAAACCTTGTTTACGTAGTATTTGAATTTTGAATTCAAACCCAATAATAATAATTCAGACCAAGTTTTCAAATACAAAATAAAAACTTGACTACTTCAATATTATTATTCCAATTAATATTTTGTTATTATTAAATATTAATCCTAAAACTTTATTATTAGGATTTAATTCCCAAAATGATTTTTCCTAAAAACAAATTTAAAATTGTAAATTTGGGAAAACCCATAAAATTGAATAAGAAGTATTTCCTAACTTTAATATTGCTATTTCAACACTTGTTTCATTAAGAGAAAAACCAAAATCCATTCCAAAATCTTTAATCATTTCACATTTGGATTCCAACCCTGAAAATCTAGGAACATAAATAACCAAGCTTTCCTAAATATTTCTGAATAAAACTTGAAACCTAAAATGAAATTCTAATACTAAAACTTATTAAGGTATATGTTCTTCAAAAGTTATTCTTTTGAAGTACATATAACTTAATCACCTACCATTTCTTTTAGTACTAAAACCAATAACTATCTCAGAATGCTAGTCTAGCCATAGTTCCTAATTCAACCATGCGTGGTTAGTTTGATACTCTATTTGAACATAGTATACTTTAATCAACTAGCTATTTGCAAAACCTTTGTTGCAACTCAAAAACTGTTACTTTTCTGACATCACCTAATCACCATTCCTTTAAGTAATAAAATATGTCTATTAAGGCTCGTGTTCTTCAAAAGTAATTCTTTTTAAGAACATATCAAATAAGAATCACACCAATTCCTATGCCTTGGTATAAGTAACTACCTATGCTTGATAACAATGTTGCGCCAATTATAGAAATAGATATACATGTTAAACAGCAAGGTCAACTGCTTTGAATGATCTTATTCAAGCAATTTGTACAAGTACTAGATGGATCCTAGTTTGTTTCTTTGTGATGCTCCACCTAATAACTACTCTTTGATTATAATAGAGCTACGCTAAACCCTAGAACACTAAACCTTAGGTGTAGTGCTTCTAATCAATAATAAACATGTTCTTCAAATGTTATTCTTTCAAGAGACATTTAAAGTAACAAATCATTCCATTAAGCTTGAACATAAATAACTCTATTTTGTGTTAAGATTATTGTCAGACCTAAGATCAACTAGGTATTCTTATCAAATAAGAATTACTTCCACTTTGCTTGTCCCTAACCAACTACTTGTTTGCTAAAAATATGATACCACTTAAAAGTGTTACTTTCAACTTTTCACTCATTGCTATAATAGTCTTTTGCAATAACTCTTGTATGAAGCTTTATTCTATTACTTTAAAAGTTTGTCCGTCAATCTAAAATCCTTGACAACCTTGTTGTGGAGTGAATCTAAAAGTGCAACTCAGTATAAAGAAGTCATCACAACCTGTTATACTAAACCATTGGGGGTTAGGATACGCTTAGAGCGATGCATAGCATATAATTTGCATAACATGCTGCAATTCTTCTAACATCATCTTTACGAGATGATGGTGCTATTTCAATATTTGGATTTCCTACGTATCGAAGACCTTGACTTGCATAATCTTGCAGTCAAAAAGGCAAGTTTATCTTGCTCATACCTCTTGGTTGCACTGGTTTTGAAACTACTTGCAAAGTGTTGACTTCAAACTCTAACATTTCAAAAAGGATGGAAAATCTATTTTCATAAGTAATATGACTAGTGGTTATCGACCAGTGGTGATAACCTAGGAAGGCTGGCAGGTGGAACCACGGTAAGATTGTGGTGGTGGAGGTTCCACTTGCACAGGAAAGTAAACCTAGGACTAACTACCAATGCCACAGTTATTCTTGTGCCATAAAAACCATGTCGTCCAAGAGACTTGGAATGGGACGGGAAAGTCAGCTGTATCTTCTCTCATTCGCATGTCAACGGACACTCAGCTACCGTTCGCCGTATATCTTGCGAGAATATGTGCACATGGGTGGGACCCCTTAGTGCCCACGGCCACTGGTGTCTATGATGGTCCGCAAGGGACGCCTAGGTACTTCATCATTGGGGGTGAATATCAGGGGCATAACCTGCTTGCGTGAATTGAGTGGGCATGCGTTGTGCGGAGAAGGCAGTGATTGGCTTGGATCAATGACTGGGCCCCATACCAAGGAAGTGTGAACGGGAAAGATCGCCCGGTTGTGCAGCAAGGCTTTGATCTCTCTTGGAAGGACACACCTCTGCAGAGTGTAAAAAGATGTGATATGTTACCCCTTGTTCCGGGAAGGAGCTGCGAACGCGGAAGGAAAGGTCCTCTCAAGGCACTAATACCCTGTGTTGGCTATTGGGCATAGTTTTCATAAGTAAAAACAATCTTTCAAGAAACTTTGATAAAACCTTGCATTGGCCTACGACTCTTTTGGGTCCATGGCTTTAGTTAGTGCATATCACACAACTTCTTTCTAAAGAAACTTGCTGGGTAACGCTCGTTACTCAACCCAATCTCTTAAACCCTTGCTAGACTATGAAGAATTAGATTGAAGGCAACCCAAGGAGACAACCTCAAGACATTGAAGATGAAGATGAAGCATTCTACCAACGTCATGATTATCAGCGAAGCCTATAATTGTATGAAGCTTGGGAGAAAAACTAGAATAGGGTTAGAAAGGAACCAGTTTCCTAATCCTAGAACCTAAGTAGTTAGAGGAACTCTATAATTGAGTAGTAAGCCAAATGCATTAGTTGTAGTTTAGTTTAGTATTCCTTGTTTCTTTCTCGCTTGTAGTCGCCAGGACTAAACCTCTACCTGTTGAGGAGGTTCTGAAGATCTTCTGTATGCTGAAAATTGTAATCCTATAGACATACCGTGGACCTGCGATGTTTCTGTTGTACCACTCTGATGGATGTAATACTAGTGAGATAATGTTTCATTAGTGTTATGTCAATGACTTGCATACTACACATGCAGTGGTATGCTAGGTCACCACAGCTAGTATCAGAGCAAACACTTTGACCCTAGGATTAAAACCCTTTAATAGGAGACCTATAGGTTTGGTAGTGACTATAGGAAGCCATCTTATCTAAACTAATTCTTCTTATGACCCAGGATGGATATTCAACAAAAGAATAATCCTGACACACTCAAGTCAAATTTTCTTACCTGTTATTCTTAAGTGAAGTTAGACATCTTGTTCCATACCTAGTAGTATGACATCATTAAAGCCTTACATAAAGGTTGGAAGTAGATCACATTTGGTATACAATTCATGGTAGTCCAAAGAGAGGATACAACCAGAATGGGAACTATCCTATTGGAAGAAGTATACCAAAGTCGTTATGTTAAACTTAAGCCATCCGAAACTGTAGTAGGATGATGTTAAGTGGTGAAGTGAAGCTATATGAGGTAGTAGGACCTCAGGTATAGTCTTGTATGTGGTTACTCAAGGATGCCATATAAAATTAAGATGCACTGAGAGTATAAACATTTTAATCATGTTGGATTCACCTGAGAATCTTCACATGAAGGAGTAGAACTTTGTAGTAAACCAGCAATTTCTAGTTGAGGAGGAAGATGCTCAAGTAGAATGGTGAATGAAGTGTTCCAAATCATGGTAACTAGGTCAAGTGTACCAAAACCATAGACTTTAGTCGGAGAAGATTCTTCAAAGCACAATGGAGAAGCTTTATGAAAGACATGAGTTGGGTGAACCATTTGTAGTGAAGTTTGTATGAGGTATAGGAAAGTAAGAAAGTTTTGTGAGATCACGTGAGATTAGTCTTCAATAGAACAGAAGGTAAGCTAGAAGTAGTAGTCTTAAAAGGAATCTAGATCCGTTAGAATGGTTACCAAAACCTTTGCTCAACTTTATTCGATTGCAAATGGGCAATTGAGATAAGTATTGAGAAAAAGAGTAGTAGTCCACCACTACGTGCAATATAGCACAATATAAACCTATATTATTTGGTGCTATAAGTTACACATGTAAGCCTGAATTCTAGAGATGTTTTACTCATGGGCTTATGCTGATGTATGTTGCCTGCACAAATTTGGATTTTCTTGAAGTTTATTGTGTGACTAGATCTATGCATGAAGTATGACTTTGATGTGCAAGTGCATGTTGCATTATCAAGTCCTTACTTGATGTTATAGTTCTAGAGGGTTAAGGGATTCGTGCGAGGGAGAGACGAGTTCCTAAGGCAATTGATACGTCTCAAACGTATCTATAATTTTTGATGCTCCATGCTTTGTTTTACACCATTTGCCTATTGTTTCGTTACACTTAGTGGCACTTTTATACATTTTCCGGAACTAACCTATTAACGAAGTGCCACAGTGCCAGTTTCCTGTTTTCTGCTGTTTTTGTGTTTCAGAAGTGATACATAGGAAATATTCTCGGAATTGGACGAAACAAGTTCCTGAAGTCATATTTCATCGGGGAGCTCCCAAACATCCGAAGACCTGACGGAGAGGGGCCACGTGGGCCCCAGACACAGGGGCGGCGCGGCCACCCCCCTGGCCGCGCCAGCCCCGTGTGAGGGGGCGTGGGACCCCCTCTGACAGCCCCCCTTCGCCTACATATACCCCCTGACGAGAAAAACCTAAGGGCCCGATCATTTTTCCAGAATACATCGCGATCCGCCACCGCCGTCGACCCGAAGATCGGGAGGGTCCAGAAGCTCTTCCCGGCACCCTGCCGGAGAGGGGAATCGCCACCGGAGGTCTTCTTCATCGCCATGCTTGCCTCCGGAGCGATGAGTGAGTAGTCTACCTTGGACTATGGGTCCATAGCAGTAGCTAGATGGTTGTCTTCTCCACCATGTGCTTCATGTTTAGATCTCATGAGCTGCCCTACATGATTGAGATCACCGTTATGTAATACTATGATGTTGGTTTGTTGGGATCCGATGAATATTGGTGTTTATGATTAAGTTGTTGTACTGAATTATATCTTTTGTTATCTCTATGTTGTTTATGATCTTGCATGCTCTCCGTTGTTAGTAGCTATCTTGGCCGAGTAGTTGCTAGTGACTCCAAGAGGGGGTATTTATGCTCGATAGTGGGTTCATGTCTCTATTTCACCTGGGGGAGTGACAGAAACCTCTAAGGTGGTAGATGTGCTGTTGCTACTAGGGAGAAAACAACATTCATATGCTCAAGGGCATATGCTTTGTTTACATTACACACTTTGCTTAATGCAATTATCTGTTGTTCGCAACTTAATACTTCTAGGGTGTTCGGATGATATCCCCGGGGGTGGATTATTAGTCATAGATGCAGTTGGATGGCGGTCTATGTATTTTGTTGTAATGCCCAGAGTAAATCTCATAGTGATCTTCTTGACATATCACGTTATCTTTATTCTATCAATTGCCCAACTGTAATTTGTTTACCCAGCATGTTATTTATCTATGGAGAGACACCACTAGTGAACTGTGGACCCCGGTCCTATTTTAATCATATTGCAATCACCTGTTTACTTTTCCCGCACTGTTTACTTTACTAGCATTTTACCACTGTTTTTCACTCGATACACTCATAACCTTTGTTTCAAGCAAACCGGTGAGATTGACAACCTCATCGCAAGTTGGGGACAAAGTATTTGTTTGTGTGTGTGCAGGTTCCACAAACACCTTCAGTCGTCATCGTCTCTCTTCTTCAAGATCGACATTAAACCTTGGTTTCTTAACTGAGGGAAAACTAGCCGCTACACTCATCATACCTTCCTCTTGGGGTTCCCAACGGGCTGGTCATCACCACGCACAAGGACATACTGCTCCCACGTCAACTAAATGCCACAGTCTTTTCTGGCACCATCACACGAGTAGCAGCTTCTTTTCTGGCGCCGTTGCCGGGGAAGAGAGAAGACTTCTGCGAGGGGAGTTCTTCGCACACACATACTTTACTTTGTTATTTGTTTTGCTTTACTTTATTTTATTTTACCTGCATTGCTTTTTATCAAAAACCCAAAAAAATTAGAATCCTTGGTAGTTGTTATTTCTTTACTTTAGTTTATCATGTTATTCCCTGAGTTCGTTCTGGAGGACCTCTCTGTAGGGAGTGGTTCGATTATTGGCAAAAGTAACATTGAGGAGTTCTTTAATCACATTAGTATGCATGATGAAGATGAGGAAAAGTCTTGGGTTGAACTTGCTCCTAGTATTGAAGTTGCTTCTATTTATTTAATTGACATATTGGAAACTAGGTTTGCTAGTCTTAATCCTTTTATGCAATACATGTTCCTTAAGCTTCATGAAATTGAGGACCCCGAAAAGAAAGCTTTTATCTTGGAAACTTTGCGTTTAGAATTTAAGGATGTCGTTATTGAAGCTAGGAAGGTTCTTAAACGTTTTAATAAACTCGGTTCGCCTATAACGGTTATTGATACACATGATGGGGAGGCCGAGATACCTATACCTTGCAAGCTTTTGGGATTGAATGAAGCTTTCGAAAATAATTTTGCTTGGATTTGTCCTGAAAATCTTTTTGATGAGAATAGTGTACCAAAGCATGATCACCAAGGGTCTTCAAAAACTTATGTGGATGAAATACAATGCCTTATTGACAAGACCTCTTCTGTTGATCTTAATGCTTCATCACTTGATAATACTTGATTCGCAATTTTCTGCGCCTAGCTCAAAGGCGTTAAAGAAAAGCACTCTTGGGAGATAACCCATTGTTTACTTTTCAGTACTTTTTCTTTTATTTGAGTCTTGGAAGTCATTACTGCTGTAATGACCGCTCCTTATCTTGTTTATTTCGTTTTTGTACCGAGAGAAGCCTCTAATTTGAGTGAGGTAAAGATTTGGGGTTATTGCTGTCCTGAAACTGTTTTCGGTGCTGCACCGTAAAAATTCGTGAAAATTCTCTGTTTATCTTTTGGACCTGCGATTTCTTGTGCATATGCCCCAGGTTATATCCAAACTTTTCTTAGTTGAACACTTTTTGATTTGAGCAACAGAAAATCCCTCAAAAATTCGTCCATTATCAGCTGTCCAGTTTTGACAGATTTCTGCCAATATTTGTTTTTGCCACTTTATCGCTTTTTTTGAGTTCTTTTTGATCATGGAACTCTTGTGGAAGTTGATACAGTAGTATATACTTTATATGTGGTGGTTTTGGGTTGAAACCTGAAGCTAAAAGAGGTTGAATATATTTTATGCTTGCACTAATGTTGCTAATAGAATTGTGTTTAGTTTTGTATGAAGGAAGTTTTCAAGTGTAGGGATTGGAGAATGATGAGATGAGTTGAAGAATGGACAAAAGCTCAAGCTTGGGGATGCCCATGCATCACCCCAAGAAATATCCAAGAAGTACAAGCGTCAAAGCTTGGGGATGCCCCCGAGGCACCCCTTCTTCATCGGCAAAAATCAGGTGACCTTTCAAAACACTATATTTTTATTGCTTCATGCACTATGTGTTTTTCTTGGAGCGTCAGTTGTTTTAGTTTTCTTAGTTTGTTTAGTTAGTTTGTTTGCTGCAATAAATGGTTGGACCCCAACAAATTTCCTTTGGAGGAGATGTACTCGTTTTCATTTGCAAAGAATGCTCTAGTTTTCACTCTTATTAATCGAGCATTCTACTTTTTCTGCTACTGCTTTTGGTTTTCGTTTTCGCCTTGATATGCGTTCAGATCTTGTCATATCTTTTCATCAAGGTGTATTTTTGCCTCTGAACTTTATTGGTTTTCATCAAAAGAGGTGTTTATAAAAATTTCAAATGGTGTTGGAAAAGAGAAAAAGCTTTGTGCAAAATAGTGGTACAAGAAGGAGCTTGTGTAGACTGCGGCTTAGGCTTTTTCATGTCATGCTTGATGTCTTTTTGATAGTATGCTTAGTGGTTTTTCTGTAGCATGACTTGTCTCAAATAACTGAGATTGCTTAATGAGCCTTTGAAAAAATCATGCGTTGTTTTTATTGTATGGAAGCATTATTTTGGTTTTCTCCTTGATGCTTTATTTGGGTTGACTTGGCGCATGCTCACACATGTTAGACTCTTCCAAAGTCGCCATTAGCCTTCATGATCATTTAGTTTTTGACTTTTGATGCCATCATATGCTTCTTTTAATGTCGCTTTGTCGCTTTGCATGATTATGGCCATTACTGCTCTCTTAGTTGGTCGCTCCCAGTCTTTTGCTAGCCCTCACCTTGTACTGAGTATGAGCTCTACTCGTGCATCCAACTCCTAAAAGCCAAGTTTTCCATTGTGTCCACCATACATACCTACTAGCAATTTTCTATTCTAAGTAAATTTGACTTGCTTTTATATTCTCTTCAAATTAAACTCTTACCAGTGTTATGCGAAATTCGGTCAGTAAAGCTCTCACGAACCGGAAGGCACACTTTACTTTTTCCTGTTCTAAAAATTTGACATTGTGGTCTTTTATGCTGAGTTGTTATGCTTGCAAGTTGTAAGTTGGATTCTAGCCCAACCATGCCGTCATGGGGCAAGCTTTCAACATTGCACTTCCTATTTGAGTTGATATCGTGATCTTTTGTTTATGCATGCCCGCTGTGTGAAATGAATTGGGAATCTTGTGAGGATCATGGAGTTTTTATATGTGTTAGGGAAACGCCGGGCCGCCAATCTAAGCCATGCATAATTCATGGTGGAAATTTGCAGCATACCCATGGTGAACATTCGACGACGCATCTCACAATAAAAAGCTAAACAATATAGCAAATAAAAGAGATGTCGAGGTGTTCATTGTCTGCTTGTCCTGTCATTTTGGTGTGGGCTTGTTCCATGTCATCGGGCACGGAGGTACCCCATTGGCGGTTCTCAATGATATGCATATACTTACAATGACAAGAGCCTTGCTTGGGACTCTAAGTAAACTAGCATGGTTTGGGTACTTGTATTCACGAGACACGAGGTTTTCAACTTATGATTTGTCAAGCATATGCATCATAATTGTTCTCGCATTAACTTTAACCATTCAAGATGCTTATGATGGGGGCAATGAGAGCTCAAAGCCGGTAAGTACCATAATTTTTGAAGGTTATAAAACTTGCAATCACTGCTTCCCTCTGCGAAGGGCCTTTCTTTTACTTTTATGTTGAGTCACCACCTTCTTTCTTTATGCACCATTAAGAGAGCATAGTTGTCATTCTTAGTGTGATATGCATTGTCCCAAGGTTCATTGATTGATTCATATTGTTGGTTTCACTTGTTCCTAATTATTTGTATCTAGTCGCCCTCTTAAACTTTGAGGTGTCCTATGCATTTATGTTTTGCTCTCTTTGAAGGACAAGCTGAAAACCATTTGTATGTTTTTCCTTATGATTTGAACACACGTTTGACTTTCATTGTTTCATTATCATGATCTTTTGTTTGTGTTCATTTACATGTTTACAACATGGTTGCTAAGTTCTTATTGTCATGATTATATCTTTCATGCCCATGTTTTAAGTTCTATTGATCCCAGCTCACCAATGCTTACATATATGATCAAGATTGTGTAGGTGCATGTCACCTCAAAAATTATTCTTTTGTTATCACTTACCTACTCGAGGACGAGCGGGAGTTAAGCTTGGGGATGCTTGATACGTCTCAAACGTATCTATAATTTTTGATGCTCCATGCATTGTTTTACACCATTTGCCTATTGTTTCGTTACACTTAGTGGCACTTTTATACATTTTCCGGAACTAACCTATTAACGAAGTGCCACAGTGCCAGTTTCCTGTTTTCTGCTGTTTTTGTGTTTCAGAAGTGATACACAGGAAATATTCTCGGAATTGGACGAAACAAGTTCCTGAAGTCATATTTCACCGGGGAGCTCCCAAACATCCAAAGACCTGACGGAGAGGGGCCACGTGGGCCCCAGACACAGGGGCGGCGCGGCCACTCCCCTGGCCGCGCCAGCCCCGTGTGAGGGGGCGTGGGACCCCCTCTGACAGCCCCCCTTCGCCTACATATACCCCCTGACGAGAAAAACCTAAGGGCCCGATCAGTTTTCCAGAATACATCGCGATCCGCCGCCGCCGTCGACCCGAAGATCGGGAGGGTCCAGAAGCTCTTCCCGGCACCCTGCCGGAGAGGGGAATCGCCACCGGAGGTCTTCTTCATCGCCATGCTTGCCTCCGGAGCGATGAGTGAGTAGTCTACCTTGGACTATGGGTCCATAGCAGTAGCTAGATGGTTGTCTTCTCCACCATGTGCTTCATGTTTAGATCTCATGAGCTGCCCTACATGATTGAGATCACCATTATGTAATACTATGATGTTGGTTTGTTGGGATCCGATGAATATTGGTGTTTATGATTAAGTTGCTGTACTGAATTATATCTTTTGTTATCTCTATGTTGTTTATGATCTTGCATGCTCTCCGTTGTTAGTAGCTATCTTGGCCGAGTAGTTGCTAGTGACTCCAAGAGGGGGTATTTATGCTCGATAGTGGGTTCATGTCTCTATTTCACCTGGGGGAGTGACAGAAACCTCTAAGGTGGTAGATGTGCTGTTGCTACTAGGGAGAAAACAACATTCATATGCTCAAGGGCATATGCTTTGTTTACATTACACACTTTGCTTAATGCAATTATCTGTTGTTCGCAACTTAATACTTCTAGGGTGTTCGGATGATATCCCCGGGGGTGGATTATTAGTCATAGATGCAGTTGGATGGCGGTCTATGTATTTTGTTGTAATGCCCAGAGTAAATCTCATAGTGATCTTCTTGACATATCACGTTATCTTTATTCTATCAATTGCCCAACTGTAATTTGTTTACCCAGCATGTTATTTATCTATGGAGAGACACCACTAGTGAATTGTGGACCCCGGTCCTATTTTAATCATATTGCAATCACCTGTTTACTTTTCCCGCACTGTTTACTTTACTAGCATTTTACCACTGTTTTCCACTCGATACACTCATAACCTTTGTTTCAAGCAAACCGGTGAGATTGACAACCTCATCGCAAGTTGGGGACAAAGTATTTGTTTGTGTGTGTGCAGGTTCCACAAACATCTTCAGTCGTCATCGTCTCTCTTCTTCAAGATCGACATTAAACCTTGGTTTCTTAACTGAGGGAAAACTAGCCGCTACACTCATCATACCTTCCTCTTGGGGTTCCCAACGGGCTGGTCATCACCACGCACAAGGACATACTGCTCCCACGTCAACTAAACGCCACGGTCTTTTCTGGCGCCATCACACGAGTAGCAGCAATCAAGCCAAAAGATGAAGGATCACCCGATAAAGGAAGCCAAAAGGAGGAAGCTTCAGTGATACTTCGAAGAAAGATTAGAAGGATCCACAGCTAGTTTAGTAAAATAACAGAAAAGTTGAAAATTATTAACACTCTAGTTCTTAAAACACTACTCTAGGTTATTAAGTAGAACCACTAATTAGGTAACCGCAGTTGAGTTTAAGGTATTTGAGCTCGTTGTTATGCAGCCTTGGTTATGCTTAGTACATCATGGGTTGATTGAGGTGTTGTGATACCGATGATCCATTCCGGTATTGCCTGCTACTTTTCCAGCCTGGGAGTGGTAACCCCAGTAACCCTCATTGATAGCGTGACTAAGACACATAACATCTCTATATAACTTTGATCTCTAGTCCTGAAATCTTGAATTGTTGATTGGTGGTTAAGACGTTAGCAAAGCCTTTCTTTATCTAAGAGATGTAGTCTTTGTCTATGGACCAAGACTTGTGAGGATTTGTGTCAACAATGATCTTTTGAGACCATTGGTTCTTTTATAGCCCTGTTACTTCATATATTTGATTAACTTATACAAATGCCTATCGTGGATGTCCTCCGGTACAAGAGAAACTCTACCAGATTTCTCCCGTGGCTTTGTATCTAACCTACCGATTGAATTAGGGTAGATATCGATGGGAAAACCCAATTCTCATCAACCTTGAGAACTTTTGGGTAAGTAAATGCATCCAAAAGTGGAACAGAACACCCTACCTAAATGATTAACTAAAGAATTCGTACCGGTTTTCCACAATTGTGTGGGTACACCATAGATTTCTTCGAGAAACCCTTAGAAAGACATAGTAGTAAGACCGACCCAAAATTTATAGTTAATCATGGAGTCCAAATGGTTAGAGAATGGTAAGTTTGAAGACCATTAGAAAAGTCTAAGGGGAAGAGTCCAGGAAACTTAAAAATGTTGAAAGTTGGATGAAGTATGCCGAAAGTAAATTATTTCCAAGATTTGTCGTAACCTTATGGAGTTCGGCAAAGGAGTGAGATGATTTTGACCATAATCATACCAAGTATGAACCACAGCTGGTATCATGAACCGCAGCTGGAGAAGTTTGAGATTAGAGTTAACCATAATCTTGAACCTAGAAGACCAAATAAGATCTATAGAGATGGATCAGAAAACTTGAATGGATTAACTACATGTGTTGAATCCGTTCTTAGGTGGTAAAACCAAGAGCCAATTAGGAAGATATGTTGAAACAACTAGTAGGACCCTATAAGGCATAGAAAGTATTACAAACAGGGATAATCCAGAAGAATGACCAAGAAGAGACCAAGATGATGGAATTCCAGTGACTATTGTTCAGAGTTAGACAACAGAAGATTCGAGGAACACTCTGGACAAAGTATACCATCTATATCCCAATTAGTAGGTGAAGGAGCTATAAGACATATGCTACCAACAACAAGATTGTTCAGCAATGTACGAGAGCAAAAACTTCGGGACGAAGTTTAGTTTAAGGAGGGAAGACTATAATATCCCATGATTAGAGGTCATAAAATAGAGGCAACAGATGTGTGCATTGCATTTCATGCATAGAAAATTCGGGTAATTTTCACGCATTTAAATAAAACATGTCAAAGTGATTGGAGTTTCACTTGAGTTGATGGAATTGAAGTAGCTCATCAACTAGAGCGCAATAAACTTCAACATGACCTTTGCTAAAACCTTGTTTTGTGTAGTGATAGTTACAACAACTAAAATAGAGTTAAGTGAGGTAAAACTAAAATGCTTGACACACCATTTTAGAACCAAATATTTATTCACACCAAGATTATCATGGTATTCTTTAAACCCTACTTCTTTCATGCTAAAGAAGCCAACACAAGTCTTATTCTTAAATCATGATCTATTCTATATTCTTATGTCCTAATCTAGTGAGTTCCAAATGTGAGAAGTGGAAAGGTTAACTCAATGCCAGTTTGATTATAAGAATTGCCTTAACTCTAGGTGAGATAACCTAAGAACATTAGAGTCATTCCTATAAAGGCCAACTAGGAGACTTTAGACACTACTCCAATTCTAATTAGGACAAGTCATTAGATATAGGGAAAGACCACATCATAAACCCTACTTCTGGTCTAGACTAGAACCATCCTTAGGAAATATAACCAATACCAAGACTTATGAAGTTATGAAGTGGAGTAGATCCTATATGAATCACACAAAAAGGAGATTATATCCCTAATCTCAGAAGATAGGTTCAACCTAGAATAAACCCTTGATAGAGGGAGTTGATGAAGGAAATAGTATAATCATGTCAAGTACATGATTATGCTTGTTGATGAAGATAATTAGGTTAGCTATAAAACCTAGTCTGATAAGCAGATATCATCCTAAAACCAAGTGTGGAGTGGAAGTCCAACTTAAGCACATCTCAATTAGGAGATAACCATCTTGTAAAGTTAGAAGAGAAACTTTGATCTGTGCATAAGATCCCATTGAGTAATCATCTGGATATAGGTTGAGTAGAGCCTAAACCTTGACCTAGAAACTTAGTTAGTCTATAGAACCTTTGTTGCATTAACCACATTTTAGAGGGAACATTATTTCCTTGATGAGTGTGATAGCATTATATCCAATTTCATAACCTCTTATTCATTTACTTGGGGATTCATACCCAAGCAACAATCCAACTTATGCATCACCATGTGATCATAAGATATATTTATTCCCATGCCCTAACCTTGAATTTAGAAGTTATGATCCAACCACAATTCTTATTAGATAAAATAACTAAGTCTTTTACTTAGAGATCAGATCCATACAAAGGTGTGCTTTGATCATGGTCTTAAGACATTAAAGTCTTTCCTATGAGACTTTATGATCTATCTTCATATAATATAGGTAAATTATTTAGAATCCATTAAAGCCTTGGTATGGCCATAGGGAAATTTCATGCTAGTAAGAAAATTGGAGGAAACATGAAATCATGTTCATAACCTTAAGACAGGAAATCCAATGGTAGGAGTAACCATCTACAGTAATTCTATTTTCATACAAGTATAAACTACAGTTGCTATATAATCACTTAGCAAATTATTCAAGTCCTAGAAAAGTATTTTAAATACTCCATAAAAGCTAATTGGAATTATCCCATCAAGATTTACAATAAATCACAATGATGTGTATAACATCTTATGTGCAAGTGCACATATAAAATTCATCCAGTATTGTGTTTTGTAGCAGTAGTGTCCTACTTATATTTGATAAGAAGTTTCAAGTTCAAAACCCTATAAATAAGATTGAACGCAAATAGATGAAATGAAACAGAAAATAAAACAAAAAGAAAAGAAACTGAAGAAGAAAAAATAGGGAAGGACTGACCTGGCCGCAGCCCACCAGGGCAGCCCAACATCGGCCCAGCCCAGCCAGTTGGTACCGCTTCGGTATCACGCTCACGAGGTAGAGGTCATCGTCTTCCTCTGTTCAGAGGAAGCAGCTCCCTGGCGAGCTGTGGTTGCCCGCCTGTGCCAAGATTCGAGCCACCGCTCACGAAGACCTATAAGAATGCTTGCCGCCGCTGGGAAACCCTAGTTTCGCTGCCCTCTTCCTACCTCTCCTCCCATATATTTTCTCTGCAGCGGCCATCGAACCCTAGCTCCAGTGACCTTGTGCACCGCTGCTACAAGGCGCCCCAAGCCATGAAAAGTGTCCCTGAAGCTCGGCCTTGATGATATATGCATCCACGTCAAAGTAATCGGACTCGTTCTTCCTAAATCACCGGATTTTTGGGATTCCTTTTTGTAGATGTTCATCAGAAATCATGTCTGTGAGCTCAACTCTGATCTTCCCTGACCTCTCCGAGCGTCCCATCAGGTTTGTGATAACCTTGCGAACCTCTAGGTATTTCATATGCCTTGTTTAGTCGCTCATAGCTTCCGATTGCTTGTTGGCCGGAGTTCACTGCCGATATTTGTCATCGCCGGCGATGCTCTGGTGACTAATTCCGTCTGAAGCCGCTACCGATTGGTTCATCGTTGTTGCCTGGTTCAAATTCCCCATCCCATGCAGCCCCGGGAGTCGGAATCGCCGTCTCCAGCGATCGCCGACGTTGAGCCACGCTCAGTCAACCTAGTTTGACTTAGTCTCTGCCTACATGGCAGCTGACTAGACTGTGACCCCACTAGTTAGTAGCTCTAGCTAGATAGAGGCCCGGTAGAAAAAGTAAACCCTGTTAATTTAATACCAGGAAATCCTAGAATCTTTGAAAATGCATATCTCACTCATTTGAAATCAGAAAAATACAAATCACATACCAAAATGATCACAAGAACATAATCTTTCTATTTGTATTACAATCTGATGTGCTTTTGTGAAATCATTTTGAACTAAATTTGAAACCTTGTTTAAGTAGTATTTGAATTTTGAATTCAAAACCAATAATAATAATTCAAACCAAGTTTTCAAATACCAAAAAAAAAACTTGACTACTTCAATATTACTTTTCCAATTAATATTTTGTTATTATTAAATATTAATCCTAAAACTTTATTATTAGGATTTAATTCCCAAAATGATTTTTCCTAAAAACAAATTTAAAATTGTAAATTTGGGAAAACCCATAAAATTGAATAAGAAGTATTTCCCTAACTTTAATATTGCTATTTCAACACTTGTTTCATTAAGAGGAAAACCAAAACCCATTCCAAAATCTTTAATCATTTAACATTTGGATTCCAACCCTGAAAATCTAGGAACATAAATAACCAAGCTTTCCTAAATATTTCTGAACAAAACTTGAAATCTAAAATGAAATTCTAATACTAAAAATTATTAAGGTATATGTTCTTCTAACTTAATCACCTACCATTTCTTTTAGTAATAAAACCAATAACTATCTCAGAATGCTAGTCTAGCCATAGTTCCTAATTCAACCATGCGTGGTTAGTTTGATACTCTATTTCAACATAGTATACTTTAATCAACTAGCTATTTGCAAAACCTTTGTTACAACTCAAAAACTGTTACTTTTCTGACATCACCTAATCACCATTCCTTTAAGTAATAAAATATGTCTATTAAGGCTCGTGTTCTTCAAAAGTAATTCTTTTTAAGAACATATCAAATAAGAATCACACCAATTCCTATGCCTTGGTATAAGTAACTACCTATGCTTGATAAAAATGTTGCGCCAATTATAGAAATAGCTATACATGTTAAACACCAAGGTCAACTGCTTTGAATGATCTTATTCAAGCAATTTGTACAAGTACTAGATGGATCTTAGTTTGTTTCTTTGTCATGCTCCACCTAATAACTACTCTTTGATTATAATAGAGCTATGCTAAACCCTAGAACACTAAACCTTAGGTGTAGTGCTTCTAATCAATAATAAACATGTTCTTCAAATGTTATTCTTTCAAGAGACATTTAAAGTAACAAATCATTCCATTAAGCTTGAACATAAATAACTCTATTTTGCGTTAAGATTGTTGTCAACCCTAAGATCAACTAGGTATTCTTATCAAATAAGAATTACTTCCACTTTGCTTGTCCCTAACCAACTACTTGTTTGCTAAAAATATGATACCACTTAAAAGTGTTACTTTCAAGTTTTCACTCATTGCTATAATAGTCTTTTGCAATAACTCTTGTATGAAGCTTTATTCTATTACTTTAAAAGTTTGTCCGTCAATCTAAAATCCTTAACAACCTTGTTGTGGAGTGAATATAAAAGTGCAACTCAGTATAAAGAAGTCATCACAACCTGTTATACTAAACCATTGGGGGTTAGGATATGCTTAGAGCGATGCATAGCATATAATTTGCATAACATGCTGCAGTTCTTTTAACATCATCTTTACCAGATGATGGTGCTATTTCAATATTTGGATTTCCTACGTATCGAAGACCTTGACTTGCATAATCTTGCAGTCAAAAAGGCAAGTTTATCTTGCTCATACCTCTTGGTTGCACTGGTTTTGAAACTACTTGCAAAGTGTTGACTTCAAACTCTAATATTTCAAAAAAGATGGAAAATCTATTTTCATAAGTAATATGACTAGTGGTTATCGACCAGTGGTGATAACCTAGGAAGGCTGGCTGGTGGAACCACGGTAAGATTGTGGTGGTGGAGGTTCTACTTGCACGGGAAAGTAAACCTAGGACTAACTACCAATGCAACAGTTATTCTTGTGCCGTAAAAACCGTGTCGTCCAAGAGACTTGGAATGGGACGGGAAAGTCAGCTGTATCTTCTCTTGTTCGCATATCAACGGACACTCAGCTACCGTTCACCGTATATCTTGCGAGAATACGTGGACATGGGTGGGACCCCTTAGTGCCCACGGCCACTGGTGTCTATGATGGTCTGCAAGGGACGCCTAGGTACTTCATTGTTGGGGGTGAATATCAGGGGCACAACCTGCTTGTGTGAATTGGGTGCGCATGCGTTGTGCGAGAAGGCAGTGATTGGCTTGGATCAATGACTGGGCCCCACACCAAGGGTGTGAACAGGAAAGATCGCCCGGTTGTGCAGCAAGGCTTTGATCTCTCTTGGAAGGACAAACCTATGCAGAGTGTAAAAAGATGTGACATGTTACCCCTTGTTCCGGGAAGGAGCTGTGAATGCGGCAGGAAAGGTGCTCTCAAGGCACTAATACCTTGTGTTGGCTGTTGGGCATAGTTTTCATAAGTAAAAGCAATCTTTCATGAAACTTTGATAAAACCTTGCATTGTCCTACAACTCTTTTGGGTCCATGGCTTTAGTTAGTGCATATCACACAACTTCTTTCTAAAGAAACTTGCTGGGTAACGCTCATTACTCACCCCAATCTCTTAAACCCTTGCTAGACTATGAAGAATTAGATTGAAGGCAACCCAAGGAGACAACCTCAAGACATTGAAGATGAAGATGAAGCATTCTACCAATGTCATGATTATCAGCGGAGCCTAAAATTGTATGAAGCTTGGAAGAAAAACTAGAATAGGGTTCGAAAGGAACCAGTTTCCTAATCCTAGAACCTAAGTAGTTAGAGGAACTCTATAATTGAGTAGTAAGCCAAATACATTAGTTGTAGTTTAGTTTGGCATTCCTTATTTCTTTCTCGCTTGTAGTCACCAGGACAAAACCTCTACCTGTTGAGGAGGTTCTGAAGATCTTCTGTATGCTGAAAATTGTAATCCTATAGACATACCGTGGACCTGCGATGTTTCTGTTATACCACTCTGAGGGATGTAATACTAGTGAGACGGTGTTTCATTACTGTTATGTCAATGACTTGCATACTACACATGCAGTGGTATGCTGGGTCACCACACACCGACACCTTCGTTGTCGGCAATTGGGTGCAGACCAAGATCGGGGACAAGGAACTGTCCCACGCCGAGAAGGTCGGCCTCCTCAAGAATGATCCAGCGGAATCGCTCGCTGCTGGACCGAAAATCATTCCCCAGCCCTTCTAGGCTTCCAGGTAAATTTCATTGCCTTTATGCTGCGGGGATTATCACTTCCCCTACACCCTTTTCTTTGCGGGCTCCTCTTTGCGTATGGGATTCAGCTTCATGATCTGAATCCCAATACGATTCTACACATTATGTGTTTTATCACGCTCTGTGAATGTTTCTTGGGGATCGAGCCCCATTGGGCGCTTTGGCGCAGGATTTTTGTCATCCGGCACCCACTTCGCTACCAAACCGGCGGCTTCAGCTGTCAGGTGCGCCCAGACGTTCCGTACTTCAACCTCTAGACACCCGAAAACAATCTTGGCTAGAGGACAAAATGGTTCTATGCCAAGGACAAATCCTCCGCTGGCGAAGACTTTGGGCTCGAGGAATTTTGAGCCACCACCGTTCTTCGATCGCGGGTGTCTTGGAAGCATGAGCTTTGTGATGAGGAAATGAGGATCACAGAGCCTCTGACGGAAAAGATCTAGTAGCTTTGAGCCATGCCGAAGAAGGAGCTTTTGGGTGTCCAGCTCATTCGGACCTTCATAGAGCGTCGGGTTCAGCCGCTCGCTGCTCGAGCCCACTGCATGTGGGACTACAACGATCGTCGGGACTCAACACGAATCTCTCCTGACGAATTGCATGAAGCGGAGATCGATGACAGCGTGCGCGCCATCACCAACATCAAGAAGAAGGCTTTCATGCCAAAAATCTTCGGCGTAGTGGCCTTTAGCAAGGCCTTCCCCCGCACCGAGGTATGCTCGTTATCTCTAGTCGGACATTTCTTGTTCATTATGAATCTGTTAATCTAGATCGAAAGTGATGAAAGATGCTTGCTCAGGTTATCAATGTGGCCTGGTGTTATCCGTCCCAGCTCAAAGACGGTGAATACCCAGGGCGTGATTTCATCGAGGCCCCGGAAGAATCGACCTCTGCTGCTCCATCGCCTTCATGAGCATCGAAGAAGAAGAAACAAGTTGCTGATGTTGTCAAAGATTTGGAAGATCTTGATGACACTCACTTCTCTTCTGGCGATGACGACGATAGCGTGATTCCATCCAAGCCTCTAGACAGCCGCCCTCCTCTTCGACCCAGAAAGAAAATCCTCTCAAAGTTCGGCCTCGATGCCTCATAAGTTTCTCTGTCGAACTTCCATGTAGCATAATTTCATCTTTGATTGACCACATCGTTTTGCCTTTGACTCCGGCTTCAGATCTTCAACTGAGGAGACCACGACGAGCCAGTGCGATCGCGACCGATTCGAGGTCCGACCCCACAACTCCACTCTTGAGCAGACCGCGGACTCATAGGAGAAGGCAGCTGGAGACGCCACGCCAGGAGATGATCTCCCAAAGCCGCCACCCCCTCCGAGGAAAAAGAGGATCGAGCCCAAGCTGGTTCTAGTTTCTTCCTCCGGCGAGCCTTCCGACCCTAAAAGCCATGTAAGCCCGAAAGTCCTAGCTTTGTGATTCTTATGTTTGCCTATCAGTAGCCCCCGAGGGTAAGTCTAAGTGTTTACACTTGGGCTTGCCCTCCGAACAATTATTCGAAATCTCATCTTTGCTTCTACTTGATTAGCCCATTGTCAGGGATCTATCAAAGGTGTGCAGGGACTTCCTTGCGCTGGAGGAAGAAAACTGGCAGTTAACTGCACAGCTGGAAGATGTGTGATGTAAGTGACATCTTTATCTATCTGATATCTTGTTTTAACGCCTTTACTTCCTTTTTTTAGCGCGCTACTCCCTGAATGAACAGGGATTGCAACACAAGCTGCCACCAACAAGACATCATTGGAAGCACAACTAGACGATCTTGCAGCAGAAAAATCTGAGCTGAAGGCCAAAGCTGATGGGTTGGTCGACGAGGTTGCCCGGCTCAAAGCCGAATCGACCAAGGCCTAGGAGCTTGCTGAAGCATGCCACCTGGAAGCTGAGTCGAGGGAGAAAGACCTGCATCAGCGCTTGCAGACCTCCCTTGATATCTTGCATGGTAAGCTTTCGCTATCCTTTGAGTGAACATTTCGTGCTAATTAAATCCAACATAGACTGAGGATCTTGTTTCTTTGTGAAGCCGCTGCCAAATTGGATGCCGGGGCGATGAAGGAGCCGGCTGGGCTCGAATCCAGCGTTGGTAGCGTCGAGCGCCTCTGTCAAGAAGCTCGTGATCTCCCGATGAAGGTACGGTCAACACTTGACTGCGTTCGCGATGTCTCCATCCCTGACTCGACTAGCAACACTATGGCTGGCATTCTTGAAGCCTTGGTGGTGAAGGCGGATGGCGAGGATCCTTTACTTGCTGCGGTTCATCGACAGGTAACTATTGGCTCCGAGTCTGTCTTCTCTATGATGGTGATGGACGGGGTTGAGTTTGACGCCAACAAGGTCACAGGCACATACCCGAAGGACAAGGACGGGTGCGACATTGCTCCAAAAGGCTATCTTAAGCATGCCCGCAACTTGTCTGCTTGGATGACGAGCTTTCTGGCCGAAAGGAATGAGAAGAGGACAGCAGCAAAGGCTTGAAAGCGTAGCGCGTCAGGCGCACCATCCAGCAAGGCCGCTGGTAGTTCAGCGTAGCTTGACCAACGCACTTGTTGTTATCTGTAATGGATGATGTAGTTCCACCTCAAAGTATCTGGCTAGCTCTTGAACATTGCTTATTGTAAATCCGTCGCTTCTATTTAGTCATTTTCCTTTGATGTATTTTGCACCTTTTTGCTGCTTGGTTGCCGATGACCTTGTATGACCGGGGACCTCCTATGCAGGGTTCATCCGTGGTTTCTAGTGCCTGGCCTCTTTCATATGAAACAGTCGCTAGTTCTTCCAGCGCCGTTGAGAGGAGGGTACCTTCCGCAAGTGAACTATCTTTGATTCGATCATTGCGTGACCAACTTAAAAACGCGCAGCATCAGCTGAAGATAGTGACTGCCAAGGTCGACATTGCTCTTTCCAAAGCTTCGCTGGCTAGGGATGCGGAGGAGTTCTTGCTTAGCGAGATTGAAAATCTTGGCAAGGCGATGGAATGTAAGTATTCTTGTGTAGACAGAAAAATCCTCTGAGATGGCGTGCTCTGACTTTCTGATTCGGCTGACTGTAGATGCTTGCCTCGACAAGGGGTCTAAAAACCATCGAGTGGACGCGCACCTTCGAGCTGCTCAGACATATGCAAACTCGATTGCGGACAACTTCTGGGCCAATCACTTGAAGGCTAGGAAGCTGACCCTACTGTAGGACCGGGTCACTCAGGCTTCTACCTTGGCCGAATCCAGCCATGCTGCCCTTGCAGTTGTGCACCAGGTTATGTTTCCTTTGAATGATCAGCCTGAAGGCCTGTCTGCTTTGCTTAGCCACTTCGAGGATGGAGAGGCCATATACCAGTTTGTGCGCGAACATCTTCGATGCGGAGCACTTGTGGCTCTCTCTTTCGTACGCGTCCACTATCCAGAGGTTGACATGGAGCTCTTGAAAAGGTTGCTGCAAACACCCAGCGGCTGAGTCAATATCAAGAACCATTATGCTGCGTGTAGGGATACGGTAGATTGTATTGCTCGGCAGATCATCACCGAGAGTGATCGCCAAAGGGCGAACCAAGGTGTTGTAGCGTAATGGCTTAGCCAGATATATCAATCTTGCTTATTTCTTGTGTATGCATCTACGGGTTTTGCTGTTGCTTTCTTGTATCATAATCATGACATTGCAAGAGGCAGAGCCCCCGAGCATAGGTCGGAGGGTGGAGCCCCCGAGCGTAGGTCGAAAGGCGGAGCCCCCGAGCGTAGATCGAAAGGCGGAGCCCCTGAGCGTAGGTCGAAGGGCGGAGCCCCCGAGCGATCGAATGGTGGAGCCCCTGAGCATAGGTCGAAGGGTGGAGCCCCCGAGCGTAGGTCGAAAGGTGGAGCCCCCGAGCGTAGATCGAAGGGCGGAGCCCTCGAGCGTAGGTCGAAGGGCGGAGCCCCCGAGCGTAGATCGAAAGGTAGAGCCCCTGATCGTAGGTCGAAGGGTGGAGCCCCCGAGCGTAGGTCAAAGGATAGAGCCCCCAAGCATGAATCGAAGGGTGGAGCTCCCGAGCGTGGGTCGAAGGGTGGAGCCCCCGAGCGTAGGTCAAAGGGCAGAGCCCCCGAGCATGGGTCGAAGTTTTTAAGGTGAAGCCCCCGAGCATGGGTCGAAGTTTTTAAGACGAAGCCCCTGAGTGTGGGTCGAAGTTTTTAAGGCAAAGCTCCCGAGCGTGGGTCGAAGTTTTTAAGGCGAAGCCCCCTGAGTGTGGGTATACATAAATGTCGACTCGTGAAATGAGGAACTTGTTCTTTATTGCTTGGTGCCGAAGGCACAATGGTTGAGCGTGGTCTGCTGCCGACGCTTGGTAACATAGAGATAGGAGGGGAGGAAGTGTGCTGCTTCTAAGGATAGAAGTGATGCAACTATTGTGCATTCCACGGGTTCTCGATGTCCGCCCCTATCTTGGGGCTGTGTAATCTGTAAGCCCCTCCTGGGATGACCTCGTGGACGAGGTATGGGCCTTCCCATGGTGGTTCTAGCTTTGATGTGCTTGTTTGCTTGAGGTGAAGCACGAGGTTGCTCGGTTTGAAGGACCATCCGCGAACCCACCTGCTGTGGTAGTTGCGGAGGCTTTGTTGATAAACTGCCGAACGAGTGAGAGCGACATCTCGAGCTTCATCCAGCAGGTCTTGGGCATGTGCCAATGCCTTTTTTGCGTCTTCCTTGACATAGGCAACCATGCGGGGCGCACAGTAGCGCACATCTATAGGTAGCACTGCTTCTGCTCCGAAAAGTAGGAAGAACGGCGTGTAGCCGGTCAAAGAATTGGGCGTAGTCCGCAGGCTCCATAGGACCGAAGGCAGTTCCTCGACCCAAGCGTCTGCCGCGTGTTTGAGGGGTCGAAGGAGTTGCTTCTTCAGTCCTGCGCAGACGAGTCCGTTGGCCTTTTCGACTTGGCCGTTGGACTTGGGATGCGCTACCGAGGCGTACTTGATCTTGATACCAAGGTTTTTGGTGAACTTTTGGAATTCGCCCGAGGTGAAGTTGGTGCTATTGTCGGTGATGATGCTGTTCGGTACGCCGTCTCGGTAGACGATGGACTCGAAGAACTTGACCGCTGTGGTCGCCTCTTGGTTGGTGACCGAGACAGCTTGATAAGTCTCAAACGTATCTATAATTTTTGATGCTCCATGCTTGTTTTTACACCATTTGCCTATTGTTTCGTTACACTTAGTGGCACTTTAATGCATTTTCTGGAACTAACCTATTAACGAAGTGCCACAGTGCCAGTTCCCTGTTTTCTGTTGTTTTTGTGTTTCAGAGTGATACACAGAAAATATTCTCGGAATTGGACGAAACCACATCCCGAAGTCTTATTTTACCCGGAAGCTTCCAGAGATCTGAAGAGGAGTAGGAGGGGGGCCACCAGGGCCCCACACGCAGGGGTGGCGCGGCCAGGCCCCTGGCCGCTACGGGCCCACATGAGGGCGCCTGGCCGCTCCTCTGACATCGCTCCTTCGCCTATAAAGACCTCCCGACAGAAAAAACCTAACTGCCCGATCAATTTTCTAGAACACATCGCGATCCGCCGCCGCCGTCGACCCGAAGATCGGGAGGGTCCAGAAGCTCTTCCCGGCACCCTGCCGGAGAGGGGAATCACCACCGAGGTCTTCTTCATCGCCATGCTTGCCTCCGGAGCGATGAGTGAGTAGTCTACCTTGGACTATGGGTCCATAGCAGTAGCTAGATGGTTGTCTCCTCCACCATGTGCTTCATGTTTAGATCTCATGAGCTGCCTTACATGATTGAGATCACCGTTATGTAATTCTACATGTTTGGTTTGTTGGGATCCGATGAATATTGGTGTTTATGATTAAGTTGCTGTACTGAATATTATCTTTTGTTATCTCTATGTTGTTTATGATCTTGCATGCTCTCCGTTGTTAGTAGCTATCTTGGCCGAGTAGTTGCTAGTGACTCCAAGAGGGGGTATTTATGCTCGATAGTGGGTTCATGCCTCTATTTCACCTGGGGGAGTGACAGAAACCTCTAAGGTGGTAGCTGTGCTGTTGCTACTAGGGAGAAAACAATATTCATATGCTCAAGGGCATATGCTTTGTTTACATTACACACTTTGCTTAATGCAATTATCTATTGTTCGCAACTTAATACTTCTAGGGTGTTCGGATTGATATCCCCGGGAGTGGATTATTAGTCATAGATGCAGTTGGATGGCGATCTATGTATTTTGTTGTAATGCCCAGAGTAAATCTCATAGTGATCTTCTTGACATATCACATTATCTTTATTCTATCAATTGCCCAACTGTAATTTGTTTACCCAGCATGTGTTATTTTATCTATGGAGAGACACCACTAGTGAACTGTGGACCCCGGTCCTATTTACATCATATTGCTATCACCTGTTTACTTTACTCGTACTGTTTACTTTACTCGCATACTATATTGTTTTCCACTCAATACGCTCATAACCTTTGTTTCAAGCAAACCGGTGAGATTGACAACCTCATCGCAAGTTGGGAGCAAAGTATTTGTTTGTGTGTGTGCAGGTTCCGCATCACCTTCAGTCGTCATTGTCTCTCCTCTCCTGATCGATAAACCTTGGTATCTTAACTAAGGGAAAACTAGCCGCTATATTCATCATACCTTCCTCTTGGGGTTCCCAACGGGCTGGTTATCCACCACGCACAAGGATAGTCTGCTTCACATCAACTAGGCACCAGCAGCTAATTTTCTGGGCGCCATCAACATGCAGCAGCTAATTTTCTGGCGCCGTTGCCGGGGAGGAAGAGAAGACTTCTGCGAGGGGAGTTCTTCGCACACACATTCTTTACTTTGTTATTGTTTTGCTTTACTTTATTTATTTTACCTGCATTGCTTTATATCAAAAACCCAAAAAAAAAATAGAATCCTTGGTAGTTGTTTTTACTTGTTTACTTTTGTTTTGCTGAAATGGCCAATCCTGAAAACACCAAGTTGTGTGACTTCACTAGCACAAACAATAGTGATTTTATCTACACTCCTATTGCACCACCTATTCCTGCTGCAAACTTTTATGAGATTAAGCCTGCTTTATTGAACCTTGTTATGAAAGAGCAATTCTCTGGTGCTAGTACTGAAGATGCTGCAGCTCATCTCAACAATTTTGTTGAGCTATGTGAGATGCAGAAATATAAGGATGTTGATAGTGATATTATTAAGCTCAAGTTGTTTCCTTTTTTCTTGAGAGGAAAAGCTAAAGATTGGTTGCTGTCTTTGACTAAGAATAGTATTGATTCATGGGCTAAGTGTAAGGATGCTTTTATTGGTAGATACTGTCCTCCTGCTAAGATTATATCCTTGCGTAGCAATATTATGAAGTTTACTCAGTTTGATAATGAACATGTTGCTCAAGCTTGGGAAAGAATGAAATCTATGATAAAGAATTGCTCCACTCATAGACTGACTACTTGGATGATTATCCAAACTTTTTATGCAGGACTGAATTTTTCTTCAAGGAACCTACTTGATTCAGCTGCTGGAGGCACTTTTATGTCCCTTACCTTGGGCGCCGCATCAAAGCTACTCGACAACATGATGGTAAATTATTCCGAATGGCACACTGAGAGAGCTCCACAAGGTAAGAAGGTAAATTCTGTTGAGGATACCTCTTCCTTGAGTGATAAGATTGATACCATTATAGCTATGCTTGCTAATGATAGGACTCATGTTGATCCTAATAATGTTCCTTTGGCCTCTCTGGTTGCTCAAGATGAGCATGTTGATGTGAATTTCATTAGAAACAATAATTTTAACAACAATGCTTATAGGAACAATTTTGCTAGTATCAATTATAGACCGTACCCTTCTACCAATGGTAATGGTTATGGTAACTCTTATGGTAATTCCTACAACAACACTAGGGCCGCGCCCTCCGAGCTTGAGGTAATGCTCAAGGACTTCATCGGTAAGCAAACTGCTTTTAACAAGTCTGTTGAGGAAAAGTTAGGCAAAATTGATATTCTTGCTTCTAAAGTTGATAGCCTTGCTCATGATGTTGAACTTCTGAAACTAAAAGTGTTTCCTAATGATGTGAAAGAGAACAATGTTTTTGCTACCGCTAATGCTATTCAAGTTGGAATTGATGAAAATATTAGATTGTTAGCGGAATTGCATGCCAGGTGGGAAAGAGAAGATGAGATGGCTAGAAAGTTGAAGGTATGTACTATTACTACCTCTAATGATGTTGCTCCTACTGCTAGCAATCCTCTCACTTTGATTGGTGTAGATAAAACTCCCACTCCTTGTGTTAAAAAGCCTAAAACTGCCAAAACTTTTTCTCAAAAGAATGCTGAAATTTTTCGGAGTGTGGAAGATGATAGCTCTATTTCTTTTAATGATTTTGATGTTGATGGCTGCAATATATCTGAAGTAATTTTGTTCTTGCAAAAGCTTGCTTTGACTCCCAATGCTAGTTATTTAAATATTGCTTTTACTAAGCATATTACCAATGCTCTTATAAAAATTAGGGATGAAAAGTTGAAGCAAAAAGCCTCTATTCCCAAGAAGTTAGAAGATGGTTGGGAACCCATCATTGATATGCATGTTAATGGTTATGATTGCCATGCTTTATGTGATCTAGGTGCTAGTATTTATATCATGCCTAGAAAGATTTATGATATGCTTGATTTACCACCGCTTGAAAAGTGTTATTTTGATGTTCCTACTGCTGATGTTGCTAAGAAGCAACCTTTGGGAAGGATTAATGATGTTCTTATTATGGTTAATAATAACCTTGTTCCCGTTGATTTTCTTGTTATGAACGTTGAATGCCATGCTTCATGTCCTATTATTTTGGGAAGACCTTTTCTTCGAACTGTAGGTGCTATCATTGATATGAGGGAAGGCACTATCAAATATCAATTCCCGCTAAAGAAAGATATGGAACACTTCCCTAGGAAAAGAAAGAAATTTCTTTTTGACTCTATTCTTAGAGTAAATTATGAGCTTGATGCTTCATCACTTGATGTTACTTGATTCGCAATTTTCTACGCCTAGCTCAAAGGCGTTAAAGAAAAGCACTCTTGGGAGATAACCCAATATTTTCTTTTCGGTACTTTTTCTTTTATTTGAGTCTTGGAAGTCATTACTACTGTAACGACTGCTCCTTATCTTGTTTATTTCATTTTTGTGCCAAGAGAAGCCTCTAATTTGAGTGAGGTAAAGATTTGGGGATGTTGTTGTCCTGAAACTGTTTTCGGTGCTGCCCCGTAAAAATTTGTGAAAATTCTCTGTTTATCTTTTGGAAGTGCGATTTCTTGTGCATATGCCCCAGGTTATATCCAAACTTTTGTTAGTTGAACACTTTTTGATTTGAGCAACGGAAAATCCCTCAAAAATTCGACCTTTGTCAGCTGTTCAGTTTTGACAGATTTCTGCCAATATTTGTGTTTGCCACTTTATCGCTTTCTTTTGAGTTCTTTTGATCACAAAACTTTTGGGGAGGTTGCTACAGTAGTACATGCTATATATGTGGTGGTTTTGAGTTGAAACCTGAAGCAAATAGAGGATTGATTATATGTTATGCTTGCACTAATGTTGCTAATAGAATTGTGTTTAGTTTCGTATGAAGGAAGTTTTCAAGTGTAGGGATTGGAGAATGATGAGATGAGTTGAAGAATGGATAAAATCTCAAGCTTGGGGATGCCCATGCATCACCCCAAGAAATATCCAAGAAGTACAAGCGTCAAAGCTTGGGGATGCCCCCGAGGCACCCCTTCTTCATCGGCAAAAATCAGGTCACCTTTCAAGACACTATATTTTTATTGCTTCATGCACTATGTGTTTTTTTGGAGCGTCAGTTGTTTTAGTTTTCTTAATTGGTTTAGTTTGTTTGTTTGCTGCAATAAATGGTTGGACCCCAACAAATTTTCTTTTGGAGGAGATGTACTCATTTTCATTTGCCAAGAACACTCCGTTTTTCATTCTTACAATTTCACCGAGTGTTCGTCTTTTTCTGCTACTGCTTTTAGTTTTCGTTTTTGCCTTGATTTGCGTTCAGACCTTGTCATATCTTTTTATCAAGGTGTATTTTTTCCTCTGATCTTTATTGGTTTTCATCAAAAGAGGTGTTTATAAAAGTTTCAAATGGTGTTGGAAAAGAGAAAAAGCTTTGTGCAAAATAGTGGTACAAGAAGGAGCTTGTGTAGACTGCGGCTTAGGCTTTTTCATGTCATACTTGATGTCTTTTTGATAGTATGCTTAGTGGTTTTGCTGTAGCATGACTTGTCTCAAATAACTGAGATTGCTTAATGAGCCTTTGAAAAAATCATGCGTTGTTTTTATTGTATGGAAGCATTATTTTGGTTTTCTCCTTGATGCTTTATTTGGGTTGACTTGGCACATGCTCACACATGTTACACTCTTACAAAGTCACCAATAGCCTTCATGATCATTTAGTTTTTGACTTTTGATGCCATCTTATGCTTCTTTTAATTTCACTTTGTCGCTTTGCATGATTATGGCCATTATTGCTCTCTTAGTTGGTCGCTCCCAGTCTTTTGCTAGCCCTCGCCTTGTACTGAGTATGAGCTCTACTCGTGCATCCAACTCCTAAAAGCCAAAGTTTTCCAAAGTGTCCACCATACATACCTACTAGCAATTTGCTATTCCAAGTAAATTTGACTTGCTTTTATTTTCTCTTCAAATTAAACTCTTACCAGTGTTATGCGAAATTCGGTCAGTAAAGCTCTCACGAACCGGAAGGCATACTTTACTTTTTCCTATTCTTAAAAATTTGACATTGTGGTCTCTTATGTTGAGTTGTTATGCTTGCAAGTTGTAAGTTGGATTCTAGCCCAGTCATGCTGTCATGGGCAAGCTTTAAACATTGCACTTCTTATTTGAGTTGATATCGTGATCTTTTGTTTATGGATGCCCGCGGTGTGAAATGAATTGGGAATCTTGTAGGGATCATGGAGTTTGTATATGTGTTAGGGAAACGTCGGGCCGCCAATCTAAGCCATGCATAATTCATGGTGGAAATTTGTAGCATACCCATGGTGAACATTCGACGACGCATCTCACAATAAAAAGCTAAACAAAAGGCAAATAAAAGAGATGTTGAGGTGTTCATTGTCTGCTTGTCCTGTCATTTTGGTGTGGGCTTGTTCCATGTCATCAGGCACGGAGGTACCCATTAGCGGTTCTCAATGATAGACATATACTTACAATGACAAGAGCCTTGCTTGGGACTCTAAGTAAAGTAGCATGAGGTTTGGGTACTCGTATTCACAGGGCACGAGGTTTTCAACTTATGATTTGTCAAGCATATGCATCATAATTATTCTCACATTAACTTTAACCATTCAAGATGCTTATGATGGGGGCAATGAGAGCTCAAAGCCGGTAAGTACCATAATTTTTGAAGGTTATAAAACTTGCAATCACTGCTTCCCTCTGCGAAGGGCCTTTCTTTTACTTTTATGTTGAGTCACCACCTTCTTTCTTTATGCACCATTAAGAGAGCATAGTTGTCATTCTTAGTGTAATATGCATTGTCCCAAAGTTCATTGATTGATTCATATTGTTGGTTTCACTTGTTCTTAATTTATTTGTATCTAGTCACCCTCTTAAACTTGAAGGTGTCCTATGCATTTAAGTTTTGCTCTCTTTGAAAGACAAGCTGAAAACCACTTGTATGTTTTTCCTTATGATTTGAACACACGTTTGACTTTCATTGTTTCATTTTCATGATCTTTTGTTTGTGTTCATTTGCATGTTTACAACATGGTTGCTAAGTTCTTATTGTCATGATTATATCTTCATGCCCATGTTTTAAGTTCTATTGATCCCAGCTCACCAATGCTTACATATATGATCAAGATTGTGTAGGTGCATGTCACCTCAAAAATTATTCTTTTGTTATCACTTACCTACTCGAGGACGAGCATGAGTTAAGCTTGGGGATGCTTGATACGTCTCAAACGTATCTATAATTTTTGATGCTCCATGCTTGTTTTTACACCATTTGCCTATTGTTTCGTTACACTTAGTGGCACTTTTATGCATTTTCCGGAACTAACCTATTAACGAAGTGCCACAGTACCAGTTCCCTGTTTTCTGCTGTTTTTGTGTTTCAGAGTGATACACAGGAAATATTCTCGGAATTGGACGAAACCACATCCTGAAGTCTTATTTTACCCGGAAGCTTCTAGAGATCCGAAGAGGAGTAGGAGGAGGGCCACCAGGGCCCCACACGCAGGGGTGGCACGGCCAGGCCCCTAGCCGCGCCGGGCTCGCGTGAGGGCGCCTGGCCCCTCCTCTGACATCGCCCCTTCGCCTATAAAGACCCCCCGACAGAAAAAACCTAAGTGCCCGATCAATTTTCTAGAACACATCGCGATCCGCCGCCGCCATCGACCCGAAGATCGGGATGGTCCAGAAGCTCTTCCCGGCACCCTGCCGAAGAGGGGAATCACCACCGGAGGTCTTCTTCATCGCCATGCTTGCCTCCGGAGTGATGAGTGAGTAGTCTACCTTGGACTATGGGTCCATAGCAGTAGCTAAATGGTTGTCTCCTCCACCATGTGCTTCATGTTTAGATCTCATGAGCTGCCTTACATGATTGAGATCACCGTTATGTAATTCTACATGTTTGGTTTGTTGGGATCCGATGAATATTGGTGTTTATGATTAAGTTGCTGTACTGAATATTATCTTTTGTTATCTCTATGTTGTTTATGATCTTGCATGCTCTCCGTTGTTAGTAGCTATCTTGGCCGAGTAGTTGCTAGTGACTCCAAGAGGGGGTATTTATGCTCGATAGTGGGTTCATGCCTCTATTTCACCTGGGGGAGTGACAGAAACCTCTAAGGTGGTAGCTGTGCTGTTGCTACTAGGGAGAAAACAACATTCATATGCTCAAGGGCATATGCTTTGTTTACATTACACACTTTGCTTAATGCAATTATCTGTTGTTCGCAACTTAATACTTCTAGGGTGTTCGGATTGATATCCCCGGGAGTAGATTATTAGTCATAGATGCAGTTGGATGGCGATCTATGTATTTTGTTGTAATGCCCAGAGTAAATCTCATAGTGATCTTCTTGACATATCACGTTATCTTTATTCTATCAATTGCCCAACTGTAATTTGTTTACCTAGCATGTGTTATTTTATCTATGCAGAGACACCACTAGTGAACTATGGACCCCGGTCCTATTTACATCATATTGCTATCACCTTTTTACTTTACTCGTACTGTTTACTTTACTCGCATACTATATTGTTTTCCACTCGATATGCTCATAACCTTTGTTTCAAGCAAACCGGTGAGATTGACAACCTCATCGCAAGTTGGGAGCAAAGTATTTGTTTGTGTGTGTGCAGGTTCCGCATCACCTTCAGTCATCATTGTCTCTCCTCTCCTGATCGATAAACCTTGGTATCTTAACTGAGGGAAAACTAGCCGCTATATTCATCATGCCTTCCTCTTGGGGTTCCCAATGGGCTGGTTATCCACCACGCACAAGGACAGTCTGCTTCACATCAACTAGGCACCAGCAGCTAATTTTCTGGGTGCCATCAACACGCAGCACAGCTTTGATCCATTTGGAGAATTTGTCCACCGCGACCAGCAGGTATGTGTGACTTCCTCGAGATGACTTGTGCAGAGGCGCTACTTGATCGAGGCCCCATTGCATGAAGGGCCAGGCAACAGGGATGGTGTGCAGCTCTGATGCAGGTGCGTGAGGCTTGGTTGCAAATAGCTGGCATGCTTCACAATGCTGGACGATGTTCGTGGCGTCGTAGAGGGCCGAGAGCCAGTAGAACCCTGATCGAAAAGCCTTAGCAACAAGAGTTCGACTGCTGGCATGGTGCCCGCAGGTTCTGCTACTCGTGTGATGGTGCCAGAAAAGACTGTGGCGTTTAGTTGACGTGGGAGCAGTATGTCCTTGTGCGTGGTGATGACCAGCCCGTTGGGAACCCCAAGAGGAAGGTATGATGAGTGTAGCGGCTAGTTTTCCCTCAGTTAAGAAACCAAGGTATATCGAACAGGAGAAGAGAGACGATGACGACTGAAGGTGTTTGTGGAACCTGCACACACACAAACAAATACTTTGTCCCCAACTTGCGATGAGGTTGTCAATCTCACCGGTTTGCTTGAAACAAAGGTTATGAGTGTATCGAGTAGAAAACAGTAGTAATATGCTAGTAAAGTAAACAGTGCGGGAAAAGTAAACAGGTGATTGCAATATGATTAAAATAGGACCGGGGTCCACAGTTCACTAGTGGTGTCTCTCCATAGATAAAATAACATGCTGGGTAAACAAATTACAGTTGGGCAATTGATAGAATAAAGATAACGTGATATGTCAAGAAGATCACTATGAGATTTACTCTGGGCATTACAACAAAATACATAGACCGCCATCCAACTGCATCTATGACTAATAATCCACCCCCGGGGATATCATCCGAACACCCTAGAAGTATTAAGTTGCGAACAACAGATAATTGCATTAAGCAAAGTGTGTAATGTAAACAAAGCATATGCCCTTGAGCATATGAATGTTGTTTTCTCCCTAGTAGCAACAGCACATCTACCACCTTAGAGGTTTCTGTCACTCCCCCAGGTGAAATAGAGACATGAACCCACTATCGAGCATAAATACCCCCTCTTGGAGTCACTAGCAACTACTCGGCCAAGATAGCTACTAACAACGGAGAGCATGCAAGATCATAAACAACATAGAGATAACAAAAGATATAATTCAGTACAGCAACTTAATCATAAACACCAATATTCATCGGATCCCAACAAACCAACATCATAGAATTACATAACGGTGATCTCAATCATGTAGGGCAGCTCATGAGATCTAAACATGAAGCACATGGTGGAGAAGACAACCATCTAGCTACTGCTATGGACCCATAGTCCAAGGTAGACTACTCACTCGTCGCTCCGGAGGCAAGCATGGCGATGAAGAAGACCTCCGGTGGCGATTCCCCTCTCCGGCAGGGTGCCGGGAAGAGCTTCTGGACCCTCCCGATCTTCGGGTCGACGGCAGCGGCGGATCGCGATGTATTCTGGAAAACTGATCGGGCCCTTAGGTTTTTCTCGTCAGGGGGTATATGTAGGCGAAGGGGGGCTGTCAGAGGGGGTCCCACGCCCTCTCACACGGGGCTGGCGCGGCCAGGGGGGTGGCCGCGCCGCCCCTGTGTCTGGGGCCCACGTGGCCCCTCTCCGTCAGGTCTTCGGATGTTTGGGAGCTCCCCGGTGAAATATGACTTCAGGAACTTGTTTCGTCCAATTCCGAGAATATTTCCTGTGTATCACTTCTGAAACACAAAAACAGCAGAAAACAGGAAACTGGCACTGTGGCACTTCGTTAATAGGTTAGTTCCGGAAAATGTATAAAAATGCCACTAAGTGTAACGAAACAATAGGCAAATGGTGTAAAACAAAGCATGGAGCATCAAAAATTATAGATACGTTTGAGATGTATCAAGCATCCCCAAGCTTAACTCCTGCTCGTCCTCGAGTAGGTAAGTGATAACAAAAGAATAATTTTTGAGGTGACATGCACCTACACAATCTTGATCATATATGTAAGCATTGGTGAGCTGGGATCAATAGAACTTAAAACATGGGCATGAAAGATATAATCATGACAATAAGAACTTAGCAACCATGTTGTAAACATGCAAATGAACACAAACAAAAGATCATGATAATGAAACAATGAAAGTCAAACGTGTGTTCTAATCATAAGGAAAAACATACAAATGGTTTTCAGCTTGTCCTTCAAAGAGAGCAAAACATAAATGCATAGGACACCTTCAAGTTTAAGAGGGCGACTAGATACAAATAATTTAAGAACAAGTGAAACCAATCAATATGAGTCAATCAATGAACCTTGGGACAATGCATATCACACTAAGAATGACAACTATGCTCTCTTAATGGTGCATAAAGAAAGAAGGTGGTGACTCAACATAAAAGTAAAAGAAAGGCCCTTCGCAGAGGGAAGCAGTGATTGCAAGTTTTATAACCTTCAAAAATTATGGTACTTACCGGCTTTGAGCTCTCATTGCCCCCATCATAAGCATCTTGAATGGTTAAAGTTAATGCGAGAACAATTATGATGCATATGCTTGACAAATCATAAGTTGAAAACCTCGTGTCCCGTGAATACAAGTACCCAAACCATGCTAGTTTACTTAGAGTCCCAAGCAAGGCTCTTGTCATTGTAAGTATATGCATATCATTGAGAACCGCCAATGGGGTACCTTCGTGCCCGATGACATGGAACAAGCCCACACCAAAATGACAGGACAAGCAAACAATGAACACCTCGACATCTCTTTTATTTGCTATATTGTTTAGCTTTTTATTGTGAGATGCATCGTCGAATGTTCACCATGGGTATGCTGCAAATTTCCACCATGAATTATGCATGGCTTAGATTGGCGGCCCGGCGTTTCCCTAACACATATAAAAACTCCATGATCCTCACAAGATTCCCAATTCATTTCACACAGCGGGCATCCATAAACAAAAGATCACGATATCAACTCAAATAGGAAGTGCAATGTTGAAAGCTTGCCCCATGACAGCATGGTTGGGCTAGAATCCTACTTACAACTTGCAAGCATAACAACTCAGCATAAAAGACCACAATGTCAAATTTTTAGAACAGGAAAAAGTAAAGTGTGCCTTCCGGTTCGTGAGAGCTTTACTGACCGAATTTTGCATAACACTGGTAAGAGTTTAATTTGAAGAGAATATAAAAGCAAGTCAAATTTACTTGGAATAGCAAATTGCTAGTAGGTATGTATGGTGGACACAATGGAAAACTTGGCTTTTAGGAGTTGGATGCACGAGTAGAGCTCATACTCAGTACAAGGTGAGGGCTAGCAAAAGACTGGGAGCGACCAACTAAGAGAGCAGTAATGGCCATAAATATGCAAAGCGACAAAGCGACATTAAAAGAAGCATATGATGGCATCAAAAGTCAAAAACTAAATGATCATGAAGGCTAATGGCGACTTTGGAAGAGTCTAACATGTGTGAGCATGCGCCAAGTCAACCCAAATAAAGCATCAAGGAGAAAACCAAAATAATGCTTCCATACAATAAAAACAACGCATGATTTTTTCAAAGGCTCATTAAGCAATCTCAGTTATTTGAGACAAGTCATGCTACAGCAAAACCACTAAGCATACTATCAAAAAGACATCAAGCATGACATGAAAAAGCCTAAGCCGCAGTCTACACAAGCTCCTTCTTGTACCACTATTTTGCACAAAGCTTTTTCTCTTTTCCAACACCATTTGAAATTTTTATAAACACCTCTTTTGATGAAAACCAATAAAGTTCAGAGGCAAAAATACACCTTGATGAAAAGATATGACAAGATCTGAATGCATATCAAGGCGAAAACGAAAACCAAAAGCAGTAGCAGAAAAACTAGAATGCTCGATTAATAAGAGTGAAAACTAGAGCATTCTTTGCAAATGAAAACGAGTACATCTCCTCCAAAGGAAATTTGTTGGGGTCCAACCATTTATTGCAGAAAACAAACAAACTAAACAAACTAAGAAAACTAAAACAACTGACGCTCCAAGAAAAACACATAGTGCATGAAGCAATAAAAATATAGTGTTTTGAAAGGTGACCTGATTTTTGCCGATGAAGAAGGGGTGCCTCGGGGGCATCCCCAAGCTTTGACGCTTGTACTTCTTGGATATTTCTTGGGGTGATGCATGGGCATCCCCAAGCTTGAGCTTTTGTCCATTCTTCAACTCATCTCATCATTCTCCAATCCCTACACTTGAAAACTTCCTTCATACAAAACTAAACACAATTCTATTAGCAACATTAGTGCAAGCATAAAATATATTCAACCTCTTTTAGCTTCAGGTTTCAACCCAAAACCACCACTTATAAAGTATATACTACTGTAGCAACTTCCACAAGAGTTCCATGATCAAAAAGAACTCAAAAGAAAGCGATAAAGTGGCAAAAACAAATATTGGCAGAAATCTGTCAAAACTGGACAGCTGATAATGGACGAATTTTTGAGGGATTTTCTGTTGCTCAAATCAAAAAGTGTTCAACTAAGAAAAGTTTGGATATAACCTGGGGCATATGTACAAGAAATCGCAGGTCCAAAAGATAAACAGAGAATTTTCACGAATTTTTACGGTGCAGCACCGAAAACAGTTTCAGGACAGCAATAACCCCAAATCTTTACCTCACTCAAATTAGAGGCTTCTCTTGGCACAAAAATGAAATAAACAAGATAAGGAGCGGTCATTACAGCAGTAATGACTTCCAAGACTCAAATAAAAGAAAAATTACTGAAAAGTAAACAATGGGTTATCTCCCAAGAGTGCTTTTCTTTAACGCCTTTGAGCTAGGCGCAGAAAATTGCGAATCAAGTAATATCAAGTGATGAAGCATTAAGATCAACAGAAGAGGTCTTGTCAATAAGGCATTGTATTTCATCCACATAAGTTTTTGAAGACCCTTGGTGATCATGCTTTGGTACACTATTCTCATCAAAAAGATTTTCAGGACAAATCCAAGCAAAATTATTTTCGAAAGCTTCATTCAATCCCAAAAGCTTGAAAGGTATAGGTATCTCGGCCTCCCCATCATGTGTATCAATAACCATTATAGGCGAACCGAGTTTATTAAAACGTTTAAGAACCTTCCTAGCTTCAATAACGACATCCTTAAATTCTAAACGCAAAGTTTCCAAGATAAAAGCTTTCTTTTCGGGGTCCTCAATTTCATGAAGCTTAAGGAACATGTATTGCATAAAAGGATTAAGACTAGCAAACCTAGTTTCCAATATGTCAATTAAATAAATAGAAGCAACTTCAATACTAGGAGCAAGTTCAACCCAAGACTTTTCCTCAACTTCCTTATGCATACTAATGTGATTAAAGAACTCCTCAATGTTACTTTTGCCAATAATCGAACCACTCCCTACAGAGAGGTCCTCCAGAACGAACTCAGGGAACAACATGATAAACTAAAGTAAAGAAATAACAACTACCAAGGATTCTATTTTTTTTGGGTTTTTGATATAAAAAGCAATGCAGGTAAAATAAAGTAAAGTAAAGCAAAACAAATAACAAAGTAAAGAATGTGTGTGCGAAGAACTCCCCTCGCAGAAGTCTTCTCTCTTCCCCGGCAACGGCGCCAGAAAAGAAGCTGCTACTCGTGTGATGGCGCCAGAAAAGACTGTGGCGTTTAGTTGACGTGGGAGCAGTATGTCCTTGTGCGTGGTGATGACCAGCCCGTTGGGAACCCCAAGAGGAAGGTATGATGAGTGTAGCGGCTAGTTTTCCCTCAGTTAAGAAACCAAGGTATATCGAACAGGAGAAGAGAGACGATGACGACTGAAGGTGTTTGTGGAACCTGCACACACACACAAACAAATACTTTGTCCCCAACTTGCGATGAGGTTGTCAATCTCACCGGTTTGCTTGAAACAAAGGTTATGAGTGTATCGAGTGGAAAACAGTAGTAATATGCTAGTAAAGTAAACAGTGCGGGAAAAGTAAACAGGTGATTGCAATATGATTAAAATAGGACCGGGGTCCACGGTTCACTAGTGGTGTCTCTCCATAGATAAAATAACATGCTGGGTAAACAAATTACAGTTGGGCAATTGATAGAATAAAGATAACGTGATATGTCAAGAAGATCACTATGAGATTTACTCTGGGCATTACAACAAAATACATAGACCGCCATCCAACTGCATCTATGACTAATAATCCACCCCCGGGGATATCATCCGAACACCCTAGAAGTATTAAGTTGCGAACAACAGATAATTGCATTAAGCAAAGTGTGTAATGTAAACAAAGCATATGCCCTTGAGCATATGAATGTTGTTTTCTCCCTAGTAGCAACAGCACATCTACCACCTTAGAGGTTTCTGTCACTCCCCCAGGTGAAATAGAGACATGAACCCACTATCGAGCATAAATACCCCCTCTTGGAGTCACTAGCAACTACTCGGCCAAGATAGCTACTAACAACGGAGAGCATGCAAGATCATAAACAACATAGAGATAACAAAAGATATAATTCAGTACAGCAACTTAATCATAAACACCAATATTCATCGGATCCCAACAAACCAACATCATAGAATTACATAACGGTGATCTCAATCATGTAGGGCAGCTCATGAGATCTAAACATGAAGCACATGGTGGAGAAGACAACCATCTAGCTACTGCTATGGACCCATAGTCCAAGGTAGACTACTCACTTGTCGCTCCGGAGGCAAGCATGGCGATGAAGAAGACCTCCGGTGGCGATTCCCCTCTCCGGCAGGGTGCCGGGAAGAGCTTCTGGACCCTCCCGATCTTCGGGTCGACGGCGGCGGCGGATCGCGATGTATTCTGGAAAACTGATCGGGCCCTTAGGTTTTTCTCGTCAGGGGGTATATGTAGGCGAAGGGGAGCTGTCAGAGGGGGTCCCACGCCCCCTCACACGGGGCTGGCGCGGCCAGGGGGGTGGCCGCGCCGCCCCTGTGTCTGGGGCCCACGTGGCCCCTCTCCGTCAGGTCTTCGGATGTTTGGGAGCTCCCCGGTGAAATATGACTTCAGGAACTTGTTTTGTCCAATTCCGAGAATATTTCCTGTGTATCACTTCTGAAACACAAAAACAGCAGAAAACAGGAAACTGGCACTGTGGCACTTCGTTAATAGGTTAGTTCCGGAAAATGTATAAAAATGCCACTAAGTGTAACGAAACAATAGGCAAATGGTGTAAAACAAAGCATGGAGCATCAAAAATTATAGATACGTTTGAGACGTATCAGGTTCCTTCATGGATTTCTGGAAGGAGGGCGATTTCGTCCTCTTGCACAATGCACCGTTGGAGTACCCCTGTGGTGCTACGCTTGTAGAGTTCCCCGTTGATTATCGTAAAGGCCTTGGAGCGCCGCATGACCTGTCGATGATGGATGGGGTCTTCTGGGAGTTCGCCCTGCATCAGGTAGGCCAGGTATGGCTTTGTCCAAACTGCTTGGACGGGCATGATTCTGGCTGCTTCCTTGGAGAAGTCTTCTGTTCCCGCTGCTGGGGTGGGGTTTGTCTACTGAGCCCCCGAGCGTGTTGTTAATGCCGGGTCGGTGGCTGGCTTGATCTTGACAGAGTGCTCGAATATCTCCTCGAAGAAGACTCCTGGCGGTATCGGCAGGCATTTGGAACCAATGTTGGCCAGGTTGTCTGCCTCTTTGTTGCTTTCCCTGCCAATGTGCGTTAACTCGCATCCTTCGAAGTCGCCTTCAAGCTTGTCGTACATGGCGCGATATGAGATCATGTTTGCACAGGTCGCGTCGCATTCCTTAATGACTTGCTGGGCGATGAGGTTCGAGTCTCTGTGGATCTTGATGCGAGTGGCTCCACAGGCTTTCGCCATGTGCATGTCGTGCAGAACCGCTTCGTACTCTGCTTCGTTGTTCGAGGGGTTCGTGAAGCGCATGCAGAGGACGTAGAGCATCTTATCCCCTTGTGGCGATACAAGGACCACTCCTGCTCCTGCTCCCGAAACCCGCTTAGACCCATCGACGAATATGGTCCAGCAATTCGACAGGTCTGGGAGTTCAGGCATCTGTGCTTCCGTCCATTCGGCTATGAAATCCAGCAGGACTTGTGACTTGATTGCCGACTAGCACTGATACATGATCTCCTAGGGTCCTAGGGTGATTCCCCATAGCGACACGCGTCCTGTGGCGTCTGGGTTGTTGAGGATGTTGGACACTGGGTTCAAAGCCACCACTATGATGGAATGGCACTCAAAATAATGCGACAGTTTCTTCCCCGTCATGTAGATGGCGTATGCTAGCTTCTGGTAATGGGGATATCTCTGCTTGGTTGGAGATAAGATCTCGTTGAGGTAGTATACTAGCCTTTGAACTCCGTGCTCTTTGCCATCCTCCGCACGCTCAACCACAAGGACCGAACTGACGACTTGATTTGTGGCCACTATGTATAGCAACATTGGCTCTTTCTCTTGGGGGGTGACTAGGACTGGGGATGTCAAAAGGCGACACTTGAGATCATCGAATGCGGCTTGCACCTCTTCTGTCCACGTAAAGTTGTCCATCTTCTGAAGTAGCCGATAGAAGGGGAGAGCCTTTTTGCCAAGCTTGCTTATAAAGCGGCTAAGTGCTGCTAGTCGACCCGTCAACTGCTGGATGTGTTGAAGCATTTTTGGCAGCTGCATGTTCATGATGGCTTGGATCTTCTCTGGGTTGCCCTTGATTCCTCTTTCAGAGATGAGGTAGCCCAGCAACTGGCCTGTAGGCACCCCGAAGGAGCATTTCTTCAGGTTGAGCTTGATGTTGTAGCGGTCGAGGTTGGCAAAAGTTTCTCGTAGGTCGTCGAGCAAGCTGTCTGCTTTCGCTATTTTAATGATGATGTCATTAATGTAGACTTTGATGTTACGGCCGATCTGCTCCTTCAGGCACGCTTGCATGCACCGTTGATAGGTGGCTTTTGTGTTTTTGAGCCCGAATGGCATTGTCATATAACAGTACACCCCGTGCGGGGTGATGAACGCCATCTTGTCTTCATCCTCCAATTTCAGCCTTATCTGGTTGTACCCGAAGTACATGTCGACTAACAAAAGGCGCTCGCATCCCGCAGTAGAATCGATGATCTGGTCGATTCGGGGCAGAGGGAAGTAGTCTTTTGGGCAGTGCTTGTTTAGTGCCATGAAGTCGATGCACATCCTGTAGATCTTGGTGTCCTTCTTTTCCACCATGACCGGTGGCGAAAGCCATGTGGCCTCCTTGATCTCCCTGATGAACTTTGCCTCAAGGAGACGGTTGATTTCTTCACCCATTGACTGGGCCTTTTCTGGGTTGTACCGGCCCATTGATTGCTTGACCGGCTTCGCGTTGGGAAAGATTTTGAGCTCGTGCTCGGCAAGTTCCCTGGGGATGCCTGGCATATTTGCTGGACACCAGGCGAACATCCTCCAGTGCTCATGTAGGAACTCGACAAGTGCGCTTTCCTAAGCAGGGGGGAGAGAATTCGACACCCGCGCAGTCTTGGTTGGATCTGTCGGGTGGATCTGGTGCTCTCGGGTGTCTTTGCTGGCATCGAATGATAACTCTGGGGCGTTCTGCTGCGCCGGTGGATCGATGTCCATGACGGTGGCCTCCCTAATATGATGAAGCTCCTCGTGCACTCCGAATGTTTGGGACATGCTGTTGAAGTCCTTGTCACAATTTTCGGAGCGGACAAAGCTACCGCTGATCGTCAGTGGTCCTCTATTCGTGGGCATCCGCAGCTTGAGGTAAGCATAGTGTGGCACTGTCATGAATCGGGTGAACGCTGGTCGCCCGAGGATGGCGTGGTACTGTGAGGGCCAGTCGACGACTTCGAATTCAATCTTCTCCTTCCTGAAGTTTGATGGAGTACCGAAGATGATGTCCAGGTGTATTGCCCCCAACAGGTATGTCGACTTCCCTAGGATGACCCCGTGAAAGGACGTTTCTGTCGGTAAGAGGTTGTCCATCAAGATCTTGATCTTCCTCAACGTGTCTGCATAGATGAGGTTCATGCTGCTCCCTCCATCCACAAACACTTTCTTCGAGGTGAAACCCCCTATCTGTGCCTCGAGGACTAATGCGTGATGTCCAGGGCGTGGGATCTTTGGTGGATGGTCTGACTGGTCGAAGCCGATCAGGTGTTCTGACCAGTTCAGATATTCGGGCATGGCCGGTGGTGCATGTTCAGCGTGGAATACTTCTCTTGCACGCTTCCGCTGGACTTTATTCGTTGGGCGCCCTCTCTGAATCATGGGTACGAAACCTCATGGTGGCGGGAATGCCTCTTCTTTGACGGCTGGGTGCCGTGGCTCGACGTGCTGGATCATGGCGGATTGATGGCCCTGTTGTACCACGTTTGCCATCGGGTTGGGCGGTGGTGGCGGAGCGTTGAAAGCTATCGCACCTGCCACCGGCTGGTCGGTTTGCATCCTCTCCTGAAGTGCTCGACTGAGGCAAAGGAATTCTTTGCACTCAATGAGGAGATGAGCGGGTCTTCATATCCCATCTTTATCGAGGTACGTGTGTCTTGTGCACCCTCCATCGAGCATCTCTTCTGCTGACAACTGTGGCTGGTCACGTTGTCGGGGCCACTCCGTTTTCGGCCTCGAATCGCGGCCAGCACTCCTGCTACTACTGCCGTAGTAGTTGTTCCCTCGGTGCGGTTCATCGTGATTGTCATCACGGTCCTCATTTATGTAGCCTACCGCTACCATATCCGTGGTATCCGCGTCATCGTAGCAGTTCCGATGACCTTTCTTTCGGGAGCTGGTGTGGAACTGATCTTTTGCGTCGACGTCATGCTTCGCTGACCGATGGCGGCTTCTAGGCGCTGCGATGGAATCTTCTCCATCAGCCCACTCGTTTGCCAAGCTCATGACATGGTCAACGGTCTTCGGCTTGCAGCGCCCAAGCTCCTCCTTGAAGTCGCGTCGAATGAGATCATCCCAAAAGGCGTCAATGGCTCTCTCGGGCGAAATATTTTCCGTCGTGTTGTGGAGGCTGATCCATCGTGAGATGTATGACCTCAAGTTTTCTCTGGTCCTTTGTACGCATAAGCACAGTTCTTCGAACGACGTGTGCCATCGTGAAGTGCCTCTAAAGTTAGCGATGAACGCTTGCCGAAACTCCTCCCAAGAGTGAATGTTGTCTGGAGCAAGGTTGTTCAACCATGCCCTTGCGTTGTCCTTCAGGTGCAGCGATAGCAGCTGTAGAGCGTTGTCTCTGGATCCGCCACTGATTGTGATGGCGGTCATGAAGTCATCAAGCCAAATTCGAGGGTCCTGCTGCCCATTGAACTTGACTACACCATTGCTAAGCTTGATCCCTTTCGGCAAGGTGTAGAACGGATTAGGAGGCTGAAGCATTTTGCTCCGCACAGCCCATTGTGACTGCCGCCGAACGCTTCCATATCGCGTTCCTCCTCGAAATGACGCGCATCGCGGCATGCATGTCCGTTGTCGACTCTGTTTTGAGCCAAGCCATGTCGGAGCTCTCCATTAATAGGCTCCACCACCTGAGTCCTGGGCGCGACTGCTGGCGCTGCTGCGGGGTGTCTGGACTGTTCGGATAGCGGGGCGGTTCTTCTTGGCATCGTTTCGTGCCCCTGGTTAGCTGTACCTTGAAGCACCCTAACTCCTTTGAGCGCCAGATTCCGCAGATGCCTCATATGCTCATCGTCATTGGCTGCGTTCGTAGCGATGTAGGCTGATGTTGCCATGATCGTCGCTTCTTTGGTCTTGGGTAGCAGATCTGCTTCATTGAACTCTGTCTCCAAATTTTGGGCGACGTTGTGCGTATTGGCCCTAGGCTGGACGTGTGACCGTGACCTATGCTAGACACTCGATGAGTAATGAGACGATCGCTCAGCTCACCGTCTACTGGACGTGTCGGCTTCATCTCTGCGTCGCTCCAAGATGCTCCTATCGGCACTAATCTGGTCCTTCTGCTCCTGGACGATGAATCAGAGCGCAGCTAGCTCCTGCGGGCTTGGGTTAGGACCCATATCTACTTTGCCCGCGTACACTCTCCTTGCGTACCGGATCTGGTCTTGCGTTATGAACTATCGACCGGTGTTTGACCGATTTTGATCGTCATTGGATCTGTGCTCGTTCCATCTCCATGCGACGCCATCATGCAGTGCCCTCCGAACGACGGGGTCGAGTCGTCACTGATTTCGCCCAGTGCTGGAGGGTATATGTCATCATCTCCGACGTAAGATCCAACCTCGAGCATGAAGTCAGGGTCGTAATCGACCGTGTACCCATCGCTTGATGTGGCAGATTCGCTTGAATAAGAGCTAGCCGAATTGCCAATCTTCCCCTTAGCTTCAGGGTAGACATCGTCGTCGTCGTCCGAGCACGTGTAGTCTGAGTACAACCCCTTGACATAGTTGGGGTCATAGGGTGCAGTACGAAGCGTGAGGGCGTTGAGAGCCCGCTCGCACTCGGATATTGTCGGGTAGACAGCTGCAGTGCCCCCCTAAGGATCTTCGCAGCCAGCGATCTCGTGAGACAAAAAATCTCTGGCGCCCACATAGTGGTATGCATCGCAATCGACGCAGTAGGCGGTGGTTGGGGATGGAGGTGGATCTTCGAAATCGTTTGACCCGACTGATAGGGTCAAAGTTCTCAACTATGATTCCTCCTCTGATGGCGCCAGTAGCGCGATTGTCGAGGGTTTGCCCCCGACAGCTGGTGGTGTGCTTGTTTCGGCCATGAGCGGGCTGAGTCGCTGATGGAGATCAGCTCCATTGCTCCGTCACTGTCCACACGGAAATTGAATAGTCTGAAGGCCATGTCGAAGCCTCCGGTCACTGTCGAGACCGCTCCTGCCGTGCCTGAAGTAGGGCCGATGATGGTCGCGGCCGGAGTGAGGTTGGTGGTGCTTGGTGAGGCGGTGTCGATGATGGTCGATTCCACGATGTCGACCTCTGGTTTTGATGGTTTGGAGTCGATGATGGCTGGCACAGCGATGCCGAACGGTGTCGATGGTGGTGTCGATGTCGATCTTGGCGTTGGTGTCGATGTTGGTTGGTTGATACGTCTCCAACATATCTATAATTTTTGATGCTCCATGCTTGTTTTTACACCATTTGTCTAATGTTTCGTTACACTTCGTGACACTTTTATGCATTTTCTGGAACTAACCTATTAACAAGTCGCCACAGTGCCAGTTCCCTATTTTTTGCAGTTTTTGTGTTTCAGAAAAGCTACACAGGAAATATTCTCGGAATTGGACGAAACAAGTTCCTGAAGTCTTATTTTTCCCGGAAGCTTCCAGAGATCTGAAGAGGAGACAGAGAGGGGCCACATGCCACCCTCACAAAAGGGCAGCGCGGCCCAGCCCCTGGCCGCGCCCCCTATGAGTGAGGATGCCTGGGTCCACTTCTGACGATGCCCCTTCGCCTATAAAGACCCCCCGATGAGAAAAACCTAAGTACCTGATCAATTTTCCAGAAACATATCGCGATCCGCCGCCATCGTCGACCCGAGATCGGGAGGGTCCAGAAGCTCTTCCCGGCACCCTGCCGGAGAGGGAAATCACCACCGGACGTCTTCTTCATCGCCATGCTTGCCTCCGGAGCGATGAGTGAGTAGTCTACCTTGGACTGTGGGTCCATAGCAGTAGCTAGATGGTTGTCTCCTCCACCATGTGCTTCATGTTTAGATCTCATGAGCTGCCCTACATGATTGAGATCACCGTTATGTAATTCTACATGTTTGGTTTGTTGGGATCCGATGAATATTGGTGTTATGATTGAGTTGCTATACTGAAATATATCTTATGTTATCTCTATGTTGTTTATGATCTTGCATGCTCTCCGTTGTTAGTAGCTATCTTGGCCGAGTAGTTGCTAGTGACTCCAAGAGAGGGTATTTATGCTCGATAGTGGGTTCATGCCTCTATTTAACCTGGGGGAGTGACAGAAACCTCTAAGGTTGTAGATGTGCTGTTGCTACTAGGGAGAAAATAACATTCATATGCTCAAGGGCATATGCTTTGTTTACATTACACACTTTGCTTAATGCAATTATCTGTTGTTCGCAACTTAATACTCATGGGGTATTCGGATGATATCCCCGTGAGTGGATTATTAGTCATAGATGCAGTTGGATGGTGGTCTATGTATTTTGTTGTAATGCCCAGAGTAAATCGCATAGTGATCTTCTTGACATATCACATTTATCTTTATTCTATCAATTGCCCAACTGTCATTTGTTTACCCAGCATGTGTTATTTATCTTATGGAGAGACACTGCTAGTGAACTGTGGACCCCGGTCCTATTTCCATCATATTGCTATCACCTGTTTACTTTACTCGCACTGTTTACTTTACTCGCATACTTTTACTGTTTTCCACTCGATACGCTCATACCCTTTGTTTCAAGCAAATCGGTGAGATTGACAACCTCATCGTAAGTTGGCAACAAAGTATTTGGTTGTGTGTGTGCAGGTTCCACGTTGCTATTGGCCCAAGACGAGTCAACAAGTGTCATAAACGGCGTCTTTGTTGGAGTGCTATTAAGCCAGTCCGCATCACCTTCAGTCATTTGTCTCTCCTCTCCAAGATCGACATACCTTGGTTTCTTAACTGAGAGAAAATCTGCTGCTATATTTATCACACCTTCATCTTGGGATTCCCAATGGGCTGGTCATTTACCACGCATCAAGCATATTTTCTAGCGCCGTTGCCGGGGATTGAAGAAGAATAAGCTCCCACGTCAACTAGGCACCAGCATATTTTCTGGCGCCGTTGCCAGGGAGGAAGTAGAAGACTTCTGCGAGGGGAGTTTTTCGCTCACACATCCTTTACTTTGTTATTGTTTTGCTTTACTTTATTTATTTTTACCTGCATCGTTTTATCAAAAACCCAAAAAAATTAGAATCCTTGGTAGTTGTTTTTACTTATCTGCTTTTAGTTTTGCTAAAATGAGTAATCCTGAAGTAGAAGTTCATAGTTTTAAGCAACAAGGGGGAGAAAGTTTAAAAGATGCTTGGTACCGTATTAACAATGCCCATCATAGGTGTACAAAAAAGCACTCTACCACGATCCTCCTTAGAAATTTTTATGTTGGTATATCTAGCTGGAATAGGTATGTTCTTGATACTCTTACAGTATGCAATTTTCTGGGTACTCCCGCTGGAGAAGCATGCACTATAATTGAAAGTTTAGTGGGAATACCACCTATTCATGTTGTTAAAACTGAGATCACCTTGGAGGAGGTTTTAGATAAGCTCAGCTCTTTAGAGAAAAGTTTGCCAAGTATCCTCGAAAATGCTAGCCGAGTTAATGAATCAATAGAAAATATTGGTAATAGAATCACCGTTTTAGAGGCTAGCACTACTCATGATAATCAAAACTTAAGGATTGTTAAACTAGAGGAGTCTATGGAAACTCTTAGTTTAATCTTCTCTTCTCTTAAATTTAAGAAAGAGAAAGTTTTTGTTGGAAAAGAGCAAAAATTTATGTATGTTCCCAAGGTTTCTGCGCTTAAACCTCAAGATGTTCTTAAAATTGGTAAGACTTTTAGTTCAACTAAGAGTGACTTGCAGGTTGAATCATCTTCGGGAACTTCCAAAGTGCCTATTGAGGTAATTGATGCTTCATCACTTGATGTTACTTGATTCGCAATTTTCTGCGCCTAGCTCAAAGGCGTTAAAGAAAAGCACTCTTGGGAGATAACCCAATGTTTTATTTTCAGTACTTTTTATTTTATTTAAGTCTTGGAAGTCATTACTACTGTAATGACTGCTCCTTTTTATTTCATTGTTGTGCCAAGAGAAGCCTCTAATTTAAGTGAGGTAAGATTTGGGGATGTTGCTGTCCTGAAACTGTTTTCAGTGCTGCACCGTAAAAATTTGTATAAATTATCTGTATATCTTTTGGACCTGCGATTTCTTGTTCATATGCCCCAGGTTATATCCAAACTTTCATTAGTTTAACGCTTTTTGATTTGAGCAACAGAAAACACCTCAAAAATTCAGCCTTTGTCAGCTGTTCTGTTTTGACAGATTTCTGCCAATATTTGTGTTTGCCGCTTTATCGCTTTTTTTGCGAGTTCTTTTGATCATGGAACTTTTGGGGAAGTTGCTACAGTAGTATATGCTATATATGTGGTGGTTTTAGGTTGAAACCTGAAGCAAAAAGAAGTTTATTATATGTTATGCTACACTAATGTTGCTAATAGATTTGTGTTTAGTTTTGTATGAAGAAAATTTTCAAGTGTAGGGATTGGAGAATGATGAGATGAGTTAAAGAATGGACAAAAGCTCAAGCTTGGGGATGACCACGCATCACCCCAAGAAATATCCAAGAAGTACAAGCGTCAAAGCTTGGGGATGCCCCCGAGGAACCCCTTCTTCATCGGCAAAAATCAGGTCACCTTTCAAGACACTATATTTTTATTGCTTCATACACTATGTGTTTTTCTTGGAGCGTCAGTTGTTTTAGTTTTCTTTGTTAGTTTGTTTTGTTTGCTGCAATAAATAGTTGGACCCCAACAAATTTCTTTTGGAGAAGTTGCCTTGCTTTTCATTTGCCAAGAACGCTCCAGTTTTCACTCTTATCAAAAACCAAGTGTTCTTCTTTTTCAGCTACTGCTTTTGGTTTTCGTTTTCACCTTGATTTGCATTTAGACCTTCTTATATTTATTCATCAAGGTGTATTTTTTCCTCTGATCTTTATTGGTTTTCATCAAAAGAGGTGTTTATAAAAAGGTTGAATGGTGTTGGAAAAGAGAAAAAGCTTTATGCAAAAAATTGGTACAAGAAGGAGCTTGTGTAGACTGCGGCTTAGGCTTTTTCATGTCATGCTTAATGTCTTTTTGATAGTATGCTTAGTGGTTTTGCTGTAGCATGACTTGTCTCAAATAACTCAGATTGCTTAATGAGCCTTTGAAAAAATCATGCATTGTTTTAATTATTTGGAAGCATTATTTTGGTTTTCTCCTTGATGCTTTATTTGGGTTGACTTGGCGCATGCTCACACATGTTAGACTCTTACAAAGTCGCCAATAGCCTCTATGATCATTTATTTTTTGACTTTTGATGCCATCTTATGCTTCTTTTAATGTCGCTTTGTCGCTTTGCATGATTATGGCCATTATTGCTCTCTTAGTTGGTCGCTCCCAGTCTTTTGCTAGCCCTCGCCTTGTACTGAGTATGAGCTCTACTTGTGCATCCAACTCCTAAAAACCAAGTTTGCCAAAGTGTCCACCATACATACCTACTAGAAATTTGCTATTCCAAGTAAATTTGACTTGCTTTTATTTTGTCTTCAAATTAAACTCTTACCAGTGTTATGCGAAATTGGTCAGTAAAGCTCTCACGAACCAGAAGGCACACTTTACTTTTTCATGTTCTTAAAAATTTAAAATTGTGGTCTCTTATGTTGAGTTGTTATGCTTGCAAGTTGTAAGTTGGAGACTAGCCTAGCCATGCAGTCATGGGCAAGCTTTCAACATTGAACTTCTCTTTTGAGTTGATATCATGATCTTTTGTCTATGGATGCCCGCGGTGTGAAATGAATTGGGAATCTTGTGGGGATCATGGAGTTTGTATATGTATTAGGAAAACGCCTGGGCCGCCAATCTAAGCCATGCATAATTCATGGTGGAAATTTGCAGCATACCCATAGTGGACATTCAACGACGCATCTCAAAATAAAAAGCTATACAAATGGTAAATAAAAGAGATGTCGAGGTGTTCATTGTCTGCTTATCCTGTCATTTTGATGTGGGCTTGTTCCATGTCATCGGGCACGGAGGTACCCCGTTGGCGGTTCTCAATGATACGCATATACTAACAATGACAAGAGCCTTGCTTGGGACTCTAAGTAAAGTAGCATGAGGTTTGGGTACTTTTATTCACGGGACACGAGGTTTTCAACTTATGATTTGTTAAGCATATGCATCATAATTGTTCTCGCATTAACTTTAACCATTCAAGATGCTTATGATGGGGGCAATGAGAGCTCAAAGCCGGTAAGTACCATAATTTTTGAAGGTTATAAAACTTGCAATCACTGCTTCCCTCAGCGAAGGGCCTTTCTTTTACTTTTATGTTGAGTCACCACCTTCTATCTTTATGCACCATTAAGAGAGCATAGTTGTCATTCTTAGTATAATGTGCATTGTCCCAAAGTTTTCATTGATTGATTCATATTGTTGGTTTCACTTGTTCTTAAATTATTTGTATCTAGTCGCTCTCTTAAACTTGAAGGTGTCCTATGCATTTATGTTTTGCTCTCTTTGAAGGACAAGCTGAAAACCATTTGTATGTTTTTCCTTATGATTTGAACACATGTTTGACTTTCATTGTTTCATTTTCATGATCTTTTGTTTGTGTTCATTTTTATGTTTATAACATGGTTGCAAAGTTTCTATTATCAAGATTATATCTTTCATGCCCATGTTTTAAGTTTTTATGATCCCAGCTCACAATGCTTACATATATGATCAAGATTGTATAGGTGCATGTCACCTCAAAAATTATTTCTTTTGTTATCACTTACCTACTCGAGGACGAGCATGAGTTAAGCTTGGGGATGCTTGATACGTCTCTAACGTATCTATAATTTTTGATGCTCCATGCTTGTTTTGACACCATTTGTCTAATGTTTTGTTACACTTCGTGGCACTTTTATGCATTTTCTGGAACTAACCTATTAACAAGTCGCCACAGTGCTAGTTCCTTGTTTTCTGCTATTTTTGTGTTTTAGAAAAGCTACATAGGAAATATTCTCGGAATTGGACGAAATAAGTTCCTGAAGTCTTATTTTTCCTGAAAGCTTCCAGAGATCCGAAGAGGAGACTCCGCGCCCCCTATGTTTGAGGATGCCTGGGTCCACTTCTGACGATGCCCCTTCGCCTATAAAGACCCCCCCGACGGGAAAAACCTAAGTACCCGATCAATTTTCCAGAAACATATTGCGATCCGCCGCTGTCGTCGACCCGAGATCGGGAGGGTCCAGAAGCTCTTTCCGGCACCCTGCCGGAGAGGGGAATCACCACCGAAGGTCTTCTTCATCGCCATGCTTGCCTCCAGAGCGATGAGTGAGTAGTCTACCTTGGACTATGGGTCCATAGCAGTAGCTAGATGGTTGTCTCCTCCACCATGTGCTTCATGTTTAGATCTCATGAGCTGCCCTACATGATTGAGATCACCGTTATGTAATTCTACATGTTTGGTTTGTTGGGATCCGATGAATATTAGTGTTATGATTGAGTTGCTATACTGAAATATATCTTATGTTATCTCTATGTTGTTAATGATCTTGCATGCTCTCCGTTGTTAGTAGCTATCTTGGCCGAGTAGTTGCTAGTGACTCCAAGAGGGGGTATTTATGCTTGATAGTGGGTTCATGCCTCTATTTAACCTGGGGGAGTGACAGAAACCTCTAAGGTTGTAGATGTGCTGTTGCTACTAGGGAGAAAACAACATGCATATGCTCAAGGGCATATGCTTTGTTAACATTACACACTTTGCTTAATGCAATTATCTGTTGTTCGTAACTTAATACTCATGGGGTGTTCGGATGATATCCCGTGAGTGGATTATTAGTCAAAGATGCAGTTGGATGGCGGTCTATGTATTTTGTTGTAATGCCCAGAGTAAATCGCATAGTGATCTTCTTGACATATCACGTTTATCTTTATTCTATCAATTGCCCAACTGTAATTTGTTTACCCAGCATGTGTTATTTATCTTATGGAGAGACACCGCTAGTGAACTGTGGACCCCGGTCCTATTTTCATCATATTGCTATCACCTGTTTACTTTACTCGCACTGTTTACTTTACTCGCATACTTTCACTGTTTTCCACTCGATACGCTCATACCCTTTGTTTCAAGCAGACCGGTGAGATTGACAACCTCATCGTAAGTTGGGAACAAAGTATTTGGTTGTGTGTGTGCAAGTTCCGCGTTGCTATTGGCCGAAGACGAGTCAACAAGTGTCGTAAACGGCGCCCTTGTTGGAGTGCTATTAAGCCAGTCCGCATCACCTTCAGTCGTTTGTCTCTCCTCTCCAAGATCGACATACCTTGGTTTCTTAACTGAGGGAAAATCTGCTGCTATATTCATCACACCTTCCTCTTGGGGTTCCCAACAAGCTGGTCATTTACCACGCATCATTGGTACAGCGATGCCGATGGCGGTGTCGATGGTGGTGTCGATGTCGATCTTGGCGTTGGTGTCGATGTCAGTTGGCACAGCGATACTGATGGCGGTGTCGATGGTGGTGTCGATGTCGATCTTGGCATTGGTTGGTGATGGAGCCGGCGAATCCGTAGATCCAGATCCCGTCGTCCCCACGGTCGGCGCCAATTGACAGAGAGGTTCTACCCAAAAAAGTTTAAAATGAAAAAATATTTTTATTTTAGAAAGGTACAAATTTTTTAAAAATTCATATTTAAATCTAAAAAGAAACCCAAAAAAGAATAGAAAAATATAAAAACCAAAGAACAGGTTAAGAACTAGAGAAAAAGGAAAACCCAAGAGAACCAGAAGAATCCGACCGAAATGTTCTAGAACCCTTGGACCCACTAGATCATCCCCAACTCATTTCATCATAGCCACTTGACGAGGTTCTACCCCGGCAATGCCCATGTTTGCGGGCTTTCGATTCATGGAGCGCTTTGGGGATCCGGCGGACTCGACGGCGATCAGACGAAAGCAGAGAGACATGAGGTTTTACCCAGGTTTGGCCCCCTTGGTAGGGTAATAACCTACGTCCTGCTTGTCTGACTTTTTATTGATGGGGTGGCTATGGTGGAGGTGTTACAATGGTGGCGTAGATTGGATCTAGCCAAAGACAGAGAGCTCTAAAGTTTCGAGCGCTCCGGCGTGAGGTGGTGAAAAAAGTGTCTCGGGTTTCGAGACCTCCCTCCCAGCCTTTTATATGCAAAGGCCAGGTCTCATGATTGTCCCTCAAGCTAAGTACAAATCGGATCGGTTTGAAAAAACCCTAATTGAAAACTAATCAACTTGGACTCTTCGAAGCCTTGCTTGCACGCCAAGTATTGCTCCTGGGCCACGCTATGCCGCTATCTTCATGGGCCTTGTGAGCTTTTCGACAGAGACTCCTCTTGGGCCGAAAATCAGGTAGGCGAATATCGAGGACCCATTTGTCATTCCTTCATCACCACTAGATCACGTAGTTGATGTTGCTAGTGCTAGAGTTAGAGACGATATTGTCATCATTGTCAGCACCAACGTTGCCAACAGAGATGTCAATGGTGCCGACTGGCATTATGGCGTCGTCGATGAAATTACTAGCAAAAGCCGACTGCCGGGTATCATCTTTGGCGACGAAGTTGAGACTCCCAAACTAGACGTAGTGGCAAATTGTAATAGTTGAGGCAAGCTCGTTAAGGCAGGTTTCCTCCTGGAAATCAACTCGCGATGATGCATTCCCCACTGTGGACACAAAATATCGTGGGAAAGTCACATCATTAACCATCGAGGTGCTTGATACGTCTCAAACGTATCTATAATTTTTGATGCTCCATGCTTGTTTTTACACCATTTGCCTATTGTTTCGTTACACTTAGTGGCATTTTTATGCATTTTCCGGAACTAACCTATTAACGAAGTGCCACAGTGCCAGTTCCCTGTTTTCTGCTAATTTTGTGTTCCAGAGTGATACACAGGAAATATTCTCGGAATTGGACGAAACCACATCCTGAAGTCTTATTTTACCCGGAAGCTTCCAGAGATCTGAAGAAGTGCTGGAGGAGGGCCACCAGGGCCCCACACGCGTGGGTGGCGCGACCAGGCCCCTGGCCGCGCCGGGCCCGCGTGAGGGAGCCTGGCTCCTCCTCTGACATCGCCCCTTCGCCTATAAAGACCTTCCAACGAAAAAAACCTAAGTACCCGATCAGTTTTCCAGAACACATCGCGATCCGCCGCCGCCATCGACCCGAAGATCGGGAGGGTCCAGAAGCTCTTCCCGGTACCCTGCTGGAGAGGGGAATCGCCACCGGAGGTCTTCTTCATCGCCATGCTTGCCTCCGGAGCAATGAGTGAGTAGTCTACCTTGGACTATGGGTCCATAGCAGTAGCTAGATGGTTGTCTCCTCCACCATGTGCTTCATGTTTAGATCTCATGAGCTGCCTTACATGATTGAGATCACCGTTATGTAATTCTACATGTTTGGTTTGTTGGGATCCGATGAATATTGGTGTTTATGATTAACTTGTTGTACTGAATATTATCTTTTGTTATCTCTATGTTGTTTATGATCTTGCATGCTCTCCGTTGTTAGTAGCTATCTTGGCCGAGTAGTTGCTAGTGACTCCAAGAGGGGGTATTTATGCTCGATAGTTGGTTCATGCCTCTATTTCACCTGGGGGAGTGACAGAAACCTCTAAGGTGGTAGATGTGCTGTTGCTACTAGGGAGAAAACAACATTCATATGCTCAAGGGCATATGCTTTGTTTATATTACACACTTTGCTTAATACAATTATCTGTTGTTCGCAACTTAATACTTCTAGGGTGTTCGGATTGATATCCCAGGGAGTGGATTATTAGTCATAGATGCAGTTGGATGGCGGTCTATGTATTTTGTTGTAATGCCCAGAGTAAATCTCATAGTGATCTTCTTGACATATCACGTTTATCTTTATTCTATCAATTGCCCAACTGTAATTTGTTTACCCAGCATGTGTTATTTTATCTATGGAGAGACACCACTAGTGAACTGTGGACCCCGGTCCTATTTCCATCATATTGCTATCACCTGTTTACTTTACTCGTACTATTTACTTTATTTGCATACTATATTGTTTTCCACTCGATACGCTCATAACCTTTGTTTCAAGCAAACCGTTGAGATTGACAACCGCATCGCAAGTTGGAAACAAAGTATTTGTTTGTGTGTGTGCAGGTTCCGCATCACCTTCAGTCGTCATTGTCTCTCCTCTCCTGATCGATAAACCTTGGTATCTTAACTGAGGGAAAAATCGCCGCTATATTCATCATACCTTCCTCTTGGGGTTCCCAACGGGCTGGTTATCCACCACGCACAAGGACAGTCCGCTCCCACGTCAACTATACACCACCACATGCAGCAGCTAGTTTTCTGGCGCCGTTGCCGGGGAGGAAGAGAAGACTTCTGTGAGGGGAGTTCTTCGCACACACATTCTTTACTTTGTTATTGTTTTGCTTTACTTTATTTATTTTACCTGCATTGCTTTATATGAAAAACCCAAAAAAATTAGAATCCTTGGTAGCTGTTTTTACTTGTTTACTTTCGTTTTGCTGAAATGGCCAATCCTGAAAACACCAAGTTGTGTGACTTCACTAGCACAAACAATAGTGATTTTATCTGCACTCCTATTGCACCACCTATTCCTGCTGTGAACTTTTATGAGATTAAGCCTGCTTTATTGAACCTTGTTATGAAAGAGCAATTCTCCGGTGCTAGTACTGAAGATGCTGCAGCTCATCTCAACAATTTTGTTGAGCTATGTGAGATGTAGAAATATAAGGATGTTGATAGTGATATTATTAAGCTCAAGTTGTTTCCTTTTTCTTTAAGAGGAAAAGCTAAAGATTGGTTGTTGTCTTTGACTAAGAATAGTATTGATTCATGGGCTAAGTGTAAGGATGCTTTTATTGGTAGATACTATCCTCCTGCTAAGATTATATCTCTGCATAGCAATATTATGAAGTTTACTCAGTTTGATAACGAACATGTTGCTCAAGCTTGGGAAAGAATGAAATCTATGATAAAGAATTGCCCCACTCATGGACTGACTACTTGGATGATTATCCAAACTTTTTATGCAGGACTGAATTTTTCTTCGAGGAACCTACTTGATTCAGCTACTGGAGGCACTTTCATGTCCCTTACCTTGGGCGCCGCGTCAAAGCTACTCGACAACATGATGGTAAATTATTCCGAATAGCACACCGAGAGAGCTCCACAAGGTAAGAAGGTAAATTCTGTTGAGAAAACCTCTTCCTTGAATGATAAGATTGATACCATTATGGCTATGCTTGCTAATGATAGGACTCATGTTGATCCTAATAATGTTCCTTTGGCCTCTCTGGTTGCTCAAGAAGAGCATGTTGATGTGAATTTCATTAGAAACAATAATTATAACAACAATGCTTATAGGAACAATTTTGCTAGTAACAATTATAGGTCGTATCCTTCTACCAATGGTAATGGTTATGGTAACTCTTATGGTAATTCCTACAACAACACTAGGGCCGCGCCCACCGAGCTTGAGGTAATGCTCAAGGACTTTATCGGTAAGCAAACTGCTTTTAACAAGTCTGTTGAGGAAAAGTTAGGCAAAATTGATATTCTTGCTTCTAAAGTTGATAGCCTTGCTCATGATGTTGAACTTCTGAAACTAAAAGTGTTGCCTAATGATGTGAAAGAGAACAATGTTTTTGCTACCGCTAATACTATCCAAGTTGGAATTGATGAAAATATTAGATTGTTAGCGGAATTGCATGCCAGGTGGGAAAGAGAAGATGAGATGGCTAGAGAGATGAAGGTATGTACTATTACTACCTCTAATGATGTTGCTCCTACTGCTAGCAACCCTCTTACTTTGATTGGTATAGAGAAAATTCCCTCTCCTTGTGTTAAAAAGCCTAAAACTGCCAAAACTTTTTCTCAAAAGAGTGCTGAAATTTTTCGGAGTGTGGAAGATTATAGCTCTATTTCTTTTAATGATTTTGATGTTGATGGCTGCAATATATCTGAAGTAATTTTGTTCTTGCAAAAGCTTGCTTTGACTCCCAATGCTAGTTCTTTAAATATTGCTTTTACTAAGCATATTACCAATGCTCTTATAAAAATTAGGGATGAAAAGTTGAAGCAAAAAGCCTCTGTTCCCAAGAAGTTAGAAGATGGTTGGGAACCCATCATTCATATGCATGTTAATGGTTATGATTGCCATGCTTTATTTGATCTAGGTGCTAGTATTTCTTTCATGCCTAGAAAGATTTATGACATGCTTGATTTACCACCGATTGAAAAATGTTATTTTGATGTTCCTATTACTGATGTTGCTAAGAAGAAACCTTTGGGAAGGATTAATGATGTTCTTATTGTGGTTAACAATAACCTTGTTCCCGTTGATTTTCTTGTTATGGACGTTGAATGCAATGCTTCATTTCCTATTATTTTGGGAAGACCCTTTCTTCGAACTGTAGGTGCTATCATTGATATGAGGGAAGGCACTATCAAGTATCAATTCCCACTAAAAAAAGGTATGGAACACTTCCCTAGGAAAAGAAAGAAATAACTTTTTGACTCTATTCTTAGAGCAAATTATGAGCTTGATGCTTCATCACTTGATATTACTTGATTCGCAATTTTCTGCGCCTAGCTCAAAGGCGTTAAAGAAAAGCACTCTTGGAAGATAACCCAATGTTTTCTTTTCAGTACTTTTTCTTTTATTTGAGTCTTGGAAGTCATTACTACTGTAATGACCGCTCCTTATCTTGTTTATTTCATTTTTGTGCCAAGAGAAGCCTCTAATTTGAGTGAGGTAAAGATTTGGGGATGTTGCTGTCCTGAAACTGTTTTTGGTGCTGCACCGTAAAAATTCGTATAAATTTTATGTTTATCTTTTGGACCTGCGATTTCTTGTGCGTATGCCCCAGGTTATATCCAAACTTTTGTTAGTTGAACACTTTTTGATTTGAGCAACAGAAAATCCCTCAAAAATTCGACCTTTGTCAGCTGTTCAGTTTTGACAGATTTCTGCCAATATTTGTGTTTGCCACTTTATCGCTTTCTTTTGAGTTCTTTTGATCATGGAACTTTTGGGGAGGTTGCTACAGTAGTATATGCTATATATGTGGTAGTTTTGAGTTGAAACCTGAAGCAAATAGAGGATTGATTATATGTTATGCTTGCACTAATGTTGCTAATAGAATTGTGTTTAGTTTTGTATGAATGAAGTTTTCAAGTGTAGGGATTGGAGAATGATGAGATGAGTTGAAGAATGGACAAAAGCTCAAGCTTGGGGATGCCCATGCATCACCCCAAGAAATATCCAAGAAGTACAAGCGTCAAAGCTTGGGGATGCCCCCGAGGCACCCCTTCTTCATCGGCAAAAATCAGGTCACCTTTCAAGACACTATATTTTTATTGCTTCATGCACTATGTGTTTTTCTTAGAGCATCAGTTGTTTTAGTTTTCTTAGTTGGTTTAGTTTGTTTGTTTGCTGCAATAAATGGTTGGACCCCAACAAATTTTCTTTTGGAGAAGTTGCCTTATTTTCATTTGCCAAGAACACTCAGTTTTTCACTCTTATCGGTTATCGAGTGTTCTTATTTTTCTGCTACTGCTTTTGGTTTTCATTTTCGCCTTGATTTGCGTTCAGATCTTGTCATATCTTTTCATCAAGGTGTATTTTTGCCTCTGATCTTTATTGGTTTTCATCAAAAGAGGTGTTTATAAAAATTTTAAATGGTGTTGGAAAAGAGAAAAAGCTTTGTGCAAAATAGTGGTACAAGAAGGAGCTTGTGTAGACTGTGGCTTAGGCTTTTTTATGTCATGCTTGATGTCTTTTTGATAGTATGCTTAGTGGTTTTGCTGTAGCATGACTTGTCTCAAATAACTAAGATTGCTTAATGAGCCTTTGAAAAAATCATGCGTTGTTTTTATTGTATGGAAGCATTATTTTGGTTTTCTCCTTGATGCTTTATTTGGGTTGACTTGGCGCATGCTCACACATGTTAGACTCTTCCAAAGTCGCCAATAGCCTTCATGATCATTTAGTTTTTGACTTTTGATGCCATCTTATACTTCTTTTAATGTTGCTTTGTCGCTTTGTATGATTATGGCCATTATTGCTCTCTTAGTTGGTCGCTCCCAGTCTTTTGCTAGCCCTCGCCTTGTACTGAGTATGAGCCCTACTCGTGCATCCAACTCCTAAAAGCTAAAGTTTTCCAAAGTGTCCACCATACATACCTACTAGCAATTTGCTATTCCAAGTAAATTTGACTTGCTTTTATTTTCTCTTCAAATTAAACTCTTACCAGTGTTATGCGAAATTCGGTCAGTAAAGCTCTCACGAACTGGAAGGCACACTTTACTTTTTCCTGTTCTTAAAAATTTGACATTGTGGTCTCTTCTGTTGAGTTGTTATGCTTGCAAGTTGTAAGTTGGATTCTAGCCCAGCCATGCAGTCATGGGCAAGCTTTCAACATTGCACTTCTTATTTGAGTTGATATCGCGATCTTTTGTTTATGGATGTCCGCGGTGTGAAATGAATTGGGAATCTTGTAGGGATCATGGAGTTTGTATATGTGTTAGGGAAACGCCGGGCCGTCAATCTAAGCCATGCATAATTCATGGTGGAAATTTGTAGCATACCCATGGTGAACATTCAATGACACATCTCACAATAAAAAGCTAAACAAAAGGCAAATAAAAGAGATATCGAGGTGTTCATTATCTGCTTGTCCTGTCATTTTAATGTGGGCTTGTTCCATGTCATCGGGCACGCTAGTCTACCCGGCTCCTGAGGCTATCGATGCGTGCCGCGTACTGCTCGATGGTTGGATGCGTGCACACACTAAAAGTTTCCATCCCACTTTTCACCCTGGCCGTTGGATGGGGTTAATTTTTTGTCACCTGCTGCTTCTTCAGTTAGGTCAATGACAAATGGGGCCGGGCGTGAGCGGGTCCAAATAACAGAGGCTGCCACCCTGCTCATTTGCGTGTCCTTCGTTTTGTTGTGCAGTGAAAACCTAGATCGGGAACAAAACCACTCCTCCAATCCCCGCCTCCTCTTCCTCCCCAATCGGACGAGCTCCCATGGCGGCACCTCCCCTGTTCGTGCCCTCGCTCCGCACTTGTCAGGCCATCTCTCTCCCCCATCTCGTGCATAGGCACCTCTATCTCTGTCGATGGAGTCTCGGACGGTGCGGCGGTGAAAGACCGCAAAAAAGAGATGGCGCATCGGTGGGAGGCGGCGCGATGGGAGGCAACACAGCCACGGGCGGCGTTGATGCCGGGTAAGCCCCTCCTCTTCCTCTCAAGGCAACCTTTACTCTCTCGTTTCTCTCTCACTTTCTCTCCGCCGCCTCGATTCCTGCTGTCTGATTTGCCTCCGTCCAGACTGTTGGCTCCGACATAAAGATCTGGCCCTCCCCACATCTTTTCTCCCGGGATCGAGCGACCCGCAATCCAATCCCCCACAGCCATAGAGGGATCGGAGGAGGAGGAAGAGAGAGCCCCGTTCAATGCTTCCTTTGCCCTGCTTCAAGGGCTCGCTAGAGCAGCGCCTCCCCGAACCTTTGGGAGGAAGAGGTGGTGGTGGAGCAAGTCCCTGCAGAAGAAGCCCATGGCGATGAGGCATCACCAGCACGCGGCTGCTGCTCCGCAGCCGGCGAACCGAGGTGAGCTAGCTTGAATCTTTGACTTTTTTCCACTTGCCGGCCGCGTCTTCGTGTGGGAATCGCTCGTTCTGGGCACATTTTTGATTTGGTCTTGATTCATGGGATTTCTTACGTCTGGGTGGGGAAGGATCTAGGTTGCCTGGTAGGGGATTCAATTGCTCGGGTTCACGGCTATCTCGATTTGTTCGTCGTTCTTCCTTCTTGTGATTCTTTGAGAAAGATTGTGATTTTTAAGGTAGCCCGTCGCATTTGGGTTCTTGATGTGTTCGTCGGCTGCTCCTCACACGAGTCATTTGTCAATAATGGAATTTTGATGTTTCTGTGGCCGTTCAATACCAGTTTCTGATTTTTTTTCCTGTCTTTCTTGCCCGATTCGTCAGGTGCCGCAGCCCCGACAGGAAAGCAGATTAGCACCCCGCCGTCTGCCGACCCGAGGCAGGAAACCCTCCGTGACGAGAACTCGGAGATGCTGGCAACCTCGTCCGCGCCCATGTCCTGGACGTGTAAGAAAATAAATTAGCACCAGTCTTGTTTCTTTCTCAAGGTTACATGTTCTGATTCTTGAATCCATTCTGGTTCGCTGTTTGTAGCATGAAGATAGAGCTGCCGAAGGGGATCAATCGCTGCTGGATCACCCGGAGCTTCGGTGCCAAGCTCTTGAATAAGGCGCAGGCTAATTTCCCTGTGATGTTTTGATTCTTGAATCCATTCTTGTTCGCTGTTTGTAGCATGAAGATAGAGCTGCCGGAGGGGATCAATCACTGCTGGATCACCCGGAGCTTCGGTGCCCAGCTCTTGAATAAGGCGCAGGCTGATTTCCCTATGAGAAACAAGGTACGAACATGCGCCCTTTTCCCCGCTCGTGCGCTTCTTGCGTACCTTGTTCATAATATTCTTAACTGTGCACGAGTAGTTTATTCTTTTAGACTATGCGCAGTTTAATGTATAAATGTCTATCCATATTTTCTACCGTTACCATGAATCTGATATGTCTTAATACATAAAGGGTACCATCATGGGGAATGGGCATCAATTTCTTTGCAGCTCTTCAATCCGGTCCTGTTTTCTTGGTCGTGGTTAATTTTATTGTGACGGTAACCATGGCTATTTCACATTGTGTAGAGGGTTATAGCGTGATCAGTTGGTTCTCCTCTCCCCGCCGCTGCCGCCAGCGCATCCTCAAGGCCGCCGTCACCAGCCGCCGCTGCCACTGCCTCTCCTCCACGGCCGCCGCCAGCTGCTCCAGCACCTCCACGGCCGCCTCCAGCCGCTCCAGCGCCCCACGGACGCGCGCTCGTTGTGGAGGAAGAGGAGGTGGAGAGGCTTCAGGAGGGCACACTGACGATGGTGGAGGGCGGCGACGAGGATGCACTCACACCCACACCTTCGGAGACGTTGTTGCTTCTACTTCTGTCTTCCGGAGGGCAGCGCAAGGAGGGGCTGCATGGGGCGGGGCCGCTGGGATCTGGCCTTGGGCCGCCGCCCAGAGATCAGCGCGAGGAAGGGCGGGGGCGCTGAGAGCCCTGGCGTCCTATAGACTACATCTTCTACAAAGGTACCTCACATGATCTCAATGTATTTGTTTACCCCTTTTGGCCTAGATAAAATGACGGAATAAGGAAAAAGCTTTGCAGGCCATGCTATCGCGGGGAGAATATATATGGAGCTGGACCAAGGTTCAGATACTGATTTCTAGGTATTATAGAGTTCTTAGCGCTAGAACCATTCTTGTTCTACATTTTTAGTTGTATTGTTCATGCCGCTGTTTTTACTGCCTTTGTAGCTAAATGATTACTGAGATTGTTTGGACAGAATTTCCTGTGGACAATACCGTGACAGTATAAAGATGTGGTCGTGTAGTCCGCCTTTTCCATGGCCTGCATATTCCAAATACTTCTTCTGTTAAAGGTTTTGATCGCCTCAAGGTGTTCTTCTTTGTTATGCATTGAGATCCATGTTCACTTGATAAGATTTAGTAATTCAAATTTTATTTTACGTGTAAATATTAGGCCTTGACATCATATTTGAGAGGAGAAGCGAACCGTGAGAGCCTGCAGGGAGTATATGGATTCTCTTCCCTAATTCTAAACATCTCAAGGTACATCACATGGGTACGTTTCAGTTTCTTTTTGGTGGGTATCATTTCAATTTCTTGATGTCATTGGTTTTCTTATTTAATCTTGAGAATTCGTGTGTATTCTGCTCTAGGTTGTGCAAGCAAAGTGGTTAATGCATTTATTTTATTTAATATTGGAATTGGTGTGTGTATTCTGCTCTAGGTTATGCACTGTTATTTGGTATTGCTGCCACTTTAAAGTTTGCATTGTTATTTGAATAAAATATTTAGGCTGGTACTATTGCTCTGGATGGGTATCCTTGGTATTCATGTAAACATCAATTTTTAACTTTGAAAGTTAAAGTCAATTTACAAATTGTACAATTATGGGCTCAATATACGAACACTCCGCCTAAGTCTTTGTATCTCATTTTTCGGTTGCGAGAAGATAAATCTTATACCCAACACGAACATTTTTCTATCACCAAATACACCTTAAAATAACTTTCTTATGGAAACAAATTCTTGCACAATATGCCCATGGCTTGTAGTAGATTGTTGTTCATAACTCTAAATCAATGAATCTCAATCACATACATAGCAATATTAAAACAAGATTAAACTTATGGCTTAAATATTGTTTTGATTTTGCCAAGTGCGCGATAGCGCACCGGGTCATCTAGCACCGGGTAGTATTGTTAGTATTATGAACATATTTTTCTACCAATCCATCATCCCATTGGTTGTATCTAATTTTGTTTCTATATTGTTTACTCATGATTGACTATAATTTTTCTCACACTAGCAAATAACTTGGACTGTAGGCTACATTTTCTCGAAGTAAACAAAGTCTATGAGCCTTTCACTCTAACAGAGCGACTGAACTTAGAAATAAATTAAATTTGTGAGCTGCCACAGTTGCAATTCTCATGCCTGATGGTAGTCGCCACTTTCCAGGGAACATTTTGAAATCTGACCAGCTCAGGTAACCTAATTTCAGTTGCCAGTTCAGCAGCTCTATAATGTAATCGTACTCTAAAAATTTATACCTGGTTTGAGATTTTTTTCATGTTCCTTGTATTTTATAGACATCAGCAGGACATCCAAGACAAGAGCATATATAGACCATAATTTTCAACAATTGTAATTCCATTTGGTGAATTTATGTTCCCAGGATCATATACCAGAGCCAGTTGGTTATCCACACTAGCTTTAACAGAGCACAAAAATAAAATCATGTTTCATAGGTCAGTTTGTTGTTTTCATCAATGTATTATGGCAGCTGTATTTATATGCCTCATCATGCAACCACACGTGCAGTTCTTGGATAAATTACTCTTGGATAAATTACAGTACTGTCAGTATAACCGCCATGTCCTCCTATCCTTATATGTTCTTATTTGCTCTGACCATTCTCCTGTTTGTAGTGCATTACACTAAAATAGGAGCACAAATAGTAAGAGTTCAGCAAATGTTTACTAACAACAAATTATTTTCCCTCTAAAGAAAAATTTCAACTGAATACTTTCTGCAATTTATGATAAATATTATTTCGCAAATAATTTACTTTGCGAGTTCAATTAGTAGTATGTGTTAGAACTAACTTAAGGGTGTGAGCTGTTATTGTTCTTCTAACAAGATGTAACCGTAGTTGCTCATGATCTATTTCATCTCTTTTACTATGCATTTTACTATTGAGTAAATGCCTTTAACACAGTCTTCCTGCAGTGATTTGGTTAATCTGAACCCTGTAGGCAGTACATGGAGGCGTTCCAGCAGACTGTGATGTCTTTCTTAGGTGCCCCTGCACTACTAACTTCTCAGGTGTTAGGTCAAGCTTAGAAACTGAGATTTGTGTAATAGAGAGGTTGCCGTTTCAGTTACATGGATCATCTATTTATATGAACAAATGTTGTTTACCTACGTAAGTGTTAGTGCTTTTGAGGAGTTGATTTTTTATACAGTGGATGTATTTTTTGTGATGTGAAATTGGGTGGGAGAGAAAATATTGATTTCTTACTTACATGTTATGCTCAGTTCAGGAGATTTTTTGTGGTTTTGATGCCTTGGTATACTGCATAACTTTATGTGGTTGCAATCAACAAATTTTAAGTTTGATATATGCAAGTTTTGGTCTTCTTGCTTTATTGAGCTTCAATGGCTTTTCGATGTTTCAGCTGGTTAGGTATGCTTTTAAATTGCACTATTTGCTGCATCATACTAAAGTTTTTTACTTACTGGCACTAATTGTTCATATGACTCATATATCATTCTCCAGTTTTTAGTTTTGCTCCACGTTGCCCTCTCAATGCTTCTGTTTGTTGCTCTTAAGTAAGGCCTTCAAACCCCAAGTATCTCTCTCTTCTCTTACTCTCAGCCCTTCTGTTTGTTTCCCCGGGTCTTCAAGCTCCTCTTATGTTCTTATGATACAGAGATCACTATAGCTTTTTTATAGGTATTGCTCCATTGATTGGCATGCATTTAGTTCTTCCCAGACTGCACATAAACTTCTTTGACCCCTCATTGGTTTTTGTTTTTGTGGCTAGGATTTGGTTTGATTTGATTCTGTGATGTCATAGGTATCATGGATTGTCCTTGAGCTTCAGTGCTGAACATAAATTGGCCATTTGACACTTCGTTCAAAAGAAACTGAAGCCCTAGGTAAAATACTCTTTTCTTTTCTCTTCTTTGTACAATGGCTTGGGCATTTACACGTTATTTCTTGTGGACACCCAATTATTAATTAATACTCTCACTCTGCTTTTACTTCTTCATTTACACTAAGCATTTTCCATTATCTATGGATGGCATGTTTTTCTTTCGTTGCCTGCGGTATGATAGGTTACATCTTTTATCATCAGTGTGTTAAGTATGATAGATTACCCTCTTATATTCTCCACATATTTATTTACAATATTGACCACATATCATCATGTGCAATCGCGCCTTGTTACAGTGTTAGTTTGCTTGGCGTTCACTAGAGAAAAGATTTCAGCCTTTACATACAGTGATATAGACTGATTTGGTACTTAGCATGTTCATTTTTCTTTGTGGTATTGTAAGATAATCATGTGTATACAAGCGAGGGAAGCTATTTTTATCTCTTCTTTGCGGCCTTGCCATTCAAGCACGATGTGTTGTTATCCCGGTAAATACATGGATATCCCCACACCAGCACCAATCACAGAATAGCATCTCCATTTCTAGAGCAACAAGAGGGGATCAGGTAGGCTGTTTCTTCCTAATAGCTGTTGTCGTTTGTGGATCTCAGATTACAAAGCTTCCTAATAGCTGTTGTCGTTTGTGGATCTCAGATTACAAAGCTACATGCTTCCTTTTTATTAAGGCCCAACCAATTATGTCTTGAAACCACAATACAAGAAATTATTGCTGGGCTAAGATCACGGTCTACAGCCCTGACATTGGCTCAGCTGTTACAAAGAAATAGTAAGCATAGGCAAGGATGTCCACCTCTGTTCACATGTTTTCTATTGGCTTACGTGGTCAACCTCTTTTGGTGCTGTCAATGAAGCACTTATAAGGAAAATTAACATGAAAACAGAAGCTCTTCTAACCGAGTTTTATACTAACTGTTGAAGGTTTTGCTTCCTGGTCCAAAACAGGATATCAATGAATATAGGAGTGTTGTCTGGACTGACAACAAAAGGAGCATTCCTTCAGTTATAACTGTGTATGCAGTACCAACATTTTGTTAAACAGTGATATTTCCTGACGAAGGAGAAGTTGTTCAACTGACAGTCATGACAATCATGACAGCACCTGGACTTGAAGCGCAAGAGAGACCATATGAGATTGCTAAAGCTGGAGGTATTCGCAAAGTATACTTAGGAAAAAGCTCCCTCAGTATGTGCTTTGCTGATGCTCTGTATACATGACTGTTTACTTGATTTAGGAGTATGGACACGCTCTAAGTTAAACCATAATATTTCTAGGATCACGATGTATATTAAAATGTGTAGGTAGTACCTATGTTTTAGTAGCACATTTATTCGTACTCTGTAGAAAAACCAAAGATCCAATAGTGTACAGAGATGAGTGTAATTACTGCCTGTTATCATGATTTCGTTAACCAAACCTTTCTTTTGAACTAGACTGAGTAAACTAAACCCGAATTTGTGTTGATGAAGCTTTGTATCTCCACTCATGCGTTCTGGTTTTAGTTTTATTGGAACAATATCACCTCACAGTGACCTGATTTGGTGTCTCCCAAGTTCAAAAGAACCACCCAACAAACAAGAACCAAGCAAAAATACTTTACTTCAAGCAGAAATACTTTAGTTCCTTTCACCGTCTAGCAAACCTTGAAGATATGGCATAGTTCCAATCTGAAGAAAGTATGAAAGTTGTGGGTATTCAAGCGATATCCGATACTTCGTAGATTGATTATTGATATATATGGTAAGGCCAAATCATGCGTCACTTGTGATTTCTATTAATATTGGATATCCCTTAGCATATTGTCCATACGGTAACAAATTTAACATTGATTCCAGTGTGCCAATGGCTATTGAGCCGTTTGAATTTGTTATGTTTTACTCCGCACAATCATAATTGTGTTTATTGTACATATATTACATCAAAGGTGTTGTTTGAAAAACTATGGTAATAATAATTTAATGAGGAACGACAAGCCTTCCTTAAGGTGCCATTTAAGAAGCATGGATAAAACTTATGGCTTGAGTCATGTATCAATTATACCAATTGTGTCAATGGCGGTGGAATCGAGGTGCTTGGACCTGCATATAAAAGCTTGCATAGCATTAGGTATCAAGACTACTATTTTTATTTAAAGTAGAACATTTTACTCTTTATGGATCCAGTGCCGCTTCAAATTGCCTTTGCGTCAGTGGCGCAACGGCTCATCTAGTACTTACAATGACAAGAGCCTTGCTTGAGACTCTAAGTAAAGTAGCATGAGGTTTGGGTACTCGTATTCACGGGGCACGAGGTTTTCAACTTATCATTTGTCAAGCATATGCATCATAATTGTTCTTGCATTAACTTTAATCATTCAAGATGCTTATGATGGGGGCAATGAGAGCTCAAAGCCGGTAAGTACCATAATTTTTGAAGGTTATAAAACTTGCAATCACTGCTCCCCTCTGCGAAGGGCCTTTCTTTTACTTTTATGTTGAGTCACCACCTTCTTTCTTTATGCACCATTAAGAAAGCATAGTTGTCATTCTTAGTGTGATATGCATTGTCCCAAAGTTCATTGATTGATTCATATTGTTGGTTTCACTTGTTCTTAAATTATTTGTATCTAGTCGCCCTCTTAAACTTGAAGGTGTCCTATGCATTTATGTTTTGCTCTCTTTGAAGGACAAGCTGAAAACCTTTTGTATGTTTTTCCTTATGATTTGAACACACGTTTGACTTTCATTGTTTCATTTTCATGATCTTTTGTTTGTGTTCATTTGCATGTTTACAACATGGTTGCTAAGTTCTTATTGTCATGATTATATCTTCATGCCCATGTTTTAAGATCTTATGATCCCAGCTCACCAATGCTTACATATATGATCAAGATTGTGTAGGTGCATGTCACCTCAAAAATTATTCTTTTGTTATCACTTACCTACTCGAGGACGAGCAGGAGTTAAGCTTGGGGATGCTTGATACGTCTCAAACGTATCTATAATTTTTGATGCTCCATGCTTGTTTTTACACCATTTGCCTATTGTTTCGTTACACTTAGTGGCATTTTTATGCATTTTCCGGAACTAACCTATTAACGAAGTGCCACAGTGCCAGTTCCCTGTTTTTTGCTGTTTTTGTGTTCCAGAGTGATACACAGGAAATATTCTCGGAATTGGACGAAACCACATCTTGAAGTCTTATTTTACCCGGAAGCTTCCAGAGATCCGAAGAAGTGTCGGAGGGGGGCCACCAGGGCCCCACACGCGTGGGTGGCGCGGTCAGGCCCTTGGCCACGCCAGGCCCGCGTGAGGGAGCCTGGCTCCTCCTCTGACATCGCCCCTTCGCCTATAAAGACCACCCGATGAAAAAAACCTAAGTACCCGATCAGTTTTCCAGAACACATCGCGATCCGCCGCCGCCGTCGACCCGAAGACCGGGAGGGTCCAGAAGCTCTTCCCGGCACCCTGCCGGAGAGGGGAATCGCCACCAGAGGTCTTCTTCATCACCATGCTTGCCTCTGGAGCGATGAGTGAGTAGTCTACCTTGGACTATGGGTCCATAGCAGTAGCTAGATGGTTGTCTCCTCCACCATGTGCTTCATGTTTAGATCTCATGAGCTGCCCTACATGATTGAGATCACTGTTATGTAATTCTACATGTTTGGTTTGTTGGGATCCGATGAATATTGGTGTTATGATTGAGTTGCTATACTGAAATATATCTTATGTTATCTCTATGTTGTTTATGATCTTGCATGCTCTCCGTTGTTAGTAGCTATCTTGGCCGAGTAGTTGCTAGTGACTCCAAGAGAGGGTATTTATGCTCGATAGTGGGTTCATGCCTCTATTTAACCTGAGGGAGTGACAGAAACCTCTAAGGTTGTAGATGTGCTGTTGCTACTAGGGAGAAAATAACATTCATATGCTCAAGGGCATATGCTTTGTTTACATTACACACTTTGCTTAATGCAATTATCTGTTGTTCGCAACTTAATACTCATGGGGTATTCGGATGATATCCCCGTGAGTGGATTATTAGTCATAGATGCAGTTGGATGGTGGTCTATGTATTTTGTTGTAATGCCCAGAGTAAATCGCATAGTGATCTTCTTGACATATCACATTTATCTTTATTCTATCAATTGCCCAACTGTCATTTGTTTATCCAGCATGTGTTATTTATCTTATGGAGAGACACTGCTAGTGAACTGTGGACCCCGGTCCTATTTCCATCATATTGCTATCACCTGTTTACTTTACTCATACTATTTACTTTATTCGCATACTATATTGTTTTCCACTCGATACGCTCATAACCTTTGTTTCAAGTAAACCGGTGAGATTGACAACCTCATCGCAAGTTGAGAACAAAGTATTTGTTTGTGTGTGTGCAGGTTCCGCATCACCTTCCGTCGTCATTGTCTCTCCTCTCCTGATCGATAAACCTTGGTATCTTAACTGAGGGAAAACTCGCCGCTATATTCATCATACCTTCCTCTTGGGGTTTCCAACGGGCTGGTTATCCACCACGCACAAGGACAGTCTGCTCCCACGTCAACTATACACCACCACACGCAGCAGTGCTTTATGAGAGGTAGAGCTTAGCGACATGGAGGCTACTAGGGACATTAATGTAAGAACAGTGTATCCGGTCCGGCCCTCTCTCTGGAGGTAAAGATCCACTTGCTAGATTATATTGACTGTAAGTCAATTACAATGTAATGCTCATTACTCAGATTTAGCATTCGAGCAGGATTTAATGTGGCCTCTACGGCAATCCTTGTCAGCCTTATATACGTGACCAACTTAGGGTTTGAGAGATCTATTCTCAGTCGATTCGGGATCGGTATCCTTGAAGGAATAACTTCTATCTACTTGTCTTCTACTGCAAGCCTTCCGTGCATTCATGCTAGCCCTTGGACTTCTCCCAGAACGCCTTAGGTTTGTGCCATCCCAAATGCCCTTTATAAGCCCATCAAGGAGAGGTGGCCATAAGCTGACCATGGCCCTCCCTGGTCTTATGGTCATTCTCCGACTTGAGGGCCTATTGCCCTCAAGTGATTTCTGGATAGGGTTGCCTGCTGACGAGGGTTAACTCGACAAATGTCCTAGATGAAGGACTTAGGATCGGGGAGATAGGGCGTCGGATGAACTCGAAGGTAAAGTTAGTCGAAATAGGTGTATATCGAAAGTAAACTTGGGTGTTCAACCTGGCTTGCTTTCAATCTGCCCCACACCGTCCCCTCCTGGCCCCTATATATAGATGGCCAGGTCTCGAGGATCGGGTAGGGTTCGATACAGATTACAAATATCGACATACGGTAATAACTCGTATTCGACTATCATTACAATTGGGCCTAGCTCAACGGGCCTCAGGGGTACTCAACTAACGGGCTCTACTAACTATACCCTTGTCAGTAGCCCCTGAGATTCTACCAGAATTGCAGATTCGGGTTGAATCTCTAATCTTCAAATCTTCGACTTGATCAATTCTTCGACTTTATCTTCAAATCTTCGACTTGGTCTTTCGACTTATATTGATGATAATTTGCTCGCAAGGGGTCTCGATGAACAAGCCTGACAACTCTGACGGATCAAGAGGTCAGTTAACTGCCGGAACAGATACTTGTCACCTACTTCAAATTCAACACCCATGGACTTGAATTCGGGATACCGGTCAAACTCATTCTTTTGCCTCATTTAGGACTTACAAAAAATGAGTCCCAGTGGTTCTCGGGGTACCCAGTGCGTCCAACAGGATTTTCTTCGCATCATAGACACGGATACATACCAGCAGAGCGCATCCATGTGCGTATACCAAGCCACACAGGACGGATCCCGGGGTCTTACCTTCGTGACAAGTCACGGCATTCGAGTTTCGTTGCGATAACGCAACTCGAGAATCTTATGTCGCAGTCAAAGTTTGACTGAAAATATTCAGGTTTCTACAACCATAAAACTCGCTCCTGATGGGAGTAACACTTCTCCAATCTCCAATGTTTTGCCAATGAATATCGTCGGGTGCGCGCTCAGCGCTCCCGATGGGAGTAGCCCCCGAGGCTATAGTCGAAAAAAGATTTTTTCGAGTATAGGCTCAAGAGATAATATAGCTAGTCACACTTCAACTCGAAACACCTCACCTGCGAAGTTCTTCAACTCGAGATACTTTCAAGAACATCTTGTCTTCTAGTTCAGGTCCACTACTTCAATGAAGAGTTCCACTCGATATTTATGCAATTAACAGCCCCCAAGGCTTATAACCAAAAAATCCTTCATATCTGATCCCTTCTATAAGTTTCAGCATTCGTCGGCGCCATCCTTTTACCTTTATATACATATTTGGTGACGTCAATAAAGACGTAGCTCTTCATCAATGCGAACCGTTTTATGGGTAGCACTGTAATTTTCCCGATTTTTTGACCGTTTAGTGGGCTGCACGATTTTTGACCGTTAGTGGGCTAACGTTTCCGATCTTTGCGCCACGACTCAGCCCACGATCCTTCTCCCAGAAGATATATAACTGGCATAGTGGGGAATCGTACTGTTCACCAGCTCGTTACCTCCGCCGCCTCCATTGCTGATCTCCTCTGCCTCTTCCTCTCTTGCGGAGCCCCCGAGCGCACTTTTGTGCTGTATGCGCGTGAAGCATCTGGCCACCAGGAGCGCTATGGCCAAGTCTTCTGCCACCAACTGGGTCCGTTCCACCATCACCGAGAAGGAGGTGGAGAAAGCCATGGCGGACGGCCTCATTGCTGCCGAAGATTCCATCAAGTTTCCCAGCACCGAACGGATCCCGAAGCCCCCGAGCGGTTACCGGGTAATGTTCCTTGCTCTCCTCTTCCGCGGTCTGTCACTTCCTGCCCACGAGTTTCTCCGTGGGCTGCTATTTGTCTATGGTGTTCAGCTCCATCAGCTCACACCAAATTCCCTTCTCCATATTGCTTGCTTCGTGACTCTCTGCGAGTCATTTTTGGGCATTGAGCCCCACTTCACTCTCTGGAGATCGATCTTTCGACTCCGTCCCAATGTTTCTCTGGCAAGGAAACCCAAACTGGGCAGAGCCGTTGTTTCTGTGCGCCCTGAGGCGCAATATCTTGAATTTTCTATGGCCGCATCTGTCCAAGGGTGGAGGATAAAGTGGTTCTATATCAAGGACAACAAATCCTCTCCTGAAGATGAGTTCGGCCTTCCTCCCTTTGACGCTTCTCAAGAGGTGAAGAAATTGAAGTCACGGGACTCACTTCCCTCAGATGCGGAGGTTGCACAAATTCTTCCTCTTCTATCCCGCATTCAAACTCTGAAAACAGGCCTAGGAGGTGCTTTGTCGGGTATCCAACTCATGACGTTTTTCATAGAACGTCGAGTTCAACCCCTACAGCACCGCCTCACCAAGCTTTGGACTTATTCTGGCTTAGAAGACCCTACTCGCATATCTGAGGATCTGATATCGAAAGAAGATGTCGACAAGCGAGTCAGGAATCTCACCAAGCTCACCAAGGAACACTCAGTTGCTGACTTGAAGGCAGATTTCTTCGACTCCGTGCACCATATTCCTGAGGTATACATCGCTGCATCCACTTTTCGTCAAACTTTTCTTAGTTTTGACTTGCATTATTCTTTGCCTCTGCACTCTGCTGATTTATTGATATGCAGGGTCACCAATTCATTGTTTCTCGCCCCCCTCTTCCAGAGGAAGGGCCCCTTCCTGCTGATCTAGCATCTCCTGCATCTGAAGCCCCCGAGGCTGACGAAAGTCAGGACGGAGATGATGTCGAAGAATCAGAAGATGAGACTAGCTCGTCGACATCGCCTCCTCCTGCTCTTGCTGAAGATGTTGGTGTCGACAAAAAACGTAAACGTGTCGACGAAATTGCTTCATCGAAATCTGCAGCGGCTGGAAAAACCCCCGCTCTTGTAGAAGATATGGAGTATTTTGACATGCTTGCATCGTAAGTATTGTAGTCGAACTTTTCAATTGCTTTGTTCTTGCCTCTTGCTTATAACTTATACTTTTCATGCAGTGATGATGAAGAACCACCGACATGTGCGACGGCTGTTCCACCACCTTCTCCTGTGGCGGTTGATGAGCCTGTCGAACATGTTGCCCGGAGGACTACCAGGGCCTCTGTAAAGAAAGTTTCTCAAAATCAAGCCCGAAACCTCAAGCGCGCGAAGAAGACCAAAGAAGCCAAGGTTTCTCTGGAGGCCCATGTTTCTACAGTTTCTTCTGATGATGTGAGCGATTCTTCTTCTTCTCTCTTCTTTTTTTTCCCTCTTTCCTTTCATGCACTTCTATTCTTACACTCTTCTTTTATCAGGCTTTGGTTAAGAGATTTATCGCCCTGGGCACGAAGTGTGCGGGGTACCTAAAGGTTGCAAAAGCTTCCGAAGGTACAATTTTGATATTCAATCATTACTTTCCTTCTGTGCTTTGTCTCATGCTGTTTATCTGACTTCCTTTCATCTGCTTTTGCAGCTGCGTTAGCGACAGCCAATGCTCGCATTGCGTCGCTGGAAGCGGAGCTCAAAGCTTCGCAAAAAGCTTATGATGCTGCGACCGCTGCTAAGGCAATTGCTGAGAAGTCGCAGAAATCTGCGCTTGCCAAGGCGAAGAAGGCTGAGAGGGCATTAGCAGATGCCAACAAAGAGCATGCTCAACGAGAGCAAGACGTGGCGGAGCGTCTTCACACCATGTCTACTGCTGCCGAAAGTAAATTCTTCGACTTGCCTTCTGTTTTCGTCCCCTGTTGCACTGGTGTATGCATTGACACTTGCTTCTTCCTTTCTTTTCTATTGCTTAGAATTCACAGGGGTATCTCCGTCGTCCCTGCAAACGGACGATGATCCTCTTATGGATGCGGTTAACCTACTCGAAGAAAACTGGATATCTATCCAGGAAACTTTTGAGTTGGTTGGCCGCGTTCTGTCATGGCTATTTGCCGGGTTGTGGCCGAAGAAAAAGATGGCAATCCCGAAGGGCAACCTGACTGAACTCGCCAAGACTTTTGACAGCGATGAAGACCCTACTCTCCATCTGAAGGGGCTGTCCATTAAGCGCGGCGCCGAAGGTGCCATTGCTCTTTCTCTTGCGCATGGCACAGACTTTGATTGGGAGAAAGTTAACTCCCCCCATGGCCATACCCGCGACGAGATGAAGGTGTTTTTTGAGAAGGCGAAGAAGTTGGCGCCTGCATTGCTGAACACAATTTCTCCTTCGGCAGCCTCTGCTGTGCCTGCTGCACCACCTTCAGCGCCGAAGGCTCCAGTGCCACCATCGACTTCTAGCGAGGAACTGGCTGCGCCCCCTTCTTCCACAGAGCACAATGCTAAGGTGGCGTAGATTCAGCTTCTTTGTAGTATTTAGTTTTCTCCTTTTGAATGTAAAGACTCCAATTAAGTGCAACCCGAGAACTTTAGCCATAGGGTTGTGGTCTTATGTAAATATATCCTCTTTGTATGGAGTACTATGCTATCTTTCTGAAATTGTTTCTCCTTTCTTCCTTTTTGTAGTCGATGCGTGACAGTGATCCTTCTTCTCATGCTCCTGCTCCTTCCTCTACCCGCGGATTCAATCCTCATATTTCGTCGACTCCTAGTCGATGTAGTCACTGCGAAGAATACTCTTCCAGGATTTCCGACCTTGAAACTCGCCTGTCCTTGGCCAAAAGCCAAGCACAGATGGCTATTAAAAAGGCTAGCCTGGCCAGTGGCTATATGAAGAAAATCTCTTCACTTGAAGAAAAGGTCTCCAGTTTGACGGCGAAGGTTGTTCATAATGAAGAGTGCGAGTCTTTCATTCTTGGAATTGTCGAGTCTGCTTGCGAGCTGTTGCGATGTGAGTTTTCTTTCGACTTCTTCTTTGGCTATTTGTGCACTTCTTTTGTGATATATTTGTCATTGTAGGTACTTGCTTGGATTTTGCTGCTGAAGAACGTCGAGTTGCTGAGCGAAATGCTGCTTTGGAGAAGATGTCGACTGGCTATGAGACTCTGTGGTCTGATCCTCGACGCCGTAGCGCCATTGTATTGCTTCAAGATCGTGCCCAACACATTGGCGAGTCAGTTGATGGTTGCCGGCGAGCTCTTACAACTATGCACTCCATTATGCTTCCCCGTAATCCTTTGCCTGCAACTTTCCCGCTTCTTCTTGATACTTTCAGATCAAGTCATCGCATTCATAGGCTGATAGAGCTGAACTGAGTGGCGGGTGCCAATTTTGCTCTCGGGTGAATACGTAAGTGGCACCCGAGGTTGAATTATAGCACTATGTCCCTGAGTTTGGCTCCAGGTGGAGCTAGCCTTCGAGTACATATGGAGAACACGTTGCAGCCTGCTCGGAGACTCGTGGCTAGGCTTCTAGAGGCGGATGCTGCATTTTTCCGCGAGTATCACTATTTAGATCCTTTAGGCGTAGATGATTCTGACAACCCGATGTTGTAAAGTGTGTGTGGTACGCGAGAGATTGTTTATTTCGCGACTATATGTCTGAAATTTATTCTCAAGGCGTATTTGTATGGTTCGTGCGTTTGCCGCATCTTCTCTTTGAAAGACTCGTAAACTCGAATATGAGGAACGCTTTGTCTTTATTTATACTTTTAATGTAAGATACATGGGGTGACCCAAGAGATCCGGCCCGTGACCCGTGTTCTGGATCTAGAGGGCATTGCCCCTGGAATAACTCGTGGCTTTTTACGGCCTTTGTTCTACTCTATTGTCTTTATGATGCTTATGTCGTCGTGGCTTTCCCTTTCTCTTCTGCGCCTGTGTCTTCTCCTGATGTTCCTGTTCGTGGCTTCTTCGTTTCGGGCTCCGTGGTGCATCCTTCGAGTAGCTTGACGCCTTCTGTAGTCGCGCTCTTTGCCTTTTCTGCATGGTTGGCTATTACGCCAAAATTTTGCGCCATCTTGTGGAATTCCCTGTCGCAGAGATCTGAAACTTCAAAGCTTCCTTTTACTGTGATTATTCCTTTTGGTCCTGGCATTTTAAGTACCAAATATATGTAGTGAGGCACTGCCATGAATCGCGAAAATGCGGGTCATCCGAGGATCGCGTGATATTGCGATGGCCAGTCCATGACTTCGAAGTCTAGTTTTTCCCTTCTGTAGTTTTGTCGGTTGCCGAAGCAAACATTGAGTGCTATTCGACCCAACGGGTAATTAGCACTTCCTGGTACGATTCCATGGAAGGAGCAATCTGTTGGTTTTAGGAATTCCAATGATATGTGCATTGCCCTGAGTGTTTTCGCGTATATCAGGTTAATTCCACTTCCTGCGTCCATGAATATTCTGTCGACATCATACGCGCCGATTTTAGCTTTGAGTACCAGAGGCGCGTTTCCTGGCCGAGGTACTGTTATGGGGTGGTCCTCTCTGTTGAACTCGATTGGTTGTTCTGACCAATGCAGATATTCTGTTGTAGCTGGAGGCGACATGACTGCTAGATTGACTTGTCGAGTTATACTCTTTTCTTCCTTGTTCGACTTGGGCACAGGTTGTATCATTGCTGTAATGTGTCCTTTTGATGGGACGTACCCTTCGTCGTCGTCGTCGTGTCCCTTGTTTTGCTGGTCTTGTCCTTGAGGAGCTCCGTTGTTTCCTTGCTGGTTTGTCGCGGGATTGTTACTACCTTCGAATCCTTGTCGCGTTGCCTCGGTTTGTTTGTTTATTGCTGCTTCTTGTAGCTTTAAGAATGTTGTGCAGTCTTTCATCGCGTGCCTTGATACTCGCTTCCCGTCGACGAACGCTGAATGTATATGACAAGGCCCGTTGAGCATATCCTCTGGTGATGGGTTGTACTCTCTGGATTCTCTTGGTGGGAACTTCTTATACTCCTCTCTTCCGTAGCTGCGATATCCCGAGCTTCTGCGGTCGTTTCCCTGATAACTGTTGTCTTTATATCCTGCGGCGACTTGGTTATGAGAGCCGTAGGTGTCGTAGTTTCGGGATCGTCTCCTTTGACTTCCGTATCTGTTTCTTCTGTCGTCCTCTGGAGATCGTGTCCGTTTGTTGTTGCACGCATCTTCTCCATCTGCAAATCTGTTTGCTGTATCCATGAGATCTGACACTGTTTTTGGCTTGATTCTACCCATCTCTTCGACTAGGTCTCTTCGCCTTAATCCAATGATGAACGCGTCTATTGCTCTTTCGTCTGAAACTTCGACTGCTGAATTTTTGATGAGGCTCCATCTTTGGATGTATGCCCGTAGTGTTTCATCGCGTTGCTGTACGCATGCCTTGACTTCTTCTATTGATGCTGGCCGTTTGTACGTCGACCTGAAGTTGCTTGTAAATTGCTTTGTGAGGTCTTCCCAGCTTCTAATGGATTCTTTCTCTAGTTTGCTCAACCATGACATTGCTGCTCCGGTGAGGTGTAACTGCAAACTTTGCATTGCTGTCTCTTTGGTTCCTCCTAGTATTTGAACTGCTTGTAAGTAATCTGCGAGCCATGATTGTGGTTCCTGTGATCCGTCGTACTTTTGCTGGTTATGAGGTAGCTTGAATCCCTTAGGAACTGGAGTGGTGCCAACCCTACGAGTAAAGCACGATGCCCCCATCTCCTTTTCGTCGTCCTCATAGTCGCGCCTTTCATTTGGGGATCGCGATTTTTGAGTTCCACCGTGCTGTTTTGGTGATGGCGATCGAGATCAGCGTTTGCTGCTTCTATGCCGAGGACTATTGTGACGGCGAGGTGATCTTGCTTTGTGCGCTTCCTTGTGGTGATGTGCTTCTTCTCCTTTTGCTGATAGCTTGTGGCCCACCATACTGAGTCCGTTTAGTGCTGCTCTATGCATATGTTCTCTAGGATCTCCTGGACTTGGTCGAGTTGTAAGTAGATATGCTTGTGCTGCCACTAGTGTTGCTTTAGGAGTTTTTGGTAGGATGTTTCCCTGCTCGTCGACCGATAGGAAGGACGAGTCGAGGTTTTTGGAAATACTTTGCCTGTCAGAGTACTCGAGGTTGTCATATCTTGAGCCATGTCGACGATTTTTCCTTGCGTTGATGTATGATGCGTCGCTTCGTGCTCTACGAGCAGCTTCGCTGGCTGCAATGGCTGAATCTTTTCTTCTTTGTATCTCTACCTTTTCCTTTGCTAATTGCTTTGCTTGCTGCCTGAGGGCGTAATGATACCCAAAAAGCATGTCTTTGCTGGAGCTGGATGGTATTGGTGTGCCGTGTTCTACGGCTTCTCTTATTATTTTCCACTCGTCGACTGATAGTCGAATTTTCTCCCTGGCTGTGAGGGATTCCACTGTTTGTCCTTCTGCTAGGTGATTTGCTCCTCTGTCGATATTTGCTGGGTTTATCACTGGGTTGTTATTTTCATCGAATTCTTCTGAGTTGTCGCCCACAATGGCGAGTACCTGGCACTGCTTGCCGATGTTGCTATTAAAGCTTGAAAAGATCGAGTCGCTGTCTTCAGAAAGCTCTAACCCTGTCTTCCATGTATCTGTTGAGTTGTCTGAGATATTGTCGAGGCAGATCGTGAGATCGTCGAGTTGGATTTCTGTACTGAGGTTGCCCTTTTCTTTGTTGTCTTCTGAAATTTCCCCTTTTTGCACTTCTTCTGAGCTGTCCGGCGAGTTTACCTCGCTGGATGAGCCGTCGAAATACTCCATTATTGCTGTTGTTTCAGGCTCGCTTGCCGATGGGTCTTGTTTCGTCGGATCCGAAAGGCGGGACGAACCCGACGGCCCGATGAGGATGTTCAAACTTCCGATGGTTAGCTCCACCTCTTGACTTCCGTCGATTTCTTGACTGCTGTTGGCTCAAAGCGAAAAAGCCGTCGAATTCATGATTCCAACGCCCAAAGTCCCCACGGTCGGCGCCAATTGACGAGGGTTAACTCGACAAATGTCCTAGATGAAGGACTTAGGATCGGGGAGATAGGGCGTCGGATGAACTCGAAGGTAAAGTTAGTCGAAATAGGTGTATATCGAAAGTAAACTTGGGTGTTCAACCTGGCTTGCTTTCAATCTGCCCCACACCGTCCCCTCCTGGCCCCTATATATAGATGGCCAGGTCTCGAGGATCGGGTAGGGTTCGATACAGATTACAAATATCGACATACGGTAATAACTCGTATTCGACTATCATTACAATTGGGCCTACCTCAACGGGCCTCAGGGGTACTCAACTAACGGGCTCTACTAACTATACCCTTGTCACCTGCCCCTCTGTCTCTCTCTCTCTCTCTCTCTCTCTCTCTCTCTCCAGGCCACATGGAGCATCGATCCTGCCAAGGAATAGCGAGGACTGAGAACGATGACGACGAGGTCACATGTATAAGATAAGAGACTAGCGAGGTCATTCCCCGCCATAGCCGAAGAAGCTTCATGTCTGGATCAAGGGTCAATGCATCCTTGAAGCTGCAACCAAAGGAACCCTGAGCTCCGCGATGCCTCACCCCCGCCCCAAGAGGATTACAACACATCACACGGCCATTGCCGAGTCCTAAGATCGGACTTGGTTTTTCACCTAGAACTCTAGCATGGAGAAAAGACCCACAATAACGCCCTAGGAGGGATACAACACCCGCAAGCGTCTCCACCGTCAGCGCTGTAGCGTGGAGCTTTCGCTCGGCATCTCATCCATGCCACCCGAGGGTTGCCAAAGCAACCTGACACGAGCACTGCTGCCACCAATTCAAGTTCTTTTTTTTTTGAAACGGAGGCAAAAGCTTTGCCTCAATCTATTAATTAAGAAGAAGAGAATTGCCCAGTTAATTAACGGAAAACCGAGCAAAAACCGCTACAATAAATCCAAACTAACCACCCCAAAACATGCAACTCCTTGAGACTCAACCCACTTGGAACCACGGCAAGCACTCTACACATAGAACACAAACTCCACAAACGATCTCAACATGACCACCAAAAAGATGAAAACTATCAATCAAGCAGTTGCGGACACCTTACTTGAGGCGGCACTCTTTTTACTTTTGCTCCTCAGATATTCCTTCACTTTCTTGACTTTCTCCCCGGTAGCCTTCTCTGATAAGATGCAGGCAATCTCTTTGCTAGAACCAGGGTAAGCCGCCTCCAATCTAACAAGCAAGCCGCAAAGCTCATTTGTAAAGAGAGTCTCCGAATTAGGTGCCAAAGCACCATCCAAACCTCCACAATCCTTAGAGGCGGGCAGCTGGCAACGCTCCGCTAGCGGCGATGACGACATCATGGGCACTGCCAAAGCATCTAGTGAGCACATCTTCGACGGGAGCACCACTAATGGTTCTCCACATCGCTCCTTCATCTCAGGCATAAGCTGTTGATCAGGAACCACAACCTTGGTGATGACTTCACTCCCAGAGATAAATGACACTTCCTGGAGTGGCGACAAGCAAGATCTAGCACGTGGTGAGAAATCTCCATAGAGGCACCCTTTCGTCTCATCAACAGAACCAACCTGAAGCTCATGCAGCAAAGGCACAGCTGGCACAACTGGCACAACCTGGAACTTGCGAAGAGCATCCTCTGCTCTCGCCAAAACACTTCCAACCCGTGATAGACAGTCATGTAGCTCAACGCGAATCAGCTCGGCATCTTCTTCCGTGGGGACATTGTGCATAGGCACCAGTGAGGGAGGTGGTGAAGCAGCTCGCCAAGGTGTCGAAGTCTGGCCGGTGCAGGTGCGGCGATCTGCACGGCAGAAACGAGCGACATGTCCAAACCGCAGGCAACACATGCACCGGATTGGGTCCCTGCACTCGTGGACACGATGGCCTCTCGAGAGGCATCGAAAGCAACGATCCCGCAACCAGGCAGGGGGAGTCGACCGCCGACGACGAGACGTCTCGTTGTTGGACACCAAAGGAGACGGTGGCGCTGCACATGACCGGCAGGGGTGCACGAGCGAAGATGGTGACAATCTGGACATGGGAGGATGCAGCAACTCCCCACTACAAACCGGCGAAGGGAGCGAAGGACCTGAATCCATAGCAGCACAAGACGGCGACGGTGTTGGTACAGGCTGCAGTTGGTCGAAGCCGCCACCGCTAGCCATGGTTGCAGGAACGAAAGGCGGACAATGGGACGCTGCGGCTGCCTTCACGGATCTTTGGGGGCGGCGAGGTCGAGCGAAACAGCCCCCATTGGAGGGGTCGGCCTTGCGGGACGCAAGGACAGCCGCGGCCAGCACATCGGCGGCGGTGGCCGGCCGAGCCGGAGCAGCCGGCACAGCTGACGCGGGCGCAGACACCAAGCCATGGGAGGCCTCCAACACCTCTATGGACTTGCCATCTACCTGGACAGGGCGGCCCTTGACATCACAGCAGGGGCGGCGCTTCGACATCGGCGACGGGGGAGCCAAGACAAAATCGAGAGCCCCAATGCGCAGGAATGAGGCAGCTAGAGGAGGCGTCGCATCGAAGCTGGAGACTTGAACCAAGCCGGAGGTCGCAGGAGAGGTGGTGACCGGAGGGGCGACCGTCGCTGCGGGCGGGAGCGGGTTGAGACGAGGAGGCATGACTATGCGTTGATCCTCAAGCACCAGCACCTTCCTCCCCAACGTCTTCCTCCACGAGAGAAACCGGCAGCCGGCAAGCTAGGCCACGGAGCAGAGAGCACGGCCACCGCGACTCCGTGGACGGCAGCACTGGCCTTCGGGATGGACGGAAGGAGTGCTCGGAGAGGATGCTGGATCCGGTCGCGGAAGTGGCAGCGCTGGTCGGCAGAGGGAGATCCCCGCGTCGTGGCCATGGTCGCTCTCGGGGGTAGCTGTGTCATCCAAATTTTCCAATTCAAGTTCTTGATGTCAAGAACAGGAGCCACCACCTCTGTATATGTAAGTAGAGTATTTTTTAGATGTAGTATATCGGTAGAGCTAGAACTGTTTAGCTGCATTGGAGAAGAAATGTCGTTTTGTTGGCATCTTCTTTTGAGAGTAGACAATCTATTTTGAAGATTAGTACTAGTGGAAACTTCCTTTCCAGTTGCCGCCGGTAACCTGCGCTTTGCTAGGAATCTAAACTATATTAATTGTCTACGGGTGGTGTCCGATTGACGTTGGTACGTCTGCCTCCGCACCACACCGTACGCCAGAAAAAATCGGCCTGCATCCCGCGCGGCCTGTTACCAAATCGGCCTGTATCCCGCGAGTACATCGCACGCACGCGTCGTTCTTTTTTTTTTTGAAAACACGCACGCCTCGTTGACCTCGTCCTCTCGTCACGCACAGAGATCCTGCTCCGCCACCGCCCCCGCCCCTCTGCCGCGCCGGCGCCGTCGATGCGCCGCCCGGCTCTCTTGTCCCGCCCCTCTGTCTCCACCATCACGTGCCGCCGATGCCATCGTCCCCGTTCCCCCCGTCTCCTGGCCCCATCCGAGCAGCCTCCCCCGTCTCTTGGTCAGCTAGAAACCGCCTCTCAGCTCAGCGATGGAAACTGCCGATGCCGATCGTGGAGCTTGCCGATCGTGCTGCTCGTCGGTTGTCTCCTCCACCGGTACAAAAGGTACGGACCCTCCTATTCTCCTTAGGCCGCACGTCCAGTGTATCTAAAAAATCCCCAAATCTTTCTCCACAGTCGGCGGCGTCGCCGGCGTTGGCGGCGCGGCGGTTGGCGTCAGGAGCTCGCAGCGCCCGGACTACACGACGTTGGCGGCGCGGTGGTGCCCTACTACGCCTACAAGTTCAACTTCTCCACGCTGGTGGCCGTAAGAGTGTTCTGGCCGGAGCCCGTCGAGCCATCAATTTTGTTGCTATTTACCGCAGTCTTCATCTAATTGTTCGAAATTCTTGCGCTGTACAGATATTGGAGATATCGAGCCTGCAAAGTTGGAAACGAACGCCAACACCACCTGCGCCTAGAAGGTTAGGATCGATTGCTTGTTCCTGTGCTTTTCATCCAGTACATCTGTGGTAGCTAGAGAGTAGTAGATTATGCTTTTTTTAGCACCATAGCAATATCACCAGAGTTTCTATTAAGAAAACCACAAACCGATGGATGACCAGTATACATAGTCATAGGCAGGAAACATGTATGATATTGCTTGAGTATCTAAACATGTATGTCCTAGATTTGCATCTTTTGGCCTCACTTCTCTAAGACCATGCTCAGATGCATTATTGCTTTTCTCTAGAGAAAGTTGACATACCTGAAGAATGCTTTGAGCAAAACGCTCTCAGCTTATCTGAATTACAAAAGTGAAAAATGAATATCAAGACTCCACATTAAGATGATCATGCCTAGCTGGCTCATAAACTGGTAACCGGACAGAAATATCTATAATCATCATTCCTAATTGATAACCACTTCCTGCATTACACTGACCTATACAGCCTTCATACCAACCACTTTTGCATTACACTCACCGCAGAAGCTTCTGAATCTGAGACACAAACACTCAGAATTACATTTTACCGTCTCTTTTGACCTCAGGATATGAGCCAAGAGTGGAGAAAATTAACATTGATTTTGCTGCATACGTAGGATGAGTCCATATGAGTTGGAAATTTTATCATACAGGGACGGCTTGTGAGCCAGCTCAACCCACCCGGTTTTCTTATTTTCTTTTTTACGGGAGAACGGTCCTACATTTCTGTCTCATGCTTATTTTGAAATGCCAATTGCATACATAACTGTAATAAAAAAAATATTACTTTATGAGATCTATTCAGGACTCAGTTTTCCCTTCATGTTACCTCTATCGCATAGATTATCCAGAAACTTTCTGCTCAATTAGTTTTTTAAATCTCTGAAAGTACAAAGTGGAAATAAGAAAATGGAGATCAATACACACCTCAAGTTCAGGATCAGACTGCGTATATCACTATATGTTAATAACTGCTTTTGCAGCTTTTGTAAATATTACGACTCCAAAGTTACTCCCAGATATTCGAAACTACTTTGTTGTTGTGTACTAAAACAAAGGATGCTTGCTTGTTAGTTTAGTGCTTTAGGAAGAGCTTTCTTGAGATATCAGAGCATGGCTAGGTCGTGATTAATTTCCACCCTTTGTTGTCAGGAACGCACTTTGTAGCAAGATATTTGGAAAGACATTTTGTGGAAGCCTTGTTGTCTGCACCCACAATCTGCTTGCCATTCTTGTTGGGACCTGATCGAAGCTACCACCCTAACAAGGTTATTTTTTAGGCCGTAAGAATTTAAATATCAGTTCTTTCTCTATATTTTCTGTGTCATGATTCCCTATCCATTCAATGTTAATCCTGCACGCAAGAAATAAATTCATTAAGTTTTAGTATTTAAATCCATGAAACGTGTGCTCTTGATGAGCTTTGAGATATATTTATTTGGCTTCAGTTTCAGTCTAGAGATGTAATTTGGCTTTTCTGTCTGGCTATGCTACTTTAGAAATTTTATGATTATTGGTATTGGTGACAAACCTGTTAACATGTATCCATCTACAAACTAAAAGGTAGAAGAAGGTTCACCTTAACATGATGCAATTTGTCCTTCTGCTCTGATCCTTTTCCTTGACATGGGTCAGTAGGTATTAATTTGCATGTTGTCTTCTCGTCTACTTCTCCTCCCAAGACCAATCAGCAATAGGATAAAATTGTTATTCTGCTAATATATAGAAACAGTAGCATTTGTTGTTCCGAAATTGCCATTGCTTTATCGAGAATACTGTAACACCAGTTCAGTTGTTCCTGGTGGAATGGTAGATACATAGAGCATTTGATTCAGGTTCAGTAAGACACTTTAACAGTAGCATTTGATTCAGGTTTAGTAAGTCACTTTGATTGCCTAAGGCAAATTCTACATAGAGTTATTCTGCATTTTCTTACAAAATGAGATGAACAATTGGAACCTGTGCCACTACAAAAATAAGCAACTTTGAAACATATACCACTAAAATTAAGACACAGAACACTGCATTTTACTGAACACAAGATGATCCTGGAAATTCTACATGCTATATTTATGCTTTAAAACATCACAAGAGTTCAAGCACTTCCAACCAATCTGAATGACGGTGTATTTTATTTGATGTTATGAATCTTTTCTCTTTTTGTCAAGCTCACAAGTAAACATGCCATTTGCTTTGCAGATACCAGATCGCGGTTTGCATTATTTGGAACGGGATCTCGAGGAAGTTAAGTGAACCTGGACGGAATTTCTGGATCCTCAATAGCAAACTGAAGAGGCCTAGCTTACCACTGACATAGAGCTGCAGGTCAGCACATGTTGATCATCTTTCCCATTTAGTCATGTGGTTCCTATTTTCTGATCATTCTCGTCTGGTAATCTTGCTCTTGCATATTCTTTCTGCCTACACTTATTTTTAATTTGTCTCCCACATATATTTGGACTGTTGCTCAGATAGATGGATGATTTTGGTTGCGGTACACACTTTTTCTATACTGCTATGTCCAGAAATTTATTGCCGCACTCAGAATGCGTGCGTATGCTAAGGACTTCGATGGCAGTCACAACCACTAAAACTGCAGTATCTTATTGTAGATGGCACCCATTAGCCGTATAAATAAGAGGACGTATGCGGACTTGCCAAAAACCCCGCGGCCACCTAGATTTAGGGATTTCGATGAGTTTGAGTATGGTGATATCTTCTCAAAGTGGAGCATTTGCGTGAGGGTTGAAACGAAGTTTCTTCCTAATAAAGATGGTGACAACATTTGCTTTGTTCTTATGGACAAAACTGTAAGTTCCAGACACTCTTGATAAATTGGTAAAACTTAAATATTTGTTTATCACAACCTTACTTTGTATAATGCTCAAACACATTCAAGGGGGCAAAAATTGAAGCAAGCGTTTGGGGATGTGTTGAAGTAGAGCGGTTTAACCGCATACTGCAACTTGGTTGCAAATACAACATTCATAGGGTTACACTCAGTCCTAATGCAGAAAGTGTAGAGTTTAGAGCAATTGAACACATGTTTGAGTGCCATTTTGAGCGAGAGACAGTGGTTGAGCCCTCTCCTCCTATTGAGTTTCCAATGCTCCCAAAGCATTTGATGCAATTTTCTGAAGTAATCGAGCGTCCAAATAAAACCTTTGTAGGTATGTACACTTTATCTTTAACCTATATAACTCTGACCAATAGAAATTCAGTATTTCAAAACAGCTAATTGCATTTCGTACAGACATAATAGGCATAGTGGTTCACTGTTGTGAATGTGAGCGTTTTGGGAGCTATGGCAAGTATAGAGAAGCTATCTTCATGGATGTGTGGTACGTGAGTACATATATAAACAACACATTTGCCTTATGGGAAATCATTTTTACTATAGTCAATGGCTAACTTATTTCAAAAACTTCAAACTGTAGGGGCTATCTTATTCCTGTTGGCATTTGGGGTATTGAATTAATTCGAAACTCATACCTATGGTCAACGGCTGAAGGCGGAAACCCTATTGTTATTGCAACCATGCTGCAGAAAGAAAAGAAATTCCGTAATTGATCTATCTGCATCATATACAATATATTTTAACTTATTTATTGAAACACCGGGGTAATGTTATTTGTTCAACTTAACAATAGGTGAGCTGCATACATCAGATCATACAAACATTGTGTTCAACCCAGCTCATCGTGCAGCACGTCCTCTTCGGGGTGAGTTATTGTAACACAACACAAATTTACAAAAATATATAGAGATAACTACTGGTTAGTATGATACATGCATATTAAATTCAATTCTAAACATGCAGATATCCGACAAAAAATAATTAGTGGAGCGATTGACATGACCTTCGTGCAAAAGTTCGTTGAGAGGAGGCGGGCCTTTCTGGCGATGCAGCTGGCTAAAAGAGATGCACGCTACAAGAAGTAGATGTGATTGGATTATCTATCCGCTGATGTAATTTAGGCAAGATACATGCTATATGATTTCTACTATGTGTATTGCAATTTAGCGAGGAACCAGAATTGTGAACGTTTGTTGTATTTCGTCTGTTCAATATATACAGTTTAAGAGCAAGTACGGTGATTTCCACCTTGTCTTTCCTGCCTGCTACATAGACTGTAATAAAACATTAGTATGGATTGGGTGGTAGTGTGTGATTCCACTTATTGATCGCAGTTTCCAAAGTTGGTGAATGCACTCAGCAATTTCATAACAGATTGGTCCTCAGACAACTAAACATGCACAAATGATAACTATCTCTCAAGCACTCCAAGAATTTTAATCCCTTCTATCTTTTGTCTCGTCAAGAGTCCTGAGTAATACTTTGTTCATTAACTTTTCTGGTTTTAACACTTCGATTTTCATTCCTTGTCCTCAAATATATTTTCCTGATCTGTACTATATAATATAATAGTAGCATGCACGGTAGTTCTAAATAGATTGTTCCTAATGGTACTTTTTAACTTCTCTATGTATATTTTAAGTTATATAAGCATCACTGAGCTATGATAAAGTTCGTTTATCTGAAACTCGGTTACTTTCAAGCAACAGGACAAATGGGACCTAAGGTTTTTGGGATCTGAAGTTAAGGTGTTGCGAGGAGTAGATTACGAAGAGTGTTGCCAAATATGTCACATCCGAACCAACCATCCCAGAAAGGAAAAGAAGGTTACAATATGCTATCCCTTACATATTTAGTAGAATCTTTTTTTCATATTAAAGAGCTAATGTTGGCTGTGTTTTATGATTTTTTTTTCAACCAGTCATTATTGAGCATGGGACTTCTAAGCGATCTCGCACCAGTTACGTGCCACGTCCTCCTACTGGGTTTTTCATACACGAGCCTTCGAACACTCCAGTTATTTCATCTTCTGATGAAGAAGAGGGACATATTGAATTCCGTACTCCAAACACAACTGAATTTCAAAGCAACCTCACCTACACCCCGATACTGCAGGGTGAAGGTTCAAATGGTATACACTTTGTAAGTTAGCACAATATATCATTTTGCCACCTGGTTTCATGCCTAATTATCTTTGTATATGTGTTACACCATACAGGGAGTAAGCATGTTAATCATGTCGTGGGGAGTTCAGCTACTGTGATGCCAGACCAAAGGCAACAAATTGCAAACATTTCAGAAGATAAAAATCGAGCAAGACGTGAACGAGATAGAGCTCGACGAAATAGCTTGACGGCCGAGCAAAAAGAGGAGATTAATGCACGTCGAAGAGCGGCCCGACAAAGCAAAGCACTGACTGCCAAGCAAAAGGAGGATATTAATGCACGTAGAAGAGCAGCCCAACAAAACAAAAAGGAGGAGATTAATGCACATAGAAAAGTAGCCCGACAGAACAAAGCGCTTGAGGAGAGGAACGCACGTCAAAGAGCTAACAGGAAAAATCTCTCTGCGGAAGAGAGGCAGAAAGAAAGCGCACGTCGAATGCAGTCTAGGCAAAATATAGCACCAGAAGTGAATCGAGAGATGAATGCCAACAGAAGAGCACGTAGGCAGAGCATACCTGAAAATGAGAGGCAAGCATTGCTAGCTAAGCGCAAGGCAAACGCCGCGGCAAGGCGGAACACCCCTTGTGCTGATTCCATCGCACTGCCGTGCCCAATTGTAGCTTCTTTGGCAACGTTAAGACTAGCCAAAGAAGGAGCTACTTCACCTCCAGTCTCCCCTTCACGAAGCACGCCAGACTATATCATTGGAACCGAAGGTGATTATTCCATCTTTACTCCGCTTCTTATGTTAAGACTCATCAAACCATTACTTACGGGCTATTGGACAACCCAGATGACATGGAGGGCTTCCTTCGGAGCCTCATGGACGAGAATGCCTTCCGCGATGACCTCATGGACGAGGAGAATGATGAAGAAGGTATGTTCACCAACATTTTCACTTGCCCTCTTTGTCACGAGTTAAATGCCCATCCTGTCGTGACACATAATGCATGTAGGTTCCAATGCTGATGACATGGACTATGATGAAATGTCAGACTCATCTGACATGGGTTCTATCGATCCTTTTGACTTTGTGTACTCAAACCTCCCAGAGAGCACACACATCCTGCAGCAAGTCCCGGATTGTGAACACTGCAAGGCCAAGAAGTTTGAGCATGAGACCCCTGGCTTTTGTTGTCGAAATGGGCAGATCAAGCTGGCTGAATCAGAACCTATCCCGGAGCTGATGAGGTTATGGTCTAGCTCAGATGCAGACTCCCGCCATTTTCGGGAGAGCATTCGGTTCTTCAACGGCCACTTTGCCTTCACAACACTTGGCGTCAGCCTTGACAACGACTGCACGAACATGAGGTCCGGTGTTTACACATTCAGAGCAAACGGAAGTATGTACCACAACGTGCATTCTTTCGGTCCAGGATCTCGTCCAGAACATTTGCAGTTGTACTTCTACGACGACGACCCAAGCCTGACCCATCGGAAGGAAGCCACTAAGCAATTGGACCAAGAGGTTGTCCATACATTGACAGACATCATGAAAGGAAACCCCTACTCCGAGCAGCTTAGGAGTTTGGGGGCCCACAGGGACAACCTTGAGGATTACCGAATAGAACTGAACACCGACCAGAAGCTAGACCAACGGAGATATAATCTACCGATATCGTCGGAGGTGGCTGCCATCTGGGTCGAGGGTAGTGATCTGGCAAATAGGTTCAAGAGAAGCATTACCCTCTATGGAAACAACAATGAGAGGTACAACATACAGCCCACACAGGGATGCTATGACCCGCTCTCGTATCCACTCTTCTTCCCGAAGGGGGAACTCGGTTGGCATCCGAATCTCCCTAAGCGTGATGTGCCATGGCATGTTGCGCAGCTACCAAGAGATGGCCGTAATGACGATCCAGGTTCGTCATTCTAATATGATTGTGCATTGTTTAGAGAATGGATCGTTTCGCATGTTTTCTAACCTTCACTTTTCAATCCTTCGTGCAGAGGGTGGTGGCCACTTATGCACCTCCGTGAGGGACTACTACTGTTATAGGCTACAGATACGTCCCGCGGTGTTCAACCCCATACTGCATGGAGGGCGTCTGTTGCAGCAGTGGGCGGTCGACATGTACATAAAGATCGAGGGATGCCGGTTATTATGGTATAGGAACCACCAGCCGGAGATACGTGCCGACTTATACAAAGGCATTGTTGATAGCATCACGGCCGGGGAGACAAGAGCGAGCGCTGTTGGCACCAGGACCGTTCTCCCATCCAAGTTCCAAGGGGGAGAAAGAGACATGAAGAAGAGGCATATGGACGCCATGGCATTAGTGCAGACGTACGGCAAGCCCGACATCTTCCTGACGATGACCTGCAACCCTAACTGGCAGGAGATAAAGGATGCGTTGCTTCCAGGCCAAACCTCGCAGGACCGACCAGATCTCGTGGCTCGAGTGTTCAGGGCCAAGCTGGAAACGATGAAGGATATGCTGACCAAGGAAAATATTCTGGGCGTTGTGAAGGCATATGTTTATGTGGTAGAGTTCCAGAAAAGAGGCCTCCCGCATGCCCATTTCCTGCTGATCATGGATTCGACATATAAGCTTGTTACGCCAGAGCAATACGACTGTCTCATATCCGCCGAGCTCCCGGACAAGCATAAGTACCCAGAGCTGTACGCCAAGGTCGTGAAGCATATGATGCATGGCCCATGCGGTGTCCTGAAGCCCAACAATGTCTGCATGCAAGAGGGGTCATGCAAGTGCAGGTATCCACGGGAGTTCAACGAGACGACTATTCAGGGAAAGGACTCCTACCCCGTTTATCGGAGACGAGAAGACGGTCGTTCAGCAAAGGTTCGCGGTCAGATGCTGGACAATAGATGGGTTGTGCCGTACAACCCTTATCTCTTGGAAATGTTCAACTGCCACATCAACGTGGAGGTGTGCTCCAGCATAAAGGCTGTGAAGTACCTATATAAGTACATATACAAGGGCCACGATAAGACTTCTTTCAACATCGACCAGCCTGACGCCAATGGTGACATAGACGAGATCAAGAGATTCATTGATGCAAGGTGGGTTACTCCACCGGAGGCAATGTGGAGGATATTCGGCTTCACCCTATGTGAGAACCACCCGTCAGTCCTACAGTTACAACTACATCTGCCGGACATGCACATGGTCAGATTCAAAGCGGGAGATAGCCTCAATGACGTCCTCGCCAGTGATAATGCATCAAAGTCTATGCTGACGGAGTATTTCAAGGCTAATGAGGAGCACGAGTGGGCTCGAGATATTCTGTACAAGGACTTTCCGGGATGGTTCACATGGCAGCAAGCAAAGTTTTGGAAGCCAAGGGAGAGGAGCTATCAAGTGGGCAGAATCGTGTCAGCAAATCCTGCCGAGGGGGAGCGGTATTTTCTAAGGGTGCTTCTAAACCACGTACCAGGCTCGACGTCATTCGAAGACCTAAAAACTGTGGATGGTGTGCTATACGATAGCTTCCGTGCTTCAGCCGAGAGGAGGGGCCTCATTGAGGCCGACAACACGTACGATGATTCTCTTACTGAGTCGGAGCTGTGGGCCATGCCAGTATCGCTGAGAAGGCTCTTTGCAACGATATTGGTATTCTGCGAGCCTGCCGACGTGCGCGGTCTTTGGGATAGGCACCTTGAGGCGATGTCTGATGACTTTAGGCGACATCACACATGCCCTCATGTGGTGGAGCAGAAGGTGTTGATAGATATAAGGGGCATGCTAGAGTCCATGGGGAAGGACATAAAGTCGTTCCCTCTTCCGGATATCGACGAGAATTATGATAACACAGCAGGCGAGGCCAGGGAGGTTATTGAGGAAACAAATATTGAGGTTGACGAGGTAGACAAATCCCTAGAGTCCTCCCTAAACTCCGAGCAGAGGCTTGCCTATAAACAAATATTAGCGGCCGTTGACAGCTGTGAAGGGGGTGTATTCTTTGTCGATGGCCCAGGAGGCACCGGGAAGACCTTCCTGTATAGGGCTCTGCTCGCTACAATACGACACCAAGGAAAGATCGCGGTGGCCACGGCGACATCTGGTGTTGCCGCTTCCATCATGCCTGGAGGCAGGACCGCCCACTCGAGGTTCAAGATCCCACTGAACATTGATGAAGGGACATCATGCCACTTCACCAAGCAGAGCGGGACAGCCAAGCTCTTGAGGATGGCTTCGCTCATCCTATGGGATGAGGCCACCATGACAAAGCGGCAGGCGGTTGAGGCATTGGACAACAGCATGCGCGATATCATGGGCCGTCGGGACCTGCCTTTCGGGGGAAAGACTGTCGTGTTTGGTGGGGACTTCAGGCAGGTGCTTCCAGTAGTCAGGAAAGGATCCCGTGGTCAGATAATCGATGCGAGCCTGCGGAGTTCGTGTCTCTGGAGTTGCATGCGCCAGCTAAAGCTCGTCACCAACATGAGGGCGCATAACGACCCATGGTTCGCGGATTACCTTTTGAGGGTCGGCAATGGCACAGAGGAAACCGATGAGCAAGGCAACATCAGCCTCCCCAAAGATATTTGTGTGCCTTCGACCGGTGAGGCCACCGATATAGAGAAGTTGATCGACCATGTGTTTCCTGCCCTTGACCAAAACATGGCCGATCCAGGTTACATGACGTCGCGAGCAATCCTCTCCACCAAGAATGACAATGTCGATATAATAAACATGCGCATGATAGAGCGTTTCCAAGGCGAGGAGAAGATCTACTATAGCTTTGATAGTGCAGAGGATGACCCGCATGGATACTACTCTCTTGAGTTCCTGAATGACCTGACTCCTAATGGGCTTCCTCCGCACGCTCTTAAACTGAAGATAAACTGCCCCATTATACTGCTGAGGAACATCGACCCTGCTAACGGGCTATGTAACGGCACAAGGCTTGTGGTCCGTGGGTTCCAAAGGAACGCCATCGACGCGGAGATCGTGATGGGACAGCACGCCGGAGATAGGGTGTTTCTTCCAAGAATACCTCTCTGCCCCTCAGATGACGCAATGTTCCCATTTAGATTCAAGAGGAAGCAGTTCCCAATTAGGCTCAGCTTTGCCATGACAATCAACAAGTCGCAAGGGCAGACCATCCCGATTGTCGGCGTGTACCTACCGGAACCGGTATTCTCCCATGGTCAACTCTATGTGGCGCTGTCCAGAGCCACCGCAAAAAGCAACATTAAGATTCTCGCTGTCAAGGACAATAAAGAGGACAAGAAAAGGGACAAGAAAAAGGACAAGAAGAAGGACCAGACCAAGAATTCAAAGAAGCGGAAAAGAGCCGAGTCCTTAGTAACAACCGCGAAGAACATAGTGTACAAAGAAGTTCTTAATATTTGATGTCGTTGGGTAAAATTCTTGTACTGATGCTGCCGTATTTACTTAAATCTAGATACCTCAAAGTATGATTCATAAAAAAATCAATGATGTATAATCCGATGACCACTTTCAGATTTATTTGATCTATGTTAATATGTCTTTCTTGACTCATGTAAGGGAGGTCCTGCAGTGCTGTTTGTTTGGGAGTCCTTCGCTGCTGCATATCTAGATCAGAGAAGTCTTGTTTCTCTGATATGCTTATATGCTTATTTCAATATGCTTTATGCTATCTTAACTAAATGTTAGTGGATATTCCTGTACCAAAAGCTCATAATTCAGCTCACTAGATTTCTTGTACCAGAAGCTCTTATCCCCTCTAGCGCATACATATGATGTCTTATCTGCATCTCTCCAGGTGAAACATGCAGGTACCTTGGTCAGGAATCTATTCCTTTCATGGTGCAAGAGCAATCTTTATTTCAGAGCACAAGTCATCAAGGAAACTTTAGTACTATGGTATTTTGCTGTTTCTTTTCTGAGCTTATTTATTCTGTGATTTAGTGATTTTTCCTACGTGGCAAGAAATTTGCTTAACGAAACAAGCACGGAATCCAACAAATATTGAAGAACAAAATGTAGAGTTTGGTTTTGCAATCAGATTCCTTGATAAAATTTTGGATTTTGTCTAATCGATGGTAACTCTGGAACCTGGTTGGCACAATGGCGTGAGTTCTTTACCAAAAGAAGTTCCTTGTAGTACTAAGGTGTGTAGTCATGCACCAAAAATAGATGTTTTTCAAGTTTGTACTTTGTAGCATGTGGCATTGTTCTGTTAGTTTGTCGATGGTTTGGGTTAGTACTTGGTGAACTTAGATGATGGGCCTTTCAAATATTTTCTCTCATATTCTGTATTAAACCATTGTTTGCATAACACCAGGTTTTATGGTGTGCTGGTGTTTAGTTAGAACTTTTATCAATCAATATTAACTACAAGCATTTTCCATACTTTAATGTCTACATTATTTTCTTATAGGTTCAAACGTGTTTAAGAGTTGGAAAAAATATTGAAAATAAGAAGAGATCACACTTACGGTAATTGGTCTGCAACAACTGTGCACTCTTTTTCTCTGCTTGTAAATTAACCTTGATATTTAGAAAATGGTGTGTGCTATACAGAAATACTGCATCCTTTCCTATTAGATTTTTTAATCATGCTATTACCATTACGTCAAGTAAAAACATTTGTTTACCTGATCTTGGGTGATTACCACGGCAATTATATCAAATAAGTTACTTTGGACTGTGGCAATGCAACTGGCAGTTCTTGTATACGGTAGATACATTCTTCATGGAGATCCCACCTCCCCTTGACTGTTTAATGTATAACTCCTGAGAATTTGGAGCATCTGGCTATGATAGAGAGGGAGCTCAGCCTGTTGTAGGATATGTTGATGTCTTTGATACACATCAATATACTAAGTAGTCAGCCTTGTGAAGATTTACTTTGGTGTTATGTGCTTTTTTTCTTTCTTTATGTGTAGTCGACATGTTGAGAAATGTGTCAGAAAGTGCCGTTTAATCTGGCTTACAGGATTTGCTTTACAGAAGAGCATGAAAGTTGTCATGAAGCTGCCCCTGCTTCAGTATTTTCCACATACATTTGCTGAAACGAATACCAACTTTTAATTATTTCAGGCTCACAGTTGTGATTGATCTTTGCAAGTAGAATATGGTGATGCAAGGAAACAGACCATTCTGCTGAGGTTTTTTTGCAAGGGCTTCTTTGGTATGGTCAGACAAGCTGCCTAACAGACCAACAGGCGCTTAAGCATCAATATTTGATGGAGAAGAATGAGAGAAGATGGTGTGCCTTTAGTAGAAAACATTTTCTAACTTTTTCATATAAAATATACATGCTAATGATAAATATTATTGTGCAGGGCGCTGTAGAGTTGAGGAAGAATTTCTTATTACACTTGCTCAAGTACCAGAAAAATGAAGCTGAAGATAACATTCTTGGCATTGTATGACAATATCTAAGGGCCATCAAGTAGATATAGATAGATATAATAATTAGTGAAGTATCAATTATGTCGGATATCTAAATATCAATGTGGAATATTATAGCGAGTTTTTGAAGTATCTTGTGAATGTCTTTATCATACACGTGAAATTTATATATATTGCATTGACATATTGCAAGAAAAGATTAGGACCGTAGCAACGCACGGGCACTCCACTAGTATTGAAAGGGTGACCATCGCGCGGCAGCGAGCGCGGGCGGTCGCCACCATGGGAATAGCGGGCGAGCCGAGATGGAAAAGCAGCAATCGAATCGAAAACGGCCGCCCCCCATCGCTGTTTCCCGCGCTACTACTTTGGACGCCCGACATCGACAACGCTTTGCTCGTGCCGCTACGACCACGCCCTCCCGACACAATTATTGGCGTCACTGCTCGAGCAGTGCCCTGAGGTGTGCCAGCTACTCCAAGGAACGAAACCACGTTCGTTTCTTGTTCGATCCACTTGTATAATCGTTCAGATTCTGCGCAATCAAAAAAATACCTGTAACTTCCTCATTTGAGTTCGATTTTAAACGACAAAGCACAACGGGGATCAGGCGAATACGATTCGACATTCATTCTTCTCTTGTTCAAGCATAGAAAATCGACATTCCTTCTTCTTTACGGCAGATGAGTTCTTGTTATACTATTTCCGCACATAAACGAGGAGCTCCTGGCTTTTGACCAAAGGGCGCGTGTAAACATCTCGGATACTCTTGGGATTGCACTGCACGAGGTCTTCTGTATATATGGTTCGGCAGAGAGCATCCACCGTGACGCGCCAACAGCTGTCCGGCAACTATCATGTCGCATCACGACTTTAGAGGAGCACCTTAGCCAAAAGCATTGAGATTTGCTTATCTCAAGTGAGAAAACCGCACTTTTTCTTTTAAAAAATTGTATTTTCTAAGTCAAAAAACTGTTCACGTAGAAGCCTCTTCGCAACCACATTAGCATTTTAAACCATAATCTCAAGACTATTTTTTTAAACCAAGGCAAAAGGTTTGCCTTACCCATTAATTAAGAAGAGGGTGTTAATTTATACGAAAATCATATAATAACACACAAAGACAAGCCGACTAAATACACAGCTCCCACCAAAGTCGAAGAGAAAACATCGTGACTGGTATGGGAGGTGCATGCACATGGCTACACCACCGAGATGCCACCTCGGAGGCTAGAGCCTAGAGATGCACACGCTATGCACAATATTGCAAGATTATTTATGATTTAGCATTGCTTGCATATTTATAGTATTGACAAAATAATCTTCGGGACAAAGCTTCTATGAATTGTTTACAGACATTTTATATTCACATAGACTTGAATTTTACTAAATTATAAAGAGGATCATTTCCATTGATTAAGGATGAACTTTTAGAAAAATATTATGAAAAATTTCACTATTAAGGGTGTGTTTGGTAGCCCGGCCCATCTGAGAATAGCTATCTATCCTCAACCAAGCTGAGTCTAGCTAAGCTGGGTTGAGATTTTTCAGTGTGTTTGGTAGGTCGGCCCAGTTGAGATATTCTGAGATGAGATGTTGTTTGGTAGGTCGGCTCTGCTAGGATATGCTGAGTTGAGACTCTGTTTGGTAGATTGTATGTATTGAGATATGTTACCTCCTCCTAAGTTGGTGAGATTACCACATTCCTTAGCAAATAAAATTATATACATCATATACTTCATTATGTATACTTCATTATGTAAATAAGATTCAGTGTATATAATCCAAAGTAAATAAAATAAGAGTTAATATATGATCCAGAGTACATACGAGTGCTGAATAATAATCCATATTACAAAAGTTCTAATTAGCATAGGATCATACAAGTACATACGAGTGCTGAATAATAAAGTCTGCATCCATATAAGTTTGGAATCCCTATAAGTTCTAATTAGCATTACAAAAGAGATACATACTAGTTGCATAAACAAATCACAAGTCAAACAAGATGAGGATTTTTTGCTATGATACGCTTGAAAGAGGCTTCACGAGCATCAGGTTCCATAGCAATGAAATTTAGGCCTTTACCCTTATGCTCCGTCAAATAGTCTAAAACAGCCAATCTTTGATCCATCTCAAATTGAGCAAGGTCCATAACAGTTTTGCACAAAGCAGGGTGTGTTTCGGTGTGGCAAGTGTTATTGATAGCACCGGCAACATCACGCAATGCATCGGACATGTTGTTAACCTGAATTGTATTTTCGTCACTCAAAATAGAGGCCCTCTTCCTCTTCCTGTTTGAGCTAGAAGGTGAAGGAGTAGTTGCATCACTCCCATGAACACCAAAGTCAAATGTGGCTTGAGAATCAACAAAACCTTCTCCATCTGCTGCTTGGCTTTCCAGATCAATAGGTTTTCCTGGTTGCTCCACTTCAATGGGTTTACCCAAAGGCTCATTAGATCCCATAGCATACTTACCTGTGGCTAGCTTGTTGCCAAAGCAAGCTTCCATATATTCAAAGTTGACAAGTGGTGTATTCAAAAATTTGGCGTCCTTAGGAGTATCCTAAACATATCATAAAGAAAAATTTCAGCAATAATATGAGCAACAATAGAGATGATTCTAGCAGTAAAATGACATATTTCAGCAAGATATAAGATGATTACAGCAATAATATGAGCAGAATTCAGCAACAAATAAGATGATTCCAGCACAACAACAAATTTCAGCAATAATATGACATGATTCTAGCACAACAACAACACATTTCAGCAATAATATGACATATTTCAACACAACAACAACACATTTCAGCAATGAAGAACATGTACATACCTGAGTGTGGCCTAAGTAATGTTGCTCTTCTAGAACTATCTCTTTTCTATCATCATCCCAAAGTGCCCCACTTAGCATTCTCAATTTTTCGATTCTTTGATACTTCACCTTCCATTTGCGGAGATGGTTGGTCACTTGAGTGGTACTAACTTCATAGCCCACAAGTTGGGTCACAGTTTTTGCAACTTTAGTAATATGGATCTCTTTGAATCCTTTATCTGTCTTCACACCTTTCGCTGCTACATCGGCGAGACAACGCAACATGCATGCTGACATAGGAGGGGTCCAAGTCATAATCTTTGTGGCCTTCTTGGGTTGAGCACCTACATCAGGAACTTCCTCCAAAGCTTCAGCCATCTACACAACAACAACAATGACACATTTCAGCAATAATACAATAGATTTCAGCAACAAAATAACATATTCCAGCAATAATATGATAAATTTCAGCAACAAAATAACATATTCCAGCAATAATATGACACATTTCAGCACCAAATAACATATTCCAGCAATAATGTGACACATTTCAGCACCAAATAACACATTCCAGCAATTTTAGGATGGATATGAGTGGAGGGAGGACGGATCATCTCAGCTCTCAACTCTCCAACGGCATATAGCACCGCCTTAAAATACCTACTAATTACTTCAATAGATCTTCTAAAAATTGGTTGTAGAGCTTGAAACCTTGTGTTGTGGCCAACTACTAGGAGAAACATGGCTACTTGTTCCTCGATAGAAGTATGAATACTATCTTTCAATAATTCCCTTTCTCTAAACAAATTGCACAACCAAAAAAACGGAGCCCTTTTCATTCTTAGCTGATTTAAACAATTTGTATCGGTAGAATGATATATATATCTCAGATTTGACTCTCTAGCTATATCCGTATCAACCCTACGCCCCAATGATAACACGGGACATTGTTTTCTAGCTCTCCTTGAAATAAAAATCAAGTGTGCACCCAATACAGCTGCGAGACCAGCAGCTTTCACAATGATTGTCGCCGATTTTTTGCCAAATCATCCATCTAACAAAAGATAACAACAACTCAACCTTCATTCATGAACATGCAATATTTTTACTTCCCATAAACAATAAAGAAGCTATACTGGAATAATTTTACTGCTCAGAAACACACATCATATATAGTGCTATAACTAAAATAAGAAGCTATACCAGATCCTGTAGTTCCAAGAAGCTGCAGGTCGGGGAGGGTGCAGATCCGGTCGGAGAGGACAGAGAACGGCGCGCGAGAGGACGGAGAAGGGGCTAGGTCGGCGGGAGTGTGAAGAACACTGCCGGCGCGTGCCTAGAGATCCTGGCGCTGGTTCCTGCTTCGTGGCAGAACGGCGGCGGCGCCTGGCTGGCGATTTGGCCACCGGGGGCTAGGTCGACGGGACCGTCCTCTGCCAGGCCATCCTGCACGCGATGCGGGGCCTTGGTCGGCGGGAGAGTGGAGGCGGGGCGGGGCCATGGTCGGCGGGAGAGTGGAGGCGGGGCGAGGCTTGGTCGGGCTGAGGCGATGGGGGCGGCGATGCGGGAGGAAGGAGGAGTCGAAGGGGAGGATTTTGGTGGGCTAGGGTTCGGGGTGAGAGGATACCCCGCGGGGGCTCGGGCGGTGGGACGCGCGGGACTTTTTTCGGGGCCACGGGGACTTCTTTTTTGGCTCAGTTCGGCCGAGCTGAGATGAGAACCCCGATTTCCACTTCGCATGTGGGCAGGGCCGAGAGGCCGTTTTCGGTCTAGGTGGGCAGTGCCCAGATTCGTAAACCGGCCTAACAAACACGAAAATTTCGGCTGGGTTGGGAATATCTCAACTGGGCAGGGCTACCAAACACAGCCTAAAACTTTTTGAATTTGTTGAAAAACTTTCTGTTCAAAATTATAGGGCACACTTGACTTTTTCTACTCTTCAAAGCACAAACTTTACAGTCATTTTTATTATTAACATCTCTATAGCTAAATATATATTGAAATAAAAGTTTTTCACAAAATTTACAATCATTGATCCTATTTATGCATGTTTAATTCATATACTTTGGTAAGTCTATGTGAATATATATGTTACTAGCTCTATAGGACACAGTGTCATACTACCATCTAAAACTCGTCATATCGTGGTACCAAACAAGGAAAAAATTGCGTGCTACAACAAAATAGCATCGGTCTAAAAATACGTTATTAGCGCATGTTGTAGCATGCTATGAGCAAAATATTGTACACCGATTAATTTAGCATGGGCTCTTCAGATATGTTATAGGGCGCTATTAGCGTCGAAATAGCGCAGTATTTTTTTTCCATAGTACGAATGACATGCCGTCTTATCCTAGTACCGACGACGGATTTGGTAAACATTAAAGTTTATGAATCCATTCATGATTTATGTTCTTTCTTTGATGGATGTTTTTTTAACAATAGTAAAATGAATGCAATATCTTCACGAAAATATTTTGCCTTACTTAGTCAACCTCTCACCATCTGGTTTGAACAAAAGTTGTGGCAGAGAAAAAAAAGGAGGAATATAAGAGCATTCATACAGTACACAATTACTAAACGACCGAGTGGCAAATAGGAAAATGTCTGTATCCATTTAGTAGCCGTTGCCACATCAAGTTCCATGGTCAGTCTCGAAGAAAGTTCACTCACCACTTCAACACTGCCGTACCGACATGACTCCGACGTAAACCGCCCACGTTCCCCCCACCCACCCCGCCCCCCCTCTTCAACCGACGCAAACCACGATGGCCTCGGCCGCCGAGGTAGAGACCTCGCCGCCGTCCACCCCGTCCACCATGTCCTGCGCCACGCCTCGGCCGCTGGCCGCCGGGCCAACCCTGAGCCCCGCGCTCCTCCGCGCGGCGCGCAGCGGCGACGAGCGGCGGCTCGTGAAGGAGCTCCTCGCCGACCCGTCGGCGCCCGACCTCGAGACCGCCGCCACCGCCGGAGGCAACACGCTCCTGCACGTGGCCGCGGCCGGCGGGCACGCGGAGCTCGCCACGCTCCTCCTCCGACGCGCCCCCGGGCTCCTCGCCGCGCGCAACGCCGCGCTGGACACCCCGCTCCACCTCGCCGCGCGCGCCGGGGCGCACAAGGTCGTCGCTCTCCTCGTCGCCTCCTCCCCCTCCACCCCGTTCCTGCGCGCCCTCACCCGCGCCACCAACAGGCGCGGCGAGACGGCGCTCCACGAGGCGGTGCGCGGCGGGCACGAGGCCGCGGCCCGCGCGCTGGCCGCTGTCGACTCGGGGCTCCCGGGGCTCTGCGGCGGCGCGGGGGAGACGCCGATTTACATGGCGGCGGCGGCTGGGTCCCTCGGCATGGTGCGCCTTCTTATCAAGTCGTACAGGAACGACGACGATGACAAGGTGCCCGTATTGTGTTCGTGCACGGGCCCGGGCAGGCGCACGGCGCTGCACGCCGCTGCCCTCACCAGCAACGGTGAGTGCCTCACGAGATATCGTCTTAATTTCAAGATTTGTTGTTCGTTGTCATCGAATTTGTGATAAATTGAAAGTGCTTAGGCTCTAGACGTTTGTATTTAGTTGGTCATTGTCAATTTGAGGTGCTGAAAGATGCTTTGTCTAAGCTCGCCTTTAATTTACTGGAATAATTTGTGGCTGCACTACAACTCATTTGAGATCAGAAATCTGCTTGTAAAGCAAAGCAAGTGATGCGGTATTTTTGAGGTTTCTGTTTCACGTGATAAAGGTGATTTAGCTTGATCTTTTTCCAGAGAAAAATTTAAAATTATAGATTAGGTTGTACACCTGTGATCAACTACATCCCACAGTCGAACTTACTGGGAGTAGTGATAGCAATGTTAGGATCGGGTGTGGGTGTCATGAAGCAAGTTGGGTAGCATGATTGATTTGCGTTAGTGGGGTAAGTGTAGGTAGGCACTTTAGTGTGTGATCTGACTCTGTTGATTACTCCTCACATGCCAGGGTGGCTCATGAGACAAAAAAGATATAGTACTAGTAACTATGTGAAAAGGTAGACGGAAAGTGTGTTTATTACAATCAGATAGAGTGGAACTTGACTGGGAAGCTTAGAAAACCTGTAGTTGTATACTTGTATTCACTAAAAAACATGATTGGTCAAAGTTTTGTTATTTAAGTTCATTAAATTAAGAAAAGTTGTAAACTACCAATCTACCATTCAAATCCAAAGTTGTGTCTGCATTGATAAATCAAATTAATTTTGAACATTTTGATTCTTTATCTGTATTTGAGTAAGACACGTGACTATAGATCAGAAAATACATATCCCCTGACATTTGGCATTGGCCAATAAAATGTTATGTAAACAACTGCACAAACGGAGGAGCTAGGGCAAGTACCTAAACTCATATAGTGCCCTCAAATACTACGCATACAATCATATATTTATTCAAACAGGTTTTTTTTTTTCAAGAAGGGGAAGTAGCCGGCCTCTGTACCGGAGTGGTACATACGACCTTTATTTCTTTTTTATATTAAACAGCGACTGGAAACAGCCTTACAAATGAACATACAAACCGAAGCGGTCAAACAAGATGACAATGCACCACAACTAGCTTGACGATAGAGAACAAAACAGGGTCTTGTTGCACAGCCACAGCCATCGTCGACTCACCGGGCAAAACTAGAGAGCACCTTATGCGCACGCTCCGTAAGTCGACTCCACCATCTTCCGCCAACCCATCTCCAACGTGCAGATTGACAAAGAGATCCTCGCCAGGCCTGCCGTCGACGCCATCACAGCTCCAAACTGCGTCTCCGCACTGCGTGCGTAAATCAGCACGTGTTAGCCACTGAGACCCGCTGTCGTCGACGCGGCAGAAGCCATGTAGCACCACCTCTGGACCCCTCCAGCCAGCACATGCTCCAAAAATGATGCCTCCAGAAGGGAGAGTGGCACCGGACGCCACCATCGTCCGAACCGGGAGACACAGATTTGGGGTTCTCCCGGAGCTAACGACTATTCTGTCAAGCCTATGTGATGTCCCAACGCCGCCATGCCTCCAAGATCTTCTTGGCGGATATGTCTCCAAAACAATGCCTGCAAGGAGGTAGATGATTGACGCCACACGCCGCCACTGTCCAGTCTGGCAGCCCAAACCTGAGGTTTCCCTCGGAGCTCAACATAACGTCACCATGACGATTCCCTCCAAGCAGCTTAGCGGCTCCCACAGGCGTCGCCGCATCATCCGCGACAGAAGAGCTAGGCAAGGGGTTTCTCCCCGGTGGTCATCAAGTGAACCGGGAGATTTGTAGCCGTAGACGCTCGTCGGATGCGCCCACCAATGTAGTAGGAAAGACCACGTCGAGCCGAACAGATCAAGGCACATGGCCCAAATCCGTCCAACTTGACCCAACCTGAGGTGCTGCCTCAGGCGGGGAGAAGAACCCGGCGTGCCGGCCATGGATCCGCCACCGCTGCCTATGGCCCGTCCAGTGGCGGACCTAGCATCCCTGTTGCCCGGGCAGCTGCCCAGGCTTCCGGCTGCCGACGTAGTGTATTTTTATGACTAATTGACAAAAAAATAGCAGCTTAGGCCTTTAAATTGATTGTTTGCCCAGGCTTTAAAATGTTCTTGGGTCCGCTAATGGGCCCGTCGCTGATGACCCCCGAGCAGCACCCTCACCGCCTCCTCTCATGTGCCATGCAAGGGCCTTCAAACGACCGAACTAGGCCTCCCCACAGCCCGGCGGCCAAATAAATGTGGTCCAGCCAGAATATGAAAGAGGGACCAAGTAGGACCTTATGATTCTTTTATCATGTCAGCCTCAAACTATCTTCATCATTGAGATTGACATCATAAAGTTCTTTTTGAATCTTGAAGGTTCATCAATATTTCTCATTTGTGTTGTTGATTCTCATAGTTGTATCTTGATAGAATCGTAAACAGAATTATGTGTAGTTGACATAGTTACTAATTTCTTAGTAATAGAAATGACACAGGAACTGTTGCAGTGGAACCCGGCACTTGCGAAAGAAGTTGACGATTCCGGAAGTACTCCTCTTCATTACGTTGCATCTGCTGGAAACGTTTCCGCATTGAAGCTGTTATTGAGATATGATACTTCTCCAGCATATGTCCCAGATTCAAATGGATTGTTTCCTGTACATATTGCTGCTAAAATGGGTTATGGTCAACTGATCTATGAACTCTCCAAACACTGCCCAGATTTTGATGAGAAGCTGGACAGTAAAGGAAGAAATTTCCTACATATTGCCGTTGAGCATAAGAAATGGAAAGTCGTTTGGCATTTCTCTGGTACCCCAGAACTCGCGAGAATGATGAATGTCATGGATTATGAAGGGAATACAGCTCTGCACCTTGCAGTCAAGAACGCAGACCAGATGATAGTGAGCCTTCTGATGTCAAATAAAGGTTTACTGCCAAATATAGTGAACAACCAGGGCCTCACTGCCTTAGATCTTGCAGTACTGGCCACTGACAAAGGGATCAGTTATACACTGGTAATCTTCTTAGTCTACCAAGTTTTTCTTTTTTGCACACGCACACTGCTAGTGTGTATCGTTGTTTCCTGTAAAGTATTTTCAATCCATCTGCTTTGCTTTTCTGAAATTTTGATTTCTTATGATAGAATCCACAGGTCATTATACTTCGCTGTTTGGCATGGACAGGAGCTGTCCTTACTCCACGTCGCTTGGATCATTTCATAGATGAGTTCCACATTGGGAGAGCCTCTGGAAACGAGCTAAAGAAATTTACCAACATTGCACAAAATCTAGTAGTTGGCTCGGTGCTTGTCTCAACAGTCACATTTGCAGCAGTATTCACTCTACCCGGTGGTAACATATCTGATGGTCATCCACATGCCGGTGCACCAATTTTGTCACACAGATACACCTTCAAGGCATTTGTGATGGCAAACACACTTGCATTTGTCGGCTCCACGCTGTCCACTATCTGGCTCACCTATGCTGGATCAGAGCATGTTCATCCACTGCTTCGTAAACTCTACATGTTCTTCTCTGTAATATCTATGGAGCAGGCAACTAGAAGTATGGTTGCAGCCTTTGCACTTGGAGCTTATGTTGTTTTGAGCCCCGTTAGTGAGCGGATTGGCATTGTGGTATGTGTGTCTACCATCGCCACCCTCTTGCTCCGAAACCCATCTAATTGGCAGTTGGGCTTCCTGTTTATGCCGATAAAGAGGAGATTGGGGTGGAGAGGAGTGTTTAAAGCCCATTTGCCTCAACAAACAAGGAGCCGTCTTACAGTAGGTGTTGGCTCCAATTTCGCTTGTTTATTCCTACGGAGGATGCTTGGTATGCTATTTACATACAGCTTCATCTTTCTATTAGCGTTGCTATGAAGTGCGCAATGGGTGTTCCTCAAAGGTGTAACAACTAGTACATGCGTTTCTATATACATAGCTGCATTTTCAATGTCCAGAAGTGTTCGATGTTGCTTCTGGTGCGGTCCTTGCGTCTCTATTTGTACTTTGCTGTGATATCGTTTGGGTATTGTTCAGAGAGTCTTGCTACTCCAGAAGCAATAAATGTAGGAGTATTCATTTCTCGCAAGAGATTGTATTCATATCCGAGCAATCAACTTGTTTTCATGACCTGGTCATAAGGAATACGATAGTTTGACCGTATCATGAAACCTCGATCTAGAAACATGTAAACATTGTCGACCCATGCTTTTGTTCGTCACTATCTAGCTGAGCTTAAAGTGGTGACTATGCCTGCACCCCCAGATAACCGAGTGATACCCCAGGAAAACCCTGTACCCAAGTGGATTCCTCCGCAGGAGCTGACGAAGGGACTGCTGACGACGCAGTTGCTAGAAACAATGGTCCAGGTGCCGTGGCTGAAATGTTCAGAGATAAGGACATACGTGATCTGGTTTCATCAGCTGTTTCTATTTCCGGGAGTTACCGATTCCCCATCACTTGAAGCTGATGACATAGTATCTTTGGAAGATCATAGTGGCAAGTGACTGCAAAACAAGTTATCAAGGACATCACTGATCGTACTGGAGGATGTTATGCACCTGTAGTCAAGGAAATCAACCTGCACCTCTCAATGTTTGAAGCTGCCTCATTCGTTCATGCATGAAGGAAGAAGATCAAATACAGAAGCTCATAACTTGGCTCGTCACGCTCTGTTTTTTAGGCCGGGGCCGCCACTTGTGGCTCTTAGAACCCATGATACTTTGTAAATTCCTGTTATTTTGGCCTTTGATTAATACTAGAAGGACCTCGCGCACGCTGTTGCGCGCGTTGTCTACATGTTAGTTTGTGTATTTTCGATTTTGGCTATAGGTCACAATTCAATTCCTTATTTAGTCAAGTGCAATGAAGAAGAAAAATACAGAGGAAGATGGATGAGGAAAACACATATATTTATGGGTGGAAGTCAAGAACGAACAGAAAACAATATGTTAACAATAGAGAAATATGGTACTTTCTCTGTTCACTAATAAAAGACATTTTGGCAAGCTAAATTAGGTTGCCAAAACATCTTAATATATTAGTCAACAGAGGGAATAGTATATACTCTATAGAGGAATTTTCATGGTTGCTATAGTATAAATAACACTCTCTTGCAATTTGCTACTGATATGAGATTCCAGTAAAACATACCAAGTTGTAGAAATTCCCAAATGAAAGGTAACAATGACCTGTAATTATAAAAAGAAAGGAAAGTGGGAAAGTGGAAAATAATTTCTTAATCAGCATTTTAGGTAGGTTTCGAAGTCTTGTTTGGTCCATCCACCTGATGAACTCACCGAAGGAACGTAGACTAGAGCTGCATTGCTATCACAAGATGTAATCGTCGAGGGGAGAGATGGGAGCTGCTGAGAAAAAAGGTAGGGATGGCATCCAATGGCAACTTAAAAAATGCACCATCACCCAGATCATTGGCGAGTAGTCTTGCAAGCGACGGGCATCGGCTTCAGTAAAGCTTCCACCTCTGCCCCTGTCAAAAACTATTTAGGCCTCCTTTGATTCATAGGATTTTTAAAGAAATTCTATAGGATTGGAATCTTGCGGAATTTTTCGTTTCCTGTCCTTTGATTCATAGGATTGTATCCTGTAGGAACTAATCCTGTAGGAATTCTGTAGTGTAGTTCTATAGGAACTATTACATAAGCTCTGAACTCATGGAAAAATTCCTATACGCATGAAGGAATTGATTGGGCACGTCATCTCAATCCTTTGCAATTCCTATTTCTTTAATTTTCCTACCCTATGAATCAAAGGAGGCCTTAATATGGCCCCAGGGGTTTGGTACTGAGCACCTTGGAGCCACACTCTTTTGAGGCAGACTCTTGGCCCAGCTGACACATGAAACACCGACTCAACATGACTGTCCATGTATAGTTTGGCACCAAACACACGTGCGTTGATAAGGTAAATTATCTAAGAGCGTGTGACCCAAGCGAACTGCATCGACGCCAAAAATGATGAACTTAAGTCTCAATACCGGGCAGGCTGCAGCTGAATATCTCTTTCAGTTACACCCATCCAATTTAGCCGAGATTTTCCAGTTTACTCCAAGCAGTAGTTACACCAACTTCACATGTGTCTTGAGCTCTTGATCTACCCCGGTTAACCAACATGTTTCGTAGTGCCGGATATGTTTGTAGGGAGGCACAGTTTACTTAAATAAAGTTTTTTATGTTCTAGATCCATTTGAGGGTTGTTCCTGCCCAAGGTTTGGGGCACGGACTGGAAGCAACATTAGCAATGCACATGTAACCGATTGATCATGAAAGGAAGAACACGTAATAATACCAGAGCCAACCTTAAACAAGTTTCTTATGTTAGACATAACATGATTCAGCCTTTATTTCTTCTTTCAATGCGTTGCGCAGTTGAGTTCACAGCTGACCCCTATATTTTTCCATTAATATGACATGTAGAGGATACGCTTTGGTAAATATACTAATAACAAACCTGACCCTTTAGGCCCAAACAGAATACAAGAACAATTGAACTGAAACTCAAACATGTGCAACTCTGTCCTGAGCAACATGAACTGATTTCTTTAGGCTATATAAATAACTGAACCAACTACACATATATATCCTACCTATGGCCGTGTGCATCACCTGATGCAGAAGCCGGGGTTCTCCCCATTTTGAACAAAAAAATATCCTACCTCACAAATGACCTATGGACCATGAAATTTTACTGGAATAGCTATACCAAAAATGAGATTCAGTGCTCCTCGCAAAAAAAAAAGAGATTCAGTGCAAAGCATAGAGTTACATAATACTGTAGATGAATCAATGTGGAATCCAACGCGTCATTTAAGTGTTTTCCTTCAGTTCCGGTATCATTACTAAATACCGCTGAGGAGGATAAATTTCTTCAGATGGAGTTCGCCAGCCAAACCATGATAGGCAATTCTCCCTTGATAGGGAAATAGATGCAAGTAAGAAACAAACAATTACTGGCCACGAAGAAGACTTAATATCCCTTTAAAGATGAAATATCTGTAGAAATCCTACTTCTGTTACCAGGCTAACAAAGTACGGATCTATGGCAACAATGATAAATTTTCCTAGTGATCGATCCACGTAAATAACACTATATATATTTACTTGTCACAGTTCCTTCCTGTTGATATGATTAGATGAGATATCAGTGCGGTAGTGAGTCAAAAGGGCATGGCTACAACAGAAGCTCGTATTATTGATCAACACATCAAGGTCATGACTACCACATCTCATGGTATTGTAGGCATAAAACAATTAATGGAGGTTTTGAACCCTCAGCATAAACGAAGTTTGCAATTAATCATTCAGGAAGCAAACTCTTTAAGAATAAGCTAGGCCAGGACATAGCTATATTTTGAACTTTGTACTGAACATAGCTTATATAGAGCAGGCCAGGACATAGCTAACATTATTTCCTCGACTTTCTGGAGAACACTCATCGTTCCTAGTGGGATTTACATATTAAGAATGCAATGGAAAATGATTTATCGTGGGACCCGTAGGGCTATAACATAAATTGGGAAAAATAGCAGGGATGGGATGGGAAAGAAACATGTCCAGATTCAGCGTGGTAGTTCCCCATCAAAGCTTCTGGCGATGAAATACCAAATGAGGGGAAAACACTCCTAGATTGACCTAGTACTATTAGGCAATGATGTCTGCAGTTGAACCACATTGGGAGAAAACACGATTAGACGACAGAGTCTCCGGTGAACACAAGGATTTAAGAGACCAAGAAATAGTAGGCTTACCATGATTTGGAGCAGGTAGTGGCTGTGACAGGCGTGACCAACTCCCTCGCAACGCCATAGCCAGGTGCAGGACGGTGAGGTCGAACACATTACAATTACCTGGAAGGACAACGGATGCTAAACATTTCAGACAACAACAGCTGATATAGGTTCAAAATTACATCGGAATATAGAAAACTATCCATGGAAACAGTAGGTTAGAAAAAATATCTCTGGTCATATGCGGCAACAATATTTCTTTCATAGGTGAGGAATAATATGGAGATATATACTAATATCCTCTTGATTTCATTCTTTGGTAGAGCTCTTTCGGGTGCCTAAAGACCATACCTACAAAATAAATCGGTGTAACTAAAGTCAAACCAATCCTAATGAACAACTGAAGACCTAAAAGATACAAATAAGAAAGTAGGACTTTTTTTGAGATAAAGCAGGACTTAGAAATAATAGAAGAAAAAATTATTTGATCCTTTGTACTACAATCCCAATCAATCATAATATTCTGGAAAACCGCAATACATATGCTTTGTTATTCAATTGGAGTATTGTACAAAAGAAAGATCTTTTACATCAACGAAGAATTAGAAATTTTTATTTTCTTGCAGAAGACTGAGTTGTAAAAAGGCACCTGGACTAAAGAAACAAATGTTTAACATCAACAAGATTAGCTTCAGTAGCATGTTCCCAAATAAATATAAACTGCTGGCATAATAATGAATTACACAAATATACTTAGCTATTAATGCACATGAATATATCCTTCTCAGATAGGATTACCGAAGTAAACATCTAAATGAACAGCCCATAATATCACTCGTAATTAGAAAATAGCATTCCTGCATATTGGTAGAAACAAACTTTGGCCATTATGTGCTTCAAAACAAACACCCCCTACAAAAAAAACTTCTGCATATCATCTTTCCCAACTCTAACCAAATGAAGCAGCTCAAACATTGCTCATGTAGACCACTGGATTTTTTAAAACATACTCCCTCCAGTCACAAACAGGTGAATCAAAGTCTATGGTCTCCAAACATATCATTTACTGTTGATTCCTAATGTTATATGTGTAAATGATCTATTAATCAATCTAAGGAACCGAAAGTAGAAGACCTATCAAGACTCTTGCACTATGATGTTAGCTAAGAATGCGGTTTAAGTTTATCTTTGCAATCTCTTTGCCACAATTTGTAGAAGTTAATACAACTATGCATATTTTTGCTGGGAATATACAGATCTGCATTTAGGTTAGAAGAAAAAACTCAAGTATAGCTTCTAGCCTTCATTTTCCAATAGATTGAGCTGAAGTAAAGCTAAATTAATTTGCAAGCTATGATTATTTTTAAGCTTCAGCATCGATGGCATGCCCTCAAGTTTTAAATACCAATATACATAAACAACTAAGCTAGTTAGGTGGTCTCCGATCCTGAGCGACAGAGCACTCAATAAACTCAAATTCTGTCTCAAATAGTTTAATTCAGTTACTATTCTAAACTTGCATATCTCAACCAATCTGAAAAGCATATAACCAAAAGCTTCTAATTATAAGAACTAAATATGCTTGTATGGTTATACTGTCTGCTAAGGCACTATGAAGTTTTTCTTCGGTCCTTTTCTCTTCATATTTATGCACAGGGCTTGCCAATAGTAAGAGAACGCATGCAGGGCCGGGCCTATAGGAGTGCGGGCCGTGCGGTCGCACAGGGCCCATAATTTTGGGGGACCCCAGATTTTAGTATAGGCCTATATAGTGTGGAGCCAAAAAAAAATGACAGTTTTTTTGCGCTGGCCCATGGCTGCCCAGAGCGTGGTAAGTAAACTAGGCCGCTAGCCTTACCTGGACCTTCTGCTCGATCGGAGCCATGAGCGAGGCCGTGGATTGATCGATAAGAGTCCAGCGCTGATCGATCGTTCACAATTACCAAACAGCGAAACTGCATCTATAAAAAAAAACTGCATCGACGCCAGGCAAGGGCGAGCGACTAGGCGAAGATCTTGTGGCCAAGACGGTGACGCCGCCGCCCCGATCTTCATCTGTTTGAATCCTGGACTTGCGATCATCAGCAGATCACTTGGTGCGTGTATCTCTCATACCTAATCCTATTTTATTCTCATGTCTCTGCCCTACTGCCCTAGGTCACGTGTACTTCTACTCTGAATTCACAATCGATTTTTTCCTCACTTTATACTTCAGTTAATTAATAATGCCACATCCGTAATTGACTAATTGTGTAGGTAGTGTTTGAAGAATCAAAACCGAGATTAATATGGGAAAGCATGAATCTGGTTCGAAAATACGTAAGAGGAAAGAAAAGCAAGATGAGTTAGTTCAATCTCAAAGAGGGGCAATGGATAAGTTTGTTAAAAAAGCCACAAGTATCCTCTGGTAATGAGTCAGCTGACCCTCCTACATATACATTATGATTCTTAATGTATCCAATCGCTATGTAAGATAATATAACATATACATTATAGTTGTTAAAAATTTAAATTTTTAAGTTAAATAGGGCCTCATTTTAAAGTTTTGCACAGGGCCCCGAATTTTGCCGGCTCGGCCCTGAACGCATGCCTGAAAAGCATAAGAGAAATAGATAGGGAACTGGAGCATTGAGGAGGCTCACAGAGGAAGAATAGTGCCTCGTCCAATTGCAGAGGATGATGTGCGAGGAGGGTGGTTGACGCCGTGGACAACCGCAACTGCGACCTGCACATCGCACCTTGCTGCTATGCATAATCTGAGGAGAGAAAGAAGGACAGGGGAATGCCACTAATGAAGTTGACCTCACAGAAAGGAGAACGGACCACGCCGGCGGCGGCGTTGACCACTCGATCGGCATCCCCACGAGCCGGCATCGCTGCACCTCTTGCTCCTCCTTGCCGCTTCAGATGGCGACTCAACTGCGGCGGCGACTCCAACGATGGATGCGGTGGAGCTTGATCTGCCACCTCGAGCGATGAATAGGTCTGGTTTAGAGGAGGCCGAGTGCACCCGGCGACCGTATTTCCGGCGTCCGTCACTCATCTCGTCGTACTTCCCCCGGCCGTTGCCCATCTTGCCCTACTTCCGTCGGCCATCACTCCACACGCTAGAGAGAGAGAGGGGAATAGGAGCATAAAGATGGATGAGCGGCAAAACAGTAGGGCGACCTACTTGGACTATGCAGCTCTGAAAATATGACCGCAGTACCGCACGTCTTTATCTTGACGCAAATTAAAGCCCAGCGAACCTGGTACCAACTGCCTGATAAGCTAGACGAGCCTGGACGTCTTCCCTCCTCCGCCACTGAGAGGACGATTTTTCATCTCCCCCGCATATCCACCACTTCCCCGCTGGTTCGCCGGATCCCTCGTCCTCCGTCGGCCGCTCCGGCGGCGGGAGGGCGGGGGATCTCCGTTTCTCGGGTGTAGTTGCGTAGGGTTTGTGGGGTCTTCAACCGGCGGCGCTGTGGAGGCGGTGGTGTGTTGCGGCGGATCTCATCCCCTTCGACGGTGGTGCTCTCCGGAGCTTCGTGGTGGAGATCCTGCCTTTCCCGAACTCGCGGTTCTTTGGATCTGTGATGTTCGTCAAGCCCTATCCGGCGATGGCGTGGCGGCTGGGCCGGAACTTGTTCAATAAAGAGAAGGATGTGATTTGGAGCTTCGCGATGGAGATGCTGGGATGCGGTGTAGGTTCTCAGGAGCTGGAGACCGGCGACTTCCCGTCCGCGGAGGGCATGTACCTGATCCAAGCCATCAAGAGGTACAGCGGCAGCGGCGCGCCACCGGCGGCATCGTGCTCGTCATCGACATCGGGATTCAGATGACGTCTTTGTAATTTTGCCGTTGTTCTGGGTCTTTCTATAAGTTCAAAGCTTTAATATCTTGTCCTTTTCCCCGCAAAAAAAAAAGCCCAGCGAACCGACTATGAAATATTGAAACTGAAGCTAGCTTGACACGTAACCTGTTTTGTGGCCTGACCAAACCATAGCGAAAATCAAAACGCAATCTCGGACAAAGCTTCAATTCCAAGGAGCTTAGTGCTCCTTTAAGATATAGCTAGCAAGTTATTCTTGAAAAGAAAAGGCTGTTGTTTCCATGGTGATGCAATCGCTGTACGTATCCTGTAGCATCGCACGGTGCCTTTGCGAGAGAGAAGGGTCCTATCGGGTCAGGAGCCCTCCTGGACGGTCAGACCCGAAGCAAAGAAAGGAATTAACGTCGCTTTTAATTTCTTACTAAATCAGGCTGTCCTGGAGTAGCCAATTATTTGGTTCCATCGCTGGCCGGCGTTCCAATCCCAGACGATCTTTCCAATGTCGCCCTCACCGCATATGTTTTCTTGATCACTTCGTCCTCGTCTCTCTCTCTCTCTCTCTCTCTCTCTCCACGCCAAGTCAAGATGAACAATCTTCTGACGGTAATGTTCTTTTCAGTTTATTATGCGATTATTTATCTTCAGATGATGCCTTTTCTTCCTTCAATTGTGATCCGTTTTGTCTCTGCCAGCCACAGTAAAAATCAGCAAATATAGTTCCGCTATAGTTCGTGCCAACTGCTTTACAGTTCGTTTTACTTTTTCCCCTTTGAATTTTGTTCTACTTCTCTTGTAGTCTCGTCATAGGTCAGTAACTGCTGATTAGAGGGGCTGCAGAACTCTGATTGATTTCCTGATAGGTTAAATGTGAGAACTCATATTGTCTGACTAAATTCCTATTGTTGAAATTTTCAGTAAATGAGTCAAACCTGCCATTACTGTATTTCTTTTTTACGGAAGCAGTTACTGTATGCTTGTTGATATTGCTGTTGACGCTTTCCGCCACTGAATTGTAGGATTCTTTCGACATGGACGAGAAGCCCCCAAAGGAGAGGGACATAGAGATGGGGCGTCTGGACTCCAAGAACAGATCAGATTATGGACTCGAGGACTTCTTCCAAGAGGTCTGTTATCTAGTCCATGAACGCCAAATTTCCGATGTATTTTTTTATGTCAACCACAATTCGCAGTCACAGGGAGTTAGTGTTTACGTTTTATTATCTGTTGAAAATCATCGCCCTATGTTCTTAAAGTAAGGTGTCGTGATCTAGGTCAGGGAGATCGAGATGCTGCTGGAGAAGATGTCCAACATAGTCAAGAAACTTCAGGTAAATTTTGTTTCCATACGCTTCAGAAATGCTATACTCCCCATGACTAGTTTTACATCACCTTTGACTGTAACTTGTACTATTGGACTAAATTCTTTCTCTTAATTCCACTGTAGGAAGCAAACGAGGAGTCAAAAGCAGTCACTAAAGCCTCTGCAATGAAATGTGCAAACCCCACCTGTTAACTAGTATTTATACTTGGATTTCTCTTTTTGCAAAAGATATATACTTGCATTTCTAAATGGTAAAACCTAACTGGAAAATTTATATGTCACATGTTCCAGCAATCAAGGGGCGCATGGAGAAAGACATCGACGAAGTTGGGAAGATCGCACATAACATAAAAGTGAAGTTAGAGCAAATGGACAGAAATGTACTGACTGATATTAACATTTCAAGATCTATGGCATACGAATTCACCTGATTGTGTTCAGCGCTCACTCTCATTTCCTGCTTGCAGAATCTTGCTAACAGAAAGAAGCCAGGTTGTGGGGAAGGCACAAGCGTAGATCGATCGAGGATGTCTATGACCATGTAAGATATAATACATCCCTATCCTGAGTAAATATAATCATTGACAGCTTAGTAGTACATACAAGTGCTCGGTGCTGGGTTACAAGATAATTACAACTTGCTAGGAAACATAACAGGATGTTTGTTATCGACAGAAACCGTGATACCTAGAATATAGATTCACCTTGGTTTGCCTTCTGATCCATTAATCAACACAAACAAGAATTAAGTCAAACAAGCCGTCTACATACATTTCTGGGGCAGACAACCTAAGTTAATTTCTGTACATTTAGTTTAAGTTAATGCTTGAGCTTGAAAATAATGAAATAACCATGAAATTGCAAAACACGGGAATTTTTGTAGGTTATTAGCAAAAACAGAAGCGACATACACATTGTGTCGTTATATGAACTGCACCTCTGAAAGTACAGGGTATGCACTATTGCTTGGTGCCCAAATTAGAGCATGTGATATTTTTTCTCCTACTCAGTTGGTTGTACAAAAAATAATCTTATTTATAAGAAAGTTCCACCCTTCTCACACCTATTTCATAATTTGTGCCAAAAATTTGGACAACAAATGAATCTCTAGCCAATAGTTTGCAAATGTTGGTAAAGCAAGCTATGCCATGAACCAAACATACCCGTAATGCCACCACATTTAGAACTCTAAATTTACAAGAATTATTGTGGACATGGTACTCTACAATATTAGCAATATGAAAAAGTGATTAGAGAACCATAACGATTTATAAAAAGAAGAAACAAATAAAGTCAGCAATCATAGTTCATGTCTAAAAATGATCGATATGTAAAAATAGGGTCATTGTAAATGACAACTATTATGGTTTTATAAAAATATTAAATGTGAAATAAAATAAATAAATTAGACTTATTTTAGATAGTCAACTTAATTTTGAGCCCTTAGAGTAGAGTAGCGGCCAAGACGAATTCCTTTCTACCACTATTTCATATTTTTCTATTGTAATAGATATATTTATTATTGTTTGAAATGATCTAGCATAATTAAGCACTCTACAACTTTTGCATCATGCATGCAAACTGTAATAGGGTAGTACTAAAGAGGCAATAAAAACAATTAGGAGGCAATCAGGACAGAATCCTCTTCAAGACATAATATGTAGAATGATTTCCACCTAGAATCATTTCGAAAATCTGCGCCTGGTGCTCTCCTCTATCTTCCGAGGTCCTTGATCATCCCATTGATAAAAGTAAATAGTAAAATTTAAAATAGGCTAAATATGGCCCGAACAATCCCAAAAATCCCTTAAATAAGACAATAAAGAACCCAAAACACATTGTATATTACTGCAAGGGTAGTCTTAAGAATCCAAAAAATGATAAGGGAGATTTAAATCATTATTCATAACCATTGGGTGTGGAGATGCAAGCGGGATCCTGCCAAATCTCGCTTACAGTTCATTTTGTGCTTTCTATTTTAAAATTTGGCCCCAAAATTTGAATTAGAAGTGACATAATGAACTCTAAGTGGGACTTTGGTAGGACCCCCCCTTGACACCTTAATTGGATGGGGAATTATGAAATTGATTACAAAATTTGGGAGCCTCGGTTTTAAAGCAGTGGCGGCTCTAGAAATTTGCAACTGGGTATTCATTTTGCCAACATGGTATTCATCTTGTCAAAATCGATGTTGTTTTTGCTAAAATCATAGCTATTTTCCCTTAGTTTGCAAAAAATCTTTGGTATTCACACGAATACCAAGGAAGACCCCTGGCGCCGCCACTGTAACCCGTTCCAGCAACGAAGTGAATTTTGACTAGTTCTTGATGACTGCAGTGCACTTAAGAAGAAACTTAAAGAAAGGATGAATGATTTCCAGGTTTGATTAACTGATTCGCTGTCCATCAATTGTGCCAAAACAAATTATGGTCTTTCAGTATACTAGTATACTAATCTATGTTCCTTGCAGAATCTAAGGCAAACAATCCAACAAGAGTACCGAGAAGTCGTTGAGAGGAGGATATTCACAGGTATGTTCTTTTTTATTATGGCTTTACTCTTGCTGATATATTATTTCAATTTGATTGCATTTTTACCCTTTCATGGCAAAACTGAATGTTGTAATTGTAGTCACTGGAACAAAGCCTTCTGATGAGGTGAGGATGCTAGTCCTACTACACTTGGTACATGGAATTGCATTGCACTTCTGATTTCAGTGTGCCACAAAACATGACTAGGTTATTGACAACCTGATTGAGACCGGTAGCAGCGAGCAGATTTTCGAGAAAGCAATTCAAGGAATCGGTCGAGGACAGGTCAATTAACGTGTACTATTTCACTAAGTATATATGTGGCTCCATCATCTCATGATATTGAGTCTGTCGTTTCTTACTTTATTTTTACAAATTTCCCTTGGCGGATAGATTCTGGCCACGGTTGAAGAAATTCAGGAACGGCATGATGTGGTCATGGATATTGAGAAAAAGCTTATGGAATTGCAACAGGTGCTTTTTTTTGGGCAAGAGTGCCTCTTTCGGTTTTCTATTTTCGCAGTTTCTACTGACATGGTAAAAGAACTCAAACAATTCTTTCATTATAGATCAAAGATTGCATAATTATGTAGGGTTGCCACATATACTTAGAACTGAGCACATACAAATAGAGTTATTAAGAGACAAAAACCATGTCCTGAAACCCAAATCAACGCTTCAGTGATGACATATGTCTTTTATCTCAGATTTTTTTAGACATGGCAGCCCTCGTCGACGCACAAGGAGAGATATTGAACAACATAGAGAGCCAGGTGGGGAACTTCTTTTTCTTTTGCTTGCCAATCTTACTGGAAGAATTCTGTAAGTGCAACAGTGCGTCAGGGACGTTTATGCTTGCTGTTGCTTTGGACTTGCAGGTTCAGAATGCTGTAAACCATGTACAAACTGGTACTGAAGCCCTGCGGAGCGCCAAGAGCATGCAGAAGAAGTCGAGGAAGTGTATGATGATTGCTATTATCCTGCTTCTCGTCATTGCAGGGATCATCGTGCTTTCAGTTCTAAAGCCTTGGGCTAATAAGTAAAAGAGATACGCCCTCTTTGCGTGATGTACGTTGCAAACATTCTTCATCAACTTCCTTGAAATTTTCAGCGAGTCCTTCTGATAGTACTAGTTGCAGTGATACCTAAGAAGAAATTCCAGTTGAAACTCTGAACTTGAACAGAGAAACAGTTTCTTAGAGAGCTCTTACTATATCTTTATAAGAAAATCATGAAAACAAATGAACACTTATTATTAATGGATACATGCTTGTTGAGTTTACATGGATAAGAGTACTCAACGGCAAGTGATGTATCCGACAGACTCATTGATGATTTTAAAAACATCAATATCGTTTACCCCAGTTTCACATTTCCAACTGGGGGTTGACACAATTGATAGTAGGAGAGTGTATACATAGCTAGGCAATGGTTAAACCACCCATGCCAATTATAATTTGATTTGTAAAATTTTGTAATTCATATGTGATCTGAAGCCGCTTTTATTGTATTTCTGTAGAGCTTAATTTCTTGGTAGTGATTATTATTCCTTGCCACTGCTCATGTCATCTATCACATCCTGGACTTGGCTCCCGGCTTAGTCCAGAACTGGTCTTCAGTAACTCCTACAAGCACACACCAGACATTTACTTAGGAAGTTAGAAGCAAAATAAGTCTGAAAAACATGTCCAAACAAGAGCAACTTGCCTTTGCCCATGGCCGCGGTTGAGGAGATGCCGCCCTGCACGGTCTTGAGCACCCTGTCGTAGAAGTTTGCGCCGGACCACTTCTGATGCTCGAGCGTCTCCACCCCGTTGTTCCTCTCCTCCCTCTGGATCCTCTCGACGTAGGCGAGCATGCCGCGGCGCGCGAAGTCCCGCGCGAAGGTGTCGGTGACGAGCGCGTCGGCGTGGAAGCCGGCGAGCGTGATGAACTGCCACACGTAGCCGAGCCCGGCGATGCGCGGGATGAAGGCGGCCATGTCGGCGTCCGACATCCCGGACGCGTCCCAGTTGAAGGACGGCGAGAGGTTGTAGGCCAGCATCGCCTCCGGGAAGGCCGCCTTCACCCCCTGCGCGAACGCCGTGCACTCGGCGATGTTGGGGCTGGAGGTCTCCATCCACAGCACGTCGGCGTGCGGCGCGAAGGCGCGGCCGCGGACCACCGCCGCCGCCACCGAGCCCTTGAAGCGGTAGAACCCTTCCCTGGTCCGCGGCAGGTCCCAGTCCCAGAACACGGACGCGACGCCCAGGCTCGCGGCCACCTCGCGTGCCTGCTCGTTGGACAGGCACTTGTCGTAGCTGGTAGCGTTGCTCCACTGCTGGAGCTTGCCCTGCTTGTCCTGCTCATTGGTGTTGAGGCTTGCGATCGCGTCCTTGACGCAATCGCCGAAGGTCTTGAGCTGCGCGGAGGCGGTCCACTCGTCCTCGATGGCCTGGAGCTCCCTTCCGTTCTTGCCGGCCGCCATGGCATCCGAGAGCACGGCGGTGAGGCTCCTGTTCTTGAGGCGCGGGTTGGTGGCGCCGAGGATGAACTCGTGGTCCCGCGCGTCGATGTTGGTCTGGATCAGCGTGGCGGCGACAGCGTCGGAGCGCGCGACGAGGACGGTCTCGACGCCCATGATGTCGAACTGCAGCCGGGCGGCGACGAGGCGGTTGACGTGCTCCGAGACGGCGACGAGCACCTTCCCGGCCATGTGCCCGCACTTCTTGGTCACGGACGACTGGTCCTCCAGGTGGACGCCCGCGGCGCCGCGCTCCACGAAGAGCTTGCACAGCTTGACGGTGGCCGTGGCGCCGCCGAAGCCGGTGTCGCCGTCGGCGATGATGGGCTTGAGGAAGTCCACGTAGGGCACCTGCGCGCGCTCGGCGCGTGGCAGGGACATGCGGGCCTCCTGCTGCTTCCGGTCGTGGTACTGCTGCGCGAAGAAGAGGTGCTCGACCTTGTTGGGCACGGTGTCGTAGGGGTAGTCGGCGAGGTCCGGCCCCGGCTCGTTGGTGGAGGTGTGCGTAGATGAGCACTGCCACCCGGACACGTAGATGGTATCCAGATGCTTCGCCATCATCGTCACCTGCACGGACAAGTGAAGCCAGATTACAACATGTCAACATGCCGCTTTGACCGGTCTCGCTTCGCCGCGCCGCGTACCTGGACGGGGTCGAGAGCGCCGAAGGTGCGTGACGCCGTGCCGCCGGCTTGGTGGGCCTTGAGCGTGCGCCAGAGCTTCTTGGCCATTTCGCCGGAGGCGTAGCTCTGGCGGAGTGTGCCGCGGAGGAGAACGACGTCGCGGGCAGTGTAGTTGCGCTTGGTCAGCCGGAACCTCTCCGTGTTCCACCATGCCCCCACCTCGGCCACCTCAGCCTCGAACCGCCCTTCCTCCTCCATGATCTGCACGATATCACCAGATCACAAAAACAACCAACACATTCAAAACGAACGCATCCATAAACACAGGATACCAAACACTGACCAGAGAAGGCACGGAGAAATGCGACGCCATGGCTGTTGAGCAGTGGGAGCTAGGGCTATGCACTCGAGGAAGATGAATGAAGTTGAACTGCGTGCATGCCCTTGCCTGGCTGCTTCGCCTCGGAACCCCGCCGTATTTATAGGAACTTGCCGGCGGCCGGCGTCTAGAGCTACCAGAAAGATAACAATGAATTCATTCGTGCAGCTTTGTAGCGTCTAGAGCTTGATCGTTTCGATGCTTATCGTCAGAGTTGGCATGTTGCTGTGCAGCCATGCAGGTGATGCAGTTGCAACCGTGAGTTTTGATTGCCACGTCGATGCTGGCGTCCTGGTTCTCGATCAGTTACGCGCCCCGACAAGATTTTATCCACGCGGATGTTGGATGGTAGCAGAGGTTAGAACTAGAAGCACATAAGCTGAGATCGGTTGCGTGCCTGTTTCTCCGATCATCTGTCTGAACGGAACTGTCACCGAGATGGCTGCAGCTAGCTTCGGGTATGGTCATGACTTCTAGCTTTGCATTTACAATCCCAACAATGCACCATGAGTTTCTGCTGCAATGCAGTTGTAGAATGCTAGGTTTAGAAATGAAATGCCTGATATCTTTGATTAATACAAGTTCATTCGTAAAAAAAAGAATGCTAAGTTCAGAAATGAAATAATTGTTTGGCTTTATAAATTTCTGAAAAGGCGCACACCCCAGCCTCTACATCAAACCGATACATATGGTCTTTTTATTTCTTTATTTCATAGTTGTTCACATGATATTACAGATCAAGGGTCACATGGTATTGATGTATCAACCAACGAAAGATATAAATCAAAAAATCCATGGCGATACATCATTATGAGATCCTATGATCAAGCCGCTTTCGCAAGGCCCCCGCCGTTGTCTTGAAACTGGACTTCAGAAAGGTGTTCGAGGCTCGTGGGTTTGGCGCCATCTTCCGTGGTTGGACCGCCTCGATCCTCTCCAAAGGGAAGACCATTGTGTTGCTCAACAACGTCCCGAGTCGCTGAATTAGCTGCAAGAATGGCCTGCGGCAGGGAGATCTCATGTCCCCTACCTCTTTCTTATGGTTGCCGATCTCCTCCAATGCCTCATGGTGGAAGATGTGGGCGATGAGCGCCTACTGCACCCCCTCACACATGACCTGTCCACTGTCGTGCCCCGTTATCCAGTATGTTGACGACATGTTGATCATTCTCCTGTTGAAAATAGTCCCTAGAGACAATAATAATAATTTTACTATCATATTTTTGTTCATGATAAATGTTTCTAATCGATGCTAGAATTGTATTAAGCGGAAATATTAATACATGTATGGTTTAAATAAACAAACATCCTATCCCTAGTAAGCCTCTACTAGACTAGCTCTCTGAGTAATGATGGTTAAGGTATTCTAAACATAAACATATGTTGTCAATTAATAATTGGATCATATCATTAGGAAAATGATATGATGGACAAACACAACTAAGAATAGCAATTAGATTGTGTCACTATATTAAATCTTTCGTAGCTTTCCAATGTCAAGTATCACATTTCTTAGACCATGAGATAGTGTTATTCCCTAGTACCGCAAAAGTGCATTGGTCATCAAACATCACACCATTATTGGGTGATCATAAAGATGTCTCTCGGATAATCAGAAAGTACTTGTTGGGTTGCACGTATCAAGATTGGGATTTGTCCCTCCATGTAACGAAGAGATGTACTCCAGGCCCAGTCGGTAGTGCAGTATCTTACACAACTTGCAAGCACACGATTAATGAGTTTAATCACAAGGTCATATTGTATTATGGAGTGAGTAATAATACTTTCTTTGAACGATATAGAACTAGGTATGGTGATACCATCGATCAAATCTCGGCAAGCAAAATATCACGAGACAAAGGGAATTGCACACAGGGTTAATTGAATCCTGCATTGTGGGTCACCGATAATGATCTTCATTGAAATGTGGGAGTCATTACGAACTTCTAGGTCCCTGCTATTGATTATTGATCGCAGAGGTGTCTCGATCATGTCACATACTCTCGAGCTCGTGGGGTACCACACTTAAGGTTTGATGTTGCTAGGGAAGTAATGGGATATTTTGTAATGGTGATACTGAATATTGTTTAGAGTCTCGGATGGGATCCAGGACATCATGAGGAGCTTCAGAATGGTTCATAGAGTAAGATCCATATAAGGAAAAAGCTATTGTAGTGTTCCGGAAAAGTTCGGAAATTTTCTAGTATCGTATCGAAAAGTTTCTAGAAGGTTCCAAGGGTGCCACTTATCTAGAGGGAAAACATGGGCCTAAAGAGGGGGCACCCCGGCCTACATGGGCTAGGGCACCATGATGGCAGAGATTCTACTCTTTAAAATGCCACTTGTTGGGACTCTAAGCGCGGAGTGATGTAGCAAGAGAAGTTTTTCCCACTAGGGTGACTCGAGGGTTTATATCAAACTCTCAGAGAACAAAAGATGGTTCTTTCTTCGGACTCTTTAAGCAACCGAAGAACAACAGTTTTGCGTCGGCTACTAACTGTGGCGGTTGTCAGTCACCTACAGCTTGCAAGTTTCCAAAACAAAACAAGGAATTAGTAACAATTATTTTTTTGATTTTTGTGTATCAGAACTAAAAGGAAAACATCATACAAAGTAATGAAAGGCTTTTCTTATGGCTAAAATAGGACCGGCAATTATGTCTTCACTTGATATTCCTCTCTCTCAGAAACAAGGTGGTGGTGATATCACAAATAAAAAATTAAGAGCATGCAAATACATATGTTGTAACTGATAAGCATAAACATGGGCATCACATTCTAATATGGAGTTGATACCACACAACTCACTAATACTTTACATGGGAATTCACAAACCAAATTTAAGAAATTAACAGAGTATTGTATTAAGAACTATAACATGATGTTGAAAACAACTTGCATCCTTTCTAGCAAGGCATCCTTTCTGTCACTGGGTGTTTTATGCAAGGTTAACCATTCTCCCTAGTGAGGCAATCATAGAAAGGTAAAAACCGTAGTTGCTCGAAGATTATTGTCACTTCCCCAAGCTCACTACAAGATTACTCTAACTAATACATACATCCCCCTCACAAGCCCTAAAATACTAGTTTGATCATAAAAAGCGTACAAGAACAGGGTACGTAACATATCCATATGATCATACATCAATGAAAAAACCATCTTTGCATATCATAAAACATCTCATAGACTAAAGCTCCACCATATGGGTAGTACAGATATGGTCACAATCATGATAGACAGCTCATGTGACTCTAATCAATGAAGCACAAGAGAGACTTTGATACAAGTTACTTCTACAATCCCATAGTCCAAGGATGAACTACTCCCTCTTCATCACGGTACTGAAGGATATGGTGTCGATGGAGTCAGAGGGGAAACCAGGAGCGGCTTGGGCAGCGTCTCCCCTCCTATCCCCGCAGTCTGTTGATCCATATTATGTATTTCATGTTTCTCCGACGCCCCATCGCGAGATCACATGGGGAGTACCTTTTATAGTTGATTTTACGTCAAGAGGGTTCCGTCAAGCTGAAGTTTGCAGCAATTGGATCCACGAGGGGGGAAAGTGGGCTCCACCATGCGGGACATGTTCTTGGCAGCGTGGTGCTGATGGCAGCAACTCTATTCTTTAAATGGCACTCGTTGGGACTCCAAGCGCAGAGTGATGCATCAAGCATAGTCCCCACAAGGGTGACCTGAGGGTGTATATCAAACTCTCGGGGAAGAAACATGTGGTTCGTTCTCAACACTCTTCAGGCAACCTGCAACAGTAGACCAACAACTTTGCATCCCCAACTAACTGTGGTGGTTGTTAGACACCAACAACTCGCAAGTTTAGAAAACCAAAATAAAAAAAGTAAGTTAACAATATTTTTTGATTTTTGTGTGTAGAAGAACTGAAAAGAAATAGCTTAAAAGTAACAAGGAACTTTCTTATGGCTAAAATAGGACCAAGGATCATGGGTTTCACTTGATCTCCCTCTCTCATAAACAAGGTGGTAATAAGGCACAAACGATAAGTTAAGAGCATGCAAACACACAAGATGTCACTGATAAGCATGAACATGGGCATCACGTTCTAACATAGAGTTGTTATTCACAACTCCCTAATACTTCTTTGACATGGGCATCCACCTCAAGTCAAATTTAAGAACTAATAGAGTACTGTAAAAAGAACAATAAAACGATGTTGAAAATGCTATGCGTCCTTTCTAATAAGGCATCCATTTTGTCACTGGATATTTTCATGCAAGGTAAACCATTCTCCCTAGTGAGGCCAGTACAAACCATAGAAGCTCGGAGATTTCTGTCACATCCCCAAACTCATTACCAGATTACTCCAACTAATGCATACATCCCCCTCACAAGCCCTAGCATACTAGTTTGATCAGAACAAGCACACAAGAATGGGGTAACATATACATCTACTCATACATCAGAGAGAAAAACATATTTACACCTCATAAATCATCTCATAAACAAAAGATCCACACTAGGGGTAATATAGATATGGTCACAATCATGACATGCAACTCATGTGACTCTAATCATTGAGGTACAAGAGTGAGTTTAATACAAGTTGCTTCCACAATCCCATAGTCCAGGGGGTGAACTACTCCCTCTTCATCATGTTGCTGAATGAGATGGTATTGAAAGAGCCAAAGGGGCAACCAAGAGCGGTTCCGGCAGGGTCTCCCTTCCTATCCTCGCACTCTAAAGATCCGTATTGCGTATTTCGTATTTCTTCGCTGCCCCGTCGCGAGATCGCATGGAGGGTCCTTTATATAGTTGGTTTTAGGTCAAGACGAGTCCGTGGAGCCAAAGTTTACAACAATTGGACCCACGCGGTGGAAAGTAGGTCCCACCACATGACCAGGATCTTGGCCTGTGTTGTGGGCCCTATCTTTCGCCTCGTGGCGTCTCTATTGACTTATTCTTCTTATGTTCTTCTATTTTCCAAAAAATGACGTGGGAAAAAGATTGGGGTTTGTCTGACGTCCTGAAGGTTCTTGAAATTAAAAAAAATGCAAAAACAAGCAAATCTGTTTCGCAGTGTTAAAACCAAATGAAAGGGGATTATTTATAAAATCTCTAGAATCAATGGAAAATAGGCCAAGGTCATTACAAACTACCAAATAACTAAGAATATGACATAATAAACTACAAAGATCATGGATGCATTTTACATTCATCAGGTGCCCGCTCTTTCCCACCTCGTGGCGTTCCACATGGAATTCTTCTCACTGTCCTTTATTTCCAAAAAAAAAATGATGCGGCAAAACATTGGGTTCGTTTGACGTCCAGAAGGTCTGTGAAAGTCAAAAACATGCAAAATCAATAAAAACTCCTTCGCAGTGTTAAAACCAAATGAAACAAGATTGTTTAGAAAATCCCCAAATTCAATGGAGAACATGTCCAGGTCCTTAAGAGACTATCACATAAATAAGAATATGAACTAATAAACTACAAAGATCATGGATGTATTTTACATGCATCACACCACAACGCCAAAGCTCCAGCCATCCCCTCCACGTAAACCCTAGGTCAGCCCACTTTGATTTGGGGGGGTGGGGGAGACTTGGAAGCCAAGTCTTCCCCTAGCCGCCACCCCCCAAGCTTGGAGGGGTTATGCTGGCCGGCCGGGACCCCTGGACTATATATTAAGGGGAAGGGAGCGCATCAAGGGGTGTGCCAAACCCTAAACGCCGGCGGTCCCCTTCCTCCACACCTCCTCGTCTGCATAGCTGAGCTAAGCGATGCAGAAATTATACCATAATTCCACCACCACACCACCATGGTGTCGGAGTATATACCATCTACCTCTCCCCCTCGTCTTGTTGGACCAAGAAGGAGGAGATCTTCAGTACATGTGCACATCTCAGAGGTGCCATTTTTTGCAGTGCTCGATTGGATCAGATCGCAAGGAAGGAAGAGTATGACTACGCCAACCATGTTCTCTCGAACGTTTCCGCTGTGCAATATACGAGGGTACGTAGATATAATCTCTCTTGCTCGTTACCTTGCATTTACTGTATTAAATCTTGGTTCTCTCTTGTTGTTGCTTAGGAATTTTTTTTCCATGTTGTGGAACCCTTCATCTTCGTGCCAACACCTTGCAGCAGCGTCGCTTGCACGATGTTTTGGACTCCTTCTCTCAAGCCACATGCCTAGAGATTAACTTTCATAAAATCACATTTATGCCCGTGCATTTTGACGCGCTCCACAACGCCGAGCTCACTTCCATTCTCTGTACCCAAACTCATCCTTCCCTTGGGCTCCCCCTCTCTGACCAAAATTTGGCAGCGTTGGCCTTGGAGTTCCTTGCCATAAAGAGCTAGCCGACCTCACTAATCCCAATTGGAGGGCGAATTATGCTTGCTATTGATGTCCTCTCGGCTGTTCCTCTTATTGCGAGGTCGGTGCTCCCCTTGCCAAAGGGCATCCTCGCCCGCATGGACCGAACGTGTCGTGCCATGTTATGGATAGTCATCATCGCCTCCTCGGGCGTCGACTATCAGGTGGCTTGGGATTACATCTATCGGCTTCAATTTGATAGCAGCAGGCTTGGGTTGGTGGACTTCAGCCTCCAAAACACTTTCTTGGTGCTCAAAAATCTTCAATGTCTCTTATCGGGGCATGACACCCCTAGACACGCTTAATTTTCTGAAGCTATTTCTGCACGCACCCCACGGAGTCTATCCCCTCATGGAGACACTTCAAGTCTTTGATGGCCCTATACATGTCCATCACGCGCGTCGTTTGAGGGCACAACATATTGTCCTCCATTTGGTTCAACTCTTGGAACCTGCTAGGGCCTCTCGCGAGTGCCACGCTGCTACCTTCTCCTAGTCTCTCATGCCTCACTCAACGCTAGTCACAATTGTCGTTCAAAGTCTCCACACATCTCGGTCTGGCCCCACATCTTGTTTAGGCAGAGGAAGAGCTGGCGTATATCCAATCCCAAATTTGATCCCTCCAGTTTACCACGACTGCCGGGTTGACTCCCTTTGTGCCTTGGAAGAATTCCATACGAGGGGGAGTTTACCGTGTATGCTCCACCTGCTGCATCATGTCGCATAATGACCACAACTGGACAATCTTCACACCGCCTAAGGTATGAGTGTTCTTCTGGATCCTTCGCCTTTGAAGAACCAGGACACGCGCCCATCTCTTTCGCCTTGGGTGTGTCTCTTCCCCTTATGCTTGTTCTGCCCCGGACGGCTTAAAGACCTAGGACACTGGTTTATGCAGTGCCCGCGCCTTGGTGACGGTTTCTCTTGCCCCCTGATGCGGGTATCTCCGCTCTTCCGCACAGTCTCTTTGCGCGTATTCCTTGCATGCACCCCTAGGAGCTTAACATTGTCATGTTCAACGGCGATCTGCTCCAATGTTCCCCACTATTCTATTATCTCCCGAGTCGTGAAGCACCTGCACCTTTGGGTCGTTTGTGCTCCGCCCCATGTGGATCTTGACACCCTTGTGTTTTTAATGAAAATGAGTCCATGGTGAGGTGGATGTTCGCTCTCCATTGCACCCTAAAAAGATGATCCATCCACCTATCGTACTGGTTGTATAAATCTTATGCTACAATATCCAACCTCACCCATAATCCATTGCCTTACATAGTTTGGCTTTTCTTTGTTGAGCCATTTGCATACATGGTCTCAGGGCGGACGCAGCGTGTTAGCTATGGAGGGCAGCTGCCCCCACTCAAATTCTTAATCCCTTTGTATTTTCAACTTAAACAATTATTTGCCCCCACTTAAATCCTCCAATTAGCATGTTTTGCCCCCTCTCAAATTAGATCCTAGATCCGCCCATGCATGGTCTAATGTACCATGTAAATGTTCTCCCATTTTTTTTAAAAAAATATAGTGTAGCTTTTTTAGGAGCTTTACACACATATCGGTAAGAAATCTATAGCAGATTGCAAACGCGCCCATAACCCGTAACGAGCGAGTGGCCTGGTACACATAACTATTGGGCTTCAAGATAACGTTAGGCCGCATGACTGACAATGAAGTACACGTTCCTTTTATTCATTTTTTGGGAATGAAAGTACGCATTGCTGAACAGCTCAAATCGAGATCAAGTTTCAAGAAAATTCAAAAACATTCGTGTGGATACCTATAGACGTGATCCACATCTGCTTAAGGTTTTGTTACATATTATTGTATATTTGATTAGTGCAGAAAAGGAAAAAATGGTTCCAAAAATGAAACAAGCTGTATTAGAATTATAAGAGGGAAACACACCATTAATCTATTAACTTATCCTAAATGAGTACTTTGGTCCCTAGAGTTGAGGATGTCGTGCGAAGGTCAAGTAACTTTATAATGAGCATACCATGAAGAAAATGTTTCAGAAAATGTTCAATTTCAAAAAGTTCATTTTAAAGTATTTATTTTTAAAATGTTCAGATTTAAATATGTTAACTTAAAAATACATATTTTCAAATTATTTAGACTAAATTTTTAAGTTTAAAAAACTCAAGAAGAAATAATAAAGAAACAATATAAAAACCAAAATAGAAAATAACCTAAACCAACAGAGCACCCCCAAGACGCGTGCGAGGTGTGTGGCGCCCGCCTAGGGCGGCCCTATGTACCCCTTAAAGCGGCACCCAATGGCCTCACCACACACCCTCATCTCCACGACGGCCTTTGTTGGGTCGCGGTCCATTAGAATTTTTTCCATTTTCTATTGTCCCTTGTTCGTTTCTTTTTGCCTTTTAATATCTATTTTTAATATTTTTTCCAAAAGTGAACATTTTCCGAAAATAAAACATATTTAAAATAAATAACCCTTTCTAAATCTAAACGTTTTCTAAGTCTTTTTTTCTAGAAATGAACATTTTAAATTTAGATTATTTTAAAACAAACAATTTTTAAAAAGAACATTTATTTAAAATGTAAGTAATTTAAAAATTTATTATTATTCTAAAACCTCGAATACTAGGTAGAAACCCAAAAAGCCGGTCATAAAAATGAAATAGCGGATAAGAAACCAATAAAAACGCAAAAAAAAATCAAGCAGCTGTATATGGGCCTAGCCCAAAAGGCTAGGGAGTGTGCGGCGTGGCAACTGAGCCGCACAGAGTGGCATTGATTCCGGGTCTGCCGACGCGGGGAGCCCATGTTTAGCGCTCGTTGCGCCCATTAGGGACGCAACGCCTGAAGCGGTTAGCCAGATGGGCTTGTCCATTTACTCCTTCGTCCCCTCCTATATCGTCTTTGTCTCTCATCTTGTATAGAAAAGTTTGTTTTCCAACTTCTCATAGTTTGAAATTTTTGAAGAAATAAGAAACATTAAAAATTTAAAATCTCAAAATATTTAAAATTATTGATTTTAAATAAAAATAGATTTCACAAACTAAATATATTCATATTAAAAATAAAAATTTAAAATGTTTGAATTTTAAATTGTTTGAAATAGAAAAATGTTCACAATTTAAAAATTCAAATTAAAAATTATTCAAGTTAAATGTCCAATTTTTGAAAATTATTTGGATTTTTGAAAAAGAAAAGAAAACAAAAGAGAAACAAGAAAATAGAAGAAACAAAAGCAGAACATACCCAAAAGGACTAGAAAATCTAGAAGAAACTAAACAGAAACAAAAAAAACCCATGGAAAATATCCTAGAGGATTCCAAAACCTTCATAAAACCAGTGAAACCAACACCCAAGGATCCTAGCTGGTCGTCCCCGTTACAGAAAACACAGAGATAGAGGGCTATGCGTAGCATCCATAACGGCGCAACAAGCGCCAAATAGGATTCATTGTGTAGTAGAGGCTAGGTAGTGCATGCCGTGTGTTGGCTTGCTCAAATTTGCCTTGTGCCTGCTTTACTGAAGTTTCTAGTGATGATTATGCATTCAAATTTGGAGCAGAATTTTAGGATATTTTAGGGAAAATAGCCCAGACAGTGTACATAATTAGGTGACTTTAGAAGCACTAGTAAATGTGCACGTGCACGCACGTGTAATCTTATAAATTTGTTGATAGTGAGACTGAGAACAAGCAACAAACAACCAGTGGCAAAGAACCTAAACCTCAGAAACATCTGAGCATATAGAAGAACAGTGCAACAGTCAACAGATACATGCATGAAAATTTATCAGAGCTTGCATTTTTTGTAAGTTAAAAGATGGAGGGATAAAGAACAGCAAGCATGTACATCAATCCAAAAACATGGAAGATTTCTGAATCACACATTTCTCATAAGCATGCTTCTATGTATTATGGGTCTTACAAAGGTATTGTACTATATATATATAGATCAAAGTAATCAGAAATATCAAATTCAAAAATCAATCTGGCTATGTTAGAGCGTCGGATTACGTTTCACATCATAAACTGAACAGGTGCAGAATTACATCCAAGTCAATTCAAGTGAGTACTTCAGTACCAGATTTCCATGTTAGCTGTATAAAAAAATTCAATGATAAAAATTGAATTCCCCTTCTATATTACATGATAACTAAGCGGCACTTTGTTACTTGTTTTAGGGAACAAACTATAGTTAGTACGCATACAATAAAAATCAGTCAAGAACTTCTAATGGCCCTATCTCAGTTTCTTTACCATTGAGTCATATGTATCGACTGACTACATAGCATGGAACTCTGCCTATGTATCAATCAGGAAGAATGACCAAAATATTTTGGTGATGTGTGTCAGCTTCAAGATAGGGGATGATATTGGCGTCAGTGGAATATAAAGAACACGTTACATCATATAGAACACCTTGTTAAGGATGAATATGACATCTTTGTCATGCTCATCGTAAGACAATTATTTTGCAACACATCAGGGGAAAGGACACTAATGAAGGATGACGATACAGAAATAACATGCCAACAATATCAAAGAGATTTCATAAGAATAACAAATGGGCACGAAAATGAAACATTTGGTCCTCACTTTATTATCCACGGGTTAATATGAGAATAACAAGTAAGCAACAAACAGCCACATATTTTGGAAATTTAGATTGGCAACCAGCCAGAACAATCCAATTTCGGTGGACATTAAAAGGCGAAATCGAATACAGTGAAGTGCTAATAGTTGAACTTACGACATAGTGAAGGGATAGTACTTCTGAATATGCACTACATAAATAGTCTGAAATCCTTGATCGAGAAAGTGTGTCTTTGTCATCCATGTAGATGGTAGGAAAGAAAAAAAAGTTCAGATGTGAATAATGTGAACTCAGCAAGTATATGACCAGTCAATAGTACTTCTGAATATGTTAGAATTAATTACCTGATGCTCACCCTGTACTCGCCCTGGGTTCTACACAGAATTGGATAGAACTGTAATCAAATCACACAAATTAGAGTCATTAACATTGGAGGATCTCTGCAGAGAAAATGTCCAAGAGAGAGAGAGAGAGAGAGAGAGAGAGAGAGAGATCAGCAGGTCCGCAGCTCCATCCAGAATGGGAGACCAGCATGCCCTGATTGAAAGAGAGAAGGGACCGTGTGAGGAAGGCCTACGAGGTTGATGGACGGTGTTGGCGGCATTAGACGATTGAGTGCGGCGGCGAACGGAGACCTGCGGAGTGCGGCGGCGGGCGGCGACCTGCGGTTGATGGCGGCCTGCGGAGGGCGGCGGGGGCCTAGGCGGCCGGCGACATCCTACGGCCTGCGGCGGCCGGCCGGCGGAGGCGTCCTGCGGCTATGATAGAGGAGCGTCCTGCGGCGTTTTTTGGGGAAAAGTTGTATTTTTTTATCGAACCGGTGTGACCCATCGATTGTTGTCCGTTCCAGTGTTTTAGCGCTATTAACGGTGATCATCTGGGTCATTAGATACTAATCTAATGGTTAAGATTTGTTGGATCTGTCCCCTTCAGTGCCTTTTTATATTGGTATAGATATAGATGTATACAAGCTCGTAATAAGGGTTCAGATTTCAAATCCACTATTAATTAAAGAATTAAAGTTACTCCCTCTGTTTTTCTTTTCGTGATTTTATTATAAATTAAAACTACAGTCACGAGAAAATTATGGAACATAGAGTACCTATTTCTCGCTGATTAAGAAATAGAAGAAGTCAACAGTCTCAACCTGCATGATGCAGCACGATTTGCAAAAAAAAAAAGGGTGGATGCATAAGTCCGTTGTCCTATACGATTGATTGACATGCATGTCTGCACAGATTTGGAAACTGAAGAGGACCTACATGCCCACGCTACAGGCCATTGTGAAACCGTCGGTGCACGAAGCACTGGAGATACGTCGTACAATCATCATCAACCTCTGTGTTGATGCATTATTGCTCACGAAATATCTGGGCCGTGGCGTGACCACGAATCTCGAATGGGGCCGTCGCATCACCAACCATGTAGAGGGTGAGACAGTTATTGGCACGACACTGATCTAACTTCTACAAGCTAGCTAGAAATGGAATTGAGAACACACGCACGGTTAGACCATGAGTGTAGTGTATGTCTGCTATTGGGAAGAGCATATTTTTTTCTCACCACATGTTAGCAGAAAATATCTTGGACTTGGGATGGCCATAGAGTTTCGAAAGGGGCCATCATTCTTTTTTCTAATGACAAACACCCATTTTATAATTAAAGCTACGAAGTGGCAAATTAGCCAAACATCCAGTGAAATACAAGCACACCGCTTCGAAGTAACAAGTTATTACAATACAAAAGAAAAGAAAGAAGAAATGGCCTAAAAGCATCTACAGAAAATCCCCAACATATGAATCCCTATAAGTGTTTTAGAGAGATGAAAGAGAATTTTATTTCTCTTCTCCAAGAGCTTCCATAAAACTTGCTCCAAAAGGTCTTTTACATATCAAAGACCACACCACTGGACTAGCCCTTAGCGACATATTTTTATTGAACGCGTCTGCTTATTTCACTACCGCGACTACGATAACAACAACACCGATTGTAGACATGTATCCTTCTCGAGACCATACCCCACGATCTTTTTCATCTTCAAGCTATATCTTGTTGTTAACCTGTAGAACTTGTACATGTCTTTAGGAGATCCTACCTATGGTATCTTCAGGGGCGGGCCCACTTCAATTCAAGGGTATTCAGTTGAATATCCAAATATTTTGAAATATATATATGTATTAATATTCTATGTAATGTAATATAAGAACAGACTATCTAGTTTTGATGTAGGGATTAAGTAGCCCAAGTGGTTTTGAAGAAGCAGTTATGTTAGCTGGTCTAGGGTTCAAACCCCTATGTTTGCATTTTTTCTTAATTTTAAAAGTAATCTTTTTTGCATGTATTTTTGTTATAGAAAGGTCATATAGTGTTTTTCTACTCTTATATTTTCATGTCAACTTCATTAGTCAGAAATTTGTACAAAGTTACATATTTGATTGTTTTATTTAGTATAAACTCATATAAAGTATGTCTTAAGCACAAGTATCCTTCATTGTGAGGATTCCTCAAGCACATATAAGATTCATTAATTCCCACTCTAATTTTTTTTATGAAAATTGCATACAATAAAATTTTGAATACCCATATGCAAAATTCTGGGCCCGCCCCTGAGTATCTTACCAACCTTGTATAGATGTACATTGATATGATGAGGATTGTTTCCTTGGCTCTAAGGCCTTTGTAACCGTCCTATATATATGAGCGGCGTTTTCCCTCAATGTCTTTCTCGTTTATGCTTGTGCTCATGGATTACATCGGTCAAATGCAAATTGATTTGCATATTTCTTCAATCCTCCTTTTGTTTTCCTTGATTATCATCGTTGGATCTTCCATCACTACTTTTGCCATGAATTCTTCCTCTAGGCTCACTTCGATCTTCTTCTTCTCATTGATTGGGAAGTTTAAATCTTCAAGAATTGGGCTTTATTTTCCTAATACCGCATTCATGTGTTGATTCCTAGAGGATAATGTCTAAACCAAATCCCGCAAATCCTAGAAATTATACCTCAACGAGGGGCTCACTATCCTCCACAGTATCGTGTAGACCATGGTGGCGGTGGCGAGCTCCGGAGATGTTGGCAGAAAATGGCGTGTTAGATCAGAAAGAAAAAAGCGGGGAGGCGGTACTTAAAGGACATTGGCTGGTCGGAGAGGAGCGCAAAACGGGCAGGAGGTACGTCATGGAAGATGTAGGGTAGCATCGTCGAACCAGGATGCATCCGTGGAGGCAGAAATGGCGCCGACAGCTGATGTGGCTCCTCCTCCTCCGTTCCCCGCCTCTCCTCACCTCGCCTCTCCTCGTCATGATGTGCGCACCGCGTTTTGCGAAATCGGGCCCTCAAACATTTTGCGCTAATGGATAATGAATACGCTGGAAGTTCGACTTTGGTCGTTGCCTGGTCTCCCAGCTCTTCGTTTTTGTCTTCTGCCACTGTCTGTTCGCGTCCTCTACAAAGAGAAACAACACACTCACGCCACTGCCTAACCGAGCCTCCTGGTTTGAGTGCTTTCTGCTGCCCTTGAGGCCTTCTCATCCCGTTCTTCGGCGTGCACCGCAAGCTAGGACAGAAGGCCTCCGAAACCTCGCCTCTTGTGATCCGGTACGGGAGAGAGGCAATAAAGTTTTTGGGGAGCGCTCCACGCGACTACTAGCTTCATCTTCAGCACGGACGCCGACAACTTCTTCCCCGATGCGGACTTCTTCCCCGGCATCAACAGCCTGTAATATGGGGAGTGTGCTTTGGGAGTTTTGATCCGAAGGGGAGAGTGTGGTGTTTTTCGGAGGTCATTTAGCTTCGTGTAGTATAGGGTTCTATGGAGACTGCTTGTTGGTTTTTTAAGGAACCAATGACGGTTTTTAGGGATTGGGGCTTGGTAGATGGTATTGTTGGAAGATACGTCAGAGATGGGCTAGCAGCCCTTGGAGCTCGATCACAAAGGCTCGATCACAAGGACCTTTCATATGCATGTAGCGGCTTCCATTACCGGAGAAATCCTGGTTCACCGTTGAAAACATTCAATATCAAATTCTGTCATATTGTCGAAGAGAGTGATTTTGCTACACACCTTGGTACCTACGTACCCTTTTGTAGCTGACACCTGTTGCCGTATAAAACCCTGTTTTTAACTTGTTTTGCTAGCAGAACACACAATTTTAGTGGTAGAAAAGCGGTTTCAGATTTTTTTGGTTTGAATTTTCTTCCGTATTATCAAATTGCGACATATTTCTTCCGAAGACACTACATTACCGGAGACTATCATGTCAGCGACCATCTACAATGGTACACCGTACAACCACCACTCATATGGAATATATTCAAAAGAAGAAATTGGCCAGGGACATGAACTGATCAGCATGCGTCTGCTATAATTTTACTCGTAATGCCTGCCTCGGTTTATGGATGTAGTTGTGCGGAAATCCATCCAACTTGCATTTCAGCGGCTGCAACAAATAAATCTTGTGAGACACGACATCTCAGTAAAACATGTGATACGCCTACTACCTCTCTCGAAATAGGTTTTCACCTCGCTATATATTACTCCCTCCGTTTCAAAATATAAGATGTTTTAGGTTTGTGAAGCAAATACATCTAGACATGTTTTAGTGTGTATATTCAAATGAACCTACACACTAAAAGATGTATAAATACATTTGCTTCACAAAGCTAAAACATCTTATATTTTGAAACGGAGGGAGTATATAGCAATCAACGACCAAACCGATACAAGGTGGAGAGGGGAACCTCTTACAAAACAGATTAAAGATAAAGAAAAGAAAACATGGAAAAATCAAAACTACGGAAACAAAAAAGAAACCAAGTGAAACCGGGACTCCACGACGACGCCCCCAAGAGGGTAACGACGCACAACGCCGATGCCATCGAGACCGCGAGGTCAAGGGTTTTCACCCGGAGCCATAGCAGGGGAGGATAGCCACAACGACGCCCTCAAGAGGGATACGACACCCACAGGCATCGCCGTCGTTGGCACAAAAGCGCTGAGCTTTCACCCGGAAAAAAATCCTCGCACCGCTCCCGAGAACTCGGTCGCCCGCTGTCCCGAGTTAGGTCTCCAAACCGCGACCTAGGAGCTGCAAAAGCCGAAGCGCCACCAACACCAGGTTTCTCCACCGTCCACTCCGCGCCATCCACATAACCGAAGGGAGAGACCACCACCACCGGTGCGTTGCTCGCCGTAGAGCCGTCCGTGCAGCCCACCTTCCGAGGCCGCCGCCCCGCCGTCCAAGATCTTTGCACCCGTTAAGTAGCTGGCATGAGCACAACACGACCTCCAAGATCAGCCGAGCAAGGTCGGGGACGATACGCCTACTACCTGCTAGCTGTAGCATGTACCTCATAACATACTTTTGCACCTGTTGTGATTTTAACCTGGCTCATGGTAAACAGTCCTAATCAGCTGTAATCAGTGGTTAAAAAAGATCAATCTCGCTAGATGGTGTGTGCTCCCTGCATTTAAATGGTCCCATGATCAAGAATGGGAGTGGGTACAAAGAAACAATCCCTTTCTGTTCAAAAGCATTGTGAAATCTATGGTCACTCTCAAAAAATCAGGTGGGCCAAAAGGTGTGGCACAAATTTGAACGAAAGTGACATTGCATTTTTGTAAAGTCTGGATCAATGAAGGATCTCGATTATTTGGTAGCTACTACTCAGATACATGAAATTAACAGTGGTAAACTCGATTGTCATATTGTCCATTTTCGCAAGTGGTGCGGTCTGCTGATGAGGCATGACAAGGACTTGAACGGCCCACAGTGCATGCTACACAAAGTTGAATACTGACAGCGAGCAAATATCTGTCTAGAAATACAGCACAAAAAAGGTGATATATTTGTCTCGCGTGCGAGAGATAGTGATGAAACAGCTATTTACTTGATCTATTCGTCCAGAAATGCACGGGAGCCAATCAAATCCTAGAATACGTAATTTTGAAAAAAGACTGCATGTACATTTAATATTAAAAATACTACTAGAATTCACTATAGGAAAAAACTTGTACGCTGACAGCTAAAACCTAAGCCGGCGGCTTTATATCGGGGCCGTTGGCATAGGTCCTGGCCTCAGGTATATCCGCAACCCGGCCGTCGGCTGAGGTATCGTTGGCGTAGCTCTTTCTAGGGACCTAACCCGATGGCAAAGCTGTCGGCATAGGTATTTTTTTTGGATCGCCTTTTTAATTTTGCAAAAATAAAAGAAAATGGTAAAAAGTTCAAAAAATAAAATCATTTGAGATATAGTTATGTTATGTGATCTAGTTGTTAGGAAAACTAAGAAACTTGAATTTTGACATATTTTGCAAAAAACTTCATGTGCCCTTTTAATTTCCAGCTAGGGTTATTTTATAGGGGTCTCTGAAAATCATAACTAATTCTAAAAAAATAGAACAACACAAGACTTTCGCGTAGTGTCATCTTATGTGACCCCTTTTAATGGAAAAATATCAAACTTGGAATTCGGCGATTTTAACCTTGACAGATTTATGGGGTTAGGGTTAACGGGGTTAAGCTAGGATATGGCTTTCAACATAATAAATCTTCTCTGATTGAGCTAATTTTTTACATACACATATAGGTTAGTATGTACATCTATTTTGGTCCTTACTTTAGGGTTTCTGTCGGACGAATCATACCTTTTTTCATTCACAGGTTAATTGAGCTGTAGCGACCAAAAAGCCAATGCGAACACATACATCATAATTTTCATTGCAAATAGGTCACATTTAATGACTCCACGCAAATATCTTGCATTTTTTGATTTTTTTCGAATTAGTTATGCCTGATTTGGGGGCCGCTTCCCGCAAAATCGGAAGGAGCTTTCGCAAAATTCAGAAGATACCTTCGAAGGTTTGCGTGATGAAACGAGCTGATATGTGTATACCAGCTGGCCTATTATTTATGAGGGGTGTTCTGCCCAGCTTTCCATTTGCCGTTTCGGTAGCTATCTCACAAAAAAACCTGATTTTGGTACTCCGAAAATGGAAAACGCACTTTTTGTGGGACAAAACGAAAATCGGCCTCCGTGGCGTTCCTCGCTGTCCCAAGGACCACGCACGTATCCGATATGGCCTCGTTTCGACAATCTATGCCATGATTAGGGCCAAACCTAGCTTATTTGACCTAAAAGCCATGCAACTTCGAACGTGGTAGGTCATTTTTGTGAAGGGACTTTCTGGTAAATTGCTTTTATCAAGGTTTGGATTTTTCCCACATGTAGGTGATATAAAATGATGCCACAGAAGTTCTCGCATTTTTTTGACTTTTTTGAATTAGTTACGCCCGATTCGGGATCCGCATGAAATGACAACGCATGAAACTCCCACTCACGGCTAGGCGGTGCGGAGTCCCACTTCAACGGTCAAAGTTTAGTGAAGAAATGAAATGTTGTGGATCCAAAAATATTTTTTGCAAAAAATTAGGAGCTCGTCTTATTAGCGCTAAAGTGCAAACCCACCCCGGTTCCAGCGAAATTGGCAGGAACTTGCGCAAAATCCATAAAATAAGTCCGAAGGCTTGCACATCTAAATGAGAGCTGATATGTGTATCCCAGGTGGTCTATTATTTATATGGGCTGTTGTGCCCAGCTTTCCATTTGCTGTTTCAGTAGCTGCCTCACAATAACCCTTATTTCGGCACTCTAAAAATGAAAAATACACTTTTCGTGGGACGAAACAAGAATCGGCCTCCGTGGTGTTCCTCGCTATCTCAGGGGCCACGTGCATGTCTAATATGGTCTCATTCTGGCAAACTATGTTATGATTAGGGTCGAACATAGCTTATTTGTCCTAAAAGCCATGTAACGTCAAACGTGGTAGGTCATTTTTGTGAAGGGACATTCTGATAAATTGGTTTTATTAAGGTTTGATTTTTTTTCCCACATCTAGATGATATAAAATGACGCCACGTGAAGGTCTTGCATTTTTTATATTTTTTAAATTAGTTACGCCCGATTTAGGACCCGTATGAAATGATAACGCACGACAACTCCCGTTCGCGCCTAGACGGTGCGGAGTCCCACTTTAACGATCAAAGTTTAGTGAAGATATAACGTATTGCGGATACAAAAATACTTTTTTCCCTATGACCTATCCTCAGCCTCAGTCGTAGCCTGATCCAATCTTTTCTCCTAGCATGTGAATGCGAGTCTAGTGCACCTTCGGCCTCGAAAACGAGTTAGGTAAAAGATCTAGTCTGCTCTCGCTGCTCAGTCAACCTACCAGTGCAATCTGTTTTCATGCTCCTTAAGAAAAAGTCAATCATTTTATAGCTCGGAAAGGGAAATCGCATGTTAGTCTGTCGGTCCAGGCACACCAAACACTATCCAAAGCAAAGGTTCGTTCTTTCCTTTCCGTGCTTTGACCATGTCGGTTTTCAAGTTCACAAAAGGGGTTTTTCCAGGAAACTAAAAGATACACCATGAGAAAATATTTGTCCTAAAAACTTTACAGATAGAACCCAAAAGATATAAAATATAGAACCATACCTATAGTTTCTAGCACTCGCCGAAGCCAACGGCCACCGCCAACCTTGAACATTGTCTAGACACACATTAAAAGAGATGCTAAGCCTCCACCATCGCCAACGAGGCTCTGTGAGTCGATGAACAAGCCAGCTGCAATAGCAAGGCACATGTTGCTATGGCACGTCAATCGAGATGTCCCCGTTCTTCCTTGGATCCAGATCCATCGCACCCTGTAGATGAAGTCGAGGAGTATTGACAGATTCACCACCTCTGGACCAATATCCTTGCTCTAGAGCATCCGCCTCGCCTCGCCCCCAGCATCGCCGTAGATAACTACATACACTAGCGACATGTGGTTGATCTCACCAGATCTGAAGAACCGCGAGAAGACCAAGCTGCCAATCCGAAAGATCGACAAGCACATGTTGTCAACAACTTTGAGGCGTAAATGTGAAGTCCGTCGCCAGTATGAAAGTAGAGTTGAGGCAGATATATTGGCTTGCATGTCCCTCCAACCACCCAGGTGCAACACAGCAGACAAACCCTAGCTACTAGGCCAGAACGAAGGAACGAAGCCACCCGCCCTCCTACCACCAGAGTGGCAAACCAAGGAAGAGGGTCCCACCCCATGTTGGAGAAGAACTGTGATCTGGTTCTAGCCCTCGGGTGTTGGAGAGAGAGAGGCGAAAAGGTACGGGTCACCGAGCCAAAACATTGGGTTCTTTTAAACTTGAAGTTTTGAGGGCTGCGTATGTGAACTTTTGGGGGTTGCGTACGCTATATTATAGACTTTTGGGCCATAACGGTATCTAATCGGTTTCTTGGGTCTCTTTAGGTTATAGAGGCACGTGAAGGAACTTATCGAATTAGTTGATGTTCTTAAGAAATAATGACCGAATTAGTGAATGTAAATTTCAGTTTCGGTCTATTCGGGCTCACCCCTAGACCACCCCTCCTTTATATAGGCCAGGGGTGGCCTAGGTGAGGCCAAATTCCCCCCCCCCCCAAGTTTCTTGGGGCATCCGTGGGAGGAAAACTTGCCTCCCAAGACAACATTTAATTAGGGGATATGATTGGGGTATCCTTACCCTGGCCTCATCGGCCATGTGTGTTGGGCACCCGAGCCCATGTAGGGGTTGTGGAACCTCCATCTAGCCCATGTTGACTCTCTGGTGCAGGTCCATGGGACCCTTTGGAACTTTCTAGAATATTCTGGTACTCTACCAAAAAAATCTAGAACTTCTCCGAAACCCTATATGCAAATTTTCCTATATGAAACTTTATCTTTGGACCATTCTGAAGATCAATGTGATATCCTGGATCCCATCCAAGACTCCAAAAAATAGTCAGTATCAACATTACAAAATATCCCATTACTACCCTAGCAACATATCGAACCTTAAGTGTGTGATCCTACAGGCTCGAGAATATGTGGACTTGATCGAGACTCCTCTGTGATCAATAATCAATAGTGGGACCTAGAAGTCCATAATGAACCCCCACACATTGAGCAATGTTTTTTTATCGGTTGAACCAAGATGTCAGGGTTTCAATTAACCTCATATTCAATTCCCTTTGTGTAATATCCCAGGATTAGAGGTTATAAAATAGAGGCAACAGATGTGTGCATTGCATTTCATGCATAGAAAATCCGGGTAATTTTCGCGCATTTAAATAAAACATATCAAAGTGATTGGAGTTTCACTTGAGTTGATGGAATTGAAGTAGCTCATCAATTGAAGCGCGATAAACTTCAATATGACCTTTGCTAAAACCTTGTTTTGGGTAGTGATAGTCACAACAACTAAAAAAGATAAGTGAGGTAAAACTAAAATGCTTGACACACCATTTTAGAACCAAATATTTATTCACACCAAGATTATCATGGTATTCTTTAAACCCTACTTCTTTCATGCTAAAGAAGTCAACACAAGTCTATTTCTTAAATCATGATCTATTCTATATTGTTATGTCTTAATTTAGTGAGACTAAATATGAGTAGTGGAGAGGTTAACTCAATGCCAATTTGACTATAAGAATTGCCCTAACTCTAGGAGAGATAACTTAAGAACATTAGAGCCATTCCTATAAAGGCCAACTAGGAGACTTTAGACACTACTCAAATTCTAATTAGGACGAGTCATCTGATATAGGGAGATCACACCATAAACCCTAACTTGGTCTATACTAGAACCATCCTTAGGAAGTTTAAACAATACCTAGACTTATGGAGCTATGAAGTGGAGTAGATCCTATATGAACCACACAAAGGGGAGATTATATTCTTAATCTCAGAAGGTTGGTACAACCAAGAATAAACCCTTGGTAGAGGGAGTTGATGAAGGAAATAAAATGGATTTATTATGGGAGTTGATGAAGGAGATAGTATGATCATGTTAGGTATATGATTATGCTTGTTGATGAAGATAATTAGGTTAGCTATAAAACCTAGTCTGATAAGCAGATATCATCCTAAAACCAAGTGTGGGTAGGAGTCTAACTTAAACCCATCTCACTCAGGAGATAACCATCTTGTTATAGTTATCTGAGAAACCTTGATCTGTGTACAAGTTTCCATTGAGTGAATCATCTAATATAGGTTGAGCAGATCCTAAGCCCTGACCTAGAAACTTATTTAGTCTATAGAGACTTTGTTGTATTGATCACATTTTAGAAGGAACACTACTTCCTTGATGAGTGCAATAGCATTCCATCTAATTCCATAACCCCTTATTCATTTACTTGGGGATTCATTCCCAAGTATCATTCCAACTTATGCATCACCAATTGATCATAAGATGTATCTATTCCCATGCCCTAACCTTAAAATTTAGTATTATGTTCCAACCACAACTCTTATAAGTTATAATAGTCCAGTCTTCTACCTAGTGACTAATTCACTTATCAATAGGTGTTCTAATAAAAATACCAAACTAACTCCTATTATGGAAACTATTAAGCATCATTGTTAAACCCAAGAATTTTGGGCACACAACAAATTCTCTTATATCACCAGATTAATTATTTAGTGATCATCTCCCAAAGGTGTATCCAAATCTTTATCTCAGATAAACCTTTCTTAAGAGAGATATGAATTACCTGCCTTGCCAAAGTTATAATTTAAGAAGCCACACTTCACCAAGGGCTTTGGAAGAGCCCTAGTTAAATTTCCATGCCATTCAGAAATAATGGAATTTATAGATAATGTTCCTTTGGAACATTTCCTATTATGAAGACAAGTAGTAGTCTTAGTCCATGATACCTTTAGGAATAGATAACTAATATTAAATATCTCACTAGGAGGCAGCAAGGGCTTAGCATAGTATTTTGAAAACTCTTATATGAGAGTATTTGAATTCATCTCTATAAAGACCCTTTTCACATTTTGCATAATATGCACTGTACTATATGTGCCATGCACATATATGATGTCCTAATCCAAAATGTTGTGCCAGTAAAATATTTGTTGAATTTTATAAGAGATCATAAAGCCAAATTCCTGCAAAAATAGAAATCAAAAACTAGTTAGAAATACAAAACAGAAAACAAGTAAATAAAAATAAATGAATTAGAAGAAGAAAAAAAGAGAGAGAATAACTTACCTGGCCGAAGCCATCCAGCCCGGCCCAATATCGGCCAACCAGCCCGGTACCGCTTCACCGAAAAGATCTGGGAGGAGGTCGTCGTCTTCCTCATCGCTGCAAACAGCTCGGTGGCGCCAGGAAGACCGTCCGTCCTCGTGGACGCACCCGATGGACGCCGCCGCCCTCGGAGCCTATAAGAAGCCTCTGCACCACCGCCGGAAAACCCTAGGACCCCGCCTCCCATCTCTTTCCCGAGTTCTGCACGCAGACCCGAAACCCTAGCTCCGGCCAAGATCCATCGCCGTTGCTTGAGGTCATCCGAAGCCCCAATGACAAGCCCTGGAGCTCCACCTTGACGCATAGGACCTCCCGGTGGAATGAATCGCGAAGTGGAGGCCTGAATCGCTGGGAATCACCCGTTCCCTTTTGCCGGAGTTCAGTGGGGAACTCCACCGCCCACTCGCTCCTGACTCTAATCCTCGACTCCGACCAATACAGGAGGATCACGGTGAGCTATTGGTCCTCTGGGACTTCTCATATCTTCTTCTAGCATCCTATACTGAACCCGCACCGTGCGCCTTTGTCTGTCGCCATTTGGGCATGCCGTAGGCGTGTCTCCAGCGACCATTCAGCAGCGGCTACACCACCAGTAGGTCCACCTTGGTCATATGCTTCGATTGAACCTAGTCGCACGTCCGCAGGAGTCCTGGAGCATCGCCGCCGCCGTTGACTGCTCACCGGCGGTGAGCTCCAGTGTTTGGTCAATAGTATTGACACGGTCAATGCTCGCGTGGCAGCTTACGTGGCCAGGACCCACGGGTCAGTCACTATGGGTAGACTTAGCCTGGGTACAACTAGCGTCTACCTGTTAGTTAAAATTCCAGAAAATGTTGGAAACTCATGAAATTCATATCTTATTCATTTTAATTCAGAAAAAGGCAAATAATATATCAAAATGTTCAGAAAAACAAAATCTATCTGTTTAACTTATAATATTGCATACTTGTGTGAAATAATTTTGAACCAAATTTAAAAACTTGTTTAAGTAGTATTTGAATTTTAAATTTAAATTCAACTAAAATAATGTAAACAAAAATTTTAAATACCAATTAAAATTTTGTCAACTTTAAGAATGTTATTTCAATTAATACTTCATTATTTCAAAAATGTAAAGCTTATACTTTACTATTAAGATTTTTAACCCTAAAATGATTTTTCCTAAAAACAAATTCAACCTAGCAAAACTTGGGAAAATCATAAACTTGAAAAATAATTATTTCCTAACTCTAATCTTGTTTCCCCAATGTTTGTTTCATTGAAAGTTAATTTGAAAACTTATAGGACAATTTTAGAACATCTAACATTTGACTTTAACCCTAAAAATTATTTTCTTAAATGATAAGAAATTAGGATAAACCTTAATGAAGGATTAATTTGTGTTTAGACTTCATTCTCAACTATAATCCACTAACTGAATCTTGCTTATTTAAGTCTCATATTTCATTATAAGAAGTGCCTACATCATATTGTTGATCATTAGAAATTGAATTCCAAACTTTAGCAATTAACACTAAATGGAATTGTGCTAGTCTTGTTATACACCCTAATTCAACCATGGATGGTTAGTTTGATATTCCATTCCAACATGGTGTACCTTAGTCAGCTAACTATTTGCAACACCTTTGTTGCAACTTATAAACTGTTACCTTCCTGACATCACCTAATCACCATTCCTTTAAGTAATAATAGTATGTCCATTAAGGCTTGTGTTCTTCAAAAGTAATTCTTTTTAAGAACATACCAAATAAGAATCACACCCATTCTTGTCTAGACACAAGTAATGATTGCATGTTAAGAGTATTAACAACTCTAGAATCAACCATAAATTGTTTACCTGAGCACTACTGGCTCATGACTAACTATTTGAGTGTCTATGCTAGTTTAGATTGTTATCAATTATAGAAACAACTATTTTTGGTAACCACAGTCTAAACTACCTTGAATGTCCATGCTTTACTAAAACCTTTTTAACATTAAATGAAACTTAGCTTATTCTCTTGGCATTCTCATCTATTAACTACTCTTTGGTTATGATAGAATCATGTTAACCACTAGAACACTAAACCTTAGGTGTAGTGCTTCTAATCAATAATAAACATGTTCTTCAAATGTTATTCTTTCAAAAGACATTGAATGTAAGTAACCAACTATTCCATTAAGCTTGAACATATATAACTCTATTTGTGTCTTAAGATTGTTGTCAACCCTAAGAATAACTGGATACTCTTACCTAATAAGAATTACTTCAGCTTTGCTTGTCCATAACCAACTACTTGATTGCTAATAACAAGGTACCACCTAAAAGTGTTACTTTCAAGTCTTCACCTATTGCTATACCTATCCTCTGCAATAACTCTTATTTTAAGCTTTATTCTAATACTTTGAAAGTTTGTCAGTCAATCAAAAATCCTTAACAACCTTGTTGTGGAGTGAATCTAAAAGTGCAACTCATATAAAGAAATCATCACAACCTTATGTACTAAACCATCGGGGTTAGGTTACGCTTAGAGCGGTGCATAGCATATAATTTGCATATCATGCTGCAGTTCTTTTAACATCATCTTTACCAGATGATGGTTCTATTTCAATATTTGGTTTTCCTATGTATGGAAGACCTTGACTTGCATAATCTTGCAGTCAAAAAGGCAAGTTTATCTTGCTCATATCTCTTGATTGCACTGGTTTTGAAACTTCTTGCAAAGTGTTGATTTCAAACTCTAACATTTCAAAAGGGATGGAAAACCTATTTTCATAAGTAATATGATTAGTGGTTATCGACCAGTGGCGATAACCTAGGAGGGCTGGCAGGTGGAACCATGGTAATATTGTGGTGGTGGAGGTTCCACTTGCACGGGAAAGTAAACCTAGGATTAACTACCAATGCCACAGTTATTCCGGTGCCGTAAAAACCGTGTCGTCCAAGAGACTTGGAATGGGACAGGAAAGTCAGCTGTATCTTCTCTCGTTCGCATGTCAACGGGCAGCCAGTTGCCGGTCGCGGTAGATCTTGCGAGACTACTTGCATATGGGTGGGACACCTAAGTTCTCACGGCACTGGTGTCTATGATGGTCCGCAAGGGACGCCTAGGTACTTCATCATTGGGGGTGAATATCAGGGGCACAACCTGCTTGCGTAAATTGGGTGGGCATGCGTTGTGCGGAGAAGGTAGTGAATGGCTTGGATCAATGACTGGGCCCCACACCAAGGAAGTGTGGATGAGCTCATGACTCGGTTGTGCAACAAGGCTTTGATCTCTTTTGGAAGGACACACCTTTGCAGAGTGTAAAATGATGTGACATGTTACCCCTTGTTCCGGGAAGGAGCTACGAACGCGGCAGGAAAGGTGCTCTCAAGGCACTAATACCCTCTATTGGCTGTTGGGCATAGTTTTCATAAATAAAAGCAATCTTTCAAGAAACTTTGATAAAACCTTGCATTGGCCTGCGACTCTTTTGGGTCCATGGCTTTAGTTAGAGCATATCACACAACTTCTTTCTAAAGAAACTTGCTGGGTAACCCTCGTTACTCACCCCAATCTCTTAAACCCTTGCTAGACTATGAAGAATTAGATTGAAGGCAACCCAAGAATGCAACCTCAAGACATTAAAGATGAAGCATTCGACCAACGTCAAGATTTTTAGCAGAGTCGACAATTATTGCGAAGCTTGGTGGAAAACTAGAATAGGGATAGAAGGGAATCAGTTTCCCTATTCCTAGAACCTAAGTTGCTAGGATATTTCTTTAGCTAACCAACTGCATTAGAGGTAATCGTAGTCCTCTTTTAGAATTCATTGTATTCTTTCTCGATTGTAGTCGCCAGGACTAAACCTCTACCTGTTGAGGAGGTTCTAAAGATCTTCTGTATGCTGAAATTGTAATCCTATAGACATACCGTGGACCTGCGATGTTTCTGTTGTACCACTCTGATGAATGTAATACTAGTGAGACGGTGTTTCATTAGTATTATGTCAATGACTTGCATACTACACATGCAGTGGTATGTTGGGTCGCCACACTTTGTCCAACGATATTTTACTTGCACGAGATTAGATCATTGGTATCACCATTCCTAGTTCAATCTCTTCTTGAGAAAGTACTCTTTACTCCTATCATAATTTGATATCACCTTGTGATTAAACTCACTTGTCAGGGGATGACCGCCGGTAGGGTCAATGAGTGACCTAAATGCTACTAAGAAGGGTTGACCGACATGAAGGTTGACCGGCATAGGGCGGTCCGACATAGAAAGATGTGGCCCGGTCGAAATAGCCAAGACCAGTATGGCCAACATAGCCAGGTATGGCAGGGCCGGCATACAAGGGTATGCCGACATAGCCAAGTTTTCTACATGTGTAATTATCGCCAGGCCGACATACTTAGGTCTGGTGTGAGCTAGCCGACACTAGGCGCCTGTTGGGGATATACCAAATGGGTATACCAGCGATGTAGTCATAAACCCGCAAGCCCAGGTGGCCAATAGATGATGGTCAGGCCTATGGCCTGACCGTGGGCGGCCCAGTTGTTGGAGGCCCATGGTGGATTCCCGGATAGCTGTAACACCTCACTTTCTGTAGACCTAATTGAGACCTTGATTTAAATGCTTTATTTTGAGTAGATCAAAAACTTTGCTTTGTTGTGAGCTTGAATGATAGCTTGTATGATTCCATGCAAGTGCTTGTGCATGTGTGTGTGATTTGGCATGATTTAATTTTAGCACTTCCAACTCCTATGCAATAACAACTAGAATTTGTGCTATGATTTTATGTGATGTTTTTTTTCTAGTGCTGGTCTGTGTGAAACAAAAACCCTAGCTCAATTCTCTTGCTTGATCACACCACCCACCTATTTCTTTCTCTTTTATTTTTGCACCTTTATTCAAAAATAGGGACTTCACCAAAACATCACTCCCACTTGTTCTAAAAATCTGAAAACTTGGTAGAATGATTTCTACCACTTGTAGATCACATCCTAGTAAGTCATCACCACTTCTTGGACCAGATTTTGAATTTTTCGAAATTCAAATGAATTTTGGCCAACCCCTTCCTTTCTTCCTCTTTTCTTCTTTTCTCTTCTCCCTCTTTGTAAACCAGCCGAGATGGCAGCCCTGGCCGACCACCTCTCCCTCTCTCTCTGCCCTCTTCTCAAATCCTAGCCCTTAACCCTTGTCTTTTAGCACTTGGACACAAAGAAGGAGGGAGGCCCGAGGTGAGATCTAGGGTAGATCTTCTCCTCCCCTTTCTTCTCTCCCTCCACCGCCTCTAACCCCCAACCAGCATCCAGCACTCCCACTCCAACCTCACCTTGACCCTACTCTGCAAGGAGACATCGCTCACACCTCACCTTGCCCTCTCCCTCTCTCGCCGGCATGACCAGGGAACCCACCGTTGAGCTGAGGCTTAGGAGAGAAGCCAACGCCAGCCCCCGCGCCAACAGGCCCCACTCGCCACCGTCCAGCTCGACCAACCGTCGCCTGCCGACTAAACCGCCCATAGGTCCCGCCCTGGCCCTCGTTCTGCTTGAGCCCAGCACGCCAGAGGATGCCGAGAGTGGCATTCGCATTCCCGCGCGCACGCTCCACCGTTCACCTCGTGCCGCAGACGACCGTGCACGGCATCGAGTGCACGTTGCACCGCAGCCATGCCCTGCACCCTAGCCAACGCAGATGACCCCGCCGCGCACCGTTTCCATTGCTACGGCTCTGAAACCGCACCCGTCTCGACCAAACCATCCAGCCACCGACGCCACTGACCACGCCCCTAGAATCAGTGCACAACGCCGCCCCAAAGAGCCGCCCGCAACGCCCAATCGTGTCCAACACCGGAGCACCCTAGACCGAGCCTACCCCGGCGTATATAGCTCGAAAAGCCTCTCTGGAAACCTCCCCTGCCGTCCACTTGCTTCCTCTCCACTCTCTCTCTCACCCCAGAGCCTCTCCACCATGCAGCTTCACCTCTCTCGCTGTTGTGGAGCGCTTGAGCCGGAGTAGACCGTCGGTAATCGGTGAAAGTTGCCATCGCTCGGGGAAAACTCTTCCCTCTCTCTCTGCACTCAATTCCTTCTCCCTCTCGAGATCTAGCTCACCCACTCCTCGATTCACTGCAGGAATCACTGGCCATCGCCATCGCCGGCGACGCCAGGAGCTGACCAAGACCGCCGCGACCGAGACCACCTGCAAGCCCTCTTCCTGCACGCATTCGAGTACAGACCACATCGCCATCATCTCTGCCACCGATCGCTACACCTGCATCATGCCGTGACCGCCCTGCTGACCCTCGGTGAGCCCCGCCGCCTGCAAACCCTAGCCGGCGCCCTCTCTTCTCTCCCGCGCATGCACGCCCGTGAGGAAGACGACGACGCGCCGTCCGATCCGAATCGGACGGTGACTTACCGCTTCGGCCAGCCAGGCCCGAGCAGGCCGACGGATCTGGGCCGGCCTGGCTCGGATTCGCCGCCTCGGCCCGTTTCCCTTTTTTTTAGCAATCCTGTTTAATCATTTTGCAAATCCCTGATAGAATCAAAAATTTGTAGAAATAATTCTGTGAGTCCAAAATTAGTGATTCAAATTTCTCTGTGCCCCTGAAGTTATTAGCTATCTGGATGTGCTGCATGCATGATTTTTAGGAACTATGGTATTATCTGTGAATTAATATTGGTAGATCTAGGGTTTTCAATGTTAAATCCAATAGAGGGGTTTGGTGCTATGAAATTAGGTGATTCCAATTTTTAGTGATGCTTTGTGATATTGTGAAGCTTGAGAACCTAGTCTTGCTATTTTAGGGGTATTATCTTGCCTGCAGTAATTATTTTGGTCTTAATCAAGAATTGCTTTGTTTTAATTATTGTGCACAATAGGGTTATTATTTTCAGGTGATTCCACCTCTGGTGTGTTATGCTTTGCAGTAGCTTTCCAATATGGTCTCTGGTAGAATTTTAGGGGCTACAGAAAGTTTTAGGGAATTAAATTGCCTTTCTAGTGATAAGTGTGATTAGGAAATTCATCATAAATCAACCATAGACTATTTTGGTTTGTTTCCAATTGTGTTGGTTCTGTATTGATGTTAGTCACCTGGTGGTATGCTGGATGCTATGCTTCGATTCATATTGATGCCTGCAAGATGTTTGCCTTGTGCATAGGGCTTGCTAATAGGACATATCTTGTTTTTACTTAGGGTGTTAATTCTTGTGTAAAAATGGTTTCTTGTTATATGACCTGCACATGTTTGTTTCTGATACTCTCTTTTTGAAATGTGTTGTTGCATAGCTGGTGTGTGAATCATGTATGCATGTGTGCTTATTGTGTGTTGTTGCTTTTTCCGGCGATAGAATCGAACGACGAGTGTGCGGAGGAAGGAGAGATCTTTGAGTATCAGGAGGAAGGAGATCAGGGACAAGCCACTCAAGGCAAGCCATCTACTTGTTGCATATCTGAATCCTACTATTACACCTTGCATTGTTTTACTACTGTTTATCTTATTATGCATTGTTTTCCATATTGCTATTATTCTCTATATAGCAATAGTTGGCGACTTAGCTCCACAAGTCAACTTGATATCATCCTTGGGATGACACCCTTGTGACCTATTCAACACCCCTTCTATTTAGGGACTTGATGGCTAGCATCAAGGTCCTTGAAAAACTTGTAGTGGAGCCAAAACTCTAGGATTGGGAACACTCTCTGGAAAGATTTCAAAAATGTTTTCAAAAACCTTGGGGTAGTCACTACTCCACTGAAAGGTTTTCAAATGGTTTTATAAACATGGAGCTGGGCATGGGAGATAAAGGAATTGGTGGTTTTGAGAAAAATGGCATTGTGTATAAGTGTTGGCCAAACCAATTACTCCCGTGCAACCACATTACCCCGGTATGGGATGGGGCCTAGTTTGAAATCTGTCTGCTTTAGTGCAGGGAGTCTCATACTATATAAGGGTTCGTGGTGCCCGAAAAGTGGTACGCGACACCCCTGAATCCGGGTTGATGCCTATTGAGGCTCAATACATTACAACGGCATATCCCAAGCCGCCGGAAGATACTTGGGTTCTCTTGCCATGGCGCTGGAGTTACACTCTGAAGGAGGTACTGTTGGGGCATGCCGGGGAGGTAGACTCCATAGGGTAGGCACCCATGCTAAGGTAGATGGATGGAAGACTTTGATCGATTATCCGAACCCCGCATACTTGTGTATGACGGTCCGTGGTGGTATCCCGGCGGATTTATCAGATGGTGTGGGTAAAGTGTACAACCTCTGCAGAGTGTAATCTATTCGAATAGCTGAGTCCTCGGTCATGGACGGTTGGAATGGACATACTTAACCTGTGTCAAGTTTTGGTTTTACAAAATGTCTTCGAAAAAGTGGAGTTTGTGCCGGACGGAGTACTTGGAGGGTACTGCCGTGGCACGGGAATGGTTTGGAGTACTCGAAGGGTACTGCCGAGGAGTTGGGAGATGGTCATGTGTGATTGACCATGGTTGCCATGGAGCAATCGATAAAGGAGTTTCCCTCTTTCCTAGAGCTTTTCCTACAAATGTTTTACAAAGCTTTTCTTTAATAAGGATATAGAGATGTCGTATGACATGCTATATCGACACGAGAAACTTTCTAGCTTAAAGCGACCCCAATCCAAGCCAACCCCTTGCTACAGCCAAATAGCATGTGAATACTCTTCTCTTAGATGGTTTGCGAGTACAATTCAAAATGTACTCACGGCTTTGTCCCTGGCTATTAACTTGGTCAGACTATGAAGATGACTATGAGGAGGACGATGGTGGTTACGACTACGCCGGTGCGAATTAGGATCGTTTCCCGGTCAGTCGCCTGTAGGGTAGTAGGCCTGACCTGGGTCAGCTACGCTGCATGTATCCCGCTGCTATCTACTAAGTATGAGTGTGTCAGTTGAACTTGCCCTGCGTGGCTTTTATATTCGGCCAAGTGGCCTATGTAAGACTTTATGAACTCGTTATGTAATGGATGATGTAATCTGAATTGGCAACTCTGTTATGTGGATTCACGACGGTCTTCCTGGGATCGTGAATTGTATGCATAACGGGAATCCCGGGTGGTAAGCCGGGGACCCCACAGAGTTGGTATCAGAGCCATCCTGACCTTAGGAGACCCTAGTTTAGCACGGGCGTTAGATCGGACCAAAAACTATTTTCTAAAACTAAAAGAGATGGCTATATATATCTAAGGTAAATATATATTGCTCTCATCTCTTCCCTTATTCTCTAAGCATCTTTAATTACTTGCATCTTAATTTAAGTTTTACTTATGTATTAAAATTTTGCACACTTGGGTAAGCAACTAATTAAATCTACTCTAAAACTTGTGTAGATGGACGCTCCCACGGCACACCGTCAGGTTGGGACACACGACGAGATCATTGTGTTCGAGCGTGACCTAGTGGAGTTGGCAGCCCACCTTGGGCGTCCGTGTCCCGAGGTCAGGGGCTACCGCCTCTTCGAGGAGGGCAACCGCGAGCTGGCGTACCGTATCGTCTGCCAGGTCCGCGGGAGGGAGGTTCCGCCTACGTCCGAGGAGTTCACCTTTGAGGTGATCGAGCGCACCTGGGGCGAGGGTGTGATGCTTGTTCTGCAGCACGCTATCTCACGCCTTGTCCACCTTCATGCCGCCGATTTGGCGGGTACATGCTACGAGCACTATGGGAGGTGCGACGACGAGGGCTTTCCTGTCGAGCCCCCTTTGCTGACCCCCTTCAGCCGCCACCTTACCCACACGGAGGTCCTTCTGCACCACTCCCAGGAGCAGCTGGACCATGTCCGTATGGTAGCCGACGAGCGTGGCTTGGAGTTGGCCGTCCTCCGCGAGGACCTGCAGGAGGCCATCTTCTCCCGCCACCACCTGATAGCCGCAAAGAAGAGGATCGCAAAGAGGAACAGGAGCCTTAGACGCCGCGTTCGTGACCTTCATGACCAGCTTGCCTCTCTTGAGAGTCACGTGTCCGAGCTAGAGGAGGAGACCGCCGAGCTCCGCAAGGAGAACGAGGCGGTGCTTAGTCGCGACGACGACCACCAGGAGGCCTTCGACGAGGAGCCCGCGAGCACCGACGATGACGACTGTGGTAGCGACAGCGGTGATGACCGCGACGCTATCATGGACTTCTACGCTCCCGAGACTCCCAGCGAGGAGAACCCCGAGGAGGTTGTCCCCCACATCAGCGGCGACGAGTAGGTTCCAGCGCCCTACCCTTCTCACGTAGGTTGCCGCGTAGTTGCTAGTTTATTCCCTTTTGCGTATTTGTGCTGTATGGACCGTCTGGAACCATTGGGTATTTGTGTTGCTTGAGACTATGTGGTATGTGTGTGCCTGGACTTGTGGGCACCCTTTTGCTTGTGTATATGTATGCCTAAACTTGCATGTGCATGTATGCTGTTGGAGTGATGATATGTGTGCCCTGCTATCATGTTATGCTCTTGAATACTTGAAGTAATTATGTCACTTATGTTTGTTATTATGAACCTATTGCACACCTTGTTTCTTCCGTACTTGTTGTTGTTGTTTCTCATCAAAACCTTTCTCTCCAGAATGGCTTCGGGAACTCGTGGCCAGACTGGAGGCAATCCGCCCCCACCACCCGAGCCTAGCATGGCGCAAGTGCTGCGGCTCATGCTGGAAGAACGCGAAGCCGCACGCACCGAGCATCAAGCAAACCTCGCCACCCTTTAGCACCTCACGCAGATTGCCACCACCACCAACAACAATGGTGGTAATGGCGACGAGGAACCCCGAACCAAGCTTAGGGAATTCCAGAACTCCAACCCTCCGACCTTCGCCATGTCCACCGAATGCCTGGACGCCAATGACTGGCTCCGCACCATCGAAAGCAAGCTAGAGTATGCCGGAGTTGGAGAGAATGAGAAGGTACTCTATGCCACTCACTTCCTAGCTAGAGCAGCAGGTGCATGGTGAGAAAATGTTCGTGCCATGCAGCCCGAAGGCCAAGTGATGACCTGGGAAGCCTTCAAGACCAAGTTCCGCAAAGCCCACATTCCCACCGGACTCATCAAGATTATGCACGACAAGTTCCTCAACCTCAAGCAAGGTGGGATGAGTGTCACCGAGTACCTCGACAAGTTCACTACCTGGGGTAGGTATGCCCCAAATGACATCGACACTAACGAGAAGAAGAGAGAGCGTTTCCTGAATGGACTTCAGGAAGAACTGCAAACCTATTTGGTAGCCGTGCCATACAATGACCTGGAAGCGATGGTGGATGCTGCCATTATGGTGGAAGACGAAAACAAAGCTGCCCGCGAAAGCCGCAAGCAAAGGATGATGAGTCAGGGTGGACCAAGCAACCAAAGGTCCCGCAGCATGCCCCCATCTAGGACTGCGCCACCCCCTCAGAGGTTCGCCTCTCAAGCTCCCAGGCCCAACAACCCTAACCGTCAGTATTCCAGCAACCGCCCCTCAGGTGGGAACTCTTCTGGAGGCAACGGAAACATCTTCAACCCCGCCAACCGCAACCAAGGAAGTGGCTGCTACACTTGTGGCCACCCTGGACACTTCTCTAAGGAGTGTCCCCTGAAGAAGCCATCTACGCCGAGCCTCAGCGCGCCGCGACCCAATCAGGGTCAAGGCCGTGGACCCCCTGGGAGGAACCCGAAAACTCAAGCCAATGTTGCTCGCGGCCGCCTGAATCATGTCAATGCAGCTAAAGCCGAAGAAGAACCCGATGTCGTGCTTGGTACGTTTCTCGTCAACTCCGTGCCTGCAAAAATTTTATTTGATTCTAGTGCGTCACATTCCTTTGTCACGGAGAGCTTTGTGGAAAAAGGTAATCTGAAACCTAGTATCCTGGATAGATTGATGATAGTACAAATACCCGGGTCGGTCGCCAGAACCAAACTATCCTGCCGAAATATCCCAGTAGAGCTCCACGGAGTGCAATTCCAAGCGGATCTGATAATCTTAGGCACAAAGGGTTTGGATGTGGTACTTGGGATGGACTGGATGTCCAAGTACCAGGGTCATGTAGATTGGGCCCGGAAAGCTATAACTATGACCAACAGTGATGGAGTTCAGATTGAGCACATCGCAACCATGCCATCCCGCAAAGCTTACTATAAGGAGTCTATCGTTGGGCTGACTCTTGACCAAGTTCTGGTGGTATGCGAGTACCCCAACGTCTTTCCTGAGGAGCTGCCAGGTCTGCCCCCTGATCGGGATATCGAGTTCATAATTGAGTTGATTCCTGGGACAGCTCCCATTGCTCAAAGACCTTATCGTATGAACCCCCAAGAACTCGAGGAGTTAAAGAAGCAACTCGCTGATATGCTCAGCAAGGGCCTTATCCGTCCCAGCGCTTCACCTTGGGGATCGCCTGTTCTCTTTGTGGACAAGCGAGATGGTACCATACGACTGTGTGTGGACTACCGTAAACTAAACGAGGTGACCATCAAGAATAAATACCCACTCCCAAAGATTGAAGACCTATTTGATCAGTTGAATGGAGCTAAAGTGTTCTCCAAGATTGATCTCCGCACTGGATATCATCAGCTGAAGGTCTGAGAGTCTGACATTCCCAAGACCGCCTTCACCACTCGCTTCGGCCTGTTCGAGTACACCGTCATGTCCTTTGGTCTGACCAATGCCCCTGCCTATTTCATGAATCTCATGAATAATGTATTCATGAAGTTCCTTGACAAGTTTGTGGTGGTATTTATCGACGACATCTTGGTCTATTCCAAGACCGAGGAAGAGCACGCAGAACATCTGCGGCTAGTATTGGGGACCCTACGCGAGCACCAGCTTTACGCCAAATTCAGCAAGTGCAAGTTTTGGCTGAAAGAAGTTGGGTTTCTAGGCCATGTTATCTCAGCCGGTGGAGTATCTGTGGACCCCTCAAAAATTACTTCCATCATGGAAAGAAAAGCCCCAACCAACCCCACCGAAGTCCGAGCATTTCTTGGGTTGGCCGGATATTATCGGAAGTTTGTAGAAGGGTTTTCTAGCATCGCTCGCCCGTTGACTCAGCTGCTCAAGAAAGATAAGAAGTTTGAGTGGACTGAGAAGTGCGAGCAGAGTTTCCAAGAACTCATGAAGAGACTCGTGTCAGCTCCTATCCTAACCATGCCCGATATTACTAAGAGCTTCGATGTCTATTGTGACGCCTCCAAGCTTGGACTTGGAAGTGTCTTGATGCAAGATGGCAAGGTTATCGCCTACCTATCCCATCAACTGCGCCCTCACGAGTTGAACTACCCTACCCATGACCTAGAGGTTGCCGCCATTGTCCATGCCCTCAAAACATGGCGACACTACCTTATGGGGAACCGATGTGAGATCTACACCGACCACAAAAGTCTGAAGTATATTTTCTCTCAGAAGGAGTTAAACATGAGACAGAGGAGATGGATTGAGCTCATCAAGGACTATGACCTAGGCATTCATTACCATCCCGGTAAAGCGAATGTGGTTGCTGATGCCCTCAGCCGAGAGCCTTGTTCCCTAAATGCCTTATTGAGGACCAACCAGCCAGCCCTGTGCGAAGAATTCGAGAGGTTCGGACTTGAGCTTGTAAGCCATGGTTTCCTAGCGAACCTTGAAGTCTGACCCACTTTCTTCAACCAAATTAAAGGAGCTCAGAAGGGTCATGAGAGTATTGAAGGGATTAAGCGGAGGATGGGACGAGAGGAAGTACCTGGGTTTTCAATTGACTAGGAAGGTGTGCTCTGGTATAATGGCCGCCTATGCGTCCCAAACATTGAGGAGCTGAAGCAACTTATTCTGAAGGAAGCCCACGATACCCCGTATTCGATCCATCCCGGAGGCACCAAAATGTACCAAGACTTGAAGGAACAGTTTTGGTGGCACGGGATGAAGAGGGAAATAGCCTTCTACATCGCCCGGTGTGATGTTTGCGAGCGTGTCAAGGCCGAACATCAAAGACCTGCAGGTTTATTGCAACCTTTGAAAGTTCCCTTATAGAAGTGGGAGGAGGTTGGAATGGACTTTATTACCGGGCTACCCACGTCGAGCCGGGGACACGACTCTATATGGGTTATTGTGGACCGTCTCACCAAGGTTGCTCACTGTATTCCAGTCAAGACCACCGACCATGGGAACCGTCTGGCAGAATTGTACCTCTCGCACATAGTCAGCCTTCATGGCGTTCCGAAGACCATAGTTTCAGACCGAGGCCCTCAGTTCACCTCACGATTTTGGGCAAAACTCCAGGAAGCCTTAGGCACCAAGCTATCCTTCAGCACAGCCTATCATCCACAAACTGGAGGTCAAATGGAGAGAGTAAACCAAATCCTTGAAGACATGTTGCGAGCTTGCGTTCTAACTTATGGAACCAAGTGGGAAGACTGTTTGCCATTCGCCGAGTTTTCCTACAACAATAGCTACCAAGCTAGTCTGCAAATGGCCCCCTTTGAAGCCCTCTATGGACGCAAGTGTCGTACCCCAGTCAACTGGTCAGAAACTGGAGAGAGCCAAATCTTTGGCCCCGGCATCATCAAAGAAGCCGAAGAGCAAGTCCAGCTCATTCGAAATCGCCTAAAAGCAGCCCAATCTAGGCAGAAGAGTTATGCCAACTCCAAGAGAAGGCCTGTTACCTTCAACGTGGGAGATTTTGTCTACCTTCGAGTGACCCCACTCAAGGGTATGCAACGCTTCCATGTTAAGGGTAAACTTGCACCCCGCTATATCGGCCCATTCAAGATCCTAGAGCGCCGCGGGGAGATGTCCTACAAATTGGAGCTGCCCGCAGAGCTATCCGAGTTCCATGATGTCTTTCATGTCTCGCAACTCCGCAAATGTCTTCAAGTCCCCAGCAAGCCCGAGACCTTCAAGGAGATCGACCACAACTCCATTGACCTAAACCACGACCTCACCTATCGGGAGAGACCAATTCGCATCCTTGAAGAAAATGTCCGTCTTACCCATAGACGCAAGATCAAGATGTATATGGTGCAGTGGAGTAACCATACCAAAGATGAGGCCACCTGGGAACGTGAGGATTATCTCCAGCGAGAATTCCCCGAGGTACTTCACGCTTAGCTACCGAATCTCGGGACGAGATTCTTTTAAGGGGGCAAGGTCTGTAACACCTCACTTTCTGTAGACCTAATTGAGACCTTGATTTAAATGTTTTATTTTGAGTAGATCAAAAACTTTGCTTTGTTGTGAGCTTGAATGATAGCATGTATGATTCCATGCATGTGCTTGTGCATGTGTGTGTGATTTGGCATGATTAAATTTTAGCACTTCCAACTCCTATGCAATAACAACTAGAATTTGTGCTATGATTTTATGTGATGTTTTTTCTAGTGCTGGTCTGTGTGAACCAAAAACCCTAGCTCAATTCTCTTGCTTGATCACACCACCCACCTATTTCTTTCTCTTTTATTTTTGCACCTTTATTCAAAAATAGGGACTTCACCAAAACATCACTCCCACTTGTTCTAAAAATCTGAAAACTTGGTAGAATGATCTCTACCACTTGTAGATCACATCCTAGTAAGTCATCACCACTTCTTGGACCAGATTTTGAATTTTTCGAAATTCAAATGAATTTTGGCCAACCCCTTCCTTTCTTCCTCTTTTCTTCTTTTCTCTTCTCCCTCTTTGTAAACCAGCCGAGATGGCAGCCCTGGCCGACCACCTCTCTCGCCGTTGCTGAGAACTTGAGCCAGAGTAGACCGTCGGTAATCGGTGAAGGTTGCCGTCGCTTAGGGAAAACTCTTCCCTCTCTCTCTGTGTGCTCAAGTCCTTCTCCCTCTCAAGATCTAGCTCACCCACTCCTCGGTTCCCTGCAGGAATCACTGGCCATCACCGGCGACGCCAGGAGCTGACCGAGACCGCCGCGACCGAGACCACCTGCAAGCCCTCTTCCTGCACACATTCAAATACAGACCACATCGCCATCATCTCCGCCGCCGATCGCTTCACCTGCGTCACGCCGCAACCGCCCTGCTGACCCTCGGTGAGCCTCGCCGCCTGCAAACCCTAGCCGGCGCCCTCTCTTCTCTCCCGCGCATGCACGCCCGTGAGGAAGACAACGCCGTGCCGTCCGATCCGAATCGGACGGCGACTTACCACTTCGGCCAGCCAGGCCCGGGCAGGCCGACGGATCTGGGCCAGCCTGGCTCGGATTCGTCGCCTCGGCCCATTTCCTTTTTTTAGCAATCCTGTTTAATCATTTTGCAAATCCCTACTAGATTCAAAAATTTGTAGAAATAATTTTGTGAGTCCAAAATTATTGATTCAAATTTCTCTGTGCCCCTGAAGTTATTACCTATCTGAATGTGCTGCATGCATGATTTTTAGGAACTATAGTATTATCTGTGAATTAATATTGGTAGATCTAGGGTTTTCAATGTTAAATCCAATAGAGGGGTTTGGTGCTATGAACTTAGGTGATTCCAATTTTCAGTGATGCTCTGTGATATTGTGAAGCTTGAGAACCTAGTCTTACTATTTTAGGGGTATTATATTGCCTACAGTAATTATTTTGGTCTTAATCAAGAATTGCTTTGTTTTAATTATTGTGCATAGTAGGATTATTATTTTTAGGTGATTCCACCTCTGGTGTGTTATGCTTTGCAGTAGCTTTCCAATATGGTCTCTGGTAGAATTTTAGGAGCTACAGAAAGTTTTAGGGAATTAAATTGCCTTTCTAGTGATAAGTGTGATTAGGAAATTCATCATAAATCAACCATAGATTATTTTGGTTTATTTCCAATTGTGTTGGTTCTGTATTGATGTTAGTCACCTGGTGGTATGCTGGATGCTATGCTTTGATTCATATTGATGCCTACAAGATGTTTGCCTTGTGCATAGGGCTTGCTTGCTAATAGGACATATCTTGTTTTTACTTAGGGTGTTAATTCTTGTGTAAAAATGGTTTCTTGTTATATGACCTGCACATGTTTGTTTCTGATACTCTCTGTTTGAAATGTGTTGTTGCATAGCTAGTGTGTGAATCATGTATGCATGTGTGCTTATTGTGTGTTGTTGCTTTTTCCGGCGATAGAATCGAACGACGAGTGTGCGGAGGAAGGAGAGATCTGTGAGTATCAGGAGGAAGGAGATCAGGGACAAGCCACTCAAGGCAAGCCATCTACTTGTTGCATATCTGAATCCTACTATTACACCTTGCATTTTTTTACTACTATTATCTTATTATGCATTGTTTTCCATATTGCTATTATTCTCTATATAGCAATAGTTGGCGACTTAGCTCCACAAGTCAACTTGATATCATCCTTGGGATGACACCCTTGTGACCTATTCAACACCCTTTCTATTTAGGGACTTGATGGCTAGCATCAAGGTCCTTGGAAAACTTGTAGTGGAGCCAAAACTCTAGGGTTGGGAACACTCTCTGGAAAGATTTCGAAAATGTTTTCAAAAACCTTGGGGTAGTCACTACTCCACTGAAAGGTTTTCAAATGGTTTTATAAACATGGAGCTGGGCATGGGAGATAAAGGAATTGGTGGTTTTGAGAAAAATGGCATTGTGTATAAGTGTTCGCCAAACCAATTACTCCCGTGCAACCACATTACCCCGGTATGGGATGGGGCCTAGTTTGAAGTCTGTCTGCTTTAGTGCGGGGAGTCTCATACTATATAAGGGTTCGTGGTGCCCGAAAAGTGGTACGCGACACCCCTGAATCTGGGTTGACGCCTATTGAGGCTCAATACATTACAATGGCATATCCCGAGCCGTCGGAAGACACTTGGGTTCTCCTGCCGTGGCGCCGGAGTTACACTCTGAAGGAGGTACTGCCGGGGCATGCCGGGGAGGTAGACTCCACAGGGTAGGCACCCGTGCTAAGGTAGATGGATGGAAGACTTTGATCGATTATCCGAACCCCGCATACTTGTGTATGACGGTCCGTGGTGGTATCCCGGCGGATTTATCGGATGGTGTGGGTAAAGTGTACAACCTCTACAGAGTGTAATCTATTCGAATAGCCGAGTCCTAGGTCATGGACGGTTGGAATGGCCATACTTAACCTGTGTCAAGTTTTGGTTTTTCAAAATGTCTTCGGAAAAGTGGAGTTTGTGCCGGACGGAGTACTTGGAGGGTACTGTCGTGGCACGGGAATGGTTCGGAGTACTCGAAGGGTACTACCGAGGAGTTGGGAGATGGTCATGTGTGATTGACCATGGTTGCCATGGAGCAATCGATAAAGGAGTTTCCCCCTTTCCTAGAGCTTTTCCTACAAATGTTTTACAAAGCTTTTCTTTAATAAGGATATAGAGATGTCGTATGACATGCTATATCGACAAGAGAAACTATGATATAGAGATGTCGTATGACATGCTATATCGATAAGAGAAACTATGATATAGAGATGTCGTATGACATGCTATATCGACATGAGAAACTTTCTAGATTAAAGCCACCCCAATCCAAGCCAACCCCTTGCTACAGCCAAATAGCATGTGAATACTCTTCTCTTAGATGGTTTGCGAGTACAATTCAAAATGTACTCACGGCTTTGTCCCTGGCTATTAACTTGGTCAGACTATGAAGATGACTATGAGGAGGACGATGGTGGTTACGACTACGCCGGTGCAAATTAGGATCGTTTCCCGGTCAGTCGCCTGTAGGGTAGTAGGCCTGACCTGGGTCAGCTACGCTGCATGTATCCCGCTGCTATCTACTAAGTACAAGTGTGTCAGTTGAACTTGCCCTGCGTGGCTTTTATATTCGGCCAAGTGGCCTATGTAAGACTTTATGAACTCGTTATGTAATGGATGATGTAATCTGAATTGCCAACTCTGTTATGTGGATTCACGACGGCCTTCAAGGGATCATGAATTGTATGCATAACGGGAATCCCGGGGTGGTAAGCCGGGGTCCCCACAACAGCTATGTTGTATCCGCCCTTGAACCCCCATGATGCCCACGCCGGGCGCCTTCATAAGCCGGCGTGGAGGTGCCCTTGAGGCAAAAGTTCAACATATCATTGTAACCGAGCACTTGTTACCATTATAGTGAAATATAGCAGCACGTAGGATTCTGCCACCACTGCGGGATCTGAAGCTGGATAAACTCGTGCTACTCAAATCCCGGATCGCTCCACCGTGTTCACCCCCTCCACAAATCTCCGTACACCTACACCCATAGCAAATATGTTGATAGAACCACGACAGTTGGCGCCCACCATGGGGCATCAGGCGTTAGCAGCGCAGATCTCGGCAGGATCTGCCTTCGGAGGCATCAGCGATACTATCACAATCAGGCGCATCCTCTACGATTATGGTTCCACATTGTCCCGGAGGATAACCTCTGGGTTCCGGCTAGAGAGAACCCTGCCCGTATCTTAGTCATCCCAATCGGAGATATTCATATCTTTATTGGAGACACAAACCCTGCCGCCGCCATGGAAACTAATTTCCAGCGGATTGGCACGGTCGAAACCCCATACGAATTGCTGTCGAGCTAGATACGAAGGAGGGACGATCCGATCTGAAACTTTCTAAGTCATCCAAATTAGATCTAAAATTCAACCCCACCCACCCTGCCCTAGAGGTTGAGGAAGAGGTGGAAAACCACTGTGGATCCGCCACGGATCGCCAGGCATTAGAGATGAAGCGGTATCATCTTGTCGCTTTTACATGCATGAGTTCGGGATCTGCCTCCAATGAAGATGACAGCCCGAGCGAGTCTATCCTTGAGGCACTGGATGAAATCGGTGACTCAAAAGAGTGTGACAAAGGCTACGACTCCGAGGAGTATGATGCCGCCATGAAGGAATTCGAGGCTCAGCTCACTCTTGAGGAGTTGGAAAAGAACCAAGTCGCCGCTATTGCCTCTAGGCCGTATGTCCACCAGTTCCGACCGAAAAAGGGATGTATGAAGGTCAATACTACCAGTGCGGTGCACAACAATTCGAAGAAGGGTGGCAGAGGTGTCGTCATTCACGATCACGATGGATGTTTCATTGCTCGAGCGTGCCATTTTTCCCCTCTACTTGTTCTGGAATATGTAGAGCTACGATCATGCTGGAGCATATGGGAATCTTATATCTTATATCTTATATTTACTAATTGGAGGCACCAAAGGAAGCACCACGTTGATTCTCAGGCTAAACAAAATTTTACCCGTCTGATATGCCTCTTATCATATATCATCCGTCGGACGAGATCGCTTCACAGCGCTTCATCATAGCCGCTGCTCAGGGCACAAACCCTCACGTTAAAGATCGATCCGTCACAAAGAACCTACCTAGCGCGTCACTACCGCTGCTAATTCCCATCCTACTAGGCCCCGCAACAGCAATCTCACAGGTAGCGTTGATGATGCTGCGCTATATGCATCGATCTTGCACCACCGATCTGTCCATTGTTGTGTGTGCATGCATTGTGGACACATGATCAAGTACGACACTTCAGGTAATCAGATCAATCCGTTAGTTTGTTGCTTAATGTCTACTTTTGATTTTTAGCTGCTTAAATGTTGACTAGGTTGAGGTGCAGTTTTTGGTAAAGACCTGCTAGAAGTGATATTGTGTTCTATTTAGGATCAATACATCCATGATAGATATGTGTCGCACGAACTAGAAACAGCAATACATTGATTTGATCGGGATTGTACATGGCACGCAGCGGCAGCGGTACGTATGCACATTCGGTCCATCTCCATAGTTTGATAGCACAACAAGAGTAGTACCAACCAAAGAACCAACCTATCTTGGGGTGGTTCGTATTCTTGTGGCTATGATGGATCCCAAGTATCTTGATAAATATAATGATGCTCAAGGTTGTGCCTGCCTCGGGGTGACGATTAAGGGTTATCATTTATTTTTTCGACGAGAGCAACTAGATTTTGTTCATGATCCTAGGTTTACTCCTTTCTTCTGGAAGAAAAAAGGCAATGACTCCAGCAATGATGGTCCCGGACCGGATAAGGATGGTGCTCATGCTCCTAGCTATATTTCTTCTACTTCGACCACTCACATGGATAGTGAAAATCCGTAGTCGTCGAACAATTCGTCTCATGGTAAGACTGTCTCGGGTGGCTCCGAGATGGTTCTCTTGGCGGAGGGGTTGGTTCCATTGCTCTCACCCCTCTTAATCCAAACCCAATGACACCGCGTGGGAAGGAAATTGTGGGTGAGTTTCGCTTGAAATTGCCAGAATTAATCGCTTAGACTGCCAGCATTTCTTTGGACCGTGGTTCTGCCCCTTGTGCTGCCAAGTCTGAGATGGATGTACAGGTTTCTCAGTCTCTCAGTGTTGCTCCTGCGTGTAAGTCCATATCTCCAAAAACATTTGGGGCAATGAACTCATCTCTGTCGCTAGGTGTGGACCAGGCTGCTCCGCCGAGTGTGCAAGCGGGTGGCAGCCCGCTGGGCGGTATGGCCAACGACGGGACTGGTTATCCTTCAAGGCCTGCTCACCAAAGCCCGCTAGACGTGCCACTAGCTGCTGCGGAGAAGGCCCTTCACGGGCTGCATGCGATGGCCTCTGCCGGGCCTGCATGTGGACTAGGAGCGACTAAGGAGGCTGGGCCGCAAGCTGCATCACCAACGGCTCCTATGTCGGGTGGGGGCCCTGCATCGCCTATCTTGCCCCCGCCTACCTCGTCTTCCATCATCACGCTGGAGGCCGAGACAGTACCTTCATTGTCACTACTGTCTTCGGCACTAGTGGAGGTGTCCTTCTCTCGGGATGTTGGGTGTTATACACCCCCGACATCTCCTGCCAGGACTTCCTCACTGTCGCCTACGCCACCTGTTGTGTCATGTGCCCCCCCTCTGTGGCGTAGCACTAGGCATGTTGTGGCGGAGGATGGTTCGGTCGCCACGGACGAGGATACAATGCAGAAGGCCATGCGGCGTAAGGCCGCTATGAATCTCGACTACAGTGGTATGACTCTGCAACCCTCTTCCTTTATTTCATTATCTACTCCTGTATTATCTTCTAAGCTAAATGCTGTTGGTATTAAACTAGGGAAGAATGTTAATGAGATTAATGTATACGCAGACGTTTTGAGGCATATGGAGTATGATCGTTTAACAGTTGACCCTAAGCTTCAAAACGTAGTGGATAACACAGAACTAGATGAAGAGGAAACGAATGCCACATTGGATGGTCAGCTTCTCTCTAGTCTGGTCGGTGTTGTTTCGGAGATTGACTTGAATAAAGCCATTCTAGGTTTCTTGTATAAATTGCAAGCATCGGGCCGTAAATCAAGGAAATCTCCGAATAGAAAACCTTGCAAAAGGGTTAAAGTTCCAAAATCAAAAATTGTATCATAATGAATGGTATGTTCAGTAATGGCAGAGGTCTTGGTGACTTGGCTAAACATTTACATATCGCTCATTGCATTAATGATCACAAATTAGATTTTGTTGCTATTTCAGAAACTAGTAGAAGGGACTTCTCTCAGAGTCTACTAGACCGCCTTTCTGGCGGGATGGACTTTGAGTGGATGTCACAGCCACCCCGTGGTAGATCGGGGGCATTCTATTGGGAGTACGGTCAGACACCATGGAAGTATTGGCTCGTTCGAGTGGAGATTACCATATTAAACTCCATATCTGTAATAGAGCTGATAATTTCACATGGAATTTGGTTGCTATTTATGGGGCTGCACAGGATGAATTTAAGGCTGCCTTTCTCTATGAGTTGGTTAACTTGGAAAAGGACAATCCATACCCAATCTTAATTGGGGGGATTTTAATTTGCTAAGATTCCACCATGAGAAAAGTAAGGGCCGGTTTGATGATCATTGGCCTTTTCTATTCAATGCTATCATTGATAGCTTGGATTTGCGAGAAGTTTCAATAATTGGAAGACAATTCACCTGGGCCAATAGCCTGCCGAATCCCACATACGAGAAACTTGATAGAGTACTTATGGATGCCAATATGGAAACTAAATTCCCCATCTTGTCTATTCATGCTCTTGAGGTTATTGAGGGATTCTCAGACCATGCCCCTATACTACTGACCACTGGAAATCCCAAACCGACATGCAACCATCGTTTCATGTTTGAGCTTGCATGGTTACAGTGGGATGGTTTCCATGATATGGTCAAGGCTGTATGGGATAGACCTACTACTGCTGTGTCTACAATACAAAGGTGGAATTATAAAATACGTGCTTTACATAGTCACCTGAGTGGTTGGGCTCAGAATGTAATGGGTGTTCTTAAAAAAGAGAGGTTGAGGCTTTCTTCCATCATTGATGATCTTGAAGCCTTGGCAGAGGTAGGCCCCCTGTCTGCGCATGAGATTGAATTAAAAAATCAGTCTTATGCAAAGATAGCAAGCCTACTGCATGAGGAGGAACTCAAATGGTACCAACTTTCTAAGAGTCATTTTATCCTTGAAGGAGATTCGAATACTCCCTACTTCCATAGTGTTGCCAATGGCAGACATAGGAAGAAGCGTATTGATACTCTTGTTCAGAATGAAGGTATGATTGAGGGACTAGACAACCCCAAAGTTTATATTACGAATTACTACAAGAACCTGTTGATACATCTCAAACGTATCTATAATTTTTGATGCTCCATGCTTGTTTATGCACCATTTGCTTTGTGTTTTGTTACACTTCATGGTGTTTTTATGCATTTTCTAGAACTAAGCTATTAATGAGATGCCATAGTGCCAGTTCCCTGTTTTTTGCTGTTTTTGTGTTTTAGAAAAGTTACACAGGAAATATTCTTGGAATTGGACGAAACAAAAGCCAAAGTTCCTTATTTTCCGAACTCTTTTCCAGAAAACATACTGCAAGCCGCCGCCATCGTTGACGCGAGATCGAGAGGGTCCAGAAGCTCTTCCCGACACCCTGCCAGAGAGGGGAATCACCACTGGAGGCCTTCTTCATCACCATGCCTGCCTCCGGAGTGATGTGTGAGTAGTCTACCTTGGACTATGGGTCCATAGCAGTAGCTAGATGGATGTCTTCTCCTCCATGTGCATCATGTTTAGATCTTGTGAGCTGCCTATCATGATCAAGATCATCGTTATGTAATTCTACATGTTGTGTTTGTTGGGATAAGATGAATATTGTGTACTATGTCAAGTTGATTTGTGATTTATCATCTCCATGTTATTTATAATTTTGCATGCTCTCCGTTGCTAGTAGATATCTTGGCCGAGTAGATGCTAGTGACTCCAAGAGGGAGTATTTATGCTCGATAGTGGGTTCATGCCTCTAGTAATCTGGGAGGGTAACAACAACTTCTAAGGTTGTAGATGTGCTGTTGCTACTAGGGAGAAAACAACAATCTTGTGTTCAAGGACATTTGTATTGTTTACATTACACACTTTGCTTAAGGCGATAATATGTTGCTTGCAACTTAATACCCAATGGTTGTTCTGATGATACCTGGTGGGTGGATTATTAGTCATAGATGCAGTTGGATTACGGTCTATGTATTAGGTTGTAATGCCCAAGTGAATCTCATAGCGATCCTCATGACATGTATATGTATTGCTTGCATTCTTTATTCTGTCAATTGCCCAACTATAATTTGTTCACCCAGCATGTTATTTATCATTATGGAGAGACACCTCTAGTGAACTGTGGACCCCGGTCCATTCTTTTACATTCATATTACCGTTTACTTTCTACAAGCATTATTTACTTTCTTGTAAACAAATATCTTTTACCACATGATATGTTTAATCCGTTGTTTACAACAAACCGGTGAGATTGACAACCTCACTGCTAGTTGGGGCAAAGTACTTTGGTTGTGTTGTGTGCAGGTTCCACGTGCTGCTGGTGCAGAGCTACACCCTAGATAAGGCGTCATATATAAATTGTTTGGAGCCATCGCCAAGCCAGCTAGCATCAACCTTTGGAAGTTAGTGCTTTCTCCTACTAGTTTGATTAAACCTTGGTTCCGTACTGAGGGAAACTTTCCACTGTGCTCATCATACCTTCCTCTTGGGGTTCCCAATTGGGTGGCTAGCACCACCAATCAAGCATTTTTATGGCGCCGTTGCCGGGGAGAAAGAGGATTTCTGCAAGGGGAGTCTCTCGCTTCCAATCTTTTACTTTGTTATTGTTTTGCTTACTTTCTTTACTTTATTTTTGTTTGCATCTTTTTATCAAAAATACAAAAAAAATAGTTCCTTTATAGTTGTTATTTTTGCTTGTCTGCTTTTAGTCTTGCTAGAATGAGTACTCCTGAGAACATCAAGTTGTGTGACTTTACTAGCACAAACAACAATGATTTCATCTGCACTCCTATTGCGCCACCTCCTCCTGAGGCAAATTTTAATGAGATTAAACCTGCTTTGTTGAATCTTGTTATGAAAGAGCAATTTTCTGGTGTTAGTACTGATGATGCTGCAGCTCATCTCAACAATTTTGTTGAGCTATGTGAGATGCAAAAGTATAAGGATGTAGATGGTGATATTTTTAAGCTTAACTTGTTTCCTTTCTCTTTAAGAGGAAGAGCTAAGGATTGGCTGCTATCTTTGCCTAGAAATAGTATTGATTCATGGGTTAAGTGCAAGGATCTTTTATTGGAAAATATTATCCTCCTGCTAAGATTATATCTTTGAGAAGTAATATTATGAAGTTTAAACAGTTTGATAATGAACATGTTTCTCAAGCTTGGGAAAGAATGAAATCTTTGATAAAGAATTGTCCCACTCATGGACTGACTACTTGGATGATTATCCAAACATTTTATGCAGGACTAAATTTTTCTTCAAGAAATCTCTTGGATTCAGCTGCTGGAGGTACCTTTATGTCCATCACCTTGGGCACTGCAACAAAGCTTCTTGATAATATGATAATAAATTATTCTGAGTGGCACACCGAGAGAGCTCCACAAGGTAAGAAGGTAAAATCTATTGAAGAAACCTCTTCCTTAAGTGATAAGATTGATACCATTATGGCTATGCTTGTTAATGATAGAGCTCATGTTGATCCTAATAATGTTCCTTTAGCCTCTTTGGTTGCTCAAGAAGAGCATGTTGATGTAATCTTCATTAGAAATAATAATTTCAACAACAGTGCTTAGAGGAACAATTTTGCTAGCAATAATTATAGGTTGTATCCTTCTACCAATGGTAATGGTTATGGTAATTCTTATGGTAATTCCTCCAACAACAATAGGGGCGTGCCCTCTGATCTTGAAGTCATGCTCAAGGACTTCATTAGTAAACAAACTGCTTTTAATAAGTCTGTTGAGGAAAAGCTTGGTAAAATTGATGTTCTTGCTTCTACAGTTGATAGCCTTGCTCTTGATGTTGAACTTCTGAAACTGAAGGTTTTGCCTCATGATGTGAAATAAATCAAGACTTTGAATGCCATGCAAGTTAGAATTGATAATAATGTTAGGATGTTAGCAGAATTGCATGCTAGGTGGGAAAGAGAAGATGAGATGGCTAGAAATATGAAGGTTTGTACTATTACCACCACTAGTGATGTTCTTTCAAATGCTAGCACACCTCCTACTAGTGATGGCTAGAAAATCCCTACTCCTTGTGCGAAATTGCCTAAAACTACAGAAACTTTTTCTAATAGAAGTGCTCAAAAATTTCGGAGTATGGGAGAAAATAGTTCTACTACCTTTAATGATTTTGATGTTGATGGTTGCAATATTTCTGAAGTAATTTTGTTCTTGCAAAAGCTTGCTAGATGTCCTGATGCTAGTTCTATGAATGTTGCTTTTACAAAACATATTACAAATGCTCTCATGCAAATTAGAGAGGATAAGTTGAAACAAAAAGTTATCCCTAAAAAGTTAGAAGATGGTTGGGAGCCCCTCATTGAGATGAATGTGATTGATTTTGATTGTAATGCTTTATGTGATCTTGGTGCAAGCATTTCTATTATGTGTAGAAAAATTTATGATATGCTTGGTTTACCACCGCTTGAAAATTGTCATTTTGATATTCCTCTTGCTGATGTTGCTAAGAAGAAACTTTTGGGAATGATTAATGATGTTCTTATTATGGTTAACAATAACCTTGTTCCCGTTGATTTCCTTGTTTTGGATATTGAATGCAATGATTCTTGTCCTATTATTTTGGAAAGACCTTTTCTTAGAACTATTGGTGCCATTATTGATATGAAGGAAGGCACCATTAAATATCAATTCCCACTCAAGAAAGGTATGGAACACTTCCCTAGAAGGAGAAAGAAAAGGCTGATGGACTTTCCCTTTCCGAGTGCCATGAAAGAACTTCATTTTCATCATCCGTTCCTTCAATTCGACAAAGAAAAGACAATTCTGATGATCAACTGTAATTATCTGCAAATAAGTCAAAAAATTTATTTTTGTAAGTATGGAAATACATACTAATATACAGATGAATTTGACATAGTATCATCTCTTAGGGTGATAGAATAGCCTTGCGGAATTTTAAACTGGTATTATTTTGCTGGGTAGAAAGAGTATTACCATTACCATTATAAGAAAACCAAATAATCAGTATCCGATACATGCCTAAAACCATAATTTTTCTGGTACTTTTTGCGAGGTGGAGTAGATAGGATTTGTCGGAGTGGGATAGAACACACTACTAGCTTCCAGCATAGGGACGGAAGGCAGGGAAGAGGTACAGCTTAGGATTGTCACTCGTATCTACTCCCTCCATTTTTAAATATAATATATTTTAGTTTTATGAAGCATGTATTTTTTTAGTGTGTAAGTTCACTCGAATACACACACTAAAAGATGTCTCGATACATTTGTTTCACAAAACTAAAATACCTTATATTTTGAAACGGAGAGAGAACAAGCGTGTTTTGGGTTAAATTTTCAGTAAGTCTCAAAGTGAACTATTTATAGGATAAACTATCACTAACAACTTCTAGCATGCATTGAGTGGTGACGGGCGCTTAGTGGCACCCGTCAGCACTACAACCATCTATAGGGTTTGTTAGCCGATCGTCAGTAATGATATTTCACAAAATTAGTTAGTTGTTGTTAACTTTTTATGTTTTAAATATTGGCTTAAGGGTTTCTATTATTGTGTTCAAGTCTCTATGTATTTGTTTTTAATATGATTCTCGTGCTTTATTGTGTATTCCTTTAGTCGCGTGTGTGAAAACTTGTGTAGTCTACTATGGATCTTAACCTACTAAGTATGTCTAATCTATGAATTGTTGCTTTATTCATCAAATAATTATGAGACAATGTGGTTATATTTATTATTTCATTGTATGGCTATACATAATTCATTATTATTTAATTTTTATTATAAAATTTAAAATGTTTTTTTTACATTATATATGTAATTGTATAGAATTTTTATGTTTTCTACTTTTTATCTATTCCGACCTCTGGCATTAAAAAGTCAACTGGTATGGGACATAACTTTATATGTCACAACTTACTAGACATGGTTGGTCCATGTCCAGTAAAAAAATTATCTCATACACTGATACACAATAATTTCTCAACATCAGTAGAAGTGTGAGCAATAGGTGTCACACTCAAGAGGGTAGGAAGGCATAAGACCCTTCCAACCACCTATGCCTTAGTATGTGGTTGTATCCTTTTCATGAAAAAGAAGATATGTTAGGAACCAGAATAGCCAACTACAATAACCATTAGTGACATGCAAACTACAATAACCATTAGTGTTGTTAACTTCCTCTCCTTTTAGTCTTACGGTAAGTGCTTATAAAACTTGCTTCATTAGGAGCTAGTGCATTGCAACCAAGACAATTAAAAGTGGAGTACCATAACATGCAACGACTGAGAGGGTATTCAACAAAAGCATAGGACTAAGAGGCTTATACAATGATAAACGTTTCAAAACAGATTTTTAATACATTGATCAATACTTTATATGAAGCAACATTAGGCAAAAAGGGTAAGAAACTCAAACAAATTGCATGCACGCAATTGCTACCTACTTGTGATCGCGTCCTTTGGTGGAGGCCTTCTTTTTTTGGCGCTCTCTTTCGGTCCATCCACCTTGCTATGGAGGTCATCCCCTCTCTTGAGGGGTTGTGTTGCTGGCACACACTGAAGACGGTCGCCTGCTGCTGTCTTCCGAAGCCACATGGGGTTGACGATGGTGTTGGTCATCGGCGGGCCACTTTGCAAAGTCAACGTAATACATGTCATCGCTATCATCATCGTCGTCCTCCTCGTCATCGGTGGTGTGAGGCAGAGACAGATCATCGCTCGATCTGTCGTCCGAGTCATCGCCGACTGGCTTTGATTCCTCCTCCCCTTCCTCTTCCTCCTCATCCTCGTCATCTGACCAAAAAGCATCACCGACGGAGGCTTCACTACCAGACCATTCTTGGCCTTCGGCACTCCACTCATTCGCTTTGTTCATGGCATCGATGGAGGAATCTTGGTCGGAGCCTCTACTCTCTGGAGAACCCATCTAGATTGCCAATGGGAGAATAAGGCAGTCAGGCAGAATTAATATAGGTTAATAAAGTGGGGAGAATCGAAATGGCCGTTTGGTCTCCTTTATCACTAGTAATATCACTGCAATAATTTCGAAGATATCTCTAAGATACGCAAAATCTCGCATAAATTACCAGCTCACTGAAATCATTGCATTTAATGAATTTCTTACTAGCATACCAAGTACAACTAGTAGTTCACTGTAATATGCCATTCTCACCATTTTGAAATTCCAACTCAGTAGATTCATTGTATTTAAGGCCTCCTTAATTAAGGGTGCCAATAGGGTAGGGTTTCACCGGGTCAAGCTTTACCATACCCATGCCCAATTCTTTTCTCGGGTCGGTCAGCAACCCGTGGCTCTGCCCATCGGTCTTGAGTGAGAGCCATGCCTGAACGCGATGGGCAACCTGACTTGATCAGACACCCATCGAGTTTGGTAAAATTTACCTTTTCATTGTGGAACACGCTTCCGTTTCCCCAGGGGATAACTTTTCTACTGTCCTCCTAGTCCAGAATATGGCACACTTCTGAATGCAAGGTGGGACCACCCCACATTCTTCTTATCCCCTCATCAACAAACATGACATTGTCTCCCTCACGAGAATCTAAAAACCATTGTGCGCCTCTGTGCTGCACGCCATGTCGTTGCCTTGCTGATGCAGTGATGTCATCATCACCATTGACCCTACCGATCGATGACCCACATCTCTGGCTTGGTCCTGCCTCTCCGACTCCATAGAAACCCACTTCAATGTGCTTTCTCCACCTACACCCTCGCAGATCAAAGACCTGTCATCGCATTCTCTGGCTTGGGGGATATCATCAGCAAGCCAGGGGCATCCCGCTTTGTTGGCATGTGTCGCACCGGATGGACCCGGAGAAGCTAAAAGAGTTGGGCACCGAGGACTTCTAGAGGGGTATTACGTGAAAGCTATGGCGATGTACGACCAAGTGCTACAAGGTGTATAGGTGCTTCTGATGCCAAGGTAGTCGACGGACCACAAAGGCGGTTCGATGTTACCAACATGAGTTTTTGGTGCTGCGAGCGGGTGGCGGTGTTGCTACCACCAGTCCCAAAATTTGTATCATAGGAGAAATTTTTGTGCTACAAATATGTTCTGAATTTTCATCATAGGAAGAAACTCTGCTAAAATAGTTCTTTGGATTTCCATCATGTGAATATATTGCTACAACCATTTTGTGGTTTTGGACCATTTGTTTAGCGCATTAGCATCATATTTTTAACAACTGTTGTGTCATTTTGCTACAATAATATATATTATTTGCTACGAGATCTCCTGCTAAGTCTATTTTTCTACCATAGCACAACTTTTTGCTAAAAAAATCACTAGCGAGATATTCGGTGATTTCTCAGTCAATGTTCCTACGAGATCGGTTTTGTTACGAAAACACAATTTTTTTTGCTATAATGTCTCTAGCGAACTTGTATTTCAACAAAAAAAAGTTTGACCATAAATTTGTTTAACAAAATATGAATTATATGTCACAAAATTCTAACATTATATTTCTATTCAATGGTGTAATTTTTTGTGACATATAATACAATTCTAGCATGAGAAATAAACATCTATAATAAACATGGAATAAGATAATAACAACTTTATTATTGCCTCTTGGTCATATTCCCTTGAGTCTCCCACTTGAACTAAAGTCAATAATCTAGATTACATAGTGATAAATCTAACACACATTGAGTTCTGGTGCTGATCATTTTTTCCTTGGGGAGAGCTTTAGTCAATGGGTCTGCCACATTCAGATCTGTGTGTACTTTGTAAATCTTTATATCGCCATCCTTGACATGCTTACGGATGGAGTGAAACTGGAGCTTGATATGCTTGGAATTCTTGTGAGACCTTGGTTCTTTAGCATTGGCTATGGCATCATTGTTGTGACAATAGATAACCATTGGATCCAACGCACTCGGAACCACACCTAGTTCAGGTATGAACTCCATCCAAACATATTCCGTCTCTATCGATGATACCGCTACCACAGATTGCTTGGAACTCCTCTAGCTTACTGATCCTCCATTTATTACAAATATGTGCCCAGATTGTGACTTAGAGTCATCCGAATCAGCGTCAAAGCTAGCATCAACGTAAAACTTTGCGATGAGATCTTCTTCACGGCCATACACGAGAAACATATCATCAGTCCTTCTCAAGTACTTAAACATATTCTTAACCGCCGTCCAGTGTTCCAAATATAGATTAGATTGGTACCTACTTGTCAAACTAATAACATGTGCGACATCCAGCACAACATAGCATACATGATAGAGCCTATGGCTGAGGCATAGGGAATATTATTCATCACTTCTATATCTTCTGTTATAGCCGGATTTGACTCTTGCTCAATGTCTTTCCTTCCAACATAGGTAAGAACCCTTTCTTACTTTCATCCATTCTGAAATTCTTTAGAATCTTGTCAAGGTATGTACTTTGCGATAGCCCAATCAAGCGCCTCGACCTATCTCTATAGATTTTGATGCCTAAGATATACACACCTCCACCAAGGTCCTTTGTTTAGGTAATCTTTCACACTTTTCAAAAGTTCTATATCATTTCCAATCCGTAATATGTCATCCACATATAATATTAGAAATGCTACAGAGCTCCCACTCACTTTCTTGTAATTACAAGCTTCTCCATAAGTTTGGACAAATCCAAACCCTTTGATAACTTCATCAAAGTGGAGATTCCAGCTTCGGGACACTTGCATCAGTCCATAAATGGATCGCTGAAGTTTGCATACCTTGTCAGTATTCTTAGGAACAATAAAACCCTTGGGTTGCACCATGCACAACTCTTCCTCAACGTTACCATTAAAAAACGCTGTTTTCACATCCATCAGCTAGATTTCATAATCGAAAAATGTAGTACTTGATAACATAATCCTAACAGACTTTAGCATCTCTACTAGTGAGAAAGTCTCATCATAGTCAACTCCTTGAATTTATCAAAAACCCTTCGCAACAAGTTAAGCTTTATAGATGGTCATATTACCATCATCATCTATTTTCTTATTGAAGATCCATTTGTTCTCAATGGCCTTACGGTCGCTGGGAAGTACACCAAAGTCCATACTTGGTTTTCGTACATGGATCCCATCTCAGAATTCATGGCTTTAAGCCATTTGTCGGAATTTGGGCTCATCATCGCTTCATCATACATCACAGGATCATCATTCTCAACCATGACATTCATGACAAGATCACTATACCGATCAGGAGCAGCACGTATTCTTGTTACCTGCGTGGTTCGGTAGTATCCCCTTTTGGAGTTTCATGATTTTCATCATTAGATCCTACTTCATTTGGTGAAGTCACCACCGGAACAGTTTTTGGCGTTGCACCACTCGCTATTTCATGAAGAGAAGGTTCAATAACCACGCCGAGGTCTACTTTCCTACTACTCACACCATTTGAGAGAAACTCCTTCTCCAAAAAGGATCCATTATTGGCAACAAAATTTTTGCCTTCGGATCTGTGATAGAAGGTGTACCCTACTGTTTCTTTAGGGTATCCTATGAAGATGCATTTTTCCGATTTGGGTTCGAGTTTATCCGGTTGAAGTCTCCTCACATAAACATCACATCCCCAAACTTTTAGAAATAACAGCTTAGGTTTGTTGCCAGTCCATAATTCATAAGGTGTCATTTCAGCGGATTTATATGAATCCCTATTTAAAGTGAATGCAGTTGTTTCTAGTGCGTGACCCCAAAATGATAGTGGCAGATATGTAAGATAAATCATAGACCAGATATATCTAGTAAAGTATGATTACGATATTCGGATACACCATTACGTTGTGGTGTTTAACGGGAATGAGTTGTGAAACTATTTCACATTCTTTCATGTGTGTGCCAAACTCATAACTTAAAAATATTCACCTCCACGAACGGATCATAGAAATTTAATTTTTCTGTTACAATGATTTCTACTTCATTCTAAAATTCTTTGAACTTTTCAAATATTTTAGACTTGTGTTTCATTAAGTAAATATATACATATCTACTAACGCCATCAATGAAAGTAACAAAATAATGATATCCACCACGTGCCGACACACTCACTGGACCACACACATCGGTACGTCTGATTTCCAATAAGTCTATAGCCGGTTCCATTGAACTGAAAACGACGTTATAGTCATCTTGCCCATAAAGCATGGTTCAGATGTCTCAAATGATTCATAATCAAGTGATTTTAGAAGTCCATCAGAATGAAGCTTCTTCATGCGTTTAACACCAATATGACCTAAACGACAGTGCCACATGTATGCGGAAATATCATCATTCAACTTGATTATTTTGGCATTCACATTATGAATATGTGTATTATTACTATCAAGATTCAAAAGAAATAAACCATTCTTCTCCGGTGCATGACCATAAAAGATATTATTCATATATATTGAACAATCATTGTTCTTAGACTTGAATGAATAATCGTCTCGCATCAAACAAGATCTATAAATTATATTCATGCTAACGCAGGCACTATATAATATTCATTCAGGTTTAAAACTAATCCAGATTCTAGTTAGGCTTTGCCCATGCTAGTTAGTCTTGTTAAACGCTCACATCGTAGGATTTTGCCTATCATATTCGATAAGCAAAGTGAAGCAAGATTCATACATCGAGTACTCTCGCACATATAATTTTCTTTTCAATTTTATAGGATCCCCACAAGGAGATTGATTTCCATTACTTGAAATAACGGAAACATCAACAACATCCAAAGCAAAAGAAAGAAAACACATGCATACTGCCATTGGCGGACGCATGAAAAAATTGGAGGGTGGGCACACCTTAATTTTTTTGCGTACCCTAAATTGTGATAAACGTTCGGCAAATGAACAATATATATAGCTAACCGACTGTCACCACTAAATAATATATATCAAATGTGTATGATTATAATACGAATAGTTCATGATCACTTCTACAATTACGATAGACAACACATATATAAGCTATTGGAGTATTGGTTGACATTTCTAAACCGAAATTGCCATCCTAAATGAAAAAAAGAAACCGAATTGCAGTCCTAAATTGCAATAGACTAACAGAGAAATTCGAAATTACCACCGGTGGTTCTGGGGAGGAAGCAGCAGGACCTGTCCAGGACGGCAAGCGGCCATCCGCTGAGCAGCGGCAATCGGTCGAGTCCTCGAGGGGCGACCGACATTGGCTACAGGGACCAGGAGGGGTGAGCACCGGCACTAGCTGTGGGCATCGGGAGGGGCGAGCCTCATCCGGCGGCGGGGTAAGTGCCAGACGCGAGACACGAGATGGGAGGCAGGGAGCGGCACAGCCGATTAGGTCGTCTCCATTCTCCTCGATGACTCGATGCAGTGGATGGATGCCTCGATTTGTTTTCTCTTTCCCGTCTCAGAACATCAAAACAGGTTTGGGCTTATTGGGCCAATAGGCAGAGATGATTAGATGTATCAATTTTTTCGCCCATGCCTACTGCTAGCGTACCAACAATATCCTAGGAGTTTTAAACTATATACAAGCTTACAAGACGTAAAGCAGAAACACTCAAGATCAAACGATGACAACAATAGTATAGAGCAGCAAGGTCTTGGTAGAAGACACCGACACTCTTCAATACCAAATCACTAGGTAACATTTCCCTACCAATCCTCAGCTTCCCTAGAATTATCGACTTTCCCAGCTTCTCTAGCGTAGTGTACATCTATCAAAAGTCTCCTCCTTGCACCTGGTCCTTGCTTGTTGCGGCGGTGTTGATGTAAATCACCGTCCCGTTGGGAACCCCAAGAGGAAGGTATGATGAGTATAGCAGCAAATTTTCCCTCAGTAAGAAACCAAGGTTTGTCAGTCCAGGAAAAAGCCAAACTCCAGAAGGTGATGCTTGCTAGCCTAGCGACACTCCAACAAGGGCACCGTTAACGATTCTTGTTAGTGCGTCTTCAACTAGAAGCAACGCGGAACCTGCACATAACACAACCAAATACTTTGCTCCCAACTTACGATGAGGTTGTAAATCTCACCAGTTTGCTGTAAACAAAGGTATGAGCGTATCAAGTGGAAAGCAATAGTAGTATGCGAGAAAGTAAACAATGCAAGTAAAGTAAACAGGTGATAGCAATATAAAGGAAATTGGACCGGGGTCCACAGTTCACTAGTGGTGTCTCTCCATAAAATAAATAACAACATGCTGGGTAAACAAATTACAGTTGGGCAATTGATAGAATAAAGATAACGTGCATATGTCGAGAGGATCACTAAGAGATTTACTCTGGGCATTACAACAAGATACATAGACTGCCATCCAACTACATCTATGACTAATAATCCACCCACGGGGATATCGTCCGAACACCCCACGAGTATTAAGTTGCGAACAACAGATAACTGCATTAAGCAAAGTGTGTAATATAAACAAAGCATATGCCCTTGGACATAAGAATGTTGTTTTCTCCCTAGTGGCAATAGCACATCTACAACCTTAGAGGTTTCTGTCACTTCCCCAGATTAAATAGAGGCATGAACCCAACTATCGAGCATAAATACCGCCTCTTGGAGTCACTAGTATCTACTTGGCCAAGATAGCTACTAACAACGGAGAGCATGCAAGATCATAAACAACATAGAGGTAACATAAGATAATATTCAGCACATCAACTCAATCATAACACCAATATTCATCGGATCCCAACAAACACAACATGTAGAATTACATAACGGTGATCTCGATCATGTAAGGCAGCTCACGAGATCTAAACATGAAGCACATGGTGGAGACGACAACCATCTAGCTACTGCTATGGACCCATAGTCCAAGGTAGACTACTCACTCATCGCGCCGAAGGCAAGCATGACGATGAAGAAGACCTCCGGTGGTGATTCCCCTCTCCGGCAGGGTGCCGGGAAGAGCTTCTGGACCCTCCCGATCTCAGGTCGACGATGGCGGTGGATCGCGATGTGTTTCTAGAAAATTGATCGTGTATTTAGGTTTTTCCCATCGGGGGGTCTTTATAGGCAAAGGGGTAGCGTCAGAGGTGGACCAGGGTGGTCTCACCCATAGGGGGCGCGGGCTAGCGGCTGGCCGTGCCGCCCTATGGTGACGCCATCGTCTGGCTCGGCTCCGACTCCTCTTCGGTGTTCTGGAAGCTTCATTTAATATCTGGATGTTCGGCTTTTGTTTCGTCCAAGTCCGAGAATATTTCCTGTGTAACTTTTCTGAAACACAAAAACAGCAAAAAACACGGAACTGGCACTGTGGCATCTTGTTAATAGGTTAGTTCTAGAAAATGCATAAAAACGCCACGAAGTGTAACGAAACACTAAGCAAATGGTGTAAAAACAAGCATGGAGCATCAAAAATTATAGATACGTTTGAGACGTATCAGCATCCCCAAGCTTAACTCCTGCTCGTCATCGAGTAGGTAAGTGATAACAAAAGAAATAATTTTTGAGGTGACATGCACCTACACAATCTTGATCATCTATGTAAAGCATTGAGTGCTGGGATCAAAAGAACTTAAAACATGGGCATGAAAGATATAATCTTGATAGAAGAAACTTAGCAACCATGTTATAACATGAAAATGAACACAAACGAAAGATCATGAAAATGAAACAATAAAAGTCAAACGTGTGTTCAAATCATATGGAAAAACATACAAATGGTTTTCAGCTTGTCCTTCATGGAGAGCAAAACATAAATGCATAGGACACCTTCAAGTTTAAGAGGGCAACTAGATACAAATAATTTAAGAACAAGTGAAACCAAAATCATGAGTCAATCAATGATAAGCTTTGGGACAATGCACATTATACTCAGAATGACAACTATGCTCACTTAGATGGTGCATAAAGGTAGAAGGTGGTGACTCAATATAAAAGTAAAAGAAAGGCCCTTCGCAGAGGGAAGCAGTGATTAAACATGTGTTAGAGCTTTTCATTTGTAAAATAGAGAGATAAAAATTGGGTTTTGAGAGGTAGTTGTTTTTGTCAACGACTAGCAATGGGGTTCTTACTATCTTCCATACAAAAATGAAGCAAGTTTTTGAGAGAGAGATTGGCACTTTTGTGCTCTTTTATAAAGCTTGGCACTCCTCCCCACCTTTTTTCCTTTCTCAAACCATGGCTAACCGATTCCATCGGGTGCCCACCAACATTCACATACCATGGAGGAGTGCCATTTTCTTTTCTTTTTTTCCTTTTTTTTCTTTTTGGAATAAACAATATGGAAGATAGCAAATCCGACCACTACGTCCCCATGAGCTGAAAACAGTGTCACAAAACGAGAAGTATTTTGAAGGTTTTTTCAAAGGTAGCACATGAAAATTTACTTGGAATGGCTTGCAAATACCATGCATAGGAATTTATAGTGGACACAATGGCAAACTTGGTTTTTAGGAGTTGGATGCACAAGTAGAGCTCATACTCAGTACAAAATGAGGGCTAGCAAAAGACTGAGAGCGACCAACTAAGAGAGCAATAACAGCCATAATCATGCAAAGCGACAAAGCAACATTAAAAGAAGCATAAGATGGCATCAAAAGTCAAAAACTAAATGATCATAGAGGCTTATGGCGACTTTGTATGAGTCTAACATGTGTAAGCATGCGCCAAGTCAACCCAAATAAAGCATCAAGGAGAAAACCAAAATAATGCTTCCAAATAATAAAAACAACGCATGATTTTTTTCAAAGGCTCATTAAGCAATCTCAGTCATTTGAGACAAGTTATGCTACAGCAAAACCACTAAGCATACTATCAAAAAGACATCAAGCATTGCATGCAAAAGCCTAGGCTGCATTCTACACAAGCTCCTTTTTGTACCACTTTTTTGCATAATTTTTTTTCTCTTTTCCAACACCATTCGAACCTTTTTGAAATAACTCTTTTGATGAAAACCAACATGGACCAGAGGTCAAAATACACCTTGATGCAAAGATATAACAAGATCTGAACAAAAATCAAGGCAAAAAATGAAAGCTAAACGCAGTTCTAGAAAAAGAGAACACTCGTTGAACGATAAGAGTGAAAAATGGAGTGTTCTTGGCAAATGAAAAGCAAGGCAACTTCTCCAAAAGAAATTTGTTGGGGTCCAACCATTTATTTCAGCAAACAAAACTAAAGAAAATTGAAAACTAAAATAACTGACGCTCCAAGAAAAATGCATAATGCATAAAGCAATAAAAATATAGTGTGTTGAAAGGTGACCTGATTTTTGCCGATGAAGAAGGGGTGCCTCGGGGGCATTCCCAAGATTTGACACTTGTACCTCTTGGATATTTCTTGGGGTGCGTGGGCATCCCCAAGCTTGAGCTTTTGTCCATTCTTCAACTCATCTCATCATTCTCCAATCCCTACACTTGAAAACTTCCCTCATACAAAACTAAACACAATTCTATTAGCAACATTAGTGTAAGCATAATATTGAATCGACCCCTTTTTGCTTCAGGTTTCAACTCAAAACCACCACATATAAAGCATATACTACTGTAGCAACTTCCCCAAAAGTTCCGTGATCAAAAGAACTCAAAAAGAAAGCGATAAAGAGGCAAACACAAATAGTGGCAGAAATCTGTCAAAACAGAACAGCTAACAAAGGTCGAATTTTTAGAGGGTTTTCTGTTGGTCAAATCAAAAAGTGTATAACTAATGAGAGTTTGGATATAACCTGGGGCATATGCACAAGAAATCTCAGGTCAAAAAGATATTCTGAGAATTTTCAAGAATTTTTACGGTGCAGCACCGAAATCTGTTTCAGGACAGCAACATCCCCAAATCTTACCTCACTCAAATTAGAGGCTTCTCTTGGCACAACAACGAAATAAAAATGATAAGGAGCGGTTATTACAGTAGTAATAACTTCCAAGACTCAAATAAAAGAAAAATAACTGAAAGTAAAATAATGGGTTATCTCCCAAGAGTGCTTTTCTTTAACGCCTTTGAGCTAGGCACAGAAAGTGCAAATCAAGTAATATCGAAAGAGGCATTAAGATCAATTGCAGAAGTCTTTTCAATAAGGCATTATATTTCATCCACATAAGTTTATGAAGACCCCTTGTGATCACGCTTTGGTTCACTCAATTCACTAAAAAGATTTTTGGGACAGATCCAATCAAAATTATTTTCAAAAGCTTCATACAATCCCAAGAGTTTGCTAGGTATTGGTATTTGGGTTTCTTCATTGTTTGTACTAACAACCTTTATATGCGAGCCAAGCCTATTAAAATGCTTAAGAACTTTCCTAGCTTCAGTGGCAACATCTCTAAATTCTCTACGCAAAGTTTCCAAGATAAAAGCTTTCTTTTCGGGGTCTTCGATATCATGAAGCTTAAGAAACATGTGTTTCATAAAAGGATTAAGGCTAGCAAACCTAGCTTCTAACATGTGAACTAAATAAGCAGAAACAACTTCATAACTAGGTGCAAGCTCAGCCAAAGATTTATCCTCTTCATCTTTATGCATGCTAATATGATTAAAGAACTCCTCAATGTTTCTTTTCCCAATAATAGAACCACTACCTACCGAGAGGTCCTCCAAGACGTACTTAGGGAATAACATAATGAACTAAAAGTAATAAAGTAACAACTATAAGGAAACTATTTTTTTGTGTTTTGATACAACGATGCAAGCAAAAGTAAAGTAAAGCAAAACAGTAAACAAAGTAAAGGATGTGTGTGCGAAACTCCCCTTGCAGAAATCTTCTTTTTCCCCGGCAATGGCGCCAGAAAATTGTTGCTTGTTGCGGCGGTGTTGATGTAAATCACCGTCCCGTTGGGAACCCCAAGAGGAAGGTATGATGAGTATAGCAGCAAATTTTCCCTCAGTAAGAAACCAAGGTTTGTCAGTCCAGGTGTTGGCACGCAAAACTGCCGCGCAACACCGAGATAACTGTCGTGCTTTCGTGACGACGAACGGGTGCTTTCCGAGCAAAGCAACAAAGGATCCCTCACTTTCGTGGAGGAGAGACGACCGCTTTTCAGCGCAAAGCGGCAAAGATGATCCAAACCTAGGGCTGCTAGGGCTCGGCAGAGACGAACGATAAAAAAGAAAGATAAAAGAAACAAAGGTAAAAAAGTAGATACATATGTTTGATAGATCGATTGTCTGGGGTCTCCAATCGGCCGTATGCCCACTTTAAATAGGCAGCCAGGTCTTATGGCAAATACAAAGTAGTACACGGAACAGCTTTCTTGGATGCCAAGCCGAATATAAGATTCCTAATTTGTGATCAATCGGCCATGTACCAAACAAAGGACGATGGATTATGAGTAACAATACGTATACGACTTTAAATATCTTGGTGCATTCTCTGGACGTTACCTCGTAGACCACAATCCCCACGTCTCAGTAGCCGGACACCCGAATCAGGTCCTATGCATCAGCTCAAAATACCTCGCCAACCTGGGCAGTACATGTCCTTAGTAGCAACATGTTGTACCACCAAATATCCATGAGTTTAGCTAATATTTGTCTAAATATCTTCTAGTCCATGCAAAATTCCTGTTGCAATTCTTAAACAAATATTAGTTGATTAGCTTGATCAATGATAAAATTAATTTGGCCGATATTATAATTAACTAGCCAAATTATGTCATCAACACATGCCCCCCTGTTTTTGGTACTATTGAATTGACCAAAAACATATATGCAATTCCTTATAAAAATGTCAATAACATCACCGGCCATATAATTTCTTAGGGCGATGTTCAAAGAACACATCGGCCAAATTTTTGTTTACAGCGATGTCTAAATAACTCATCAGCCAGATATTCTTAGGGCTATTTCAAACAAGATATCGGCCATGGTATCATCACGCCTACATCCACCTGCTTCCCAACTCAGCAAGCATTTGCCGAACTTTTTATCTTTAGTTCCAATAGGTTCCAAAAGCAATCTTCTAACAAAATTGGCCAATAAATTCTTCTAGTTTTAACAGCCTCATGAAATCAACAGATGTGTCTAGCATATTGCTTCATGCACTTCACGCACAGCTAATTGAGATTGGTTAGAATCCAAGCAATTTTAAAAGTAAACCATCTATTATTCGGTGATATAACTCGTCACACTAGTAGAAAAAGGGTCATCGGTCTAAGCCTTTAGTACCGGTTCCCGTATGAACCGGTACTAAAGGGTACATTAGTACCGGTTGATTTGCCCAGCCGGCCGAGCAAGATCAGTACCGGTTCGATAAGGGCCTTTTGTACCGGTTCATACTAGGAACCGGTACTAAAGGGTTTTAGTGGGCCAGAGCTGAACCTTTAGTACCGGTTCATGGCGCAAACCGGTGCTAAAGGGTTGACACCCATTTTTTCCACTCATGCCTACCCCGCGCAGAAAAAATGTCTAAAAATTAAACGAAAATGATAAAAACTTCAAATTTCAAAATCCTTTGACATGCATGTACCTCACGCAACCAACTTTTATGGAAAATTTGAAATTTTGAATTTTGATATATTTTGAACAAAAAGGTTATTCTAAATTAAATTGGCAATAACTATTGCGTACGGACTTGAAAAAAACATATAATATATGAAAAACCATCTACGCAAAAAGTTACATCCGATTTCAACGGGAAATATGAAAGCAGGAAGATTTTCGATTTTGTCAAAAAAATTAAAAATTTGTTTTTTTGAAATTTATTTTATTATTTCTTCTACTTTTTAGTTATTTTGAAGTTTTTATATTATTTTGGAATTTTTTAAGTTTTTAAGTTTTTTTGATTTTTTTGAATATTTTGAATTTTAAAATTAATAATTAAATTATACACAAAGATTATTTGGAAACCATTGATGCTTATTAATAATTAATCATTGTTGCTTATTTTTAAAATTATTTGGAATTCAAAAAAGTAAAATCATATGTTATCAAAGTGTATGGGTTAATAGAATTCACAGCATAGTATTATCAAGAAGTCGCGAGCGCAGTCTTGGAAGCTAGTAGAGAAAGAATGGAGAAGTTAAGCGTGCTAAGGGTGGAGCAGTGTAAGGATGGGTGACCGATCGGGAAGTGGGACCACTAGTATATACTTTGACATGAGAATAGGGGTGATTAGAGATTAGAGTGGAAACTGTCAAACAATTCAAATATCCAAAAATTGAGAAATTCTGAAAAATAAATTCAAATTTTTCAATTTTTTTTCAAAATTTATACCAGAAATTCGTCCGAACCTTTGGTACCAGTTCGTGTTACAAACCGGTACCAAAGGTCCCTAGCCTGCACTCCCCTGGGAGCCAGCGTGGAGGCCCCTTTAATACCGGTTTGTAATGAACCGGTACCAAAGAGGGGGGCCTTTTGTCCCAAATCTTTTGTACCGGTTTGTTTTCCGGTACAAATGGGCCTCTGGAACCGGTACTAAAGCCTCTTTTTCCACTAGTGTCATTCAACAAAGTGTATTCTAAAGCTTGCCGCCGAATTGTCCTACCTCTCATCTGACTTGGATCTTTTAATAAATAATCAGGGAAATCTCCAATCACCTAGCTCTGAACTACTTGCTAATTCGGTTTTCTGTGGCTCCTGTACCGAATTATGTTTGCCATGTACTACTAGTTGCTGAATTTAATCAAGACCAGCTGTACTGTTCACTAAACTTTTTTACAATGTAGTGCTAATTGGTGAACTGAACTAAAACCAGATACATGCTGCACAAGTCTAGCATTAAACATGATATGCTCTTTTTCCAAAGCAGCTAACATTGGTCTTTGTAATACCAAAACTTTTATCTGCTAACGTGGCAACCGGATGCTTGCTAAATAAAATAATTAGCTCTAGAATTTTCTACCTGTAAGTAAAAGGTTGATCGTAAAAGTATACAGATACTTAATCATGTCCAAACATCGGTCCAAGTGGCTATTTAGTGAACTATCAAAACACTAAAATTCGCCTTTAATTTATTGTATTACCACAAGCGAATTTTAGAAACAATGTCCTTTACACCCATGTCTACTAAATTTTGTAAATCAAACTGTACTCAGTTTAGCTATTCGTACAAAGATATTTTAAGCTGACCGATGTTTTATAAACAAGATTCTTGGGTAAAATTAAAATAATAAAATCGGCAATACCCCTAGTAGAATGCAGCGATTTATATGCAAAGTGATATTCTATTTCATGCAATCCTATCACTAAGAATCGTTCGTTGTACACATAAACTAGGAAGTGGATAATGCAGAATTATTGTACATGCATTACTCTTTAGAAAACACATACCGATTTTTGCTTCGAGCAAGCGACTTCCTGGATATGCAATGATATACTTCTTCTCGTCGTCTTCTTTCATGCATATCGCTCTTTCCGGAACGATACAATCTTCATTACGTCTTTGTGTCCACTTAACACTAGCATCGGTCAAACATATTATCTCACTGTGTTGCAAATCAACCGATGCCTCTGTAAATGAGATGCATGGCGTATTATCCTCCTTGATCCACATCCATATCAGTAGGTGCATCTATATTATTTTCACAATTTCGAGCAGCAACTATGTCATCCACATTTTTATTCTCCTCCGTCGTGATGAGCTTCTTCCTCCAAGTCATGTTCGGAGGCACCATAGGTGTATCTTGATTGAACCACTCATCGCACCTTTTCTCGGCTATCTCTTCTTGGATTACCAAAGCTCGTAGTCGCTGAACCCGCCGTTTCTGAGTGTGCGTCAGTCCCGTCGGGCACCACTGAGGTCGTGGTTTAGTTCCCGGTGCGACGGACTTAATTTTGCTGCCCCCCGAGTACCTTGGTCTGTACTGACATACCGTTATTTTTGACACAAACTCTCTGTATTTAGCCGAGACAATCTTCCGCTGATTAAACGGACCACCAACATCGAATTTACTGATACCTCTCGGCTTTGGATTAGCACATACGGAAACTGAATTACTAGTACCGGAACGTACGACTGCTTTCTCTAGATGCGTATGCACATTAGGCTCCAAATCAGAATGTAAACTAATGCCTTTGGCTCCAATACTTTTGGTGCATGCATGCTTAGGTCCATCACGTGAAACACCGCTTTCTGCATGGATACTGCTATCCTTGCTGTTTTGTAAGCTCGCCTCCATGGTAGCATCCTTCTGATGTTGTTGTTGTACACCAGTGCCAACGTCAGATATTTTTAATTCCCCAGGCTTGACACCACAATCAGCGTTAGACTCATTTGATCTTGTTGCAAGCTTACTTACGATGGTATAATCAGCTTTAGATCCAGCAGGCCTTGCATGCATCCATGCGAATTTCCGATCACTAGTATAATTTTTTCCATCAGCATTACGTATTAGTGATCGGCTACCTTGAATCGCAATGGCCTCAGGTGATCTAGCTTTAGAATTAAATCGAGCCCTTTTCTCAAGCACATCTAGCCCAAACATGGGTCTCAATGGGATCCATCCTGGTGGAAAATAATCAGCTGGCGTTGGAGGATATGGTACCCATGGGTCAAAACCCTGCGGAGGATATTGATGATATACGGGAGGTTGACAACCCCAATATGTTTTTTCCATTTGAAAACAGCCATGCCGATCATATGAATCTCCTCTCCAGCGCTCATGCCCCCCGGGTCGAGAAGGGAACCTATGACGCTTAGTACCTCCAAGCCGACTAAGAAATTTGTTGGCCTTGCGTGATGTGTACTTGTCCAACAGTTGTTTACTGGTTGGCTTTGGTCTCGGAGCTGATTTTTTCTTTCTTTCATCGAATTTCTGCACTCCAACTTCTGAATTTCTCGATTTGATCATCCTCGGTGCAGCATTATTATCAATGACAATATTTTTCCCTTTGGTAGACTCGGTCTGATCTGACCGAATAAGTATTTTCTTGTTGTCAAAATTGATCATGTTGGGAGAGTACGGTAGTTGCACAAACTGAATAGTATCTTGCTCCACCTCTTGATGATTTTCCAGCTTCTTGTCTTCCTTATTTTTTGGATTTTGTGCTTCTTCACTTTGATGCTTTTCAACCGAAGATGGTTCGGCTATATTTTCTTCTTGTTGATTTGACCTGACACATGTATTGTCTAACACAGCATTAGCCGAATTAGCTGTACTAACTGAGTCACCCTTTTTACGCTGTATAGCAATGGCTTCAAGAACCTTTTCTACAAGATCTTCAGCCCACTCCTTTGATGATCGCTCCTTGGATCTCTCAATAATTTTCGGCAATGATACTTGGGTGTTACCGAAATTCTGCAGTTGTTTAGGGGGTGTATCATATGCTACAGTATTACAAGAAGGCGCATGAGCTTCTATTGAATTTTCAATTATTCGGCCATAAGTATTGTGAAGTTGCGCAGCCGAATAATGAATATTTGGAGTTGCATATGGTGCTGAAAAGTTAGTAACATAAGGTGCAGCATACGATGGTTGAGAATAATTGTTCAAACAACTGGTAGTATCATGGCTAATTTCTCTGTCCATCGGCATGTGCGAAGATGAACCAAAATATTGCAAGTTATTTGCCGATGGATAAAAGGATGAAACATTATTTTGCATGTCATTAAAATTTATAACATTGGGTGTTTCATATTCACTAACATAATTCATCATGTTGTTCATCGGCATGTGAATTCCTAGGGTTGCCGATGCATGTAAATTTGAATTTACATGTTGGAAGTTGCTATTTTGCATCGGCTCTTGCACATAATAAGAACTAGGACTAGCCGATGCAGTATGTATATCAAAAGATCTAGTAATATCAGTATAACAATAAGATGCATCTACGTAAGGGAGATGAGTATTCATATTCCCGCTGTAGATTGCAGCCTCTTGATGACGATCTCTACGTAGTAGGAACGGGCTAGAGACCGCTCGATGCTTCGTCCCCAGCGGAGTCGCCAATTGTGTTGGCACGCAAAACTGCCGCGCAACACCGAGATAACTGTCGTGCTTTCGTGACGACGAACGGGTGCTTTCCGAGCAAAGCAACAAAGGATCCCTCACTTTCGTGGAGGAGAGACGACCGCTTTTCAGCGCAAAGCGGCAAAGATGATCCAAACCCTAGGGCTGCTAGGGCTCGGCAGAGACGAACGATAAAAAAGAAAGATAAAAGAAACAAAGGTAAAAAAGTAGATACATATGTTTGATAGATCGATTGTCTGGGGTCTCCAATCGGCCGTATGCCCACTTTAAATAGGCAGCCAGGTCTTATGGCAAATACAAAGTAGTACACGGAACAGCTTTCTTGGATGCCAAGCCGAATATAAGATTCCTAATTCGTGATCAATCGGCCATGTACCAAACAAAGGACGATGGATTATGAGTAACAATACGTATACGACTTTAAATATCTTGGTGCATTCTCTGGACGTTACCTCGTAGACCACAATCCCCACGTCTCAGTAGCCGGGCACCCGAATCAGGTCCTATGCATCAGCTCAAAATACCTTGCCAACCTGGGCAGTACATGTCCTTAGTAGCAACATGTTGTACCACCAAATATCCATGAGTTTAGCTAATATTTGTCTAAATATCTTCTAGTCCATGCAAAATTCCTGTTGCAATTCTTAAACAAATATTAGTTGATTAGCTTGATCAATGATAAAATTAATTTGGCTGATATTATAATTAACTAGCCAAATTATGTCATCAACACCAGGAAAAAGCCAAACTCCAGAAGGTGATGCTTGCTAGCCTAGTGACACTCCAACAAGGGCGCCGTTAACGATTCTTTTTAGCGTGTCTTCAACTAGTAGCAACGTGGAACCTGCACACAACACAACCAAATACTTTGCTCCCAACTTACGATGAGGTTGTCAATCTCACCGGTTTGCTGTAAACAAAGGTATGAGCGTATCGAGTGGAAAGCAATAGTAGTATGCGAGAAAGTAAACAATGCGAGTAAAGTAAACAGATGATAGCAATATAAAGGAAATTGGACCGGGGTCCATAGTTCACTAGTGGTGTCTCTCCATAAAATAAATAACAACATGCTGGGTAAACAAATTACAGTTGGGCAATTGATAGAATAAAGATAACATGCATATGTAGAGAGGATCACTATGAGATTTACTCTGGGCATTTCAACAAGATACATAGACCGCTATCCAACTGCATCTATGACTAATAATCCACCCACGGGGATATCGTTCGAACACCCCACGAGTATTAAGTTGCGAACAACAGATAATTGCATTAAGCAAAGTGTGTAATGTAAACAAAGCATATGCCCTTGGACATAAGAATGTTGTTTTCTCCCTAGTGGCAACAGCACATCAACAACCTTAGAGGTTTTTGTCACTCCCCCAGATTAAATAGAGGCATGAACCCAACTATCGAGCATAAATACCCCCTCTTGGAGTCACTAGTATCTACTTGGCCAAGATAGCTACTAACAATGGAGAGCATGCAAGATCATAAACAACATAGAGATAACATAAGATAATATTCAGCACATCAACTGAATCATAACACCAATATTCATCGGATCCCAATAAACACAACATGTAGAATTACATAACGGTGATCTCGATCATGTAAGGCAGCTCACGAGATCTAAACATGAAGCACATTATAAAGAATACAACCATCTAGCTACTGCTATGGACCCATAGTCCAAGGTAGACTACTCACTCATCGCGCCGGAGGCTAGCATGGCAATGAAGAAGACCTCCGGTGGTGATTCCCCTCTCTGGCAGGGTGCCGGGAAGAGCTTCTGGACCCTCCCGATCTCAGCTCGATGATGGTGGTGGATCGCGATGTGTTTCTGGAAAATTGATCGGGTATTTAGGTTTTTCCCGTCGGGGGATCTTTATAGGCGAAGGGGCAGCGTCAGAGGTGGACCAGGGTGGTCTCACCCATAGGTGGTGCGGTCTAGGGGCTGGCTGCACCGCCCTATGGTGAGGCCAGCCTCTGGCTCGGCTCCGACTCCTCTTCGGTGTTCTGGAAGCTTTGTTTAATATCTGGATGTTCGGCTTTTGTTTCGTCCAATTCCGAGAAAATTTCCTGTGTAACTTTTCTGAAACACAAATATAGCAGAAAACAGAGAACTAGCACTGTGGCATCTTGTTAATAGATTAGTTCCGGAAAATGCATAAAAATGCCACGAAGTGTAACGAAACACTAAGCAAATGGTGTAAAAACAAGCATGGAGCATCAAAAATTATAGATACGTTTGAGACGTATCAGTCCTCCCTAGTTTATCTCCATGGCAACATTCACTAGCGCATCAACAAGCGACTCTTGGGTAACCCGCGAACGTAAACTTGTACATGTACCTTATCCATAACTAATTGGGTCACCCTGTGGACGAAGATGGACTCGTGCCTTTTTGGGTCGGGTGCCCATAGACGGACGTACTAGTACGCATGGGTTGGATTATCGGACTTGATTCTTAATGCAATGGCTCTAGTAAGTTGGCAATTTATCATGTGGATCTCGAAGATATCACTAAATATTTTTGAAGATATCTCCTTATATATATGCCAATCTAGCATTTATTCAGCAATTCAAGTATTTTGTGTGCATGTAACCAGCCTGAAATGACCGTTATGGCCCTACCCATATGTACTCAGAGCCACTCAAATCCTGATGATCAACTATAATTATCTGCAAATAAGTCAAAATTGTTATTTTTGTAAGTATGGAAATACATACTAATATACATATGAATTTGACATAGTATCATCTCTTAGGGTGATAGAATAGCCTTGTGGAATTTTAAACTGGTATTATTTTGCTGAGTAGAAAGAGTATTACCATTACCATTATAAGAAAACCAAATAATCAGTATCCGGTACTTGCCTAAAAACCATAATTTTTCTGGTACTTTTTGCAAGGTGGAATAGATAAGATTCGTCGGAGTGAGATATAACACACGACTAGCCTCCAGCATAGGGACGGAAGGCAGGGAAGAGGTACAGCTAAGGATTGCCACTCGTATCTACTCCCTCTGTTTTTAAATATAAGATGTTTTAGTTTTATGAAGCATGTATTTATATTTTTTAGTGTGTATGTTCTCTCGAATACACACACTAAAAGATGTCTCGATACATTTGCTTCACAAAACTAAAATATCTTATATTTTGAAACAGAGGAAGTACAAGCGTGTTTTGGGTTAAATTTTCAGTAAGTCTCAAAGTAAACTATTTGTAGGATAAACTATCACTGACAACTTCTTGCATGCATTGAGTGGAGACGGGTGCTTAGTGGCACCCGTCAGCACTACAACCATCTATAGGCTTTGTTAGCCGATCGTCAGTAATGATATTTCACAAAATTAGTTAGTTATTGTTAACTTTTTATGTTTTAAATATTGGCTTAAGGGTTTTTATTATTGTGTTCAAGTCTCTATGTATTTGTTTTTAATATGATTCCTGTGCTTTATTGTGTATTCCTTTAGTCGCGTGTGTGAAAACTTGTGTAGTCTACTATGGATCTTGACCTACTAAGTATGTCTGAACTATGAATTGTTGCTTTATTCATCAAATAATTATGAGACAATGTGGTTATATTTATTATTTCATTGTATGGCTATACATAATTCATTATTATTTAATTTTTATTATGAAATTTAAAATGGTTTTTCCCATTATATATGTAATTGTATAGAAATTTTATGTTTTCTACTTTTTATCTATTCCGACCTCTGGCATTAAAAAGTCAACTGGTATGGGACATAACTTTATATGTCACAACTTACTAGACATGGTTGGTCCATGTCCAGTAATTTTTTTATCTCATACACTGATACACAATAATTTCTCAACATCAGTTGAAGTGTGAGCAATAGGTGTCACACTCAAGAGGGTGGGAAGGCATAAGACCCTTCCAACCACCTATGCCTTAGTATGCGGTTGTATCTTTTTCATGAAAAAGAAGATATGTTTGGAACCAGAAAAGCCAACTACAATAACCATTAGTGACATGCCAACTACAATAATCATTAGTGTTGTTAACTTCCTCTCCTTTTTGTCTTACGGTAAGTGCTTATAAAACTTGTTTCATTAGGAGCTAGTGCATTGCAACCAAGACAATTAAAAGTGGAGTACCATAACATGCAACGGCTGAGAGGGTATTCAACAAAATCATAGGACTAAGAGTCTTATACAATGATAAACGTTTCAAAACAAGATTTTTATTACATTGATCAATACTTTATATGAAGCAACATTAGGCAAAAAGGGTAAGAAACTCAAACAAATTGCATGCACGCAATTGCTACCTACCTATGATCACGTCCTTTGGTGGAGGCCTTCTTTTTTTTGGCGCTTTCTTTCGGTCCATCCACCTTGCTACGACGGCCATCCCCTCTCTTGAGGAAGGTGGCGGTGTCATCATCGCTACCCGAGCTCGCGCGCGGGCGCTTCCTGCTAACGCACCCGGATTCAGGGGTTGTGTTGCTGGCGCACACTGAAGACGGTCGCTTGCTGCTGTCTTCCGAAGCCACATGGGGTTTACGATGGTGTTGGTCATCGGTGGGCCACTTTACAAAGTCAAAGTAATACATGTCATCGCTATCATCATCGTCGTCCTCCTCGTCATAGGTGGTGTGAGGCGGAGATAGATCATCGCTCAATCTGTCGTCTGAGTCATCGCCGACTGGCTTTGATTCCTCCTCCTCTTCCTCTTCCTCCTCATCCTCATCCTCCGACCAAAAAGCATCACCGATGGAGGCTTCACTACCAGACCATTCTTGGCCTTCGGCACTCCACTCATTCGCTTTGTTCATGGCATTGATGGAGGAATCTTGGTCGGAGCCTCTGCTCTGTGGAGAACCCATCTAGATTGCCAATGGGAGAATAAGGCAGTCAGGCAGAATTAATATAGGTTAACAAAGTGGGGAGAATCGAAATGGCCGTTTGGTCTCTGCTATCAGTAGTAATATCACTGCAATAATTTTGAAGATATCTCTAAGATACGCAAAATCTCGCATAAATTACCAGCTCACTGAAATCATTGCATTTAATGAATTTCTTACTAGCATACCAAGTACAACGAGTAGTTCACTGTAATATGCCATTCTCACCATTTTGAAATTCCAACTCAGTAGATTCATTGTATTTAAGGCCTCCTTAATTAAGGGTGCCAATAGGGTAGGGTTTCACCGGGTCAAGCTTTACCATACACATGCCCAATTCTTTTCTCGGGTTGGTCAGCAACCCGTGGCTCTGCCCATCGGTATTGAGTGAGACCCATGCCTGAACGCGATGGGCAACCTGACCTGATTAGACACCCATCGAGTTTGGTAAAATTTACCTTTTCATTATGGAACACGCTTCCGTTTCCCCAGGGAATAACTTTTCTACTGTCCTCCTAGTCCAACATATGGCACACTTCCGAATGCAAGGTGGGACCACCCCACATTCTTCTTATCGTCTCATCAATAAGCATGACATTGTCTCCCTCACGTGAATCTAAAAACCATTACGCACCTCTGTGTTGCACGCCATGCCGTTGCCTTGCTGATGTAGTGATGTCGGCTTCACCATTGACCCTACCGATCGATGACCCACATCTTCGGCTCGGTCCTGCCTCTCCACCTCCATAGAAACCCACTGCAATGTACTTTCTCCACCTACACCCTTGCAGATCGAAGACCTGTCATCGAATTCTCTGGCTTGGGGGATATCGTCGGCAAGCCGGGGGCATCCCGCTTTGTTGGGATGTGTCGTACCGGATGGACCCGGAGAATCTAAAAGAGTTGGGCACCGAGGACTTCTATAGGGGTATTACGTGAAAGCTATGGCGATGTACGACCAAGTCCTGCAAGGTGTATAGGTGCTTCTGATGCCAAGGTAGTCGACGGACCACAAAGGCGGGGAAATGTTACCAACATGAGTTTTTGGTGCTGCAAGCGGGTGGCGGTGTTGTTACCACTAGTCCCAAAATTTGTATCATAGGAGAATTTTTTGGCCTACAAACATGTTCTGAATTTGCATCATAGGAAGAAACTCTGCTACAACAGTTCTTTGGATTTCCATCATGTGAATATATTGCTACAACCATTTTGTGGTTTTGGACCATTTGTTTAGCGCATTAGCATCATATTTTTAACAACTGTTGTGTCATTTTGCTACAATACTATATATTATTTGCTACGAGATCTCCTACTAAGTCTATTTTTCTACCATAGCACAACTTTTTGCTCAAAAAATCACTTGCGAGATATTCGGCGATTTCTCAGTCGATGTTCCTACGAGATCGGTTTTGTTACGACAACACAATTTTTTTTTTCTATAATGTCTCTAGCGAAGTTGTATTTCAACAAAAAAAGTTTGACCATAAATTTGTTTAACAAAATATGAATTATATGTCACAAAATTCTACCATTATATTTCTATTCAATGGTGTAATTTTTGTGACATATAATACAATTCTAGCATGAGAAATAAACATCTATAATAAACATGGAATAAGATAATAACAACTTTATTATTGCCTCTTGGTCATATTCCCTTGAGTCTCCCACTTGAACTAAAGTCAATAATCTAGATTACATAGTGATAAATCTAACACCCATTGAGTTCTGGTGCTGATCATTTTTTCCTTGGGGAGAGCTTTAGTCCATGGGTCTGCCACATTCAAATCTTGTGTACTTTGTAAATCTTTATATCGCCATCCTTAACATGCTTACGGGTGGAGTGAAACTGGAGCTTGATATGCTTGGAATTCTTGTGAGACCTTGGTTCTTTAGCATTGGCTGTGGCATCATTGTTGTGACAATAGATAACCATTGGATCCAATGCACTCGGAACCACACCTAGTTCAGGTATGAACTCCTTCATCCAAACCGCTTCCTGTGTCGCTTATGAAGTAACAACATATTCCGTCTCTATCGATGATATCGCTACCACGGATTGCTTGGAACTCCTCTAGCTTACCGATCCTCCATTCATTACAAATACGTGCCCAGATTGTGACTTAGAGTCATCCGGATCAGCGTCAAAGCTAGCATCAGCGTAAAACTTTCTGAAGATCTCTTCTTCACGGCCATACACGAGAAACATATCCTCAGTCCATCTCAAGTACTTAAAGATATTCTTAACCGTCGTCCAGTGTTCCAAACATAGATTAGATTGGTACCTACTAGTCAAACTAATAACATGTGCCACATCCAGCACAACATAGCATACATGATAGAGCCTATGGCTGAGGCATAGGGAATATTATTCATCACTTCTATATCTTCCATTATAGCTGGATTTTGAGTCTTGCTCAATGCCTTGCCTTCGAACATAGGTAAGAACCCTTTCTTACTTTCATCCATTCTGAAATTCTTTAGAATCTTGTCAAGGTATGTACATTGCGATAGCCCAATCAAGTGTCTTGACCTATCTCTATAGATTTTGATGCCTAAGATATACACACCTTCACCAAGGTCCTTTGTTTAGGTAATCTTTCACACTTTTCAAAAGTTCTATATCATTTCCAATCCGTAATATGTCATCCACATATAATATTAGAAATGCTACAGAGCTCCCACTCACTTTCTTGTAATTACAAGCTTCTCCATAAGTTTGGACAAATCCAAACCCTTTGATAACTTCATCAAAGTGGAGATTCCAGCTTCGGGACACTTGCATCAGTCTATAAATGGATCGCTGAAGTTTGGATACCTTGTCAGTATTCTTAGGAACAATAAAACCCTTGGGTTGCACCATGCACAACTCTTCCTCAATGTTACCATTAAAAACACGGTTTTCACATCCATCTGCTAGATTTCATAATCGAAAAATATAGTACTTGATAACGTAATCCTAACAGACTGTAGCATCGCTACTAGTGAGAAAGTCTCATCGTAGTCAACTCCTTGAATTTATCAAAAACCCTTTGCGACAAGTTGAGCTTTATAGACGGTCATATTACCATCATCATCTGTTTTCTTATTGAAGATCCATTTGTTCTCAATGGCCTTACGGTCGCTGGGAAGGTACACCAAAGTCCATACTTGGTTTTCGTACATGGATCCCATCTCAGAATTCATGGCTTCAAGCCATTTGTCGGAATGTGGGCTCATCATCGCTTCATCATACATCGCAGGATCATCATTCTCAACCATGACATTCATGACAAGATCACTATACCAATCAGGAGCAGCACGTATTCTTGTTGACCTGCGAGGTTTGGTAGTATCCCCTTTTGGATTTTCATGATTTTCATCATTAGATCCCACTTCATTTGGCGAAGTCACCACCGGAACAGTGTTTGGCGTTGCGCCACTCGCCATTTCATGAAGAGAAGGTTCAATAACCTCGTCGAGTTCTACCTTCCTACTACTCATACCTTTCGAGAGAAACTCTTTCTCCAAAAAGGATCCATTATTGGCAACAAAAACTTTGCCTTCGAATCTGTGATAGAAGGTGTACCCTACTGTTTCTTTAGGGTATCCTATGAAGACGCATTTTCCCTCTTTGGGTTCGAGTTTATCCGGTTGAAGTCTCTTCACATAAACATCACATCCCCAAACTTTTAGAAATAATAGCTTAGGTTTGTTGCCAATCCATAATTCATAAGGTGTCATTTCAGCGTTTTTATATGAATCCCTATTTAAAGTGAATGAAGTTGTTTCTAGTGCGTGACCCCAAAATGATAGTGGCAGATATGTAAGAGAAATCATAGACCAAATATATCTAGTAAAGTATTGTTACGATGTTCAGATACACCATTACGTTGTGGTGTTTAACGGGAATGAGTTGTGAAACTATTTCACATTCTTTCATGTGTCTGCCAAACTCGTAACTTAAAAATATTCACCTCTACGAACGGATCATGGAAATTTAATTTTTCTGTTACAATGATTTCTACTTCATTCTAAAATTCTTTGAACTTTTTAAATGTTTCAGACTTATGTTTCATTAAGTAAATATACCCATATCTACTGCCATCAGTGAAAGTAACAAAATAATAATATCGCGCCGACACACTCACTGGACCACACACATTGGTATGTCTGATTTCCAATAAGTCTATCGCCGGTTCCATTGAACGGAAAACGACGTTATAGTCATCTTGCCCATAAGGCATGGTTCACATGTCTCAAATGATTCATAATCAAGTGATTTCAGAAGTCCATCAGAATTAAGCTTCTTCATGCGTTTACCACCAATATGACCTAAATGACAGTGCCACATGTATGCGGAAATATCATCATTCAACTTGATTATTTTGGCATTCACATTATGAATATGTGTATTATTACTATCAAGATTCAAAATAAATAAACCATATTCTTCTCTAGTGCATGACCATAAAAGCTATTATTCATATATATTGAACAACCATTGTTCTCAGACTTGAATGAATAATCGTCTCGCATCAAACAAGATCTAGAAATTATATTCTTGCTAACGCAGGCACTAAATAACATTTATTCAGGTTTAAAACTAATCTAGATTCTAGTTAGGCTTTGCCCATACTAGTTAGGCTTGTTAAACGCTCTAATCATAGGATTTTGCCTATCATATTCGATCAACAAGATTCATACATCGAGTACTCTCGCACATATAATTTTCTTTTAAATTTTACACGATCCCCACAAGGAGATTGATTTCCATTACTTGAAATAACGGAAACATCTACAACGTCCAAAGCAAAAGAAAGAAAACACATGCATACTGCCATTGGCGGACGCATGAAAAAATTGGAGGGTGGGCACACCTTAATTTTTTTTGCGTACCCTAAATTGTGATAAACGTTCGGCAAATGAACAATATATATAGCTAACCGATTGTCACCACTAAATAATATATATATCAAATGTGTATGATTATAATATGAATAGTTCATGATCACTTCTACAATTACGATAGACAGCACATATATAAGCTATTGGAGTATTGGTTGACATTTCTAAACCGAAATTGTCGTCCTAAATGAAAAAAAGAAACTGAAATTGCAGTCCTAAATTGCAATAGACTAAAGAGAAATTGGGAATTACCACCGGTGGTTCTGGGGAGGAAGCAGCAGGAGTTGTCCAGGAGGGGCGACCAACATTGGCTGCGGGGACCGGGAGGGGTGAGTGTCGGCACTGGCTGTGGGAGTCGGGAGGGGCGAGCATCATCCGGCGGCGGGGTCAGTGGCAGATGCTAGACACAAGATGGGAGGCAGGGAGCGACACAGCCGATTTGGTCATCTCCATTCTCCTCGATGGCTCGATGCAGTGGATGGATGCCTCGATCTGTTTTCTCTTTCCTGTCTCAGAACATCAAAACAGGTTTGGGCTTATTGGGCCAGTAGGCAGAGATGATTAGATGTATTAATCTTTTTCGTCCATGCCTACTGCTAGCGTACCAACAATGTCCTAGGAGTTTTAAACTATATACAAGCTTACAAGACGTAAAGCAGAAACACTCGAGATCAAACGATGACAACAGTAGTATAGAGCAGCAATGTCTTGGTAGAAGACACCGACACTCTTCAATACCAAATCACTAGGTAATATTTCCCTACCAATCCTCAGCTTCCCTAGAATTATCGACTTTCCCAGCTTCTCTAGCCTAGTGTACATCTATCAGAAGTCTCCTCCTTGTACCTGGTGCTCCCTAGTTTATCTCCATGGCAACATTCACTAGCGCGTCAACATGCGACTCATTGGTAACCCGCGGACGTAAATTTGTACATATACCCTATCCATAACTAATTGGGCTTGTGCCCTTTTGAGTCGGGTGCCTATAGACGGACATACTAGTACCCATGGGTTGGATTATCGGACTTGATTCTTAATGCAATGGCTCTAGTAAGTTGGCAATTTATCATGTGGATCTCGAAGATATCACTGAATATTTTTGAAGATATCTCCTTATATATATGCCAATCTAGCATTTATTCAGCAATTCAAATATTTTGTGTGCATGTAACCACCCTGAAATGACCGTTATGGCCCTGCCCATATGTACTCAGAGCCACTCAAATCAAAATAATTGTACTCTGGCCAGCTATGTGCCATAATGATTACCAATTAAACCTCGCGATTTGCAAGCTTTATTTGCAGAAACAATTGGATCCGCGAGTGATTGCCAAAATATCCCGAATGAGTCCAAATCAGGCAGGCTGACATGCTCAGATCTGACGGCACGTACCCACAATCTTCAGATATTTGCCCTCTCCTCCTCTTCTTATACCCTGCCACCGCGCCTTATCCCATCACACTCTCATCAGTCATCACAGCTTCCACTCGCTTCCTCTAGATCTAGCACAGAACCATGGCAGCCATGGCCACCACCGCCTCCAGCCTCCTCAAGACCTCCTTCGCCGGTGCACACCTCCCGGCGGCCACCCGCACCGCTTCCTGCGTCGCCGTCCCGCGCGCCGGCGCCATCTGCAACTCCATCTCCTCCTCCACCCCTCCCTACGACCTCAACGCCTTCACCTTCAGCCCCATCAAGGAGTCCATCGTCTCCCGCGAGATGACCCGCAGGTACATGACCGACATGATCACCTACGCCGACACCGACGTCGTCATCGTCGGGGCGGGCTCCGCGGGCCTCTCCTGCGCCTACGAGCTCTCCAAGGACCCCTCCATCAGCATCGCCATCATCGAGCAGTCCGTCTCCCCCGGCGGCGGCGCCTGGCTCGGCGGCCAGCTCTTCTCCGCCATGGTCGTGCGCAAGCCGGCCCACCTCTTCCTCGACGAGCTCAACATCGACTACGACGAGCAGGAGGACTACGTCGTCATCAAGCACGCCGCGCTCTTCACCTCCACCGTCATGAGCCGCCTCCTCGCGCGCCCCAACGTCAAGCTCTTCAACGCCGTCGCCGTCGAGGACCTCATCGTCAAGGAGAACCGCGTCGCCGGCGTCGTCACCAACTGGGCGCTCGTGTCGATGAACCATGACACACAGTCCTGCATGGACCCCAACGTCATGGAGGCCAAGGTCGTGGTCAGCTCCTGCGGCCACGACGGGCCCTTTGGCGCCACCGGGGTCAAGCGCCTCCAGGACATCGGCATGATCCAGGCCGTGCCCGGGATGAAGGCGCTTGACATGAACACGGCCGAGGACGCGATCGTGCGCCTCACCCGCGAGGTCGTACCAGGCATGATCGTCACAGGCATGGAGGTCGCAGAGATCGACGGCGCACCGAGAATGGTGAGAAATCAGAAACTTTTGCCCTTTTCTTTACACGAGATCTTCGGTGTCCTGGTTCTTGGACTGAAGATTTGTTTTGTCTTCGTGCTTACAGGGCCCAACCTTCGGCGCCATGATGATCTCCGGCCAGAAGGCGGCGCACCTGGCGCTCAAGGCGCTCGGCCGGCCCAACGGCATCGACGGGACCCTCAAGAACGTCACGCCGGCGCTGCACCCGGAGATGGTCCTCGCGTCGGCAGACAACGGCGACGTCGTGGACGCCTGAACCAAAGCCGTACGCCGGTGTTAATTTGGGGGCAACAATCAACAAGATGGTTTGGCGAAACAGAGGAGGCTTTGGGACGAGGAGACGAGGACTTGCTCTGTGATTTGTCGACTCGTGTTTAATTCCTCTGTTTTTGCGTTTAATTAGTTTCGTGATGTTAGCGTGACGGCAAACTCCATGGATCCTTCTGGAGCAAGAGGAGGGAATAAAAAAGTGTTGAGTTCCATGCCGGTGTGCGCGCGCTCTTTTACTCCGTGCACGGAGCTCACAACTGACAGTCCCGAACCTACGAAAGCTCTTTTCTCCTACTCCACCCCTCTTCTTCCTGCTACCGCGTGCGCTCAGATCGCCTCTCCACCATGATTTAGAGCAGCTCATGTATTCTCTTTACGAGCTAGTCATACTAGGGATGATTTAACGAACCAACTTTTCGATAACCAACATGTAATGAGCACTAAAGAATAGTGTGTGCTAACAGGCACATGAAAACCAACAATTCTCTTGTGCAACGGTGAGGAGGGTTAACTCGGCAAATGTCCAAGATGAAGGACTTTGAATCAGGGGAAGAGCGACAACTAGAGATTCGGGATTGAGATTGGCACACGATGTACCCAGGTTCACGTCCCCGCGGGTGGAGGATCGCTACATCCTGCTAGCAATCTAGTATATGATCACAATGGTGTTTACAGAGAGCCGCCGTAGGCGGAATTTTGTATCTAGTCTATATCTAATCTATCTTGTATGTTATAAGAGATCTTGAGTTATGCCTCTAGGGGCGCCCCTGCCTGGCTTTATATATGCAACCGGACAAGAGTTTACAAGTTTCCTAGTCGAATACGAATTAGAACCTTCCTTCTTCGTCTCCAAGTCAATCTTCAAGTCTTTGTCTTTGTCCACTTCTATAATGGGCCGGACCCGGTATACTAATCCGTGGGTACCCAAAGGGCATACCCATGTCAGTAGCCCCCGAGACTCAACTTGAGTCGCAGACACGGGTTGAGTCTCCAAACTTCAATCTTTGACTTTTTTCAATCTTCGACTTCTTCAATCTTTGACTTCTTCAATCTTTTAACTTCTTCAATCTTCGACTTCTTCAATCTTTAAATTTCTTCAATCTTTGACTTCCTGAAATCTTCGGCTTCATATATCTTGGTTGGCCAAAAAAAATTATCGGGTGCACAATCCGCTCTCCCGATGGGAGTAAATGTCGAGTTCGTTATATGGTGTTTACCACCGATGATGGACTCGATGATTTTCTTCCTTGTTCTTCATTCATTGTCTTCTCAAAGTAATTCTTTATCGGGTGCGCGACCAGCGCTCCCGATGGGAGTAGCCCCCGAGGCTATGGTCGAATACTTGTAGTCGATCATAGGCTCAAATTTCTTCTTCTTCTCTTCTTATTGAATTCTTTTTTGAAATTGTCAATCTATCAGGTGCGCGGCCAACGCTCCCGATGGGAGTAGCCCCCGAGTCTATGTTGGTGCTGATCAAAACACCCAACGAATATTCAGCAAGTAATACCAGGCAGCAGTGAAGGAACACTTATCTTTGAGTCTATACCCGAAAACAGACTTTTCAACTATAGCCTCAGGGGCTACTACTATCGGGAGTGCTAGGCGCGCACCCGACGAAATCATTACGCAAAAAAAAGCAGGGGTACGGACAAAAAGTTTACTTGAGCCTATACTCGAAAAACTTTCGACTATAGCCTCGGGGGCTACTCCCATCGGGAGCGCTGGTCGCGCACCCAATGAAATTTCAGTTTCAATAGTAATGAAAAAAGCAAAAAAGACTGTCTGGTATATGCAATTTATTGAAGTCACTCCCATCGGGAGGAAATTTATATTAGTCAAAGGTTGGACAACCCAAAGATTTTCAGTATTGAAACAGTCAAACAAGGCTCTAAAATATGATTCTCGAGTTGCGTCATCGCGACAAAACTCGAATGCCATAATGGAAACAGATCGTGAAGTTAAGACCCTAGGATCCGTCCTGTGTGGCCTAGTATACGCACCTGGATGCGCTCTGCTAGTAACTTTCCATGTCTACGACGCGAAAAAAATCCCGGTGGACGCACTGGGTACCCTGAGAACTACTGGAACTCTTTCTTTGTAAGTCCTAAATGCGGCAAAAGATTGGATTATACCAGGTCCCAGACTCAAGTCCAAGGGAATTGAGTTTGAAGTAGGTGATAAGTATCTGCTCCGGCAGTCAACTGGCCTCTTGATCCGTCAGAGCTGTCAGGCTTGTTAACCAAAAACCCCTTGCGAGATAATATAATGAAAATTATTTAATTGAGTACAGGGAGAAGAAGAAGTCGAAGATTGATCAAGTCGAAGATATGAAGATTTGAGATTCAACCCGAATCTACAATTCTGATAGAATCTCGGGGGCTACTGACAAGGGTATAGCTAATAGAGTCCGTTACTTGTGTACCCTTGAGGCCCATTAAGTTAGGCCCAAGTTTAGTTATAGTCGAAATACGAGTCAGTATCGTATACAAGCACTGTAATTTGTATTGAACCCGACCGGTTCCTTGAGACCTGGCCACCTATATATATGGGCCAGGAGAGGCCGGCCAGGGACAGATTGAGATTAAGCCAAGTTCACCACCACGTTTACTCTCAACACACGCCTTTGACTGACTTTTACCTTTGAGTTCATCTGACGCCCTATTCCCCTGATCCTAAGTCTTCATCTTGGACATTTGTCGAGTTAACCCTCGTTAGACGGTGTAGCTTAACATTAGCATTTCTCTTAAACCACATTTCAGTACGCAATAAGTGGGGAAGCTCTAAAGCACGGTAATTCCAAAATATCTTAACTTTTTCCTAACATTAATTCAAAAAGATTTACCTTTTTTTGAACATAGTTCCAAGAAAATTAGCTTTTTTTTCCGAACATCAATAAGCAGTGCGTTGTAAAGCACAACGTTAGACACAAACAATACAACATGTGATAAGTTGTATAATGCTGGGTAGTTTCTTTTAAAATTTATTTTGTAATTGCTAGAGACAACTTATGTATCTCTACAATGTAATATTTACCTTTATAAATATATATCCTAATGATTGTTTAAAAAACTTAATTTTTAGATAAAGAGGTTGAAACCAGGCCTCGGCATAAAAAAAATATACTGGGCTCAAGCATCCACGATCAACTCAAAGCCACTTACCTACTAGCTTGATGGTGGAGTGCAATGATCATGGTCATGTTCTCTAACCTTACACCTATGCTCACCATCTAAATTCTGATGCCTCATCAAACCACCCACCAGACAGCTCAAAGCACTAACCGGTTCAGCAGACCCTCATAGCGCATTGCATGCACATGCTCCAGAAGCCGCCACACTATCTTCCATTGACCCATCTTCAAGATTAGGATCAATGCACTGACATTACTAAGCCAGCCATTTGAAAAGGATCTCACGGGCGACTAGAGGGGGGGGGGGGGGGTGAATAGGCGCTACACAAAATTTTATCTTTTACAATTTTTAGGCTTGACACAAAGTAAATTCTCTAGATGTGCGACTAGGTGAATTTCCTAAGTGGCAAGCAAGCAAGTGAACAAGTAAACAAGTAAGCGAGTTCGGGTAAGAAATAACCAAGGAGCGGAGACCGGAGACACAAGGATGTATTCCCGTAGTTCCTTCCTTTTGAGGGGAAGTACGTCTACGTTGGAGAGGTGTGGTGACACGGAGTCGACCAACGCCACGGAGGCTCACCTTGTTCTCCGGTGAGCAAGCCACGGAGGCTAGCTCGTTCCACTAAGCGGTGGTATTGGGGGAACTCACCGAATCCCTTACACGGAGATTGGAGCACACATCCACAACTGAATTGGAGGCTCCCAAGAAAGCCACAGAGGCTAGAATCCACAAAGACTAGAGAAATCTCGAATCAAACCACCTAGTGTTTCCAAAGAACCACTAGGAGCAAATCCCTCAAGCAAAAGGAGGGGAAAAAGAAATTTCTTCGGTGGAGATGTAGATCGGGATCTCCTCCTTCGATCCTCCAAAGATCTAAGACTTTGGGTGGTTGAGGGTGGAGATCTTGCAGTGAGATTGGCTCCAAATAGTGTCTTGTTCTTGATAAGGATGAGCAAGCTGGGGAGGAAGAGAGGAGGGGGTATAAATACCCCTTCCCGAAATGTATCCGTTGCAGCCCCCAGGGCCGGCGGCCGGATAATCCGGCCCACTTCTGGAATAATCCGACCGAAAAATCCGGCCGGGAATCTGGGTGACGCGCATCAGCTCTTCTTCTGGTCCTTAGTCATTTCACCGGGGGGGGGGCGGATTATCTGGCCCAGATCTGGAAAAATCCGGCCCAAAAATCTGCCCCAAGATCTGGGTGACGCGCATCCTGGAGCTTCTGGTCCTTAGTCGTTTTCACGGGGGGGGGGCGGATTATCCGGCCCAGATTTGGAAAAATCCGGCCGAAATATCCGCCCCAAGATCTGGGTGACGCGCATCTTGGTGCTTCTGGTCCTTAGCCATTTTCACGGGGGGGCGGATTATCCGGCCCAGATTTGGAAAAATCCGGCCGAAATATCCACCCCAAAATCTGGGTGACGCGCATCTCGTTGCTTCTGGTCCTTAGCCGTTTTCAGGGGTGGCCAGATTATCCGGCCCAGTTTTGGAAATATCCGGCCGAAAAATCCGGCCAATCTTTCTGCACAAAAGCATTGGTAAAATGTCCTGGTGTTGTCAACTAACACACAAAACTAGGGAGGCTAGAAAATGCCCTAACAATCTCCCCCTTTTTGGTGTTAGATGACAACACTAGGATTTACAATAGTAAGATCAATTAAGCAAGGGAGCTCCCCCTGAAGAGTTGCATAAGTTCAAATGAAGCTCCCTCTAGAGATAAGCAATATAACTAAAACAAGTTTCACAATAACAACTCTAAAGAAAGTTCACCAAGCACACGATAACAATAAGTTCGACGATAAGTTCATAAGCAAGAAAACTGAAACGCAGCTCCCACACCAAAGCAAATCCCAACGAGAAGTCCTACTAGAACAACTTCTCCCCCTTTGGCATCAAGACACCAAAAAGGGACAAGAGCATACTACACGCCCCAAGAAGTCACTCAAAGTCGTCCTCGTCCTCCTCATAGTCCTCCTCCTCTTCATCATCTTCTTCAAACTCTCCTTCCTCATCCTCTTCCATATCCTCTTCCTCTTCATCTTCATCTTCATCATCAATACGAGTGGTGCGACCAACATAGAGAGCCTTCTCCAACGCGCCCCAATCATAGGTCTCGGAATGCCACTTGTTGTAGGCAATGGGAGGAGGAGTAGGAGAAAGAGTAGCTTGGTCCCCACTGAGCTTATGAAGAATCTCTCGCTGAGTATCAAGAATGGCCTTGCGCTCACAATAAGCTTCATAGTTCTCACGATGTATCTCCACCTTCATGCAAAGAACATGCTTCTGAAACCAGCTCAACTTCTTCACTCTCTTGGGCACATCTTTGGACACAAACTTGCCACTTGGCACACTAGAACGAGCATCTCTCATGAAGGAATCGGGACCAATGGGAGCTGGAGCTGACTTGTTCTGCTTCACATAGAGCTTCTTGACCTTGTGAGACACACACTGACTGCTGAAATCCTGACCTTTGCAAGTGTCAATGATAAGCTTCATGATGAAAGGAGCATACGGAAGAGAACCCCTGCTGACCATAGCATCGTACATCTCGTTGAAGATAAAGTCCATCACATCAAGAGAGAAATCTGCATCCGGGTCGGTAGACGTGGCACAAGCATGAGAAAAGATAAGGAGATCCACCAAGGAGCTCCTAATAGCATCATTGTTCCCTCCACTTGGAGCAATGTTCTCCCTGAAGATACGCACAAGAAGATCATACGGAGACCTCAGACCAGCAACTTGACCAGGAACTCCACCAGGTTCATATAGGTCACAAAGCAGATTCTTGTCGACTGGAAGCGGAGTGTGAACCCGGTGACCAACAGGATTCGTCGGGCCATTAAAAGGGAAGCCCAACAGAGAAGCAAACCGAGTGAAGGAAGACTGACAGAAACGAGTCCCGGTCATCCACTTGAAAGTCCTGTCATCATCAGCTTCAAAAGCCAAGGTAGCATAAAACTGCACTATGAGCTGAGGATCATAATCACACTGACAAGTCAACAAACCAGTGAGGCCTAGCCTCTCCACAACCTGGACAGCTGGAACAAAGTACTCCTTCGACTTTAGGAAAGTGAGATCAATGGGATGCATCGGACGAATAGGCTTACTCATGGGAGCAAAGATATCCTGAAAGATGTACAGCTGCTCTGGACACCAGAAACGACGGTCTTCAATGAGAGTTGCCCTCTGCTGATTGGCGTACCAATCTTTCTGTCTCAGGGCTGAGTAGGAAATCTGACTCATTTGCTTGTAGTTGACACGAGGTTCCTTTCCCTTGTTGGCTCGAGCAGCCCTCTTAGCAGTTCTCTCAGCTGCCTTAGCATCCTTGGCTGCCTTGACTTTCCAGACAGCTGCACGCTGTTTTGTCCGGATTGATACCTCATCTTCCAGAATCCCCTCGTCATTGGTACGGAGATAGCGAGGACGACTCCTCTTAGCCGGACCACCACCTGTGAAGAGAATAAGAGGGGAGCATGGAGATGAGAATGCACACAAGTACTAGGAATGTATACAAGAGTGATGAGCATAGCGGAGGAATGCCTGACATTGATGGTCAAGAATGGAGAAAGGAAGCACCAGGCAGGCCGGATTATCCGGTCCAAAAGTGGGCCGGATAATCCGCCCCTTGGCGAAAATTTCTCAGATCTTACCCAATCAAGTCAAATGCAAAGATCGGCTAGGTGAATCACAAGGGTATACAACAAGGCCTAAGGAGAGAACCACGGGAACAACTAGACTCCAAGAACTAAGCAAATAAATCTCACAAAAACTTCACCACTAGGGCTAGGAGATGCGAAATTTACCCTCATCCATTGGAGGAACTGCTTGGAGGAACTTGTTCCCGAGAAGAAGGAGAGCACGAGCCTTGAAGATCAGCCGGATCCGACGGCCGGGAAGGCGCCGGCGAGCAAGAGGAGGAGCAGGCGGCGGCGGTGGAGAGAGAGGGGGTCGGGGGTGGAAGAACTGCCAAAGTGGGCAGTTCACCCCGACGCCCTCTATTTATATGGACAAACCGCAGGGGCGGATTATCCAGCCCATACTTGGACCGGATATTCCGGCCCCCGGATAATCCGGCCCAAAAGAGGCCCGGATAATCCGGCCTGAAACTCCTTTGCTCAGGAAATTTGTGGCAGAAAAACTGGACTTGTGTGCATGGAGAGAATGTTTAGGGATGAGAAGGGCTTAGGTTAGAAGGCAAACATGGAGTGGTTCTCGGCACTTAGTTTTGCAAGAACGCAAGAAATCATCGAAAGACCAACTCAAGTGCCTTCCCATACCAAGAGATAAACAAAACCAAGAAAAACTTAAACCAAACTCAAAAGATTTTCAAGGAATGAAATCTTCAAAAGAAGAGGTCGGTGGCCGAAGCCACCATATATGAGTGTTTTGGCATTGAACCGCGAAGATATATCTTGGGTCCATAACCAATACTCATCATTGAAGCTCACATATCACAAAATGATATTAAGAGAATGATTGCATTACTATCGGCATAATGGGGGGAGGGATAGCCCAATGAATTAGGACCGCACTCCCCCTATGTCCATGCCCACATCTAGAGAGAACACGTGCTATCGTATGGGAATGAGTGCACACTAACAAGCCACATTGCAAGAATCAATGATATTCAATTCATGCCTCAACTCTCGGAATCTTGCTTCATCAAGGGGCTTCGTGAAGATGTCGGCGAGTTGATCATTTGTACCTACATAAGACAGGTTAATATCACCTCGATTGATGTGGTCCCGGATGAAGTGATGCCGGATCTCAATGTGCTTCGTCTTGTTGTGTTGAACCAGATTATGGGCGATCTTGATGGCACTCTCGTTGTCACATAAGAGTGGAACCTTGTCGCAATGAACTCCATAGTCCTTCAACGTTTGCCACATCCAAAGGAGTTGAGCACAACCACTTGCCGCGGACACATACTCGGCTTCGGCGGTGGAGAGAGACACACAATTTTGCTTCTTGGAGGACCAACTAACCAAGGACCTGCCGAGGAGTTGGCAAGTCCTGAAAGTTGACTTCATGTCCACTTTGTCTCCCGCCCAATCCGAGTCCGTGTACCCAACAAGCTCGAAGCTTGATCCCTTTGGGTACCAAAGGCCGAAAGTTGGAGTATGAATCAAATATCGGAAGATTCTTTTCACGGCCATTAAATGGCTTTCCTTTGGGGCGGCTTGATAACGTGCACAAATTCCCACACTAAGCATGATATCGGGTCTAGATGCGCAAAGGTAAAGAAGCGAGCCAATCATCGAACGGTAAAGCTTTTGATCCACTTCCTTACCACTAGGATCGAGATCAAGAGTAACCTTTGTCGGCATGGGGGTTTTGGCTCCTTTAACTCCGGAATCCATGTTGAATTTCTTGAGCATGTCTTGGATGTACTTGGCTTGATTGATGAATGTCCCTCCTCGCAATTGCCGAATCTCAAAGCCAAGAAAGAATTTCAACTCTCCCATCATGGACATCTCAAATTTGTCTGTCATTAGCTTTGCAAATTCATCATTGAAGAGCTTGTTAGAAGAGCCAAAAATAATATCGTCTACATAAATTTGGCATATGAAAAGCTCCCCGTTGACTTTCTTAGTAAAAAGAGTTGGGTCGATGAGCCCAATTTCAAACCCACGGTCTAACAACAACTCCTTAAGGTGCTCGTACCACGCGCGTGGGGCTTGTTTAAGGCCATAAAGCGCCTTATCGAGTTTGTAGACATGGGTCGGGAAATGGGGATCTTCAAACCCCCGGGGGTTGCTTCACATAGACCAATTCATGTAGAGTACCGTTGAGAAAGGCACTCTTCACATCCATTTGATATAACTTAAAGTTGAAGTGAGAAGCATAAGCAAGAAGGATACGGATTGACTCGAGACGAGCCACGGGAGCGTAGGTCTCCCCATAGTCGATTCCTTCCACTTGAGAGTATCCTTGAGCAACCAAGCGTGCCTTGTTCCTCACGACAATCCCATTGGCATCTTGTTTGTTCTTGAACACCCACTTGGTTCCAATGACATTGTGGCACTCCTTGGGCTTCTCCACCAAAGTCCAAACTTCATTGCGCTTGAAGTTGTTGAGTTCTTCGTGCATGGCTTCCACCCAATCCGGGTCTTCAAGTGCCTCAAACACCTTTTGAGGTTCCACACAAGAGACGAAGGCATGATGGATGCTAAAGTTGGCTAATTGTCTCCTTGTGGAAACCCCTTTTCTCACACTCCCAATCACACTATCCAAGGTATGACTCCCTTTGCGAAGAGCTTCTTCCACTTTCCTTGCACGGCGAGCTTGAGCTTCTTCAAAAGACTCTTGAGAAGCCACTTGGTCATCACCACTATTTTGGTCCTCGCCTTGACCTTCAACTTGAGCTTGATCAACATCATGAGCATGCTCAACATCTTGAGCTTGGCCTTGATCTACCATTGGTGAGGAATCACCATCGTCCTCTTGGTCTTGATCTTGGCCTTGCTCGCTTGAATGAGGGTCTAATGCTTGTCTTTGGTTAGCATCAATCGGTCCTTGAGGAGCTTGTGGAGCTTGTGAATGTGAAGGCTCCACTTGAGTAGAGCATAGTCCTTCTCCTTCCGCCAAAAGGTGTCCCTCAATGGGTATGAGATGACCCACACCCATTCTTCTTATGGCTTGAGGAGGTATTTCGTCACCTACATCACAAACACCACTTTGCTCCACACGGGAGCCGTCATTCTCGTCGAATCTCACGTTAGAAACTTCAACAACACGAGCGGACTCTTTGTCAAAGATTCTAAAAGCATGAGATTCGGCGGCATAACCAACAAAGATACCCTCAAGAGCTTTAGAATCAAACTTGGACAAATGAACACCCTTTCTAAGATAGAAGCACTTACAACCGAATACTCGAAAGTATTTGATGTTAGGCTTGTTGCCGGTGAGGATCTCATAAGGAGTCTTGTTCAAGCCCTTGCGAAGATATAGCCGGTTAGAAGCATGACAAGCGGTATTGATGGCTTCGGCCCAAAAGTTATACGGAGACTTAAACTCTGCTAACATTGTCCTTGCCATGTCCATCAAGGTTCGGTTCTTCCGCTCGGCTACACCATTTTGTTGTGGAGTGTAGGGAGAGGAGTATTGATGTTGAATTCCCTCATCACTCAAGAATTTGTTGACGGTGTAGTTCTTGAACTCCGTCCCATTATCACTCCGAATCATCAAGATATCTTGGCCATATTGACGTTCCACTTCCTTGATGAAGTCCATGACGGTTTGTTGGGTCTCGTATTTGTGCTTGAAGAAGTAGACCCAAGTATATCTTGAGTAGTCATCAACAATCACCAAGCAATACTGCTACTCCAAGTTGATGTGGGAGCAAACTGTCCTTGTGCGTGGTGAATGACCAGCCCGTTGGGAACCCCAAGAGGAAGGTATGATGAGTGTAGCAGCAAGTTTTCCCTCAGTTAAGAAACCAAGGTTTATCGAACAGGAGAAGGGAGACGATGACGACTGAAGGTGTTATGGAACCTGCACACACACAAACAAATACTTTCTTCCCAACTTGCGATGAGGTTGTCAATCTCACCGGTTTGCTTGAAACAAAGGTTATGAGTGTATCGAGTGGAAAACAGTAGTAATGTGCGAGTACAGTAAACAGTGCGGGAAAAGTAAACAGGTGATTGCAATATGATTAAAATAGGACCGGGGTCCACAGTTCACTAGTGGTGTCTCTCCATAGATAAAATAACATGCTGGGTAAACAAATTACAGTTGGGCAATTGATAGAATAAAGATAACGTGATATGTCAAGAAGATCACTATGAGATTTACTCTGGGCATTACAACAAAATACATAGACCGCCATCCAACTGCATCTATGACTAATAATCCACCCCCTGGGATATCAATCCGAACACCCTGGAAGTATTAAGTTGCGAACAACAGATAATTGCATTAAGCAAAGTGTGTAATGTAAACAAAGCATATGCCCTTGAGCATATGAATGTTGTTTTCTCCCTAGTAGCAACAGCACATCTACCACCTTAGAGGTTTCTGTCACTCCCCCAGGTGAAATAGAGACATGAACCCACTATCGAGCATAAATACCCCCTCTTGGAGTCACTAGCAACTACTCGGCCAAGATAGCTACTAACAACGGAGAGCATGCAAGATCATAAACAACATAGAGATAACAAAAGATATAATTCAGTACAGCAACTTAATCATAAACACCAATATTCATCGGATCCCAACAAACCAACATCATATAATTACATAACGGTGATCTCAATCATGTAGGGCAGCTCATGAGATCTAAACATGAAGCACATGGTGGAGAGGACAACCATCTAGCTACTGCTATGGACCCAAAGTCCAAGGTAGACTACTCACTCATCGCTCTGGAGGCAAGCATAGCGATGAAGAAGACCTCCGGTGGCGATTCCCCTCTCCGGCAGGGTGCTGGGAAGAGCTTCTGGACCCTCCCGATCTTCAGGTCGACGGTGGCGGTGGATCGCGATGTATTCTGGAAAACTGATCGGGCCCTTAGGTTTTTCTCGTCGGGGGGTACTTATAGGCGAAGGGGCGATGTCAGAGGTGGAGCCAGGGGCTTTCACACAGGGGTGGCGCGGCCAGGGGCCAGGCCGCGCCGCCCCCTTGTGTGGGGCCCTGGTGGCCCCCCTCTGACACTTCTTCGGATCTCTGGATGCTTCCGGGTAAAATAAGACTTCAGGAACTTGTTTCGTCCAATTCCGAGAATATTTCCTGTGTATCACTTCTGAAACACAAAAACAGCAGAAAACAGGAAACTGGCACTGTGGCACTTCGTTAATAGGTTAGTTCCGGAAGATGCATAAAAATGCCACTAAGTGTAATGAAACAATAGGCAAATGGTGTAAAAACAAGCATGGAGCATCAAAAATTATAGATACGTTTGAGACGTATCAAGCATCCCCAAGCTTAACTCCTGCTCGTCCTCGAGTAGGTAAGTGATAACAAAGAATAATTTTTGAGGTGACATGCACCTACACAATCTTGATCATATATGTAAGCATTGGTGAGCTGGAATCAATAGAACTTAGAACATGGGCATGAAAGATATAATCATGACAATAAGAACTTAGCAACCATGTTGTAAACATGCAAATGAACACAAACAAAAGATCATGATAATGAAACAATGAAAGTCAGACGTGTGTTCTAATCATAAGGAAAAACATACAAAAGGTTTTCAGCTTGTCCTTCAAAGAGAGCAAAACATAAATGCATAGGACACCTCAAAGTTTAAGAGGGCGACTAGATACAAATAATTTAGGAACAAGTGAAACCAACAATATGAATCAATCAATGAACCTTGGGACAATGCATATCACACTAAGAATGACAACTATGCTCTCTTAATGGTGCATAAAGAAAGAAGGTGGTGACTCAACATAAAAGTAAAAGAAAGGCCCTTCGCAGAGGGAAGCAGTGATTTAAACATGTGCTAGAGCTTTTGATTTGTAAAACAGAGAGATAAAACTTGATTTTGAGAGGTGGTTGTCTTTGTCAACGACTGGCAATGGGGTTCTTACTATCTTCCATACAAAAATAAAGCAAGTTTTTGAGAGAGAGATTGGCACTCTTGTGCTCTTTTTATAAAACTTGGCACTCCTCCCCACCTTTTCCTTTCACATACCATGGCTAACCGATTCCATCGGGTGCCCACCAACATTCACATTCTTTGGAGAAGTGCCTTTTTTCTTTCTTTTTTCTCTTTTTTTTTCTTTTTGGAGTAAGCAATATGGAAGATAGCAAATCCGACCACTACGTCCCCATGAGCTGAAAACAGTGTCACAAAACGAGAAGTGTTTTGAAGGTTTTTGAAAGGTAGCACACGAAAATTTTACTTTGGAATGGCTTACAAATACCATGCATAGGAATTTATAGTGTACACAATGGCAAACTTGGCTTTTAGGAGTTGGATGCACGAGTAGAGCTCATACTCAGTACAAGGCGAGGGCTAGCAAAAGACTGGGAGCGACCAACTAAGAGAGCAATAATGGCCATAATCTTGCAAAGCGACAAAGCGACATTAAAGAAGCATACGATGGCATCAAAAGTCAAAAACTAAATGATCATGAAGGCTAATGGCGAATTTGTAAGAGTCTAACATGTGTGAGCATGCGCCAAGTCAACCCAAAGAAAGCATCAAGGAGAAAACCAAAATAATGCTTCCATACAATAAAAACAACGCATGATTTTTTTTCAAAGGCTCATTAAGCAATCTCAGTTATTTGAGACAAGTCATGCTACAGCAAAACCACTAAGCATACTATCAAAAAGACATCAAGCATGACATAAAAAAGCCTAAGCCGCAGTCTACACAAGCTCCTTCTTGTACCACTATTTTGCACAAAGCTTTTTCTCTTTTCCAACACCATTTGAAATTTTTATAAACACCTCTTTTGATGAAAACCAATAAAGATCAGAGGCAAAAATACACCTTGATGAAAAGATATGACAAGATCTGAACGCAAATCAAGGCGAAAATGAAAACCAAAAGCAGTAGCAGAAAAAGAAGAACACTCGATTTTTTATAAGAGTGAAAACTAGAGCGTTCTTTGCAAATGAAACCGAGTACATCTCCTCCAAAGGAAATTTGTTGGGGTCCAACCATTTATTGCAGCAAACAAACAAACTAAACAACCTAAGAAAACTAAAACAACTGACGCTCCAAGAAAAACACATAGTGCATGAAGCAATAAAAATATAGTGTTTTGAAAGGTGACCTGATTTTTGCCGATGAAAAAGGGGTGCCTCGGGGGCATCCCCAAGCTTTGACGCTTGTACTTCTTGGATATTTCTTGGGGTGATGCATGGGCATCCCCAAGCTTAAGCTTTTGTCCATTCTTCAACTCATCTCATCATTCTCCAATCCCTACACTTGAAAACTTTCTTCATACCAAACTAAACACAATTCTATTAGCAACATTAGTGTAAGCATAAAATATATTCAACCTCTTTTAGCTTCAGGTTTCAACCCAAAACCACCACATATAAAGTATATACTACTGTAGCAACTTCCACAAGAGTTCCATGATAAAAAAGAACTCAAAAGAAAGCGATAAAGTGGCAAAAACAAATATTGGCAGAAATCTGTCAAAACTGAACAGCTGACAAAGGATGAATTTTTGAGGGATTTTCCGTTGCTCAAATCAAAAAGTGTTCAACTAAGAAAAGTTTGGATATAACCTGGGGCATATGCACAAGAAATCGCAGGTCCAAAAGATATACAGAGAATTTTCACGAATTTTTACGGTGCAGCACCGAAAACAGTTTTAGGACAGCAACATCCCCAAATCTTTACCTCACTCAAATTAGAGGCTTCTCTTGGCACAAAAACGAAATAAACAAGATAAGGAGCGGTCATTACAGTAGTAATGACTTCCAAGACTCAAATAAAAGAAAAAGTACTGAAAAGTAAACAATGGGTTATCTCCCAAGAGTGCTTTTCTTTAACGCCTTTGAGCTAGGCTCAGTAATTTAAGAAGATGCTCACATAAGAAATATGAATTGACATAAAAGAGAGCATCAAGGAGCAAATATAAAACACATTTAAGTCTAACCCACTTCCTATGCATAGGAATCTTGTAAGAAAATAAATCAAAGAAGCGCATAGCCACAAGTATGGGTAGATAAAACAAGAACAATTTCAGAACTTTCAATAAAAAGAGAGGTGTTTTAGTAACATGAGAATCCCAACAACCATATTTTCCTCTCTCATAATAATTTTCAGTAGCATCATGAACAAAATCAACAATATAAATATCACACTCACCCTCCTTTGTTAAGCATGGAGGGCGATCAAATAAGGTATTAGTTAAAGAGTTACTCTTATTGGGAGGTAGACATGGGTAGCTCCATTCTTCCTCCTCTTGATCATCACGCTCCTCCTCTTTTTCATCCAATGAGCTTCCAATTTTGGCAATTTCTTCTTCTATAGGCTCCTTCAAGGCATTAGTCTCTTCCGTTGGAGAGTATCTATTAAGATATTTAAGAATATAGCCATTTTCTTCCTTGTAATTATCAAAGCAAAATGTAAGTATATCATAAACCTCATATTTATAAGGTGCAACGTCAATATTTTCAAGCAAATAAGCAAGTTCGAATGCACCCTTCCAAGCAATAAATTCTTCAATTTGTTCCACATCGTAGAAGTCATAATTTCCATTAATATAAGAGGATATGATAACATCATCATTATACTCACATTGAAAAGGGAGGTGTTTATACCTCCTACAGCAACAAGATCTATCAAAGCAATAGGTAACATTATAAGTAGAGCACACATTTCTAGCAATGATATACAATCTATTGATTTGTTCCCATAAGTGTTTCCCTTTTTGTGACAAGCGGTGTTCCTCATAATAATTTCGCTGCTCTTCTGTGAACCCACCTTGCCAAAAAGATTTAGTTTCTAAGAAACCAACCATTGATAGAAAGCATGATAAAACAAGACAAGTAAAAACAACTACCAAGGATTCTAATTTTTTTTTTGGGTTTTTGATATAAAGCAATGCAGGTAAAATAAATAAAGTAAAGCAAAACAAATAACAAAGTAAAGAATGTGTGTGCGAAGAACTCCCCTCGCAGAAGTCTTCTCTCTTCCCCGGCAACGGCGCCAGAAAAATAGCTGCTACTCCAAGTTGATGTGGGAGCAAACTGTCCTTGTGCGTGGTGAATGACCAGCCCGTTGGGAACCCCAAGAGGAAGGTATGATGAGTGTAGCAGCAAGTTTTCCCTCAGTTAAGAAACCAAGGTTTATCGAACAGGAGAAGGGAGACGATGACGACTGAAGGTGTTATGGAACCTGCACACACACAAACAAATACTTTGTTCCCAACTTGCGACGAGGTTGTCAATCTCACCGGTTTGCTTGAAACAAAGGTTATGAGTGTATCGAGTGGAAAACAGTAGTAATGTGCGAGTAAAGTAAACAGTGCGGGAAAAGTAAACAGGTGATTGCAGTATGATTTAAATAGGACCGGGGTCCACAGTTCACTAGTGGTGTCTCTCCATAGATAAAATAACATGCTAGGTAAACAAATTACAGTTGGGCAATTGATAGAATAAAGATAACGTGATATGTCAAGAAGATCACTATGAGATTTACTCTGGGCATTACAACAAAATACATAGACCGCCATCCAACTGCATCTATGACTAATAATCCACCCCCTGGGATATCAATCCGAACACCCTGGAAGTATTAAGTTGCGAACAACAGATAATTGCATTAAGCAAAGTGTGTAATGTAAACAAAGCATATGCCCTTGAGCATATGAATGTTGTTTTCTCCCTAGTAGCAATAGCACATCTACCACCTTAGAGGTTTCTGTCACTCCCCCAGGTGAAATAGAGACATGAACCCACTATCGAGCATAAATACCCCCTCTTGGAGTCACTAGCAACTACTCGGCCAAGATAGCTACTAACAACGGAGAGCATGCAAGATCATAAACAACATAGAGATAACAAAAGATATAATTCAGTACAGCAATTTAATCATAAACACCAATATTCATCGGATCCCAATAAACCAACATCATAGAATTACATAACGGTGATCTCAATCATGTAGGGCAGCTCATGAGATCTAAACATGAAGCACATGGTGGAGAGGACAACCATCTAGCTACTGCTATGGACCCATAGTCCAAGGTAGACTACTCACTCATTGCTCCGGAGGCAAGCATGGCGATGAAGAAGACCTTCGGTGGCGATTCCCCTCTCCGGCAGGGTGCCGGGAAGAGCTTCTGGACCCTCCCGATCTTCGGGTCGACGGTGGCGGCGGATCGCGATGTATTCTGGAAAACTGATCGGGCCCTTAGGTTTTTCTCGTCGAGGGGTACTTATAGGCGAAGGGGTGATGTCAGAGGTGGAGCCAGGGGATCTCACACAGGGGTGGCGCGGCCAGGGGCCAGGCCGCGCCGCCCCCTTGTGTGGGGCCCTGGTGGCCCCCCTCCGACACTTCTTCGGATCTCTGGAAGCTTCCGGGTAAAATAAGACTTCAGGAACTTGTTTCGTCCAATTCCGAGAATATTTCCTGTGTATCACTTCTGAAACACAAAAATAGCAGAAAACAGGAAACTGGCACTGTGGCACTTCGTTAATAGGTTAGTTCCGGAAGATGCATAAAAATGCCACTAAGTGTAACGAAACAATAGGCAAATGGTGTAAAAACAAGCATGGAGCATCAAAAATTATAGATACGTTTGAGACGTATCAAATACTTCTTCCCTCCTAGACTTGCATGAGATGGAGGGCCAAAGAGGTCCATGTGAAGGAGCTCCAAGACCCTCTTAGAGGAAATGATCGTCTTGCTAGGATGAGGAAGTTCATGCATCTTTCCTTCAATGCAAGCTCTACACACACGATCTTTGGCAAAGGTTAGATCGGTTAGTCCTAGGATGTGGTTACCTTTGTGGAGTCTTTCCAAAGTTCTCATATTGACGTGGCCTAGCCGGCGATGCCATAGCCATCCCACGTAAACTTTAGCCATTAGGCAAGTCGCAGCTTTAGTGACCTTCTCCGAGAAGTCAATCACATATAAGCCGTTTTCAACATGCCCAACAAAGGCTACTTTAAGAGACTTGCTCCACAAAAGAACCACAATCCCAACATCAAAGAAAGTTGCAAAGCCCATATCGGCAAGTTGAGCTACGGAAAGTAAATTGTAAGAGAGAGACTCAACGAGCATGACATTCTCCACGGTAACATCTTGAGATATAACAACTTTACCAAGACCCAATACCTTTGACCTTGAGGAATCTCCATAGGTGACGTAGCCCGCACTAGATGAACCGGTGCGAAGCTCCTTCACCAACTCTTTGCTTCCGGACATATGATTGGTAGCACCGCTATCAATTATCCATTGTCCCGCACCGGAAGCAAAGCCCTACAAAAGTCAAGCTTTGTTTTTAGGTACCCATTTTTCAATGGGTCCTCTTTTGTAAGTGACAAGGGTCTTAGGAACCCAAATAGACCAAGCAATGCGTTCATTAGGTGAGCCAACAAATTTAGCATAAACATGTCCATCATAAGCACGGTGAAGAACATAAGAGGGGTTATATTTTCCCGCAAAGTCGTTGTGATTGGGCATTGCCCTCTTGGCATTCCCAACCACTTCCCTCATGAGCTCCCCCTCCTCCTCAAAAACATTGCCATCCTTGTCAAAGCATATGTCATTTGGGATGTGCTTCTTAGGAGGAGGAGTGGGCACAAGAAATTGCGTCTTCTTGTTGTTCTTCTTGTTGTTCTTCTTCTTTTTAGACTTGGGAGTGAAACCAAGCCCGATCTTGTCACCATGTTGCTTTTGAGCACTCAAAAGCTCATCAAGCCTTGTGTCACCTTTGGGAGCATCTTTCTCATAAAGAGGGTTAGTGTAACAAGTACTTGCAACAAAGGTGCTAGAAGATAACTTGGTTGCTTCTTTAGCAATCATAAGATTTAGTTTCTCATTTTGCAACCTAAGTTCATTAGCAACTGATTGAGCAATATCACGATCATTCTTAAGCCTAGCAATGTCCAAGTTATAGGACTCTTCAAGACCTAACTTGGATGCCTCAAGTGCCATCCTTAGATCTTGCTCAACCTCAAGAGATTGATTGAGGGTTGCAATTTCATCGGCATACTCACGAGCATGCCCTTCTAGCTCAAAGATGCGTTCCTCATTTTTATCATTAAGTTGAAGAGACTCATTATATTGATTTAGGAGAATCTCAAATTGAGCTTTGGTCTCCCCATGCAAGGTTGACATGAAGGTGTCAAATTCATTAGGCTCATCCTTATCACTACTAGTATCAACACAATCCATCAAAGATAAGCTTCTAGGTATGATGTGTGTGAAAGTCGGTGATACCTTTGTAGCGTGAGCCATTAGACATGTTCCCTTGGAGTTGGAGCGCTTGGACTCATTTGCGGAAGCGAAGAGGGATGGTGAAGAGATAGGCTTGGCAATGGCGGCCCTTCCTACTTCTTCATCATCACTTGCATCATCACCAGATGGGTATTCTTCTTGAGTCGTCAAGGCATGTATTGGAACGGCTTTCTTCTTATCAAAGTTCCTTGGTGGGTAAGACTTGGCCTTCATCTCCTTGCGAATGAGTCTTCCATTGTGATCTTCCACTCTTTCATAGGGACAATCCGCGATGAAGTGGTGTTGATTACCACAATTGTAGCATGTTCTCACTCTACTTGTGGCCTTAGGTTTGGAGGGACTTGATGACTTCCACTTCTTCATGAAAGCCCGTTGAGCAAGAGCCATGTGTTCGGCATGAGCATACTTCATGTCTTCGGGACTTCCACTCATAGACTCTTCCTCTTCCATCAAACTTGCTTCTTCATGAAGAGAGACTTTTGCCTTCAAAGCAAGGTTGGGTGCACGCACACCACGTGCATGAGCTAGAGCATCATCCGCATTCTTCTCGGAGATCTTCCTTGCCACAATCTCTTGCAAGATGTCATGAGCGGTCATCTTCCTAAAGTTGGCATCTCCCTTGATTGAGTTCATAGTATCCTTGAAGAAGGGCAAGAGGGCTTATACAAATTTCCTCTTCATCCATCTCCCATCACATTGAGTGGAGCCGAGGTCGACTAGCTTCACTTGGAGTGCCGAGAGACGCCGATGAAGTTCTTCGGGAGATTCACCATCAAGCATAGCAAAGTTGTCCGCTTCATTAGATGCCTCATCAAACTTGGACTCTTGAATGCTCTCATTGCCGATGAAGAGGTTGTTGAGAGCATCCCAAGCTTCCTTGGCGGAAGAGATGTTGTGAACAAACGCCTTGTCCTTCTCGGTGAGAGACATGTGAATGAGGTGCAAGGCAGAGGCATTGAGCTGCTTGTCGATTTGCTCCCAAGGTAGCAAGTTGGTCAAGTCCTTGGAAGTTGGATGATAACCCTGCTCAATGATCCTCCAAAGCTCAATAGACACGAAATTTATGTGAGAGCGCATGTTATCTTGCCAATTGGCAAAGCTAGAAGCATCAAGTTGTGGCGGTGGGCCGCATGAGGCAAGGTGTGGCATTTGAAGGTGCCTTCCGGAGACATAGCTCGTAGGATGTGGAACCTCCGTGCTATGTCCCCGAGAGGTGTCATCTTTCTTGGGGGGATCCTTGTTGTTCTCATTCCCATCCTTCTCCGGATCTTCCTCGCTTAAGGATGACTTATCCTTACCCGAGGTGTCAACCGGAGTTGGTGGAGTGGTACTTGATGTTCCACTCGTGAGAGCATCAAGTTGAGATTTTTGGCTTTCCATGGCTGCCATCATAGCATCCATGCGAGTCATTATGTTATTAAAATCTGCCTTAGTGGCGGGTTCCTCTTCGCCCATGATCTCTTAGGCGGTTAAGCCCAATCAAAGAGCACTAGGCTCTGATACCAATTGAAAAGGATCTCACGGGCGACTAGAGGGGGGGGGGGGTGAATAGGCGCTACACAAAATTTTATCTTTTTCAATTTTTAGGCTTGACACAAAGTAAATTCTCTAGATGTGCGACTAGGTGAATTTCCTAAGTGGCAAGCAAGCAAGTGAACAAGTAAACAAGTAAGCAAGTAAGCGAATTCGGGTAAGAAATAACCAAGGAGCGGAGACCAGAGACACAAGGATGTATTCCCGTAGTTCCTTCCTTTTGAGGGGAAGTACGTCTACGTTGGAGAGGTGTGGTGACACGGAGTCGACCAACGCCACGGAGGCTCACCTTGTTCTCCGGTGAGCAAGCCACGGAGGCTAGCTCGTTCCACTAAGCGGTGGTATTGGGGGAACTCACCGAATCCCTTACACGGAGATTGGGGCACACATCCACAACTGAATTGGAGGCTCCCAAGAAAGCCACGGAGGCTAGAATCCACAAAGACTAGAGAAATCTCGAATCAAACCACCTAGTGTTTCCAAAGAACCACTAGGAGAAAATCCCTCAAGCAAAAGGAGGGGAAAAAGAAATTCCTTCGGTGGAGATGTAGATCGGGATCTCCTCCTTCGATCCTCCAAAGATCTAAGACTTTGGGTGGTTGAGGGTGGAGATCTTGCAGTGAGGTTGGCTCCAAATAGTGTCTTGTTCTTGATGAGGACGAGCAAGCTGGGGAGGAAGAGAGGAGGGGGTATAAATACCCCTTCCCGAAATGTATCCGTTGCAGCCCCCAGGGGCCGGATTATCCGGCCCAAACTTGCACCGGATAATCCGGCGGCCAGATAATCCGGCCCACTTCTGGAATAATCCGACCGAAAAATCCGGCCGGGAATCTGGGTGACGCGCATCAGCTCTTCTTCTGGTCCTTAGTCGTTTCACCGGGGGGGGGCGGATTATCCGGCCCAGATCTGGAAAAATCCGGCCCAAAAATCCGCCCCAAGATCTGGGTGACGCGCATCCTGGAGCTTCTGGTCCTTAGTCGTTTTCACGGGGGGGGGGGGGGGATTATCCGGCCCAGATTTGGAAAAATCTGGCCGAAATATCCGCCCCAAGATCTAGGTGATGCGCATCTTGGTGCTTCTGGTCCTTAGCCATTTTCAGGGGGGGGGGGCGGATTATCCGGCCCAGATTTGGAAAAATCCGGCCGAAATATCCGCCCCAAAATCTGGGTGACGCGCATCTCGTTGCTTCTGGTCCTTAGCCGTTTTCAGGGGTGGCCGGATTATTCGGCCCAGTTTTGGAAATATCCGGCCGAAAAATCCGGCCAATCTTTCTGCACAAAAGCATTGGTAAAATGTCCTAGTGTTGTCAACTAACACACAAAACTAGGGAGGCTAGAAAATGCCCTAACACCATTGACACCTCCATGACCCTAGACATCGCCACCTTCTTGTGTGCATCCATCATCCCGCGTTCATCATAGAGACCATGTTGCCGACACTCGCCGTTGTCGGTATAATAGATTGCCCAGATCTAGGGTTTCCCCCAAAGCAACCTGAGAGGAGACGATAACTGTCATCACAATGCCTTCAACAAGGTAGCGGCACATAGAAACTGCCACCATCGTCTGCCATGATTGAAGTCAAAACCCAATTTTTATCGGTAACCGCACCTCACCAATTAATCTCGCACTTGACTGGATTGCAACTTGTCACAGCTATCGACAACATGTTGGAGAAGACCCAAGATCCACCGTGCCGTTGTATGCCCTAGTGAATCCCAACCACGTGTCCACGACCGCCAAAGTCTAACACCCTAGACCCCTGATACGTCTCCAACGTATCTATAATTTTTGATGCTCCATGCTTGTTTTTACACCATTTGCCTATTGTTTCGTTACACTTAGTGGCACTTTTATGCATTTTCCGGAACTAACCTATTAACGAAGTGCCACAGTGCCAGTTCCCTGTTTTCTGCTGTTTTTGTGTTTCAGAGTGATACACAGGAAATATTCTCGGAATTGGACGAAACCACATCCTGAAGTCTTATTTTACCCGGAAGCTTCCAGAGATCCGAAGAGGAGTAGGAGGGGGCCACCAGGGCCCCACATGCAGGGGCGGCGCGGCCAGCCCCTGGCCACGCCGGGCCCGCATGAGCGCACCTGGCCCCTCCTCTGACATCGCCCCTTCGCCTATAAAGACCCCCCGACGGAAAAAACCTAAGTACCCGATCAGTTTTCCAGAACACATCGTGATCCGTCGCCGCCGTCGACCCGAAGATCGGGAGGGTCCAGAAGCTCTTCCCGGCACCCTGCCGGAGAGGGGAATCGCCACCGGAGGTCTTCTTCATCGCCATGCTCGCCTCCAGAGCGATGAGTGAGTAGTCTACCTTGGACTATGGGTCCATAGCAGTAGCTAGATGGTTGTCTTCTCCACCATGTGCTTCATGTTTAGATCTCATGAGCTGCCCTACATGATTGAGATCACCGTTATGTAATTCTACATGTTTGGTTTGTTGGGATCCGATGAATATTGGTGTTTATGATTAAGTTGCTGTACTGAATTATATCTTTTGTTATCTCTATGTTGTTTATGATCTTGCATGCTCTCCGTTGTTAGTAGCTATCTTGGCCGAGTAGTTGCTAGTGACTCCAAGAGGGGGTATTTATGCTCGATAGTGGGTTCATGCCTCTATTTCACCTGGGGGAGTGACAGAAACCTCTAAGGTGGTAGATGTGCTGTTGCTCCTAGGGAGAAAACAACATTCATATGCTCAAGGGCATATGCTTTGTTTACATTACACACTTTGCTTAATGCAATTATCTGTTGTTCGCAACTTAATACTTCTAGGGTGTTCGGATTGATATCCCCGGGAGTGGATTATTAGTCATAGATGCAGTTGGATGGTGGTCTATGTATTTTGTTGTAATGCCCAGAGTAAATCTCATAGTGATCTTCTTGACATATCATGTTATCTTTATTCTATCAATTGCCCAACTGTAATTTGTTTACCCAGCATGTGTTATTTTATCTATGGAGAGACACCACTAGTGAACTGTGGACCCCGGTCCTATTTACATCATATTGCTATCACCTGTTTACTTACTCGTACTGTTTACTTTACTCGCATACTATATTGTTTTCCACTCGATACGCTCATAACCTTTGTTTCAAGCAAACCGGTGAGATTGACAACCTCATCGCAAGTTGGGAGCAAAGTATTTGGTTGTGTTGTGTGCAGGTTCCGCGTTGCTACTGGCCGAAGATGAGTCAACAAGTATCGTTAAATGGCGCCCTTGTTGGAGTGTCACTAAGCCAGTCCGCATCACCTTCAATCGTCATTGTCTCTCCTCTCCTGACCGATATTAAACCTTGGTTTCTTAACTGAGGGAAAACTAGCTGCTATACTCATCAAACCTTCCTCTTGGGCTTCCCAATGGGCTGGTTATCCAGCACGCACAAGGATAGTTTGCTCCCGTGCCATCAGCTAATTTTCTGGGCGCCATCAAAGGGATCAGCTAATTTTCTGGCACCATTGCCGGGGAGGAAGAGAAGACTTCTGCGAGGGGAGTTTTTCGCACACACATCCTTTACTTTGTTTTATTGTTTTGCTTTACTTTATTTTACTTTACCTGCATCGTTTTATATCAAAAACCCAAAAAAATTAGAATCCTTGGTAGTTGTTATTTCTTTACTTTTAGTTTATCATGTTGATCCCTAAGTACGTTCTAGAGGACCTCTCAGTAGGTAGTGGTTCAATTATTGGAAAAAGTAACATTGAAGAGTTCTTTAATCACATTAGTACGCATGAGGAAGTTGAGGAAAAGTCTTGGGTTGAGCTTGCTCCTAGTATTGAAGTTGCTTCTGTTTATTTAATTGACATTTTGGAAACTAGTTTGCTAGTCTTAATCCTTTTATGCAATATATGTTCCTTAAACTTTATAAAATTGAGGATCCCGAAAAGAAAGCTTTTATCTTGGAAACTTTGCGCCTAGAATTTAAGGATGTCGTTATTGAAGCTAGGAAAGTTCTTAAACGTTTTAATAAACTCGGTTCGCCTATAAAGGTTATTGATACTAATGATGAGGGAACCAAAATACCTATACCTTGCAAGCTTTTGGGATTGAATGAAGCCTTCGAAAATAATTTTGCCTGGATCTGTCCTGAAAATCTTTTTGATGAAAATAGTGTACCAAAGCATGATCACAAAGGGTCTTCTAAAACTTATGTGGATGAAATACAATGCCTTATTGATAAGACCTCTGCAGTTGATCTTAATGCTTCATCTCTTGATATTACTTGATTCACAATTTTCTGCGCCTAGCTCAAAGGCGTTAAAGAAAAGCACTCTTGGGAGATAACCCAATGTTTTCTTTTCAGTACTTTTTCTTTTATTTGAGTCTTGGAAGTCATTACTAATGTAATGACCGCTCCTTATCTTGTTTATTTCGTTTTTGTGCCAAGAGAAGCCTCTAATTTGAGTGAGGTAAAGATTTGGGGATGTCGCTGTCCTGAAACTGTTTTCGGTGCTGCACCGTAAAAATTCGTGAAAATTCTCTGTTTATCTTTTAGACCTGCGATTTCTTGTGCATATGCCCCAGGTTATATCCAAACTTTTGTTAGTTGAACACTTTTTGATTTGAGCAACAGAAAATCCCTCAAAAATTCGACCTTTGTCAGCTGTTCAGTTTTGACAGATTTCTGCCAATATTTGTGTTTGCCACTTTATCGCTTTCTTTTGAGTTCTTTTGATCACGGAACTTTTGGGGAGGTTGCTACAGTAGTATCTACTATATATGTGGTGGTTTTGAGTTGAAACCTGAAGCAAATAGAGGATTGATTATATGTTATGCTTACACTAATGTTGCTAATAGAATTGTGTTTAGTTTTGTATGAAGGAAGTTTTCAAGTGTAGGGATTGGAGAATGATGAGATGAGTTGAAGAATGGACAAAAGCTCAAGTTTGGAGATGCCCATGCATCACCCTAAGAAATATCCAAGAAGTACAAGCATCAAAGCTTGGGGATGCCCCCGAGGCACCCCTTCTTCATCGGCAAAAATCAGGTCACCTTTCAAAACACTATATTTTTATTGCTTCATGCACTATGTGTTTTTCTTGGAGCGTCAGTTGTTTTAGTTTTCTTAGTTGGTTTAGTTTGTTTGTTTGCTGCAATAAATGGTTGGACCCCAACAAATTTCTTTTGGAGAAGTTGCTCATTTTCATTTGCCAAGAACACTCAGTTTTCACTCTTATCGGTTATCATGTGTTCTTCTTTTTTTGCTACTGCTTTTGGTTTTCGTTTTCGCCTTAATTTGCGTTCAGACCTTGTCATATCTTTTCATCAAGGTGTATTTTTTGCCTCTGATCTTTATTGGTTTTCATCAAAAGAGGTGTTTATAAAAATTTCAAATGGTGTTGGAAAAGAGAAAAAGCTTTGTGCAAAATAGTGGTACAAGAAGGAGCTTGTGTAGACTGCGGCTTAGGCTTTTTCATGTCATGCTTGATGTCTTTTTGATAGTATGCTTAGTGGTTTTGCTGTAGCATGACCTGTCTCAAATAACTGAGATTGCTTAATGAGCCTTTGAAAAAATCATGCGTTGTTTTTATTGTATGGAAGCATTATTTTGGTTTTCTCCTTGATGCTTTATTTGGGTTGACTTGGCACATGCTCACACATGTTAGACTCTTACAAAGTCGCCAATAGCCTCTATGATCATTTAGTTTTTGACTTTTGATGCCATCGTATGCTTCTTTTAATGTCGCTTTGTCGCTTTGCATGATTATGGCCATTATTGCTCTCTTAGTTGGTCGCTCCCAGTCTTTTGCTAGCCCTCGCCTTATACTGAGTATGAGCTCTACTCGTGCATCCAACTCCTAAAAGCCAAAGTTTTCCAAAGTGTCCACCATACATACCTACTAGCAATTTGCTATTCCCAGTAAATTTGACTTGCTTTTATTTTCTCTTCAAATTAAACTCTTACCAGTGTTATGCAAAATTCGGTTAGTAAAGCTCTCATGAACCGGAAGGCACACTTTACTTTTTCCTGTTCTTAAAAATTTGACATTGTGGTTTCTTATGTTGAGTTGTTATGCTTGCAAGTTGTAAGTTGGATTCTAGCCCATCCATGCTGTCATGGGGCAAGCTTTCAACATTGCACTTCTTATTTGAGTTGATATCGTGATCTTTTGTTTATGGATGCCCGCGGTGTGAAATGAATTGGGAATCTTATGGGGATCATGGAGTTTGTATATGTGTTAGGGAAACGCCGGGCCGCCAATCTAAGCCATGCATAATTCATGGTGGAAATTTGCAGTATACCCATGGTGAACATTCGACGACGCATCTCACAATAAAAAGCTAAACAAAAGGCAAATAAAAGAGATGTCGAGGTGTTCATTGTCTGCTTGTCCTGTCATTTTGGTGTGGGCTTGTTCCATGTCATCGGGCACAGAGGTACCCCATTGGCGGTTCTCAATGATATGCATATACTTACAATGACAAGAGCCTTGCTTGGGACTCTAAGTAAAGTAGCATGAGGTTTGGGTACTCGTATTCATGGGGCATGAGGTTTTCAACTTATGATTTGTCAAGCATATGCATCATAATTGTTCTCGCATTAACTTTAACCATTCAAGATGCTTATGATGGGGGCAATGAGAGCTCAAAGCCGGTAAGTACCATAATTTTTGAAGGTTATAAAACTTGCAATCACTGCTTCCCTCTGCGAAGGGTCTTTCTTTTACTTTTATGTTGAGTCACCACCTTCTTTCTTTATGCACCATTAAGAGAGCATAGTTGTCATTCTTAGTGTGATATGCATTGTCCCAAAGTTCATTGATTGATTCATATTGTTGGTTTCACTTGTTCTTAAATTATTTGTATCTAGCCGCCCTGTTAAACTTGAAGGTGTCCTATGCATTTATGTTTTGCTCTCTTTGAAGGACAAGCTGAAAACCATTTGTATGTTTTTCCTTATGATTTGAACACACGTTGGACTTTCATTGTTTCATTTCCATGATCTTTTGTTTGTGTTCATTTGCATGTTTACAACATGGTAGCTAAGTTCTTATTGTCATGATTATATCTTCATGCCCATGTTTTAAGTTCTTATGATCCCAGCTCACCAATGCTTACATATATGATCAAGATTGTGTAGGTGCATGTCACCTCAAAAATTATTCTTTTGTTATCACTTACCTACTCGAGAACGAGCAGGAGTTAAGCTTGGGGATGCTTGATACGTCTCCAACGTATCTATAATTTTTGATGCTCCATGCTTGTTTTTACACCATTTGCCTATTGTTTCGTTACACTTAGTGGCACTTTTATGCATTTTCCGGAACTAACCTATTAACAAAGTGCCACAGTGCCAGTTCCCTGTTTTATGCTATTTTTGTGTTTCAGAGTGATACACAGGAAATATTCTCGGAATTGGACGAAACCACATCTTGAAGTCTTATTTTACCCGGAAGCTTCCAGAGATCCGAAGAGGAGTAGGAGGGGGGCCACCAGGGCCCCACACACAAGGGCGGCGCGGCCAGCCCCCTGGCCGCGCTGGGCCCGCGTGAGGGCACCTGGCCCCTCCTCTGACATCGCCCCTTCGCCTATAAAGACCCCCCGACGGAAAAAACCTAAGTACCCAATCAGTTTTCCAGAACACATCGCGATCCGCCGCCGCCGTCGACCCGAAGATCGGGAGGGTCCAGAAGCTCTTCCCGGCACCCTGCCGGAGAGGGGAATTGCCACCGGAGGTCTTCTTCATCGCCATGCTCGCCTCCGGAGCGATGAGTGAGTAGTCTACCTTGGACTATGAGTCCATAGCAGTAGCTAGATGGTTGTCTTCTCCACCATGTGCTTCATGTTTAGATCTCATGAGCTGCCCTACATGATTGAGATCACCGTTATGTAATTCTACATGTTTGGTTTGTTGGGATCCGATGAATATTGGTGTTTATGATTAAGTTGTTGTACTAAATTATATCTTTTGTTATCTCTATGTTGTTTATGATCTTGCATGCTCTCCGTTGTTAGTAGCTATCTTGGCCGAGTAGTTGCTAGTGACTCCAAGAGGGGGTATTTATGCTCGATAGTGGGTTCATGCCTCTATTTCACCTGGGGGAGTGACAGAAACCTCTAAGGTGGTAGATGTGCTGTTGCTACTAGGGAGAAAACAACATTCATATGCTCAAGGGCATATGCTTTGTTTATATTACACACTTTGCTTAATGCAATTATCTGTTTTCGCAACTTAATACTTCTAGGGTGTTCGGATTGATATCCCCGGGAGTGGATTATTAGTCATAGATGCAGTTGGATGGCGGTCTATGTATTTTGTTGTAATGCCCAGAGTAAATCTCATAGTGATCTTCTTGACATATCACGTTATCTTTATTCTATCAATTGCCCAACTGTAATTTGTTTACCCAGCATGTGTTATTTTATCTATGGAGAGACACCACTAGTGAACTGTGGACCCCGGTCCTATTTACATCATATTGCTATCACCTGTTTACTTACTCGTACTGTTTACTTTACTCGCATACTATATTGTTTTCCACTCGATACGCTCATAACCTTTGTTTCAAGCAAACCGGTGAGATTGACAACCTCATCGCAAGTTGGGAACAAAGTATTTGGTTGTGTTGTGTGTAGGTTCCGCGTTGCTACTGGCCGAAGACGAGTCAACAAGTATCGTTAAACGACGCCCTTGTTGGAGTGTCACTAAGCCAGTCTGCATCACCTTCAGTCGTCATTGTCTCTCCTCTCCTGACCGATATTAAACCTTGGTTTCTTAACTGAGGGAAAACTAGCTGCTATACTCATCATACCTTCCTCTTGGGGTTCCCAACGGGCTGGTTATCCACCACGCACAAGGACAGTTTGCTCCCGCGCCATCAGCTAATTTTTTGGGCGCCATCAAAGGGATCAACCCCCGATTTTGCCATGAAACTGCCCCTTTTCGGACGTCATCCTCGCGGGAGAGGAGTGGCAGGCAGTAGCACTAGAGTTTGGGGGATAGGGTTTCCCCATGTCGCCTTAGGTCAGGAAAGATTTGAGAGTAACGGTTTCCTGTGTTATCCTAATGCATTAATGTATGACTTGTATCATTGAAATTTGATGATTTGTACAGCAAAATATTGGTAGATCTTTTTCCTTATTTGTTTTCCTCGAAGAAAAAAATATTAATCCTAGAAGACGTGGTATATCTGATTATAATGGTTTTTCCTGGTTCTCGGTTGATCGAGAAGTAAGTTAGAGCTCATTCGACTCGGGGACTAATGTATTTGCATCATGATTCATGCATCTCAAAACTGCACATGGTGTGGCAATTGCAACCAAAATTTATCAATTGCACATGAAATTAGAAGAGAATTACATAATTCTCGATCGACTAAGAATTAGTTATGTCCTAATTAGAACCTACCAGAATATAAACCTTGCTTCTCTGAGGAGTGAGGATCAGCAATCCTAGCAAAAAAGAATAAGGGCAATCAGGCCGATCTCTAATTGCTTTTTTGGCGATAGTATGTGCCAATATGATTGAAATCTAAAAAAAAATGAATACTATTTTTCTGAATCCGCATCAGTAAATCACAAAGAAGTTTTATATGGTTTTAAGAACAAAATGTTCAGGATTTGAAAAAAGAGGCTGACCGACATTTAGGATTTAATTTGAAAGTAGTGGCAGAAACAATGAGTCAAGAATGTATAATTGTGCCTTGTGCGAAGAGATGGTCCATCCAACATAAGCCATTACAGGAAACGAGCTCTACGTACAGCCTGAAGCCTAGGGCCGTGAGCATAGGTCACTGGTCACATCAGCTCTTTCTTGAACAAAGGGTCGGGTTGTCCGGCGCGTTTGTCGGGTGCCGTTTGGGGACGCGGCTAGGGATGCTTACATGCTTGCTCTTGTGTCTAGCTACCAATCAAAAAATACCGATATAGGAGTATGTGTGATTGAGTGAATTAAGTATTTAGATCCTAACAAAGATTAACAAAACATTATTCATATATGTCTAGCACGTGACAAAGGCATTTGTCACAATTCAATCTTAAACCCAAAAGGAAATCATATGCTAAGGGTGACTTTAATTTACTCCGATCCCAAGCCACGTGATTCATCCACCGTTGAAGTTCCACCTGATGTTGCATCAATGAAATAGATTAAACGCTTGAGATAGACAGAGGTAGACAAGGCGAAAAACTATTGAAGAAGCAAATAAGCAACTAATTAAAAATGGACAACGCATCTTCCCTACAATTAGCTGTGATTGTTTATGTATATGATCATATTTTTACATATACCCATGGAACTTAACTAGATGGTATACACTATACAGAGGTTAGAAACACAGATCAATTATGCACCCACACGAAGCAACACCTATATGCATACAGATTGTTGAGCATGGAAGTTAGATAAAAGGTTCAATTTAAATGAGATGCATGTCTTTGCAACTATGGCAGAATCATCATCACATCATCTGGAAATAAGAACAGACAAGAATTTTTTTTGATATTTACGAAACGAATCTCTTAAATATTGTGAAAAACTAGGTGAAGTGACTCACAAATATGTTTTATAGCAATTTTTACAGCAAAAAATGGAGTATGGAGTTATTTAGTATTATAATAGATATACATCAGCGCATCGTACAACCTAATAACAAACCAAAAACTAATAAGTACTCACATTGCGTCTAATTCGAACAGATTATGCAACCTCAGAAAATATCAGTACAAGAGAATAGTAAATATCGTAGAGGTAGGCATGTGTGTAGACTGTAGAGAAGTAGGCATGATGTGTGTTGATATTACCTGATAGAGTATTAATTGGTAGACTTGGAGATACTGCAAGTGCAATAGGTATAGGTTACGTCTACAGGGGGGCGTGACTTCACCACACTCTGCACCCTTTGGTTCTTCATATCAATGGCGAGAACCCATGACTTAGGGTGCAAGAACTTCACTCTGGCAGTCAGGTAAACAATATCACCATCGCCATCGCTTGCATTCATGCCAAAGAAGGGGTCAGACACAAAGAGGTTCTGCAAGCCTCGCTGCTCCACCTCGGCCTCACCATGGCTGCCGTCCAGCAGTGACAGTGGCAGCTCAGATTCAGTGTAGTCACCGACAGCAATGTCAGAAGCTCGGAGTGTGCAGTCCTTGTGCCAATCATCATAAGAATTACTCATCTTTTTGTTGCTCCATGTAATGATCTCCCAGCTTTCCATTCGGGAGCAGGGCCACCCGGTTTCTTTATCATGCCCAGGAAGCTCAACAATGTTAAATTCCAGATGGACAAACCGTAGGCGGCCATTGAGGAAGGAGATGCCACGCGTATATCTTGCGTTGGTTAGTACCCGGCATGAGGAATCAGAAGCTTCGATTTGCTTCAACGGAAGCGGCACCGTCACACCTCTGAGCCTAAGCTCATCGCCCATCACGTCACAGAAGACGATGCCACCGTAGAGATCGACCCAGCCTATGGTGCCTCCGAGCGTGATAGCACTGGACGTCTGATGGTAATTGAGACGGTTCAGCTCCATGGGGATCTGCACGGGAAAGTCGTTCTGCAGCGACTCCACAAGCTTCGTCCTTGAGGTCCAGCCCTCGGACTCGGAGTCGAGCAGGTGGAGCAGGAAACTGTTGGGCCTGTACCTATTGTCAGGAACAAGGGCGACAATGGTGTAGCGGCCGTCTTTGCGGGGGACGATGCCGGCCTGGTGGATGTCGTTCAAACTGACTGGCGGGTGCGGCAGCAGTTTGAGTGATGGCCGTCTGGGGCCGGCACGGTAGATGAAGAAGTCGCTGGTGCGGAACTTCGGGAAGACATATTGAGTCCCGACGTATAGGTGGAAGAGGATGAGGTCGTCCGCCATGAAGAGGAGTCGCGGGGGGTGGCGGAGAACGCCGTTCCGGCAGTCCACGTACAGGTTGGAGGGGAGCGGTGGGCGCTCGCGGAAAAAAGAAACGAAGATCTCATGGTGGTTGGTCGTCGTGACATAGGCGGTGGTGTCGTCCCGAATTTTGCGCCGATTTGGGCGTAGGAATAGAGTAGGACCCAGGATGGGCCGGAAGACTCGTCGGAGGGGGTGACGGAGGTCGACATGGGAACTGTCTTCCGGGACGACTCACCGGAGGGGATGACGGAGGTAGACATGCTAACTGCCTTTTGGGACGACTCACTAGAGGGGACGACGAAGGTCGAAATGGGAACTGTCTTCTGGGACGATTCACCGGAGGAGACAACGACACGGGAACTGTCTATTTTGGATTTGGTGGCAGATCTGCCGATGGAAGAAAGGCTGCGCCGACGAGGGATCTTGGATGGCAGGGAGCGCTGAAACTAGCTAGTGTACGCAATCCTCGACCGATCATACCATCTCCTGGGTTCCCCTGGACAAAACGGGCTATTCCGTTTGCGGTTACCAAGTTCCTTGCCACAGACTCACAGGTGTCTTAGTTCGTTGCAATCACCCTGGGGGTCCAAAAGCCCTTAACAAATAGCTCAGAGTGTCTTTTTTTTGTAAAATTTGTTTGAGCCCGAATCCTAGTGTTTGAATTGGGAAGAAAACGTTTGAACTCATAATTCCCGTTCCGCTGCCGTTTGCTGAGCCCACCATGTCAGGTTTACCCGTTATTCTAACAGAACTTGACTTTGTCAGCGTTAGAGTTCCGTTGCCATCGTCTTCTTCCCTGTTCTGCCGTCCTCCCCTATTCGGTTAGCCCGCCCAGCTCGCCGTCGAACCCTCGCCGTCGCTACGCCGGAATCGAGCTCGCCGTCGCTTCGCCGGAATCGAGCTCCCCGTCACTGACACCACCCTGGTGCTAGGATCTCCCACATAGTGGCAAGGGCTCCCCAGGTCGCAGTTCCGGCTCCTCTCTTCCCCCACAGATCTGAGCTCCCCAGATAGGAGATCTAGAATCGCTCCCTCTAATGTCTCTAACGGCGACGGCACCAATGGAAGCGCGACAATCTCAGAGGAGATCGGCTAGCTGTCTCTAATAGCGACGGCGGCGGTGGTCGTTCCTGTGGACTTGGTGGCGGAACCTCATGAACATCTAGTTTCTTGTTATATTAATTTTCACCGAATTCATCTCTGTAAATGCGAATCTCAAAAATGAAAAACAATAAATGTAGATTTCAGATCTGAAATTAAAGGAGAAATACTAAATCTGAAAGTTCATAATATTTGGTCGCTTCAAACTTACAGAAGCTAGTTAGTAACACAAAAGGTGGCTTTAGCCTTGTCTATACAAAAGCTATTCTTCAGAGTTAGTCTAACACTAACTATACTTAACTGAAGAAACTAGGGGAGAGCAGCCTTCTTGGAAGTTGGCATACCAAAATGTTGTGAAGGGCTAAAGTTCATTGCTAAATCAACCGGAACTGAACGATTTCCCTTCCCGCCTAACTCCTGCTGCTTTTCTCCATTCAGCATGCATATCGTGGCTTCCCCTTCCTCGAGCGGCTGCGCTCGCCCTTGGGGGAGGAGGGCTTTTCGCGCTTGATGTCTACGCACTTCTATTCTTGTAGACACTTGTTGGGCCTCCAAGTGCAGAGGTTTGTAGAACAGCAGCAAGTTTCCCTTAAGTGGATCACCCAAGGTTTATCGAACTCAGGAAGGTTAGAGGTCAAAGCTATCCCTCTCAAGCAACCCTGCAATTACGATACAGAAAGTTTCTTGTGTCCCCAACACACCCAATACACTTGTCAAATGTATAGGTGCACTAGTTCGGCGAAGAGATAGTGAAATACAAGTGGTATAGATGATTATAAGTAGCAAACGTGATATGGAATAAATATCGCTGCGAGCAAACAAGTAATAAAATAGCAAGTAAACGATATGCAAAGCTTGGAAACAAGGCCTAGGGATCATACTTTCACTAGTGGACACACTCCCAACAATATAACATGACTGAACAAGTAACTTCTCTTGCTAAGGTACTCTAAATTACTCTCCTATTGAATAACACTAATCACTGTGTAGTGGCTACGGAAGCACCCCTTAAAGTTTATCAAGTACTTGACAAACACCACTCATAGAGATATCCAAATCAGATCACAATTCAAGATAGAAATCATTGCAACTTAGACCAAGTACTAACACGGTGCACACACTCACACCTTTACACCATGAAAGGAGGAATAAATCACTCAAACTATCATAGCAATAATTATTCTCATAATCCACAAGGGATCACAATCGTAGCCTAAACCAAGTACCACCATGATGCACGCACTGTCACCGTTACACCATAACAGGAGGAATAGATTACTTTAATAATATCACTAGAGTACACAAAATATCTGAATAATAACATGTACTTGTTCAACATGATACAAAGCTCACGATCACATAAAGATCACATCATGGGAGAGAGAGGTGAACCACATAGCTACCGGTAGAGCCCTCAGCCCCGGGGATGAACTACTCCCTCCTCATCATAGGAGACATCAAGGTTGATGGAGATGGCGGTGAGGTCGATGGAGACGGCGGAGACGGCGATGGAGACCGATGGAGATGGCTCCGGGGGCACTTCCCCGTCCCGGCAGGGTGCCGGAACAGAGACTTCTGTCCCCCGAAATTCGTCGGTGGCGGCGGCGGAGCTACGAAACTCTTTCTGGAAATCTGATCGGGGGCTTAGGTTTTTCCGTCCCGAGGCTTCTTATAGGCGAAGGGGCATCACGAGAGGGCAGCCAGGGGCTCCTCACATAGGGGTGGCGCGGCCAGGGCCTGGGCCGCGCCAGCCCCTTGTGAGGGTGGCCTCTGGCCCCTCTCCTTCCTCTCTTCGGATGTCTGGATGCTCCCGAGAAAAATAGGACTTCTGGCTTTTGTTTCGTCCAATTCCGAGAATATTTCCTGTGTATCACTTCTGAAACACAAAAACAGCAGAAAACAGGAAACTGGCACTGTGGCACTTCGTTAATAGGTTAGTTCCGGAAAATGCATAAAAGTGCCACTAAGTGTAACGAAACAATAGGCAAATGGTGTAAAACAAAGCATGGAGCATCAAAAATTATAGATACGTTTGAGACGTATCAAGCATCCCCAAGCTTAACTCCTGCTCGTCCTCGAGTAGGTAAGTGATAACAAAAGAATAATTTTTGAGGTGACATGCACCTACACAATCTTGATCATATATGTAAGCATTGGTGAGCTGGGATCAATAGAACTTAGAACATGGGCATGAAAGATATAATCATGACAATAAGAACTTAGCAACCATGTTGTAAACATGCAAATGAACACAAACAAAAGATCATGATAATGAAACAATGAAAGTCAAACGTGTGTTCTAATCATAAGGAAAAACATACAAAAGGTTTTCAGCTTGTCCTTCAAAGAGAGCAAAACATAAATGCATAGGACACCTCAAAGTTTAAGAGGGCGACTAGATACAAATAATTTAGGAACAAGTGAAACCAACAATATGAATCAATCAATGAACCTTGGGACAATGCATATCACACTAAGAATGACAACTATGCTCTCTTAATGGTGCATAAAGAAAGAAGGTGGTGACTCAACATAAAAGTAAAAGAAAGGCCCTTCGCAGAGGGAAGCAGTGATTTAAACATGTGCTAGAGCTTTTCATTTGTAAAACAGAGATAAAACTTGATTTTGAGAGGTGGTTGTCTTTGTCAATGACTGGCAATGGGGACTTACTATCTTCCATAATAAACAAGTGAGAGCGGTTCCGAGTTCTTTAAAAATTGGCACATTGGTGCTCTTTTATAAAGCTTTGGCACTCCTCCCAACATTTTTCCTTTCTCAAACCATGGCTAACCGATTCATCGGGTGCCTACCAACTTTCACAATCCATTGGAGGAGTGCCTTTTTTTTTCTTTCTTTTAGAATTAAGATTATAATGGTCTGACCAGCTCCCTTGCAAAATTAATGACGAGCAGATGAAGCTGCCTAGTCGAGGGGTACTCAATTTAATATGGAAGATAGCAATTCCGACCACTACGTCCCCATGAGCTAAAAACAGTGGCACAAAATAAGAAGTATTTTGAAGGTTTTTGAAAGGTAGCACACGAAAATTTTACTTTGGAATGGCTTACAAATACCATGCATAGAAATTTATAGTGGACACAATGGAAAACTTTGGCTTTTAGGAGTTGGATGCACGAGTAGAGCTCATACTCAGTACAAGGTGAGGGCTAGCAAAAGACTGGGAGCGACCAACTAAGAGAGCAATAATGGCCATAATCATGCAAAGCGACAAAGCGACATTAAAAGAAGCATGCGATGGCATCAAAAGTCAAAAACTAAATGATCATGAAGGCTAATGGCGACTTTGGAAGAGTCTAACATGTGTGAGCATGCGCCAAGTCAACCCAAATAAAGCATCAAGGAGAAAACCAAAATAATGCTTCCATACAATAAAAACAACGCATGATTTTTTCAAAGGCTCATTAAGCAATCTCAGTTATTTGAGACAAGTCATGCTACAGCAAAACTACTAAGCATACTATCAAAAAGACATCAAGCATGACATGAAAAAGCCTAAGCCGCAGTCTACACAAGCTCCTTCTTGTACCACTATTTTGCACAAAGCTTTTTCTCTTTTCCAACACCATTTGAAATTTTTATAAACACCTCTTTTGATGAAAACCAATGAAGATCAGAGGCAAAAATACACCTTGATGAAAATATATGACAAGATCTGAACACATATCAAGGCGAAAACGAAAACCAAAAGCAGTAGCAGAAAAAGAAGAACACTCGATGAACGATAAGAGTGAAAACGGAGTGTTCCTGGCAAATGAAAAGCAAGTTCATCTCCTCCAAAAGAAACATGATGTGATCTAACTATTTATTGCAGCAAACAAAACTAAACTAACTAAGAAAACTAAAACAACTGACGCTCCAAGAAAAACACATAGTGCATGAAGCAATAAAAATATAGTGTCTTGAAAGGTAACCTGATTTTTGCCGATGAAGAAGGGGTGCCTCGGGGGCATCCCCGAGCTTTGACGCTTGTACTTCTTGGATATTTCTTGGGGTGATGCATGGGCATCCCCAAGCTTGAGCTTTTGTCCATTCTTCATCTCATCTCATCATTCTCCAATCCCTACACTTGAAAACTTCCTTCATACAAAACTAAACACAATTCTATTAGCAACATTAGTGTAAGCATAAAATATATTCAACCTCTTTTAGCTTCAGGTTTCAACCCAAAACCACCACATATAAAGTATATACTACTGTAGCAACTTCCACAAGAGTTCTATGATCAAAAAGAACTCAAAAGAAAGCGATAAAGTGGCAAAAACAAATATTGGCAGAAATCTGTCAAAGCTGAACAGCTGACAAAGGTCTAATTTTTGAGGGATTTTCTGTTGCTCAAATCAAAAAGTGTTCAACTAACGAAAGTTTGGATATAACCTGGGGCATATGCACAAGAAATCGCAGGTCCAAAAGATATACAGAGAATTTATACGAATTTTTACGGTGCAGCACCGAAAACTGTTTCAGGACAGCAACATCCCCAAATCTTACCTCACTCAAATTAGAGGCTTCCCTTGGCACAACAACGAAATAAAAAGGATAAGGAGCGGTTATTACAGTAGTAATAACTTCCAAGACTCAAATAAAAGAAAAAGTACTGAAAATAAAACAATGGGTTATCTCCCAAGAGTGCTTTTGTTTAACGCCTTTGAGCTAGGCGCAGTAATTTGCAAAGATGCTCATGTGGGCGCCATATAAGAGCTTGAGGCAAAGGCGCCATATAGGAATTTAAAGCAATAGAGAGCATCAAAAAGCAAGTATGGAACACATTTAAATCTAAACCACTTCCTATGAAAAATAGTCTTGTAAAGAGACAAATCATGAAAGCGCAAAGCAAAAAGCATAGGAAGGCAAAACAAGTACAACTTCAAGAATTGCAACATAAAGAGGGGAAACTCAATATTGTTGAGATCCATCAAACCATGTTTCCCTCTCTCATAATAACTTTCAGTAGCATCATAAATAGAACTAACAATATAACTATCATTTAAAGCATCCCTATCATGAGCTACATGCATAAAAGGATTAATACTCCCTACATGAACAATAGTAGTAGGAGCAGATTCAATAGAATAATTATTCTCACCACCATAATCATCAAAAATAGGAGGCATATTATAATCATAACTAATTTTATCCTCAATAGTAGGTGAACTGAAAATATTATACCCATCATCACAAGCTAGAGAACTACTATGTCGCAAAGCATACTCATCAAACATATCGTCATAAGAAGGAATATGGATAGCACTAATGGTACAACAACTATTAACCTTAGAATTGGTACCAAAAAGATTTTCAATATCAAAAGTAGAGTGCTTTTCCCAATCATGATCACTAACATAAGTAATAGGCATAGGAACATCATCCCAATCAGAATTATCATAATCTATAGCAGGATCATAAAGCTTAAGGGAAGATACCGTGTCCTCTCGCCTTTTACTCCTCTTCTTCTTCTTCTTCTTCTTACTCTTCTTACTCTCTCCTTTAAGAGGAAGAGACTTGAAGGACATCTTCTCCACATATTCTTTAGGAGGGAAAGGCATCTTCTCCACATAATCTGGTTTGCTGACAGAAACAACAGAAGAAACTTTGGAGGATTCCTCCTCTCTATTAATAATATCGAAACATCTATTAGTCCTGTCATAGCTTGGCAAAACATCATGTTTAATAAGATCTTGTAAGTAAGTATTTGCGAGGCAATCTTTAGCACAATAGAGATGACAACCAAGAAGGGTGCTATTAATATCAACATCATTCATGTCTATCAAAGCAAGCTTTCTAGATATCTCTTCACAATTCAAAAACAAAGTAAGCTCATCATGCTGATTGAGAGTAATCTTATCATCACAATACAAATCTGCGGTACTCGTTCGATTAATTGGGCATTGAAAATTAAAGTGACCTTTTTCACCGCAAAATTCACAAAGAAAGGGATAAAGCTCACAAACCCATTCGCCAAGCACATCTAGATCCTTGAGCCACATGCTGGTTTCTTCATTTGCGTGGGTGATGCAATAATCTTCCTTGTTGTAACTCTGTTCACAAGGTCTATGTATTCCGCAAAAATTAACATGCTTATAAGAAATAGTACTTTTAGAAGTTTGAGCATGTTTATTGCAATCATCAATAACAATATCACTTTCTATGCAAGTGTCCTTAAAAGGTTCATGATACACGTCCCCATTTCCTTTAGGAACATTCATATGGGAAGCAAAGGCTTTAAAGCAATCAACCATAATTTGAGGATCAAGACCATATTTAGCACTAAGCTCTTGAAAAGTAGCAGTTTCAGCGAAAGACTTAATGCAATCAAACTCATAATTCATACCTGATCCTTTACCTTTGTCGTTTTCCCATCCTTCAGCATTCTCTTGTATACGGTCAAGAAGTTTCCACTTAGCATCTTCCTTCATATGAGTGAATGATCCAAAGCAAGAAGCATCCAAATAATCCTTATCAGGAAGAGTAAGCCGTGCATAAAAATTATCAATAACAATATTACGGGGAAGATCATGAATAGGACATTTATGCATTAGTAACTTCAATCTTCCCCAAGCTTGGGCAATGCTTTCTCCCTCATGCGGATGAAAATTATAAATGTAATTTCTATCTTTATAAACCTGACTAGAAGGATAGAATTTAGAATAAAAGAGATGCACAATTTCCTCCCAGTCAATAGATGGACCATCTTCAAGCAGCCGATACCACTCCTCAGCTCTGCCTTTCAATGATAAAGAGAATAGCTTCTTCTTAACTTCGTTCATTGAAATACCTGCACACTGGAACAACTCGCATAATTCATGTATAAAAAGCAAATGATCACCAGGATGGACAGTTCCATCACCTAAATAGTAGTTATTCCTAACACGTTCAACAATCTTCATAGGTATTTCAAAAGGATGAGGAGCACAAGCATCATTAGAAACATCACAAATGGGAGATAAAATATCATCAGAGCAAACTTTCTCCACTAAAGCTGGGGGACTAAAAATATCATACTCAACAAAACCAGCTTCCCCAAGCTTAGACTTTTCTATAGCATTAGCATGAATAGTATTCAAAGCATTTGTGCTAATAACATTGCTATGCGAAATAAGCTCCAAAGGATTTTCAATTTTCTCTTCAAATCTAAAATCAGGAAAAAGACTAAAGAACTCTTTGTTTTCCATTAAGCCTAACTAGTGAAAATAAAAACAAGAAACAAAAAGATGTAATTGCAAAATCTAAAGGAAATAACTCCGAGCACTCACACAGGAGGATGCGAGTACCTTTTACCTTACCTCCCCGGCAACGACGCCAGAAAAGAGCTTGATGTCTACGCACTTCTATTCTTGTAGACACTTGTTGGGCCTCCAAGTGCAGAGGTTTGTAGAACAGCAGCAAGTTTCCCTTAAGTGGATCACCCAAGGTTTATCGAACTCAGGGAGGTTAGAGGTCAAAGCTATCCCTCTCAAGCAACCCTGCAATTACGATACAGAAAGTCTCTTGTGTCCCCAACACACCCAATACACTTGTCAAATGTATAGGTGCACTAGTTCGGCGAAGAGATAGTGAAATACAAGTGGTATAGATGATTATAAGTAGCAAACGTGATATGGAATAAATATCGCTGCGAGCAAACAAGTAATAAAATAGCAAGTAAACGATATGCAAAGCTTGGAAACAAGGCCTAGGGATCATACTTTCACTAGTGGACACACTCCCAATAATATAACATGACTGAACAAGTAACTTCTCTTGCTAAGGTACTCTAAATTACTCTCCTATTGAATAACACTAATCACTGTGTAGTGGCTACGGAAGCACCCCTTAAAGTTCATCAAGTACTTGACAAACACCACTCATAGAGATATCCAAATCAGATCACAATTCAAGATAGAAATCATTGCAACTTAGACCAAGTACTAACACGGTGCACACACTCACACCTTTACACCATGAAAGGAGGAATAAATCACTCAAACTATCATAGCAATAATTATTCTCATAATCCACAAGGGATCACAATCGTAGCCTAAACCAAGTACCACCATGATGCACGCACTGTCACCGTTACACCATAATAGGAGGAATAGATTACTTTAATAATATCACTAGAGTACACAAAATATCTGAATAATAACATGTACTTGTTCAACATGATACAAAGCTCACGATCACATAAAGATCACATCATGGGAGAGAGAGGTGAACCACATAGCTACCGGTAGAGCCCTCAGCCCCGGGGATGAACTACTCCCTCCTCATCATAGGAGACATCAAGGTTGATGGAGATGGCGGTGAGGTCGATGGAGACGGCGGAGACGGCGATGGAGACCGATGGAGATGGCTCCGGGGGCACTTCCCCGTCCCGGCAGGGTGCCGGAACAGAGACTTCTGTCCCCCGAAATTCGTCGGTGGCGGCGGCGGAGCTACGGAACTCTTTCTGGAAATCTGATCGGGGGCTTAGGTTTTTCCGTCCCGAGGCTTCTTATAGGCGAAGGGGCATCACGAGAGGGCAGCCAGGGGCTCCTCACATAGGGGTGGCGCGGCCAGGGCCTGGGCCGCGCCAGCCCCTTGTGAGGGTGGCCTCTGGCCCCTCTCCTTCCTCTCTTCGGATGTTTGGATGCTCCCGAGAAAAATAGGACTTCTGGCTTTTGTTTCGTCCAATTCCGAGAATATTTCCTGTGTATCACTTCTGAAACACAAAAACAGCAGAAAACAGGAAACTGGCACTGTGGCACTTCGTTAATAGGTTAGTTCCGGAAAATGCATAAAAGTGCCACTAAGTGTAACGAAACAATAGGCAAATGGTGTAAAACAAAGCATGGAGCATCAAAAATTATAGATACGTTTGAGACGTATCAGCGCTTCTGGCAGAAAAGCGTCTGGTTGAACCTGACCAGCAGCGCCGCCGCGAGGCATTCTTCAAATGAGTAGTACGGCAGCTCTTCATAGGGGTCGTATTTCCTGGTGAACCGCAGTCGCAATGATAGATCAGTGTAGTTGTGGTTCGCCGGCGGCGCATAAACACGCCATATCATAGAACTCGATATGGCCCGCTTCCTCGCCTGCCGCAAGTTCTTGTTGGTCTTCGACGCCGGGAAGCCGGTGAATGGCCGACGACCACGCTTCCCCAGCTTACCCCACTTCAGCTTTATAGCCCTTACCTCGGACAGAGCCGGTGAGCATCTAGACCTTGGGGAAACCCTCCTCCCTGCCTGCAACGCCCCCGCCGAGAACGCCAACTTGGGGAAGTTCATGACAGCCACTATTGGCACCTGCACACCGGCTTTGACAAGACAAGTCATTGCCTGCCGGATGGGGGCTTGATATTGGAGCGTCGGCGGCGGTGGTGCCATGAGCTACGGCGAGCTTAGGGTTGGGACTGTGAAGTGGGGAGTGAGACAGGGGAGGAAGACGCGTAGTAGCCTTAATCTATCCCGTAAATAAAATAACAGTTGTCCATGTTTATCTACTTGGGCTTTTACTTCATTTTTCTGGGTCCACTGTCAGTTAGACTGGGATTGCTTTATGGGGTATAGTACTAGATACCTCTACCCCTGGCTACCTCAACCCTAAATCACATTTCCAGTCTCCTTCCTCCCAAACCAGCGGCTGCTGGGGGTTGGTCGCCCCGCCCACAGCGACTGCTCAAACCAACGCCGGCCGAGTGGCGTTCGACTTCCACGGCGTCCTGCACGCAGGAATCCCTTCTCAAGGTAAGTGTAGGGTTTTCCCGTACGGATTGCCCAATGCTCTGATCTAGTACTAGTTCAAGGGGCGGCACTAGTTCAAGGGGAATGTTCCAAAAATATTTCTACTTCTGTAATGATAGTTCAGTAATTTCGTAATCGATATTTCGCAAAAGGAGTGGTTCATATGGTCACTGAGCCTGCTTGATTGTTCTATAATCAGAACCATATGGTTGCTATGTATGTTTCCCAAACTTGCATGCCCTGCCAAAACATTGGTTACCTATTGTATTTTAGTCTTTGTTCGGTTCAGTTTGTTGCCAAAATATTTAAAATGATTGAATGGGTGCTCTTATTCCAGTTTAAATTGTGTTGTATCTCGGACACAACATTGCTCCATTGTGCTAAAAGGGGAAATCTAGGACATGCTCTTGGTGGAGCTTTTAAAGCACTGTTGGAAGCTATGCAATGTTACTGGATATATTGACATGTTCTTGTTGAGATGAATTTTAAATGATAATTGAAAGCTATGTCATGCTCTTAGTGATTTCTATATCAAATATTGCATTCCACATCATGTTTTTTGGTGATTTTTAATTTGTTATTTAGATGAAGAATATAGATGTGATGGGTTATGGGGTGACGGCACCGTGAGTTTGACCTAGAATTCAAAGTTGAGCTAAGGAAATAAAAATAAAATCAAATAATTGGAAAACCAGCGCATGGAGTCATGGTATGTGATGTAGTATCTTGGAAAAATAGCAAACATGGCATGCCAAGGATTCATAGGCACACTCTTCACAAATTTGGCATGCTTTTGGGAGCTTACGGCACCGTGAGTATGACCAAGTTTTTCCACATGCTTTTGAAATGGAGGTCAGTTTCCAATGATCATACATAGTTAGGACATGCTCGTGGTGGAGCTTTTTAATTGCTATTGGAAGCTATGTAAAGCTATTGGGTTTAAAATCATGTTCTAGTTTACATATTATAATTGAAAGCTTAGCCATGCTATTGGTTATTTCTATATCAAACATTGCAAGCTACATCATGCTTTTTGGTGATTTATAATTGATTATTTATAAGAAGTAAATAGATGTGATGGGTTATGGGGTTGGCTCACGGCACTGTGAGTTTGACCTAGATTTCAAAAGTGAGCAAAAGAAATACAAATAAAATCAAAAAATTGGAAAACCAGCGCATGGAGTCATTGTATGTGATGTAGTACCTTGAAAAAATACGAAACGTGGCATGCCAAGGATTCATAGGCAAACTCTTCACAAAATTGGCATGCTTTTAGGTCTTTCCAATGAGGTCGGATTCCAATGATTATACATAGTTAGGACATGATCTTGGTGGAGCTTTTAAATTACTATTGGAAGCTATGTAATGCTATTGGTTATATTGTCATGTTCCTGTTTTAAAATGATAATGAACTATCCCTCACACAATTACATGTTACAATGCAACGTCATGAAGCATGCTACGACTGTCCCTCCGACGATGAGAACGGTGTGATTGGACACAGTCCCAGGACTTACCAGTACCACACCCATCTAGGACCGGCGCTGAGAGATGAAGGTAATAACTTATACATGTCTGGTTATAGAATTTGAGAGATAGGACATATATCTCATTCATGAAATAATTCATGTAGGTCCCATCGTTAGGGGTATAAAAGGGGGGGCTCTTGACCTAGCATCTTGGGAGCTAAATAACATCGTTTACGAAAATGATGTACCAATGTCTTATGTAAGGATTGGCCTTCTCAAATTGCTCTCACGGAGGCTTGATAGTGATAATCCGGTGATCCCTTTGTATGCCTGCTCTGTCAAGAAGTCTCTGACAGCTAAAGGGAAGTCAAAGATGGTAAGATTTCATTGTGCACAGTGAATACTAACGTGTTTGCTCAACTGCATGACACCCTAGTATCTATACTATCATATCAGGTATTTTCGAAGCCGTACAGCCAGCTCTATCTCAAGCAGTACCTGGAAGCAGGAGATATTATGGTGCCAGTCTGCGCCGATGACCCGTATGCACCTGAAGGTGAAACTGAGCAGGATGTGCATTACGTCAAGCTTAGATGGGCAACGATGGTCGTGCCCAGATTACAACTAACTGGAGCACGCTTGTGACCACCTCACGCATGTCTGTTGATGACATGGCTGTGTTCAAGCTTGAACCAGATGAGAAGGTACTGTTTATCCATCTGATGAGTAATGTGCTGATAGGTAAGCCAGTTAAGTGATAACTTGAACTACTAATCTGGTGGTGTATGCATCTGCACCAACTCAACTTATTTGCCAGATATTAAGGCTTTATATGCCAGATATTAAGGCTTATGTACTAGTTCTGATCGGCTGGTTTATGCTATATATTAAGGCTTGAGTTGTAAAACTTGTATGACATATTATTCTATATGCTATTACGCTGTGCATTTTCTTATCTAGATTTTGGATGCCATCTATCTAGTCCGTCTAGCCGCTGGATCAGATAATTTTGTTTCCGTTTAAATACAACTAAGCTTAATTTATAGACATGTTGACCATCAGAGTATAACAGAAAGCACAACACGTTGCAATCAGTTAATACAAATAATTCAATTCACAAAATCATGTACGAGTTAAGACACTTTATCATAACAAGATGGTTTTAGTAAATAGAGTATAAGCATGCAGAAAAGAATGCAAGTAATCATAGCCTGCGCAACATATTGGCATATGGTTTAGACTACCAGGTGACATAATAATATAATAACATAATTAACTAACTGATAGCAACTGCGCAATATATATAGGCTACATTTTTTCAACATGAACAGACATAGCCTCCTGCCCCACATTCAAGAAGGTGAAGATGCACACATTCCCTTCTTCTATCGACGCTTTTTGGAGAACCTTAGGCCAGTTTGCTGTCATCTGGGCAACACCGTTGCCCTGATGGGTGAAGCTTACATTATAGAAACCATCTTGCTCACTGCAATATGTTGGAATGGTGCATGGAAGATAGCGGGCGAGGTGGGCATTGCTGTACTTTGCTGAAAAGTACTGGAGTACAAGAATACAGTGAGTTTTTGAACACAGATTCATGTGCATGAGAAGATTAAAAGAGTCAAGCAGATTATCATTTTTGCCTTCCCACGAAGGACATGTGACTTCTTCATCTCACAGATATAGTATGAAACTGTTGGCCTCAGTTTAGCAACCATTGCATTGAGATCGGCAATCTGGCGACCAGTGAGATTGATATTGCTTGCAAACACACAGTGCTTGTCGAATTCCAAGTTACCAGTTATCTTGGGACCTAGAAAGAAATGCACTACTTAGTGATCTTTATCTCCATAAGAATGTATTAAAAGATCATCAGATCCATGTTAGACAGATTCACACCTCTGCGAATGACGATAGTGTAACAACTCAGAAATTGTAATCCAACTCTTATGAATTAAAAGTGCCAAAGTTTGGGCTAAGATAAAACTTTTTACTCATTATTTTATGCATACATGTATTTCCTCTTATATGTATTCTATGATTTTATGTGTGTTATTTTTGCTTGAGCATTGGTTAGATAATCCTAAGTGAACCAACAGAAACAATTAAGAAAGATACTAGGAACCAAAGGAACCAAAACCAAAAATAGGTAAGAAAGAGATAAAGTTAATAGGATCTAGAAATTGTTTTTGACTGCACCACTTTGAGCCATTAGATTAAGAAATCTACAGCTCACCTGCAGGTTTAACCTTTTAGTTGAGCTTAAGCAAGTTATGAACTAACTCAACCACCAAAGATCCACCAAAATTTCAAACCAGAACACCACCCAAACTTGAGCCAAAGTTTGAATCTGAAACAGAAACCATATCAAATTTGAAATATAAATTTCTGCAAAACTCCACCTTTCACAGTAACAAAAATATGCCTGGGTACCTTATCCAATATGATGAGCACCCAAACTTGAAAAATTTGAAAAATCAAATTTTGAGTTCTTGCGGGCATTCCGTCGAACACTGGCAGAAGAAAATCGAAATGAGATCAACCTCACTGTGCTGCACTGTTCGAGCTCGCCCAGGCACTGCTGCCATGCTCCTGGACGGTGCCTCGATCGTTTCCAGCTCCCCCAGCCCCGACCCAAGCCAGAAGAAGCGGAGGGAAGCGGAGGTTTGCGCCCAGGGCCCCCTCCCAGTAAACCGTTGCCCTGCGCGATGCCGACCGTCTGGAAGGCGCCAGAGGAGACCCACAGGACCCCGCGGCCGAACCAGCCCCCTCCCAGCACGCGAGCGTGAACGCCGTGACCGGAGAACGCTTCAAACGCCGCCAGGGCCCCCGCAGCGTCGAGCTTCTGGCCGAGCTTGTTCCCGTCGCCTCGGCCTATATAAACCCCCTCCGATCAAGCGAATCAACTCACCTCATCCCCAGCTACCTCCCAGACATCGCCGCTCACTCCCGCTTGCCCTAGTTCGCCGTCGCCAGCCTCGCTGGAGCAGCACTGGACGAGCGGAGCGCCGCCGCGTCCGACCACCTGGGAGCTTGCCGCCGCAGGGAATCGGAGGAGGAGGAGCACCGCAGCCGATCCCGCACCCCGCCGTCGAGTTCTGCATCCTCTACGCCTCGCCATCGCCGTCGAACAGTCGTCTCTGCTCGCAGGTGAGCCCCCTGCCCGTGCTGAGGAAGAAGATGACCCTGCGCCGTTAGATCTTGATCGGACGGTAACTTACCGATTCGGGGAACGTTAAGTGAGCTGACCATGCGACCCCACCTGTCAGCACCCTTTTATTTTTATCCCCAGCCGCGCGAAACGGTATCGGGCCGGCCCGTTCGGGTTTGTTCTGAATTGGGCCCAGCTCATTTCGAATACGGTCCGATTCGTTTTAATTAAATTCCCGCCCTTTTTCATTTATTCAAATCTGTTGCAGATGTTACTTTCAAACTTTAATTCCTAGAGTTTCACAAATCCAAATCTAGCAAATAAATATTCGTTGGAAAGCTTGTGAAATACTCTATCCAATAGTCCTGGTTAGATTTCAAAATAAGTTAGGATTTAAAATGGTTATGAATAGTGTGACCATAGTTTGTTAATTAATGAAAGATTTCTAGAAAATTATTTAAGCCATCAAAAATCATAAAAATTAAAATGTGAACTCACTAATGACCCCTCTTACTGTTAGTCAACACTAATCTACCCCAAACCATATTAGTGTGATCATTTAGACCCTAACCCAAACCTATTTGGTAGCATGAAATGATAGATCACTAGTGCACACTTAGAATTAATTGCCCTCTTTACCAATTCACTTAGTGGATCATTCCCACTTAAACTTGTTTTAGTAACCCTAAAATCAACACCAATGCTGCACAAGTGAACCCCTTATGCTACTTAGTAAAGAAACTAGCTTGCACACTTGCAGAAAAACTTAGAAGAAAACTTACACTCCAACACTATAAAAATGCAACATGAATGCTTTGGTTAGCAAACAAAGATGGGTGCTTGGTGTGTTGTTAGCTTGGTGAAGTGATGGTGTGCTTTGTGTTTATTCGTTATTAGACGCTAGTGTTGCCGAGGAGGATATTGGAGGGGATTATTATTATCAAGAAGAAGAAGAGAACCCCGGACACTTTGCCAACCAAGGCAAGCCATCTTTTGATTCATACTCCCACTACCTAGTTTTACTATTGCATTCTACTTATTTTAAGTAAATTGCATGATTGAATTGCTAGAGTAGAATGATAGAAGTGTATTGATGTCTTGATTATCAAGGGCATCAAGCTGAGTTTATCCAACCCTAGTTAGTAGTACTCTCACTCAATGTAGTTGCTTAGTCGCTAATAAAAGTTGAGGCTATCTCTGGAGGAACCCCATTTGAAAGGTGGTGACTTGAACTTGAAACTTGAAATGGGAGATTGCTCCTACATGATGGCTTTATGAAAGACAATAATCTTGACTAAGAACTATGAAATGTATTTCTCAATTGACAACGAGTGATGTACATGGGTGCCAATTATAACGTACAACCACGTTACCCCTATATGGGAAGGGGCTTAATCCGTAGCTTGTTTATCTTAGTATGGGAGGTCTTGCATCAAATCTTCATGGAAGGACTCCACGGGCGGATACTTCTTGACCAGGTGGATTCCACTAACCCGGCCTCCGGGATGGGCAGAACTAGAGGCGCCGGAGCGGGAATTCCGTATCCCGGGCTCTAGGGAAGGATCCTATACTAGGATGAGCAAGTGAAAGATTTTGTTTGATTATCTGAACCTCGCATACTTTGTGTATGTCGAACCGTGGATTTCTCCCGGCAGATGTATCGAATCTTGTGGGTAAAGTGTACCCCTCTGCAGAGGTTTCAAACTATTCGAATAGCCGAGTCCTCGGTCATGGACGGTTGGCAAACTCTACCTGGCTTTTGTCAAGACTAAAAACAACAAGGGTGAACTTGGTGAATGACATGAATTTGAATTGACTTGACTTGACCATGATCTTGACACCTTGAAGTTCCTCTTTAGAATGAACTTAGAGAACTAAAACTCTCTTTCCTACCAATGAACATTCTTGGGAAATAAACTAGCTTTTGCAAATCAACTTAGTGCTTAGTCCACCATATCAACCTTGCATTTCTACTTCATCCTTTCATTTATAAGATGGTTTGCGAGTGCATCCAATGTACTCACGGCTGTGTCCCTGGCTATCAACTTGGCCAGAATATGGGGAGGAGTACCAGGAAGAAGGGTATGAAGAAGAGTACCAGAACTAAGCTCGTCTCCGTGAGTCGCCATTTGCCTGTAGGGTGAAGGCATGGGCCGAAGACGTTAATTCCGCTGCTATATTGTGTTGTAATATGACTTGGTCTATATGACCATTGTATTTGAATCATCGTATTGTAATGTCTATGGAACTGAGTACCAACTACGTTATGTATATCGCAACAACGTTTCTGGGATTGCGGTGGAATACATAACGGGCACTTCGAATTTGTATCAAATTTGAGGTCGTCACAAGTTGGTATCAGAGCCTAGGCTGACCATAGGAGACCTTAGTTAGAATGGGCGTTAAACAAAACCTTGATAAAAGAAAGATACAAGAACGGTTGCAAAAATTGCTTAGTCTTTCCTCTCTAGTTGCAAAATGTTATACATACTTCAGTTTTTGCTTACTTAAAATTTTGCACACTTGAGTTGATCACTAACTTGAACTAATTTAAAATTTTGTAGATGGCCCCAGTATTCACTGAGCAGTACCAGTTGGGCCATGGTGGCAGCCTTTGTTTCGAGCGCGACCTCACCACTTTGACCTTGTTCCTGAACCGTTTGTACCCGGAGTTCAAGGGAGCCGTGCTCAATGAGCACCCGGATGGAGAGCTACGGTGGCTCATCCGAGCCAGTTGCCGTGGCAAGAAGGGGATGTTGGGTTCTCCAAGGGTCAAGTTTGAGCTTGTGGAGAACACTTGGGCCGATGGTTTGGTCCGAGCGATGCAGGAGATGCACGCCCGCTTGTGCGGACTGCATGTTGAGGAGGTTCAGGGAGGACGCTTCAAGGACTTTGCTCGGCGTGATGCGGATGGACGTCCCGCAAACATGCCCGGGCAGAATGAGCCGAGTACCTACATCGATCACATGGACTTCTTGCTGTACTCCACTCAGCAGGAGGCCGATCGTGCACGTACCAAGGCCAACCTTGAGCACTTCGCCCTGGTGGAGGCGAGGAGCACTATCAGGATTCTTGCGAAGGAGCGCAAGAGCCTTCGTCGCCAGCGCGATGAGAAGGAACAGGACCTTGAGGAGTTGAAGGCCAATGTGGCGGAGTTGACTGAGTACATTGAGAGTCTTGAGGATCACCTTGGTGAGGAGGAAGGCATTGATCTCCGCAAGGAGGATAATGCCCTCATTAGTGATGAGGATGACTTCATGGAGGACCTTGATGATCCGGAGGATGGTGGACACAATGGATTCATTGTGAGTGACGAGGAGGAAGACCCCGAGGATCCCGCTGTTTAGACTCGAGCTCCATGTGTTAGCTAGTATGAGTTCCACTTTAGTTTTCACTTCGTGTAGGTGTGAGTTGTATCCCCCTCTCTAGTAGACGAGTCGCAATGGTTTGATGTAAACCATTTGTAATGTGTGAACTCGTGTGTATGATATGTTTGATGAGTGATGAATGAAATTTGAATTTGGCCTTTAAGGCCTTGGTAAAACAAAATTTGCATCATCCATGTTACCTTTAAATCTTAGCAAATTAGCTTTTCCCTCTTGTCTTACACACATTATCTTCAGATGCCGTGAGCACCCCCACCCCCGAACCCGGAAATGGCCGAACTGCTAAGGTTGATCATGGAAGACCGGGAAGCAGCCCGAGCTGAGCGCCAAGCCAACTTGGCCACTCTTCAGCAACTAACCCAGATGGCGATGAACCACAACAATGGCAATGGCAATGGCAATGGTGAAGGAGAAAACCATGGCAATGGAGAGCACCGATCCAAGTTAAGGAGTTTCCAAAACACCAACCCTCCCATATTCACTAAGTCTGAAGAGCCCTTAGATGCCGATGATTGGCTTCGTACTATGGAGAACAATTTGGCAGTCGCCGAAGTTGGGGAGAATGAGAAGGTTCTGTACACCACCCACTATCTTGCTGGAGCAGCGAGAGCTTGGTGGGACAGCACCCGTGCAATGCAAGCCCCAGGGTATGTGATGCCTTGGGAGGAGTTCAAGAGCAAGTTTAGCAAAGCCCATGTTCCCATGGGATTGGTGAAAAGGATGAGAGATGAGTTCAGAAATCTGAAGCAAGGTTCCATGTCTGTGGTGGATTACCGTGACAAGTTCCTTACCTTGTCTAGGTATGCCCCAGATGACACCAACACCACTGAAAAGAAGCAAGAAAGGTTTCTGGATGGACTTCATGATGAGATGCAATGTGTCTTGGTCAGCATTCCCTTTGCCGACCTGGAGTCATTGGTTGACTCTGCCATTCAGATGGAAGGCAAACTCAAGCAAGCTACCGAGAACCGCAAGCGCCGTATGATGTATCAAGGCAACTCGAGCAACTCGCAGAAGCCAAGGGGAAATGCACCTATGGGTTTCGCCCCTAGGCCAATGAGGCCGTCTGCACCTGCTCCACGTCCCAACTATCCCAGCCGCCCACCCGGCAACAACTTTAACCGTGCACCTTCAAGACCGAGTGGCAACAACTTCAACACTAATACTCCAAGGCCAAATGGCGCCCCTGTGTTACCCAAGCCTGGTGACAAGTTGGGTGTTACATGTTATGAGTGTGGACTAAAAGGGCATTACTCCAATGAGTGCCCCAAGAAGCTGAATGATGCATCCAAGACTGCTGCCCCTGCTCAGCAACAGCGTCGTGTGGGAAATGGCAAGAACTATCCACCAAGGAACCAGCCTCATTCCCATGGCCGACTGAATCACATGAATGTTGAAGAAGCTCAGGAAGCAACCGACGTGGTGCTTGGTATGTTCCCTGTTAACTCAGTTCTTGCAAGAGTTCTGTTTGATTCTGGAGCTTCACACTCATTTGTTACCCAATTATTCGTTGATAAAAGTGGACTTCAACCCACACCCTTGAAAGATGTCATGTCTGTGCAAATTCCCGGGTCAGTAACCAAAGCTAGTTGTACCTGCTTGGCGGTGCCCATAGAAATCCATGGGATAGCTTTCTTAGCCAATCTGATAGTGTTGGGAACCAAAGGTTTGGAAGTAGTTCTTGGTATGAATTGGATGTCTTTACATCAAGGAGTGATAGATTGTGCCAAGAAGACCATCACCATGAAGAGTAGCAATGGAATCATAGTCAAGCATGTGTCCGTAAAACCACCCCACACCACCCGATGTCATAAGAGTATCTCAGGACCGACTTTGGAGAAAGTCCCCATCGTCTGTGAGTACCCGGATGTCTTTCCCGATGAGCTACCCGGAATGCCACCGGATCGGGATATTGAGTTTATCATTGAGCTTATCCCCGGAACTGGATCAATAGCCCAACGACCCTATCGTATGAACCCAGCTGAATTAGTTGAGTTGAAGAAGCAATTGGATGACCTTCTGAGCAAAGGATTGATTCAGCCAAGTTCTTCTGCTTGGAGATCACCTGTTCTGTTTGTGGATAAAAGTGACGGTTCTAGCCGACTGTGCACTGATTATCGCAAGCTTAACGATGTGACCCTCAAGAACAAGTACCCTCTCCCGAAGATTGAAGATTTGTTTGACCAACTGACTGGAGCCAGAGTATTCTCAAAGATAGATCTTAGAACTGGATACCACCAACTGAAGATCCGTGCGACGGATATCCCCAAAACAGCCTTCACTACCCGATACGGATTGTATGAGTACACCGTAATGTCATTTGGATTAACCAATGCCCCTGCTTATTTCATGAATCTCATGAATAAGGTTTTTATGGAGTTCTTGGATAAGTTTGTTGTTGTCTTCATTGATGACATTCTTATTTACTCCAAGTCCGAAGAAGAGCATGCAACCCATTTGAGATTAATTCTAGAAACCCTAAGAGAGCATCAGCTGTATGCCAAGTTCAGCAAATGTGAGTTCTGGTTGAAGGAAGTTGGATTCTTAGGCCATGTATTATCAGCAGGAGGAATATCGGTAGACCCCAAGAAGATCAAATCAGTCATGGATTGGGAAGCCCCTACCACTCAAACAGAAGTTAGAGGTTTTCTCGGATTAGCGGGATATTACCGCAAGTTTGTTGAAGGATTTTCCAGTATTGCCCGGCCAATGACCCAATTGTTGAAGAAGGACAAGAAGTTTGAATGGACCCCTAAGTGTGAAGAGAGCTTTCAAGAGCTCAAGAAGCGATTGGTGACCGCCCCTGTCCTAACCATGCCCGATATCACCAAGAATTTTGATGTCTATTGCGACGCTTCCAAACTTGGACTTGGTTGCGTATTGATGCAAGAAGGCAAGGTCATAGCTTACCTCTCTCGGCAGCTTAGACCTCATGAAGAAAATTATCCAACCCATGATCTAGAGTTAGCAGCCGTGGTTCTAGCTTTGAAGACTTGGAGGCACTATTTGATGGGCAACCGATGCGAGATCTACACTGATCACAAGAGTTTGAAGTATATTTTCACCCAGAAGGAGTTGAACATGAGGCAAAGAAGATGGATAGAGTTGATCAAGGATTATGATCTGGAAATTCATTATCACCCCGGTAAGGCCAATGTAGTGGCCGATGCGTTGAGTAGGAAGCCGTGTTCGTTGAATATGAGGATCAAGGAAGAGCAACCTATGTTGCACCAAGAGTTTGAAAGATTTGGATTGGAACTAGTCAGTCAAGGATTCCTAGCCAACCTTGAGTTTCAACCCACCTTGATGAGCCAAATCAAAGAAGCCCAGAAGGGAAATGAGAGTATTGACGGAATTAAGCGCCGAATTAGTTCCGGTAAGGTGCTAGGATTTGAGGAAGATGATCAAGGAGTCCTTTGGTATAAAGGACGTATTTGTGTGCCTGCTGATTCAGAATTGAAGGAAGTGAGTATGAAGGAAGCTCATGAGACACCTTACTCCATCCACCCCGGTGGAACCAAGATGTACCAAGATTTGAAGGAACAATTTTGGTGGCATGGAATGAAGCGTGAGATTGCATCGTTCATCTCTAAGTGTGATATTTGTCAAAGAGTCAAGGTTGAACATCAACGTCCTGCTGGACTGCTGCAACCTTTGCAAGTTCCGGAATGGAAGTGGGAATCTGTTGGAATGGATTTCATCACTGGATTTCCAAGGTCTAGCCGTGGGAATGACTCTATCTGGGTCATTGTGGATAGACTGACCAAAGTTGCCCACTTTATTCCTGTCAAGACCACTCATCGCTCAGATCAGTTAGCAGATCTTTATCTATCAAAAATTGTTAGTTTGCATGGAATTCCTAAAACCATAGTTTCCGATCGAGGAACCCAATTCACCTCGAGATTTTGGAAAAGTTTGCATCAAGCTTTGGGAACCAAGTTAGCCTTCAGCACCGCTTACCACCCTCAGACTGATGGACAGACTGAAAGAGTGAATCAAATACTTGAAGATATGTTGAGAGCCTGTGTTCTAGCTTATGGAGCTAAGTGGGAAGATTGTCTGCCCTTCGCGGAGTTTTCCTACAACAACAGTTATCAAGCCAGTTTGCAAATGGCCCCATTTGAAGCTTTGTATGGAAGAAAGTGTCGTACCCCTTTGAATTGGTCAGAAACCGGAGACAGTCAGATATTTGGACCTGACATTCTGCAAGAAGCCGAGGAGAAAGTTCGCATGATTCGTGACTATCTCAAGGCAGCCCAGTCGAGACAGAAGAGTTATGCCGACAAGAGACGTAGAGAACTGACCTTCCAGATTGGAGATTTTGTTTATCTTAGAGTATCACCTCTCAAGGGAATGCAAAGATTTCAAGTGAAAGGAAAGCTTGCACCAAGATATATTGGACCCTTCAAGATACTAGACCGCAGAGGAGAAGTGTCTTATCAGTTGGAAATGCCCCCTGAATTGTCCGAAGTACACGCTGTCTTTCACGTGTCGTTACTTCGGAAATGTCTTGAAGTACCGGAGAAGCCAGAAATCTTCAAGAATATTGATCACCGTTCCGTGGACATCAACAAGGACTTGACCTATCGTGAAATGCCTATCCGTATCCTCGAGGAAGCTTATAGAACCACTCGAACCCGAAGCATCAAGTTTCTGAAGGTTCAGTGGAGTAATCACACCGAAGATGAAGCTACTTGGGAACGAGAAGATTACCTTCAGAAAGAATTCCCCAATCTTTTCAGTTCTTAACTAGTGAATCTCGGGGACGAGATTCTTTTTAAGGGGGGAAGATTGTAACAACTCAGAAATTGTAATCCAACTCTTATGAATTAAAAGTGCCAAAGTTTGGGCTAAGATAAAACTTTTTACTCATTATTTTATGCATACATGTATTTCCTCTTATATGTATTCTATGATTTTATGTGTGTTATTTTTGCTTGAGCATTGGTTAGATAATCCTAAGTGAACCAACAGAAACAATTAAGAAAGATACTAGGAACCAAAGGAACCAAAACCAAAAATAGGTAAGAAAGAGATAAAGTTAATAGGATCTAGAAATTGTTTTTGATTGCACCACTTTGAGCCATTAGATTAAGAAATCTACAGCTCACCTGCAGGTTTAACCTTTTAGTTGAGCTTAAGCAAGTTATGAACTAACTCAACCACCAAAGATCCACCAAAATTTCAAACCAGAACACCACCCAAACTTGAGCCAAAGTTTGAATCTGAAACAGAAACCATATCAAATTTGAAATATAAATTTCTGCAAAACTCCACCTTTCACAGTAACAAAAATATGCCTGGGTACCTTATCCAATATGATGAGCACCCAAACTTGAAAAATTTGAAAAATCAAATTTTGAGTTCTTGCGGGCATTCCGTCGAACACTGGCAGAAGAAAATCGAAATGAGATCAACCTCACTGTGCTGCACTGTTCGAGCTCGCCCAGGCACTGCTGCCATGCTCCTGGACGGTGCCTCGATCGTTTCCAGCTCCCCCAGCCCCGACCCAAGCCAGAAGAAGCGGAGGGAAGCGGAGGTTTGCGCCCAGGGCCCCCTCCCAGTAAACCGTTGCCCTGCGCGATGCCGACCGTCTGGAAGGCGCCAGAGGAGACCCACAGGACCCCGCGGCCGAACCAGCCCCCTCCCAGCACGCGAGCGTGAACGCCGTGACCGGAGAACGCTTCAAACGCCGCCAGGGCCCCCGCAGCGTCGAGCTTCTGGCCGAGCTTGTTCCCGTCGCCTCGGCCTATATAAACCCCCTCCGATCAAGCGAATCAACTCACCTCATCCCCAGCTACCTCCCAGACATCGCCGCTCACTCCCGCTTGCCCTAGTTCGCCGTCGCCAGCCTCGCCGGAGCAGCACTGGACGAGCGGAGCGCCGCCGCGTCCGACCACCTAGGAGCTTGCCGCCGCAGGGAATCGGAGGAGGAGGAGCACCGCAGCCGATCCCGCACCCCGCCGTCGAGTTCTGCATCCTCTACGCCTCGCCATCGCCGTCGAACAGTCGTCTCTGCTCGCAGGTGAGCCCCCTGCCTGTGCTGAGGAAGAAGATGACCCTGCGCCGTTAGATCTTGATCGGACGGTAACTTACCGATTCGGGGAACGTTAAGTGAGCTGACCATGCGACCCCACCTGTCAGCACCCTTTTATTTTTATCCCCAGCCGTGCGAAACGGTATCGGGCCGGCCCGTTCGGGTTTGTTCTGAATTGGGCCCAGCTCATTTCGAATACGGTCCGATTCGTTTTAATTAAATTCCCGCCCTTTTTCATTTATTCAAATCTGTTTCAGATGTTACTTTCAAACTTTAATTCCTAGAGTTTCACAAATCCAAATCTAGCAAATAAATATTCGTTGGAAAGCTTGTGAAATACTCTATCCAATAGTCCTGGTTAGATTTCAAAATAAGTTAGGATTTAAAATGGTTATGAATAGTGTGACCATAGTTTGTTAATTAATGAAAGATTTCTAGAAAATTATTTAAGCCATCAAAAATCATAAAAATTAAAATGTGAACTCACTAATGACCCCTCTTACTGTTAGTCAACACTAATCTACCCCAAACCATATTAGTGTGATCATTTAGACCCTAACCCAAACCTATTTGGTAGCATGAAATGATAGATCACTAGTGCACACTTAGAATTAATTGCCGTCTTTACCAATTCACTTAGTGGATCATTCCCACTTAAACTTGTTTTAGTAACCCTAAAATCAACACCAATGCTGCACAAGTGAACCCCTTATGCTACTTAGTAAAGAAACTAGCTTGCACACTTGCAGAAAAACTTAGAAGAAAACTTACACTCCAACACTATAAAAATGCAACATGAATGCTTTGGTTAGCAAACAAAGATGGGTGCTTGGTGTGTTGTTAGCTTGGTGAAGTGATGGTGTGCTTTGTGTTTATTCGTTATTAGACGCTAGTGTTGCCGAGGAGGATATTGGAGGGGATTATTATTATCAAGAAGAAGAAGAGAACCCCGGACACTTTGCCAACCAAGGCAAGCCATCTTTTGATTCATACTCCCACTACCTAGTTTTACTATTGCATTCTACTTATTTTAAGTAAATTGCATGATTGAATTGCTAGAGTAGAATGATAGAAGTGTATTGATGTCTTGATTATCAAGGGCATCAAGCTGAGTTTATCCAACCCTAGTTAGTAGTACTCTCACTCAATGTAGTTGCTTAGTCGCTAATAAAAGTTGAGGCTATCTCTGGAGGAACCCCATTTGAAAGGTGGTGACTTGAACTTGAAACTTGAAATGGGAGATTGCTCCTACATGATGGCTTTATGAAAGACAATAATCTTGACTAAGAACTATGAAATGTATTTCTCAATTGACAACGAGTGATGTACATGGGTGCCAATTATAACGTACAACCACGTTACCCCTATATGGGAAGGGGCTTAATCCGTAGCTTGTTTATCTTAGTATGGGAGGTCTTGCATCAAATCTTCATGGAAGGACTCCACGGGCGGATACTTCTTGACCAGGTGGATTCCACTAACCCGGCCTCCGGGATGGGCAGAACTAGAGGCGCCGGAGCGGGAATTCCGTATCCCGGGCTCTAGGGAAGGATCCTATACTAGGATGAGCAAGTGAAAGATTTTGTTTGATTATCTGAACCTCGCATACTTTGTGTATGTCGAACCGTGGATTTCTCCCGGCAGATGTATCGAATCTTGTGGGTAAAGTGTACCCCTCTGCAGAGGTTTCAAACTATTCGAATAGCCGAGTCCTCGGTCATGGACGGTTGGCAAACTCTACCTGGCTTTTGTCAAGACTAAAAACAACAAGGGTGAACTTGGTGAATGACATGAATTTGAATTGACTTGACTTGACCATGATCTTGACACCTTGAAGTTCCTCTTTAGAATGAACTTAGAGAACTAAAACTCTCTTTCCTACCAATGAACATTCTTGGGAAATAAACTAGCTTTTGCAAATCAACTTAGTGCTTAGTCCACCATATCAACCTTGCATTTCTACTTCATCCTTTCATTTATAAGATGGTTTGCGAGTGCATCCAATGTACTCACGGCTGTGTCCCTGGCTATCAACTTGGCCAGAATATGGGGAGGAGTACCAGGAAGAAGGGTATGAAGAAGAGTACCAGAACTAAGCTCGTCTCCGTGAGTCGCCATTTGCCTGTAGGGTGAAGGCATGGGCCGAAGACGTTAATTCCGCTGCTATATTGTGTTGTAATATGACTTGGTCTATATGACCATTGTATTTGAATCATCGTATTGTAATGTCTATGGAACTGAGTACCAACTACGTTATGTATATCGCAACAACGTTTCTGGGATTGTGGTGGAATACATAACGGGCACTTCGAATTTGTATCAAATTTGAGGTCGTCACAGATAGTCTCAGCCGCCCTTGCAGGGCCACGATAGGATGAGAGTGGGCCCGATGTGAGTCTACGTCCCTTGGCTTTAGGTGTCTTGAAAGATGAGATAGTCCTTGGCTCACTATCTGGATCAGTACCTTGATATGAAGGGAGGGGGTAATCCCTATTGGTTGTGGCTTTCTTGCATTTCTTGATAGCATAAGAATCATTGATTTTAAATAGCTTGAAATAATCAACAGAACGGTTCTTCCGGCTAGTAAAAGCATCAGCCTAAAAATAGAGATTGTACTTATTACAATGTTGTGTAGCACCTAAAAACACCATTGCCAGAAATAAGAATTTGTATAACCTGCACCTTAGTGGCGATATGGTCAATCGTTGGGTCCATCTGGAGACTTGCAAGCTTTTCTGAAAGAAATGGGCACCTATTTAGTGCAGGCATCTATTTCCTTGGAATAATAAACTATGCTATAATTAGCAGTATGTGCTACTACAATTTGCAATGACAGTACCTCATTCCATATCCAGTATAAAGTAAAATCTACTACCATATCCAGCGACAACTACCCTACAATAATAGAGTGCGTACAGAGGTTCCCTAGCCGTGCCGCCCATCCCAAAATTTAAACTCGACATAATTCAGCATACTACATAAATTTCATTGAAATTTAGATGGTTTTTACAAAACACGGCGAAATATGAGATAGACTAAAAGAGGTGGTCTTCATCGGAGTCCTCGCCGGCGGCGAAGTTCACCGATGCGGCCGATGGTGCTGGCGGTGAAGCGTTGGACGGCCCAGCTCCATCATCGGACAGGCGGCCAGAAACCATCCCACGGCGGCGACGGTTCTCCTCCGTCGCGCGCTGGCTGCGGTCGCGCTCGGCCTCCTCGAGGGATGAGATGAAGGTGCGGCGCTCCTGCGCTCGCTGCGCCGATGCGTTGAAGGAGGGGAGGGGGTACTGATGTTCGTGGCGCAGGCGCTCCGCCGCCACCTTCGTGAGCCCTACGGCCACGTCCGCTCGGAAGAGGCATCTCTCAGCCTCCGCCATCGCAGCCCTCGCCGCTTCGATGTTGCGGCGGTGGGTGTCGGCGCGGGCGGCAGTATGGTCCTCCGCCAGCCTTGCCGCTGCCGCCCTCCTCTCGGCGGCCATGAGCTCCTGCGCCGCCCGGTCGCGGTGCTGCGTCTCGAACGACGCTACGATCGCTCTCTGTTCCGCGGCAGCCTCCTCCGCCTCCGCGTCCGTTGGCAGCTCGGCGAGGAACTCCTCGTCGTCGGAGTCCTCCTCCTCCTCGCCCTGTGGCAGAGCTGGGTCCTGTGGCGGCGGCGGTGGAGGTGGGGGTGGTGGTGCTGCTGGCATGTCGGAACCGCCTCGAGGGAGCATGGCGTAGGTTGTCAAGAGACGGCGAGGCATTTTCTACCGGCGGTTGGAGGATGTGAACCTATCGTCGAGGCGACGAGCTATTTATAGCCAGGAACGGGGCGGGAAAACGAAGGAGAAGGGGCGTGAAGTGGCGGGAAGTGCGCGACATGGCATTCATTTCCCGCCGACGCGTGCTGCGACGCGACGGCTCGCTGCCCCGCTGCAAAGCTGTTTCCGTTTGCAGCGCCATTACTGGGCGCGGGAGACGAGACGAGTGGAGACGACGAAGCGTCGGTCGTGCCGCTGACAGTGGGCCACGCATTACTGGGCGAGTGGAGATGCTCGTAGATCTAGTACGAGACGGAGCGAAGAAAAAAGGGAGGCAACTTAAAATCACCGTACGTGCTCGAGGCCCACCGCCGGCGATCTAGGAAGAACGCTAGCAAGGTTCCCTTGGAAGCGAGAAGAGAGCGGACGATCTTCTCCGGGGACTAGGAATCGAGCGGTACTTACCAGCCTACCTGCAGCGGAGGAGAGAGGACGGTCTTCTCCGGGGACAGGATTACGGCGCCGCGCAGGGGATTTCGTCGCCGGAGCTGCTAGGGGACGGTTTTCTGCAGCGCGCGAGAGGCAGGGGAGTTTGGATTTGGGAGAAATGATGGTAACAGTGGGGCCAGGGGAGTGGAGGCAAGGCAAGAGGTGGGCGAGGAGGCCACGTTACCACGCGGCAGCTAACCAGATGGCGTCGGCGGCGGCTGACTCGTTGCAACAGCTGTGTCGATGATGAGTGGGTCCACGAGCGTGGCAGAATAGAACACAAGCCTTATTCTTAAAAAACAGAAAATACATAATCAGCCCACATTGTCTTATTTTATGACCATAATACATGCCATAGGGGAGTTTTCACGAAAAAACATTAAAATTAGACCTCAAACAGTAGAAATTTAGTTAAGTAAATAAAATTTTAAAACAATAATTATTCTAACAGTAGAGGAACTATATCTTGACGACATGGTGTTGATCCATGGGGTCAGTGGGAATAATCGGTAAAATTGTTTGCACCATACAAAAGGTCACACGTGCACCATCCCATTCATACATCTTTCCATGGAACCTCACCAAATCTCGGTTCCGCATCTTGATGTAAACATAGCCGTCATCACCATTTTGGTGAGATTGGACGATCCGCCACCTGGCATCCTGCATCTTGCTGAATAGAACACACGCAACCACATAACCTGCTGGTTGTAGGTTTAGTGTTACAATGGCTTCCAGAATCTTAGTCTGTCGAACACCATATGTCACCCTTAGCTGATAGATGACTATACGGGAGATCCTAGCTTTCTTTGCGGATTTGATATCAATATTTGGTGATCGCGGTTCAGGGTCATCGTCTTCGTCATCACCTTTTTTGTTCCCTTCATCTCCTGAAAAATTTCTTGGACTTCCTCCGTCGAGAGAACCATACGGATCCGCGTCAGATTCAGGTTCCGGATCAGAATCTTCTTGCACATCCTCCACCTCTACAACCTTCAGCTTCTGACATATGATACAACATGCGTTTAAAATCAACATATGTTCCTTTTATACGTTTATACGTAGTACTAACATATTTTGAAACAAAGATAGTCATGTGTAGTACCTTGTCATCTTTGTTAACTCCTTTGGAAGAGCCCTCTCCGGCGAAAGTGCGCTTCTTACCCGCTCCTCCGCCCGCATCCATCGATCAATGGTTAAGTTCAAACTACAATAGGGAGTAAATCATGGTTTACAAGCGGAAATAAAAACTATACGAATCAACCCTAAAATACTGATACATACCTCTGTAGCTTAGCTGAAGATGGTTTACCGATGTGGCAGAATTAGTGTTAGCCATACGTCCCGTTTATAGAGACTTGCTAGGAACGGACGTCCCGATATTCACGTATCGGAGTAGTGGAGAATAGGAAGGATAACGTTTCTATCCATTAATCTGTTGCAAAAATTTTGGCAGTGATCTCGCTATATGTTGACGACATGGGCAGTGTGCATCATCCCATTCATACATCTTGCTGAATAGAACACACGCAACCATATAACCTGGGCAGTGTGCACCAACACAAGAATCAAACCATCTAATTTAGTAAACAAATGCAGTGTACACCAACATGAGAATTCAGATAACATGGGCACCAGTAATGTAACAGCAAACTCCACATACATTAACATAGTCTTAAACATCTGGGTATGATTACCCAGATTCCACCATACATAATAAAAACAGTCTTCAAACATCACACAGTTTTACTTTATCTCCAGGGGGACAACACAGACTTAAACTAATCTTATGGAAACAGAACATGAGGGCCAACAGCAGGACCGATAACCGGGATGAGGCCACCCTTGACGAACTTTTCGAGGAATCTGCCATAGGCGGCATGCTTCGCCATGGTGTGGCCCTTGTGCTTCTGCTTGCTGCCTACGCCAACGCCATTCGCGTGCTGGATCATGCTCTCTAAGTTCTTGGTCACGACCTTGCCGCAGAATGGACAAGTTAGCTCCCCGTACCTGCGGAAAGCAATCTTGCCACTCATGAGCCGCTTAAGAACAAAGCGGCTCTTGCGGTCCCTGTCCTCCTTGTCGTGGCCCACGGCGTCAGAGTCGTCCTGTAAATTTTGAAATACATAACAAGTGAGATAAACAGGAGCACAACAAAGATCAAAGGAAATAAGCTGTAAAAAAACAATGCTGCCAAAATAATTCTAAATTGTGCGGTGATAGTACTAACAGAGGCTAGTAATGTAGTGTGACCAATATTTGATGAATCGAGGACACACTATGGAATCATCACATTAATAAGCGCAGCAAATTAAGAAAATATTAATTATAAATTCCATGCATCAGATCAATCATTTTTTCCCAAATAAAAATCTTATTATCATAATCTCTACAATCAAATTAGAGACAGATCAATTTAAGTCACTTGTGTTGATGAATCATTTGCAAGCTAACTACCTTTACACATCCAGAATGTAATATGATAACTATAAACCGATAGATATCATATGAGCAATCATAATAAGTAGAATGAAAGAAGACTTGGATGAATTTAAGTAACTTGTGTTGATCAATCATTTGCAAGGTAACTACATTAACACATTCAGAATGTAATCTGATAACTATTAACTGATAGATATCATATGAGCAATCACAATGTGAACAGTACAACGAACAGAGGGAATCGATCAGAATAGGTCAGAACCTCGGTGCTGTCGTCGGAGGCCTCCTCCTTGAACGGTACTGCTTCTTTGCGGTCTTCTTCAACCATGTACTCGATGGAGTCAGGGTCGTAGCCGGCGTAGTAGTCATCGTCTGGCACGATGATGACCTGGCCTGCATGCTGGTTCTGCAGATCTCCCGCGGGAGCCACAAGGTCCTCCATCTCCATTTCGTCGACGGCGACCACGATCGGTACGGTGGAGGCCGCAACGGTCATGGCGCGCCGAGGAGCGGCTGGTGCTCCCGAAGAAGACTCGCCCGCCACCGCGGCGATGACCGTGGGTGCATCGCCAGAGCCTCCGACCGCACTAGACTGCGGCTCGTCTTCGCGAGCGCGCTTCATCTTGCAGATGCACTAAGGAATGAGATTGGTAGTGCGGTGGTTGAGCGGATTGGGGTTTTTTGGCAGCTTGGGGAAGAAGTGGCCGATGGTGGGAGAGACGATGAGACCGATATGTTATATAGATGCTGGCGGTTTGGTTTCCTCTCGTGGACGCGTGGGTGTTGAATCGTGTAGTCGTGCATGACATGTGGGACCCCCGTCGCTTCGTTTTTGAGAGAAGAGGAAATTGGGGAAGCAATTGTTTTGGGATCCAATTGTTTTCCAGGCCGCGAGATCGTGGGATAAATAGTGCGCGACGTGTCGCTGGCACGCCGCGTAAGTAAATGCAGTGTAGCGCTTTGGGGGTGTGATGTCTACGCACTTATATTCTTGTAGACACATGTTGGGCCCCCAAGTGCAGAGGTTTGTAGAGCAGCAGCAAGTTTCCCTTAAGTGGATCACCCAAGGTTTATCGAACTCAGGGAGGAAGAGGTCAAAGCTATCCCTCTCAAGCAACCCTGTAATTACGATACAGAAAGTCTCTTGTGTCCCCAACACACCCAATACACTTGTCAAATGTATAGGTGCACTAGTTCGGCGAAGAGATAGTGAAATACAAGTGGTATAGATGATTATAAGTAGTAAATACAATCTGGAATAAAAATCGCTGCGAGCAAACATGTAACAAAACAGCAAGTAAACGGTGTGCAATGCTTGGAAACAAGGCCTAGGGATCATACTTTCACTAGTGGACACACTCCCAACAATATAACATGATTGAACAAATAAATAACTTCTCTCCACTATGGTACTCTGAATTACTCTCCTATTGAATAACACTAATCATTGCGTAGTGGCTACAGAAGCACCCCTTAAAGTTCATCAAGTACTTGACAAACACCACTCATAGAGATATCCAAATCAAATCACAATTCAAGATAAATATTATTGCAACTTAGACCAAGTACTAACACGGTGCACACACTGTCAACATTACACCATGAAAGGAGGAATAGATTACTTCAATACTATCATAGTAATAATTACTCTCATAATCCACAAGAGATCACAATCGTAGCCTAGACCAAGTACCACCATGATGCACGCACTGTCACCGTTACACCATGGCAGGAGGAATAGATTACTTTAATAATATCACTAGAGTACACATAATATCTGAATAATAACATCTACTTGTTCAACATGATACAAAGCTCACAATCACATAAAGATCACATCATGGGAGAGAGAGATGAACCACATAGCTACCGGTAGAGCCCTTAGCCCCGGGGATGAACTACTCCCTCCTCATCATAGGAGACAGCAAGGTTGATGGAGATGGCGGTGAGGTCGATGGAGATGGCGGAGACGGCGATGGAGACCGATGGAGATGGCTCCGGGGGCACTTCCCCGTCCCGGCAGGGTGCCGGAACAGAGACTTGTATCCCCCAAAATTCGTCGACGATGGCGGCGGAGCTGCGGAACTCTTTCTGGAAAATTGCCAATTCATTTAGGGTTTTCTGTCCCGAGGCTTTATATAGGCGAAGGGGCGTCGTCAGGAGGCGACCAGGGCCTTCTCCCACATAGCTCGCGCGGCCTAGGCCTAGTCTGCAAAGGAGCGGGCTTATCTCGGCCGTCCGAACTCGGAATCAGGTAAATTTTATATCCAGAACGTTCGCCGTGAAATTACCTACAACTTTGTATTTGAAGAGTTTTCCGTTTGACGCCTTCTTCGACCCGTAACGTGACCATCTTCGAAACAAGTTCTGGTATAGATTTCTAGAAAGTCCCAATTTGACTCCAATAAGGTTTCCACTTGTATTCTTGGTAATTCCTACACATCAAAGTGTAAAACAAGAACATTGTGCACTTTTGCAACTATTAGTAGGTTAGTCCAAATAAATCATAAAAGTATCACAAAGTGTAGACAAACTATATAGCAATTGGTGTAAAACAAGCATGGAGCATCAAAAATTATAGATACGTTTGCAACGTATCAACATCCCCAAGCTTAACTCCTGCTCGTCCTCGAGTAGGTAAGTGATAACAAAAGAAATAATTTTTGAGGTGACATGCACCTACACAATCTTGATCATGTATGTAAGCGTTGTGCGCTGGGATCAAAAGAACTTAAAACATGGGCATGAAAGACATAATCTTGATAGAAGAAACTTAGCAACCATATTATAACATGAAAATGAACACAAACAAAAGATCATGAAAATAAAACAATGAAAGTCAAACGTGTGTTCAAATCATAAGGAAAAACATACAAATGGTTTTCAGCTCGTCCTTCATGGAGAGCAAAACATAAATGCATAGGACACCTTCAAGTTTAAGAGGACGACTAGATACAAATAATTTGAGAACAAGTGAAACCATGATCATGAATCAATCAATGAAAACTTTGGGACAATGCACATTATACTTAGAATGACAACTATGCTCTCTTATGGTGCATAAAGATAGAAGGTGGTGACTCAACATAAAAGTAAAAGAAAGGCCCTTCGCAGAGGTAAGCAGTGATTAAACATGTGCTAGAGCTTTTCATTTGTAAAACAGAGAGATAAAAATTGGTTTTGAGAGGTGGTTGTCTTTGTCAACGACTGGCAATGGGGTTCTTACTATCTTCCATACAAAAATGAAGCAAGTTTTTGAGAGAGAGATTGGCACTTTTGTGCTCTTTTTATAAAGCTTGGCACTCCTCCCCACCTTTTTTCCTTTCTCAAACCATGGCTAACCGATTCCATCGGGTGCCCACCAACATTCACATACCATGGAGGAGTGCCTTTTTTCTTTTTTCTTTTCTTTTTTTTTCTTTTTGGAATAAACAATATGGAAGATAGCAAATCCGACCACTACGTCCCCATGAGCTGAAAACAGTGTCACAAAACGAGAAGTGTTTTAAAGGTTTTTGAAAGGTAGCACATGAAAATTTACTTGGAATGGCTTACAAATACCATGCATAGGAGTTTATAGTGGACACAATGCCAAACTTGGTTTTTGGGAGTTGGATGCACGAGTAGAGCTCATACTCAGTACAAAATGAGGGCTAGCAAAAGACTGGGAGCGACCAACTAAGAGAGCAATAACGGCCATAATCATGCAGAGCGACAAAGCGACATTAAAAGAAGCATAAGATGACATCAAAATTCAAAAACTAAATGATCATAGAGGCTATTGGTGACTTTGTAAGCGTCTAACATGTGTGAGCATGCGCCAAGTCAACCCAAATAAAGCATCAAAGGAGAAAACCAAATAAATGCTTCCATATAATAAAAACAACGCATGATTTTTTCAAAGGCTCATTAAGCAATCTCACCTATTTGAAACAAGTCATGCTAAAGCAAAACCACTAAGCATACTATCAAAAAGACATCAAGCACGACATGCAAAAGCCTAGGCCGCAGTCTACACAAGCTCCTTCTTGTACCACTTTTTTGCATAAAGCTTTTTCTCTTTTCCAACACCATTTGAATTTTTTTTAAGACACCTCTTTTGATGAAAACCAATAAAGATCAGAGGCAAAAAAATACGCCTTAATGAAAAGATATGACAAGGTCTGAACGCATATCAAGGCGAAAACGAAAACTAAAAGCAGTAGTAAAAAAAGAGAACACTCATTGAAACGATAAGAGTGAAAAACAGAGTGTTCTTGGCAAATGAAAAACGGAGTTCATCTCCCTCCAAAATAAACATGATGTGATCTAACCATTTATTGCAGCAAACTAAACTAAACTAATACTGAAAACAAAAATAACTGACGCTCCAAGAAAAACGCATAGTGCATGAAGCAATAAAAATATAGTGTCTTGAAAGGTGACCTGATTTTTGCCGATGAAGAAGGGGTGCCTCGGGGGCATCCCCAAGCTTTGATGCTTGTACTTCTTGGATATTTCTTGGGGTGATGCATGGGCATCCCCAAGCTTGAGATTTTGTCCATTCTTCATCTCATCTCATCATTCTCCAATCCCTACACTTGAAAACTTCCTTCATACAAAACTAAACATAATTCTATTAGCAACATTACTTTAAGCATAACATATAATCAACCTCTTTTTGCTTCAGGTTTCAACCCAAAACCACCACATATAAAGTATATACTACTGTAGCAACCTCTCTAAAAGTTCCGTGATCAAAAGAACTCAAAAGAAAGCGATAAAGTGGCAAACACAAATATTGGCAGAAATCTGTCAAAACTGAACAGCTGACAAAGGTCGAATTTTTGAGGGGTTTTATGTTGCTGAAATCAAAAAGTGTTCAACTAACAAAAGTTTGGATATAACCTGGGGCATATGCACAAGAAATCGCAGGTCCAAAAGATATACAGAGAATTTATACGAATTTTTACGGTGCAGCACTGAAAACAGTTTTAGGACAGCAACATCCCCAAATCTTACCTCACTCAAATTAGAGGCTTCTCTTGGCACAACAACGAAATAAAAAGGATAAGGAGCGGTTATTACAGTAGTAATAACTTCCAAGACTCAAATAAAATAAAAAGTACTGAAAATAAAACAATGGGTTATCTCCCAAGAGTGCTTTTCTTTAACGCCTTTGAGCTAGGCGCAGTAATTTGCAAAGATGCTCATGTGGCGCCATATAAGAGCTTGAGGCAAAGGCGCCATATAGGAACTTAAAGCAATAGAGAGCATCAAAAAGCAAATGTGAAAGACATTTATATCTGAACCACTTCCTATGCATAGGAATCTTGTAAGAAAATAAATCAACGAGGCACATAGTAGCAAGCATATATAGATAAAACAAGTGCCACTTCAAGATTTGCAACATAAAGAGGGGAAACTTAATATTGTTGAGATCCATCAAACCATATTTCCCTCTCTCATAATAACTTTCAGTAGCATCATGAATAGCACTAACAATATAACTATCACATAAAACATCCCTATCATGAGCCACATGCATAAAAGAATTGATACTCACCACAGGAACAATAGTAGTAGGAGCAAATTCAACAGAATAATTATTCTCATCACCATAATTATCATAAATAGGAGGCATATTGGAATCATAACTAATTTTATCCTCAATAGTAGGTGAACTGAAAATATTATACTCATCATCATAGCCATCATAAACTAGAGGTTTAGTATCATCACAAGCTAGAGAGCAACTATTTTGCAAAGCATATTCTTCAAACATATCATCATAAAAAGGAACATCACATATGGGAGATAAAATATCATCAGAGCAAACTTTCTCCACTAAAGCTGGGGAACTAAAAATATCATGCTTAACAAAACCAGCTTCCCCAAGCTTAGACTTTTCTATAGCAATAGTAGTAATGGTGTTCAAAGCATTCATACTAACAACACTATTAGCATGCAAATTAAGCTCCAAAGGTTTTTCAATTTTCTCTTCAAACACTTCATATCTAAACTCAGGAAAAAGACTACAGAACTCTTTGTTTTCTATTAAGCCTAACTAGTGAAAATAAAAACAAGAAACAAAAAGATGTAATTGCAGAATCTAAAGGAAATAACTCCGAGCACTCACACAGGAGGATGCGAGTACCTTTTACCTTACCTCCCCGGCAACGGCGCCAGAAAAGAGCTTGATGTCTACGCACTTCTATTCTTGTAGACACTTGTTGGGCCCCCAAGTGTAGAGGTTTGTAGAGCAGCAGCAAGTTTCCCTTAAGTGGATCACCCAAGGTTTATCGAACTCAGGGAGGAAGAGGTCAAAGCTATCCCTCTCAAGCAACCCTGTAATTATGATACAGAAAGTCTCTTGTGTCCCCAACACACCCAATACACTTGTCAAATGTATAGGTGCACTAGTTCGGCGAAGAGATAGTGAAATACAAGTGGTATAGATGATTATAAGTAGTAAATACAATCTGGAATAAAAATCGCTGTGAGCAAACATGTAACAAAACAACAACTAAACGGTGTGCAATGCTTGGAAACAAGGCCTAGGGATCATACTTTCACTAGTGGACACACTCCCAACAATATAACATGATTGAACAAATAAACAACTTCTCTCCACTATGGTACTCTGAATTACTCTCCTATTGAATAACACTAATCATTGCGTAGTGGCTACAGAAGCACCCCTTAAAGTTCATCAAGTACTTGACAAACACCACTCATAGAGATATCCAAATCAAATCACAATTCAAGATAAATATTATTGCAACTTAGACCAAGTACTAACATGGTGCACACACTGTCAACATTACACCATGAAAGGAGGAATAGATCACTTCAATACTATCATAGTAATAATTACTCTCATAATCCACAAGAGATCACAATCGTAGCCTAGACCAAGTACTACCACGATGCACGCACTGTCACCGTTACACCATGGCAGGAGGAATAGATTACTTTAATAATACCACTAGAGTACACATAGTATCTGAATAATAACATCTACTTGTTCAACATGATACAAAGCTCACAATCACATAAAGATCACATCATGGGAGAGAGAGGTGAACCACATAGCTACCGGTAGAGCCCTTAGCCCCGGGGATGAACTACTCCCTCCTCATCATAGGAGACAGCAAGGTTGATGGAGATGGCGGTGAGGTCGATGGAGACGGCGGAGACGGCGATGGAGACCGATGGAGATGGCTCCGGGGGCACTTCCCCGTCCCGGCAGGGTGCCGAAACAGAGACTTCTGTCCCCCGAAATTCGTCGGCGATGGCGGCGGAGCTGCGGAACTCTTTCTGGAAAATTGCCGATTCTTTTAGGGTTTTCTGTCCCGAGGCTTTATATAGACGAAGGGGCGTCATCAGGAGGCGACCAGGGCCTTCTCCCACATAGCTCGCACGGCCCAGGCCTAGTCTGCACAGGAGCGGGCTTATCTCAGCCGTCCGGACTCGGAATCAGGTAAATTTTATGTCCAGAATGTTCGCCGTGAAATTCCCTACAACTTTGTATTTGAAGAGTTTTCCGTTTGACGCCGTCTTCGATCCGTAACGTGACCATCTTCGAAAAAAGTTCTGGTACAGATTTCTGGAAAGTCCCAATTTGACTCCAATAAGGTTTCCACTTGTATTCTTGGTAATTCCTACACATCAAAGTGTAAAACAAGAACATTGTGCACTTTTGCAACTATTAGTAGGTTAGTCCAAATAAATCATAAAAGTATCATAAAGTGTAGACAAAACATATAGCAATTGGTGTAAAACAAGCATGGAGCATCAAAAATTATAGATACGTTTGCAACGTATCAGGGTGCTTTGGAAGTTGAACCCCCACGCGAGCCCCCGTCGCTTCGTTTATGAGAGAAGAGGAAGTTGGGGAAGCAATTGTTTTGCAGGCACGTCGCGGTAAATGCCAGTCTAGCGCTTTGGAAATTGAACCAGTCGCTTCGTTTCATTTCTGAGAGAGCACTAGACCGATGTGTCACCGCGGGCCCCGGTAATCCGGCCCACTTGTAAGTGAGAGGCTGGTATCGTGGGTAAGGATGTACGTACGTTTACCGCCAGGCAGCAATTAAAGAGTCTCGTTGTTTGGTCCGCTCGTTGTTTGACTACAGGCAGCAGAGCGACAATCTGAAAAAGGAGATAGCGTGCAAGGGGGAATAAATCCGCTCTTGTCTGACTCGCGGAAGGAATAGAGAACAAAATCTTACCATTGAAATGCTTCTCATCGAGGTCACCTGCTCCATGAGCCAAACGAGTGAGACAAACTAGTCCAGGTTTAGCATCCGAAGCGTGTGGGAACCCACTTGTCTGGGTAAGGTTTGGTCCGACGTGTGTCTGGGGACCCACTTGTCAATAGTGTTCCGGGCCTTCGTGGGGCCATATGTCATTAGGGTGAGGATTCGTGGCCAGTGGAAAAACCCAAGCAACTGACGCGTGGTAGCAAGTTGTGCGTAGCAGCGGGATGAGAATTGACAGGGCAGCGAGATTTCAAAGGCAAGTAAATTGACGAGACACGACGCAGTCTGACAAGGCGTGCTCAAGAGATCTCAGTAGCATCATCATCGCTCACTCTACTCTGGCGACTAGTTCAGTAGATGGAGGAGTTCCCTTCCATGGGTAGCTTGCAACTAGTCAGTGCTGATGTGGCATTGCATATACACATGACATCATTTAGCGTGTCTCGATCTTTATGAAAAATTTGAAAATTTCACACATTTTGACTGAATCTCACAGAAATTAATGAAACTTTCAAACATCAAACTTTGGAACCATGGTCCCATTTTGCACTGGGGCTACAAGAAATCCACACCAGGAAAATTGGGAAAAATAACAGGGAGGTCCCCTGGGGTGTGGGACCCTAGAACCAAGACCAAACCATGGTTCCCACCCCACCTGGAAGACATCGATGGCATCACGAGTTTGACCTAGATCTCGGAGGGGGCCTAGGGAATTCAGAAAAAATCAAAAAAATAGAAAAACAGTGCATGGAGTCATGGTGAGTGATGCATCACCTAGGAAAAATACCAAACATGCCATCCCAAGGGTTCACATGTGTACTCTCTCACAGAGGGGTGCTTCTAGACAGGAGTTCTCCTGGTCTTCCTTGGCAGATGATCATGGTTTGTGCAAGTTCCACAGCAAACTTTGGAACCATGGTCCCATTTTGGTGGAGATGTGCATCTTTGCATTCCCAACCACTGTTGCAACTAGTGTTTTTACAGTTTCCACATAAAAAATGCATTTCCCATTTTTTGGGTGCTCGGAGGGGTCGAAACAGGTGCTTTTTTGTGAAGGGGCCACCAAGGGCAGTGTGCAAAACATCACCACTCTAATTTTCATGGGTGGGGGACCCACCAGGGGTGCCACATCCAGGAGGTTAGGAATTATCTCGGCCTACTGCCATATAATGAATTATTTTTTCCCTAAATCCTTTTTAATCCAATTTTGCACTTGGGCTACAAGAAATGCACACCAGGAAAATTGGGGAAAAATACAGGGAGGTCCCCTGGGGGTGTGGGACCCTAGAACCAAGACCAAACCATGGTCCCCACCCCACCTGGCAGACATCGATGGCACCGTGAGTTTGACCTAGATCTCGGAGGGGGGCCTAGGGAATTCAGAAAAAATCAAAAAAAAATAGAAAAACAGTGCATGGAGTCATGGTGAGTGATGCATCACCTAGGAAAAATACCAAACATGCCATCCCAAGGGTTCACATGTGGACTCTCTCACAGAGGGGTGCTTCCAGACAGGAGTTCTCTTGGTCTTCCTTGGCAGATGACCATGGTTTGTGCAAGTTCCATGATACGTCTCAAACGTATCTATAAATTTTGATGCTCCATGCTTGTTTTTGCACCATTTGCCTTGTGTTTCGTTACACTTCGTGGCACTTTTATGCGATTTCCGGAACTAACCTATTGACAAGATGCCATAGTGCCAGATCCCTGTTTTCTGCTGTTTTTGTGTTTCAGAAAAGCTACACAGGAAATATTCTCAGAATTGGACGAAACAAGTTCCTGAAGTCTTATTTTTTCCGGAAGCTTCCAGAGATCCGAAGAGGCGAAGTAGAGGGGCCACAGGCCAGCCTCACACTAGGCCGGCGCGGCCCAGGCCCTGGCTGCGCCGCCTAGGTGTGAGGAGGCCTAGGGCCACCCCTGACGATGCCCCTTCGCCTATAAGAAGCCTCGGGACGGAAAACCCTAAAGGAGTCAGCGAAATTTCCAGAACAGTTCCGCAGTGCCGCCGTCGTCGAAGCCAAATTTCGGGGGACAGAAGTCTCTATTCCGGCACCCTGCCGGGACGGGGAAGTGCCCCCGGAGCCATCTCCATCGGTCTCTATCGCCGTCTCTGCCGTCTCTATCGACCTCACCGCCATCTCCATCAACCTTGCTGTCTCCTATGATGAGGAGGGAGTAGTTCTCCCCCAGGGCTGAGGGCTCTACTGGTAGCTATGTGGTTCACCTCTCTCTCCCATGATGTGATCTTTATGTGATCGTGAGCTTTGTATCATGTTGAATAAGTAGATGTTACTCTTCTTCATTATGTGTACTCTAGTGTGTTATTAAAGTAATCTATTCCTCCTGCCATGGTGTAACGGTGACAGTGCGTGCATCATGGTGGTACTTGGTCTAGGCTACGATTGTGATCTCTTATGGATTATGAGAATAATTATCACTATGATAGTATTGAAGTGATCTATTCCTCCTTTTATGGTGTAATGTTGACAGTGTGTGCACCGTGTTAGTACTTGGTCTAAGTTGCAATAATATCTATCTTGAGTTGTGATTTGATTTGGATATCTCTATGAGTGGTGTTTGTCAAGTACTTGATGAACTTTGAGGAGTGCTTCGTAGCCCTACGCAATGATTAGTGTTATTCAATAGGAGAGTAATTCAGAGTACCTTAGTGAAGAGAAGTTATTTATTTGTTCAATTATGTTATATTTGTTGGGAGTGTGTCCACTAGTGAAAGTATGATCCCTAGGCCTTGTTTCCAAGCTTTGCACATCGTTTACTTCCTGTTTTGTTACATGTTTGCTTGCAGCGATACTTATTCCATACTACATTTACTACTCATAATCATCACTACTACTTGTATTTCACTATCTCTTCGCCGAACTAGTGCACCTATACATCTGACAAGTGTATTGGGTGTGTTGGGGACACAAGAGACTTTCTGTATCGTAATTGCAGGGTTGCTTGAGAAGGATAGCTTTGACCTCTTCCTCCCTGAGTTCGATAAACCTTGGGTGATCCACTTAAGGGAAACTTGCTGCTATTCTACAAACCTCTGCACTTGGAGGCCCAACACTGTCTATAAGAACAGACGTGTGCATAGACATCAAGCTCTTTTCTGGCGCCGTTGCTGGGGAGGTAAGGTAAAAGGTACTCACATTCTTTGGCTACTAAGTCTTTTAGTTGCTGGTGAGTGCTCGGAGTTATTTCCTTTAGATTCTGCAATTACATCTTTTTGTTTCTTGTTTTTATTTTCACTAGTTAGCCTTAATGGAAAACAAAGAGTTCTATAGTCTTTTTCCTGAGTTTAGATATGAAGTGTTTAAGAGAAAATTGAAAAACATTTGGAGCTTAATTTGCATGCTAATAGTGTTGTTAGTATGAATGCTTTGAACACCGTTATTGCTAATGCTATAGAAATGTCTAAGCTTGGGGAAGCTGGTTTTGTTAAGCATGATATTTTTAGTTCCCCAGCTTTAGTGGAGAAAGTTTGTTCTGATAATATTTTATCTCTCATATGTGATGTTCCTTCTTATGATGATATGTTTGAAGAATATGCTTTGCGAAAGTGCTGTTCTTTAGCTTGTGATGATACTGAACCTCTAGTCTATGATGGTTATGATGATGAGTATAATATTTTCAGCTCACCTACTTTTGAGGAGAAAATTAGTTATAATTACAATATGCCTCCTATTTATGATGATTATGGTGATGAGAATAATTATTCTGTTGAATCTGCTCCTACTACTATTGTTCCTGTGGTGAGCATTACTTCTTTTATGCATTTGGCTCATGATAGGGATGCTTTATGTGATAGTTATATTGTTAGTTCTATTCATGATGCTACTGAAAGTTATTATGAGAGAGGGAAACATGGTTTGATGGATCTCAACAATATTGAGTTTCCCCTCTTTATGTTGCAATTCTTGAAGTTGTACTTGATTTGCCTTCCTATGCTTTTTGCTTTGCGCTTTCACGACTTGTCTCTTTACAAGACTATTTTTCATAGGAAGTGGTTTAGATTTAAATGTGTTTCATACTTGCTTTTTGATGCTCTCTATTGCTTTAAGTTCCTATATGGCGCCCTTGCCTCAAGCTCTTATATGGCGCCCACATGAGCATCTTTGCAAATTACTGCGCCTAGCTCAAAGGCGTTAAAGAAAAGCACTCTTGGGAGCTAACCCATTGTTTATTTTTAGTACCTTTTCTTTTATTTGAGTCTTGGAAGTTATTACTACTGTAATAACCGCTCCTTATCCTTTTTATTTCGTTGTTGTGCCAAGAGAAGCCTCTAATTTGAGTGAGGTAAGATTTGGGGATGTTGCTGTTCTGAAACTGTTTTCGGTGCTGCACCGTAAAAATTCGTGAAAATTCTCTGTATATATTTTGGACCTGCGATTTCTTGTGCATATGCCCCAGGTTATATCCAAACTTTCATTAGTTGAACACTTTTTGATTTGAGCAACAGAAAATGCTCTAAAAATTCGACCTTTGTCAGCTGTTCTGTTTTGATAGATTTCTGCCAATATTTGTGTTTGCAGCTTTATCGCTTTCTTTTTGAGTTCTTTTGATCACGGAACTTTTGGGGAAGTTGCTACAGTAGTATATACTTTATATGTGGTGGTTTTGGGTTGAAACCTGAAGCAAAAAGAGGTTGATTATATGTTATGTTACACTAATGTTGCTAATAGAATTGTGTTCAGTTTTGTATGAAGGAAGTTTTCAAGTGTAGGGATTGGAGAATGATGAGATGAGATGAAGAATGGACAAAAGCTCAAGCTTGGGGATGCCCATGCATCACCCCAAGAAATATCCAAGAAGTACAAGCATCAAAGCTTGGGGATGCCCCCGAGGCACCCCTTCTTCATCGGCAAAAATCAGGTCACCTTTCAAGACACTATATTTTTATTGCTTCATGCACTATGCGTTTTTCTTGGAGCGTCAGTTGGTTTTGTTTTCAGTATTAGTTTAGTTTAGTTTGCTGCAATAAATGGTTAGATCACATCATGTTGGTTTGGAGGGAGACATACTTCACTTTTCATTTGCCAAGAACACTCCGTTTTTCACTCTTATCGTTTCAACGAGTGTTCTATTTTTCTGCTACTGCGTTTAGCTTGCATTTTTCGCCTTGATTTTTGTTCAGATCTTGTTTTATCTTTGCATCAAGGTGTATTTGGGTCTCTGGTATTTTCCTCAAAAGAGTTTCCTCAAAAATGTTTGAATGGTGTTGGAAAAGAGAAAAAGTTTTATGCAAAAAAGTTGTATAAGAAGGAGCTTGTGTAGACTGCGGCTTAGGCTTTTTCATGTCATGCTTGATATCTTTTTGATAGTATGCTTAGTGGTTTTGCTATAGCATGACTTGTCTCAAATGATTGAGATTGCTTAATGAGCCTTTGAAAAAATCATGCGTTGTTTTTATTGTTTGGAAGCATTATTTTGGTTTTCTCCTTGATGCTTTATTTGGGTTGACTTGGCGCATGCTCACACATGTTAGACTCATACAAAGTCGCCAATAGCCTCTATGATCATTTAGTTTTTGACTTTTGATGCCATCTTATGCTTCTTTTAATGTTGCTTTGTCGCTTTGCATGATTATGGCCGTTACTGCTCTCTTAGTTGGTCGCTCTCAGTCTTTTTCTAGCCCTCACTTTGTACTGAGTATGAGCTCTACTCGTGCATCCAACTCCTAAAAACTGAGTTTGCCATTGTGTCCACTATAAATTCCTATGCATGGTATTTGTAAGCCATTCCAAAGTAAATTTTCATGTGCTACCTTTCAAAACTTTCAACTACTTCTCATTTTGTGCCACTGTTTTTAGCTCATGGGGACATAGTGGTCGGATTTGCTATCTTCCATATTGCTTATTCCAAAAAGAAAAAAAAGAAAAAAAGAAAAGAAAAAAGGCACTCCTCCATGGAATGTGAATGTTGGTGGGCACCCGATGGAATCGGTTAGCCATGGTTTGTGAAAGAAAAAAAGGTGGGGAGGAGTGCCAAGCTTTATAAAAGAGCACAAAAGTGCCAATCTCTCTCTCAAAAACTTGCTTTATTTTTGTATGGAAGATAGTAAGAACCCCATTGCTAGTCGTTGACAAAGACAACCACCTCTCAAAACCAATTTTTATCCCTCTGTTTTACAAATGAAAAGCTCTAGCACATGTTTAATCACTGCTTCCCTCTGCGAAGGGCCTTTCTTTTACTTTTATGTTGAGTCTCCACCTTCTACCTTTATGCATTGTCTAAGAGAGCATAGTTGTCATTCTGAGTATAATGTGCATTGTCCCAAAGTTTATCATTGATTGATTCATGATCATGGTTTCACTTGTTCTTAAATTATTTGTATCTTGTCGCCCTCTTAATCTTGAAGGTGTCCTATGCATTTATGTTTTGTTCTCTTTGAAGGACAAGCTAAAAACCCTTTGTATGTTTTTCCTTATGATTTGAACACACGTTTGACTTTCATTGTTTCATTATTCATGATCTTTTGTTTGTGTTCCTTTTCATGTTATAACATGGTTGCTAAGTTTCTTCTATCAAGATTATGTCTTTCATGCCCATGTTTTAAGTTCTTTGATCTCAGCACTCAATGCTTTACATATATGATCAAGATTGTGTAGGTGCATGTCACCTCAAAAATTATTTCTTCTGTTATCACTTACCTACTCGAGGACGAGCAGGAGTTAAGCTTGGGGATGCTGATACGTCTCAAACGTATCTATAATTTTTGATGCTCCATACTTGTTTTTGCACCATTTGCCTTGTGTTTTGTTACACTTCGTGGCACTTTTTTGCGATTTCCGGAACTAACCTATTGACAAGATGCCACAGTGTGAGTTCCCTGTTTTCTGCTGTTTTTGTGTTTTAGAAAAGCTACACAGGAAATATTCTCGGAATTGGACGAAACAAGTTCCTGAAGTCTTATTTTTCCCGGAAGCTTCCAGAGATCCGAAGAGGTGAAGTAGAGGGGCCACAGGCCAGCCTCACACAAGGCCAGCGCGGCCCAGGCCCTCGCCGCGCTGCCTAGGTGTGAGGAGGCCTGGGGCCACCCCTGATGATGCCCCTTCGCCTATAAGAAGCCTCGGGACGGAAAACCCTAAAGGAGTCGGCGAAATTTCTAGAACAGTTCCGCAGCGCCGCCGCCGTCGAAGCCAAATTTCGGGGGATAGAAGTCTCTATTCTGGCACCCTGCCGGGACGGGGAAGTGCCCCCGGAGCCATCTCCATCGGTCTCCATCGTCATCTCCGCCGTCTCCATCGACCTCACCGCCATCTCCATCAACCTTGCAGTCTCCTATGATGAGGAGGGAGTAATACAGGGAGTTCCCCTGGGGGTGTGGGACCCTAGAACCAAGACCAAACTATGGTTCCCACCCCACCTGGCAGACATCGATGGCACCGCGAGTTTGACCTAGATCTCGGAGGAGGGCCTAGGGAATTCAGAAAAAATCAAAAAAATGTAAAAATAGTGCATGGAGTCATGGTGAGTGATGCATCACCTAGGAAAAATACCAAACATGCCATCCCAAGGGTTCACATGTGAACTCTCTCACAGAGGGGTGCTTCCAGACATGAGTTCTCTTGGTCTTCCTTGGCAGATGACCATGGTTTGTGCAAGTTCCACAGCAAACTTTGGAACCATGGTCCCATTTTTGGTGGAGATGTGCATCTTTGCATTCCCAACACTGTTGCAACTAGTGTTTTTCCAGTTTCCACATAAAAAATGCATTTCCCATTTTTTGGGTGCCCCGAGGGGTCGAAACAAGTGCTTTTTTATGAAGGGGCCACCAAGGGCAGTGTGCAAAACATCACCACTCTAATTTTTATGGGTGCGGGACCCACTAGGGGTGCCATATCTAGGAGGTTAGGAATTATCTCGGCCTGCTGCCATATAATGAATTATTTTTGCCCTAAATCCTTTTTAATCTAATTTTGCACTGGGGCTACAAGAAATGCACACCAGGAAAATTGGGGAAAATACAGGGAGGTCCCCTGGGGGTGTGGGACCCTAGAACCAAGACCAAACCATGGTTCCCACCCCACCTGGCAGACATCGATGGCACCGCGAGTTTGACCTAGATCTTGGAGGGGGGCCTAGGGAATTCAGAAAAAATCAAAAAAAAAGGAAAAACAGTGCATGGAGGTATGGTGAGTGATGCATCACCTAGGAAAAATACCAAACATGCCATCCCAAGGGTTCACATGTGGACTCTCTCACAGAGGGGTGCTTCCAGACAGGAGTTCTCTTGGTCTTCCTTGGCAGATGACCATGGTTTGTGCAAGTTCCACAGCAAAATTTGGAACCATGGTCCCATTTTTGGTGGAGATATGCATCTTTGCATTCCCAACCACTGTTGCAACTAGTGTTTTTCCAGTTTCCACATAAAAAATGCATTTCCCATTTTTCGGGTGCCCGGAGGGGTCGAAACAGGTGTTTTTTGTGAAGGGGCCACCAAGGGCAGTGTGCAAAACATCACCACTCTAATTTTCATGGGTGGGGGACCCACCAGGGGTGCCACATCCAGGAGGTTAGGAATTATCTCGGCCTGCTGCCATATAATGAATTATGTTTGCCCTAAATCCCTTTTAATCCAATTTTGCACTGGGGCTACAAGAAATGCACACCAGGAAAATTGGGGGAAAATATAGGGAGGTCCCCTGGGGGTGTGGGACCCTAGAACCAAGACCAAACCATGGTTCCCACCCCACCTGGCAGATATCGATGGCACCACAAGTTTGACCTAGATCTCGGAGGGGGGCCTAGGGAATTCAGAAAAAATCAAAAAAAATATATGGAAAAACAGTGCATGGAGTCATGGTGAGTGACGCATCACCTAGGAAAAATACCAAACATGCCATCCCAATCATGATAAATAGAATAACGCTGCATTTTCCATTTTTCTAGGGGCCAAAGGTGTAAAAACAGGTGTGTGGGTCCTTCAAAAAGACCTTATTTAAAAAACACGCCGTGGATCCTCTAACTTCCACACCCTAACTTTTCTGACTTTGGGTCACTGACAGTAGGACCCACGTATTGTGGGCCCTACTTACTAGTGACACAAAATGGCTTGATTAAGTGGCAGTTCCTAGCCTACAAAATGCGCAGCAGCCGGGCCACCCGCAGCAGCCTCCCGAGCCAGCCAGTCAATCAGCTATCCTTCTTCTTCTACCTCTTCTTCTACAAAAATCACGGGCATGGATGCACGCCGGGTGAGGAGATAGATGTACATGTACGGCTGGGCATGCGCGTCGTGTCGCCGCTTAGCTTGGACCCAATGCAGAGTCCCATCGAGGTCAATGCCCAGTCCCATCGTGGCAGTGCGCAGTGAAAAAGCAAGGGGTTACTGCTTCCTATTCGTTCATACTTACGGTGACCCTTCGTCGACAAGGTACCAAGGGCTACGCTTAGATTCAAACGGACGGCCAAGATTGCTTGAGATGGTGCCCAGGAGGCAAGGACACGGTGGTCAGCTGAAGCTGGTCCTTGACCCTCCCACCATTCTGCAGAAACCCACTTCCTCTGCTTCCTCCTGGGGTCCCTTCCTCCTGCCTTCCTTGCCCCTCCCTCCATTCTACGACGAAGCCATGCCTCCCAAGAAGCGGATCCGACCGGTGTTGAAGACCGATGGGGTCAAGACTAGGGCGGCGGAGAGGAAGGAGTTAACCCACCGGCAGGCAGATCTCCATGCAAGCAGCCTAATCAGTCAGGCCGAAGCCGTCCTCTCTTTCTGCGCACCAACGGACGAGGGGGACATTGTCTCCCCCGGGTGGGTTTAGGGTTAACGACGCCTTGATCTTCCATTTGTTTGTTCTTTCCAACTTCGTAACCTATTTGATTTTGTAGGCCCCCAAAATCAACGGATAAGAAGCTGCCCATGAAGACCATGGACCCGTCAATGGACTTCCTGATCAAGCTCGTTCCCCGGCTAAGCAAGGTAATCGCATGCCATCTAGTGTACTTGCTGATCAAGCCCGTTTACCATTGTTCATAACCTGCCTTTGGCAATGCGGCTAGGTGCTACGCATGTAGATCTGTATAGATTCAGTATATAGATTCACTCATTGTTAACCGTATCTAGTTTACTTTGAAAACTATAAAAATAACTATATTTTTGTGAAAAGAGTCAGTATTAGCATTGATCTCTTTTATTGCATGCCCTAAACTCCGGTGCAGGAAGCAAAGGAGAAGATCGAGGCAGATGTGGCCGCACTAAATGTCAAGATATAGAGCCAACTGGCCGAGAAACATTCCCTCGAGCTACACTGTGCTAGCCTAGGCTCACATTTGGATCAGGAGAAGGAGAAATCCCGAACTTTGGTGCATGAGGTTGACAAGCTTATGGCTACGAAAGACTTGCTATCGGGGCATATGGACTACCTTGTGAAGATGCAGGAGCAGATGAAAATATTGCTGGACAAGGATAGGTTGACCATCAAGGCGCTGGAGGTGGAAAATCTGAAGCTAAATGCCACGTGCAGCGACCTTCGTGTGCAAATCACCAAGGGCCTCAAAGAGCAGATCAAGTAGAGCGAGAGGACCGTGGTAGCCTATGAGGCCAGAGACAAGTCCAGAGATCTCTTGAAGCTGATGACCGAGAGCACTCGCAAAGCAGCCGGTCTACTCTAGGCTGTTAAGAAGGAGAATATCATGCTGAAAGCCAAAATCAATGAGTCCGAGCGCCTCCAGCAGGATCAGATTGCCTCCAAGTAAGAGGAGATACGATGTAGTCTGCGCGCTACGTTTCATCGTCCTGTATGTCTGAACTTTGTGTTAAGTAGCCTGAATCTTATGTTATCTGAACTAGTAGTGAAATGTTAACTGAACTATGATGTTGCGTTAATGCTCTTTGTTATATGGAAGCAATTGTTGTACGTATGCTATTGCTTATAGATAACTTGAAATGCTGAATTACATAGACATAACTTATTCATCTAAAATTTGTTTCAATCTATCTAACTTGTCTTTATTAACTGCTGCTTGCTTCAAGAGATCTGCAATGCAGTTCTCCAGCCTTTTTTTCTCCTCCTTCAGCTGGTCCCTCTGCTTTTCTGCCTTAATCTTCAGAAAGATCTGAATATCTAGAAGATTTTTCGAAATGGATCCCACCTGCCTATCGGTCATTGTTTTCTGGAGTTCTTCGGCCATATTGTTGTTTATTTCTTTGAGCTCCTTCTTATCCTGTGATAGCTTGTAACATTCATCAACAGCAGCACAAGCATCACTAATTCTCCCAATACTTTCCGATTTATACAACTCCCATAACTTGACCAAACATTTCTTCAGTGCGTTAGGCCACTCCGGATCAATCCACTCCACTATTCCACACTTCGGACCATCCTAATGATCAGCAGCATAGTATAACAAATATAAGAAACTATGAAATGAAGAGAGAACAACGCTATTCAAACATTCATTTTGCAATATAAATAATCCAAACCTCCTTTTGCGCATCCTATAAACCTTTTCCCTGTGCTAGTACCTTCGAAGGCAACAAATTTCCTTAGTTTCAACCCATGGTCACATGGTGCCTCCCTCTCGATCGCCAAACCATCCCAATCTGGGTCGTAGATGGTCTGTGGCACCTAAAACAAAACCTAAACCTAAATTCCTAACCCCATAAACCAACACGTCGAATAAAAGGAACTCACATTGGTCCGGCAGTAGTCAAAATCGGAGAGAAGGCTGCCGCTGCCGTAGCTTGTATCGTCGTCATCATTACAAGACGGCATGGTGAAGGAAGGAGAGAGGGGGTAGAACTAGAGGAAGGAGAGAGAGGTGGTAGATTCGGCGTGCGAGGTAGTGACTCAATGGTCAGTTTGAACATAAATATCTTGTTCTGCCTACTACCCATGCCTCCTACTACTCATGCCTCAGTGGAAATAAATAATTTATACGCTTTCAAAAGGAAAACAACACATAAGTTGGCAATTGAGTTTGGATAAATCAGGTAAATTATGCAGAACAATGACTGTCCCCTACTAGTTGGTATTTTTTGTAATATTTGATTTTTAGTTTTTAATATTTCAATTAAGCATAGTTTTACTCTTCAAAATTTGAAATGTATTTTACAAATGTGAATCTACACAGTACAAGGCATGTAGATACACGACATGATTTGTTTGTAATATAATACAACAAGTGATGTAAACAACGCTTATTATTTCAGCAGTCATTTTATTACAACATCTCAATATCCCAGAAATGAATTTATTACATTCTTGCAACATAGTTCTACAATAAAATTACAAATTGACACTAGTTTTCAGAAAAAGTTTGAGGCAGACAATATGAGATACAACATTTTCTAAGATACAACAGCTTATTGCATAGAGCAGCTACATGACACTCACAAACATTTACAGAGTGATGCAGAATGAAGGAGATGAATCAAATAGTGACCAGAATTGGGTTGCACTTCTCACTGTAACATACCAGCACCTATGAAGCGGGAAGCTTAAAACTTTAAGATGACAGCTCTACAGCAGTCTCATCATCTCCAACCATTTCTGAAATTGCAACAACAAAAAATACCTTCTTACTCAATTTCTTCCTTTGGAAAACCTGCATGAGATCGTCATCTTTAACAATGTCGATGAAATCCCTCTTCTTAAAGTGCCACCAACGTAAATGTGCCTGCTGATTAGGACCCCAAGGACATCTTTGCTTTAGCCGCTCAAGAATCTGGTCAATAGTAACTGTCTTGAGATCAACCATTATTTCCATGTGATCATTCTGCACAGCAAATTCTTGGCCATCATCTAGTACTGTAGTGTAAGGATCCACTTGCAAAGCAATTAGATATATTTGTGAATGGTCAATAGCTGCTAGTTTACAAGCATCCATACCACTGGGAGCACCACCATCTGGATCAACACCTTTGGCACCTAACTGTGCTTCTGGTGCATCAACATCATCAACTATAACAAAGAGATCCAACTGACGAGTATCCTTATACTTCTCCCAAATCTGCAACAGCTGATGGGAGTGCTCAAGTTGTTTGTACACCTGATTCATGTTCATCCACACAAACTTAGCCTTATGTTTAGATACCCAAGGAATCCTAGCGTGAAGAATGGCAACAAGCTGCGAAACAGACACAATCTCACTGCAATTCACATTCATTTGCACAGACTGCGAAGCCACACATCTCTCCAAGCCATAATCTAATCTAGCAATGTACTGATACACTCGGACATTTATTTTGTATGTGTTCTCTGAATCATCGCTGTCTCAAAAATATTGGGAAACAAAAGATAAAAATTAGTTGCTTCTCTCTAATCATACCACAATTTGGGAAAATATAAGACAAAAAGTATGTTTTCTGCTTTTGGATAAATTGGAGCCTTCAGATCTGAACATAATTTGAGATGACTTCCATAAGATAAAAAATCTGGGTTTGCATGTTGGTTGGTTTGATAGAGATTGAGGATTACTTGCATACAAAATAATACCACAATTTTGGATAACATATGACAAAAATCAGTCAGTTTCTTCTCTACAATTGTTCAGATACTGACGGACAGTTACTCCTGCCGTTCCATAAAACATCTTAGTGCTATCGGGATGTAAGAGAGGGATCTGAAATATTCACCTCTGCTTTCTGGCGCTCACAGTCACAGTAGAAGGCCCAATTCCGTTCATCTTTGGGATTTGGTCTTTTCCTCCAATCTGCAGGCGGCGCCGCGCCAGCAACGCCGGAGGGCTACCGCTTCGATTGCTCTTGGTCGCCGGCGCCACCGCCGGGCCGGCTCTTCGCTTGGTCGGCGGCGCCACCGCCGTCGGGCAAGCTTTCCGCTTCTCGCTGCTCTCTGCTGCTGGCTTGTTGCAAGATATCTGGCTGCTTTCCTGGCTTGCAGCTCTAGCAATCACCGCTCCTGGCGGCGATGGTGCCTCTCGTTTCCTGCTGGTAGACATGCGCCGCCGCCGGAATTCGACTCCGACCTAGGGGGGGTCTAGGGTTGGAAGGACAAGAAAGGGGCTTTGTTCGTACTGAGAGTTGCAGGTGGAGTTGACATACTGTCAACTAACAAGACAACATAACGGAGACACCTGACAAGCAGGACCCACTCGCTCAGCACATAACAGAGAAATACTGACATGCGGGACCGCAATGGGCCCAAAACGGGAGAAGTCACGGCAATATTTGGTTTGCCCTCATTCCGTTCAGAATGAGCCCTCTGAGGAATTACCTACTCAACTTTTCAAATCGCGTTTATTACAAGCAACAAAGGTACCTGTGAGCCTGTGCCAAGGAACTCGATGACCGCAAACGAAATCACCCGGACAAAACCCGGCGCGGAGCACGTAGGCCAGGCCCACAAGGTACACCCTGAAGGGAATCGTAGCATAGTAAATCAAAAAATTTCCTACGCAGCGAACAAGAAAGCCAAGATCTAATCTAGGAGATGTAATCAACGAGAGAGGTAGATGAGATCTTCATACCCTTGAAGATATCGCACAGCGGAAACGTTCAATAGAACGTGGTTGACGTAGTCGTACTCGCCGTCTCCTCCTCGCGATCCGATCCGATCCTACGCCGCAAGTGGCGGCGCCTCCGAGAGTTGCACACGTGCGGTGCAGCGACGTCTCCTCCTTCCTTGGTCCAGCAAGTATGGTGGAGAGATAGATTGGATCAGCAGCACGACGGCGTGGTGCTTATGGTGGAGAGTTTCTGCGGCAGGGCTTCGCCTACGCACAGTCGCGAGAGAGAGAGGTGGAGGGGCAGCAATTGGCCGGAGGCTAGGGTTGGAGTGGGAGGGGGCTGCGCCCCTGCCCCCCCTTATATGGGGGGCAGGCCGGCTGCCTTGGCCCCTCCTCCAAGCCCTAGGGCGGCGGCCAGGGGGGGAAGAGTAGGGGGCAAGTCTTCCCCCCCCCCTTCTGGAAGGTTCCCCTAGGGTTTCCCCTAGGGCTGGCCGGCTGGGCCTTTGGGGCCTTGTGCGCCTGGCCCAAAGTGGCCAGGGCACTTCCCCTTAGGCCCACGCAGGCCTCCGACAAGTGGGCCCACGTTGGTCCCACTCCGGAACCTTCTAGAACCTTCCGGTACAATACCGATAAACTCCGAAACGATTCCGGAATCCAAAAATTGCTTTCCTTTATATGAATCTTATTCTCCGGACCATTCCGGAACCTCTCGTGATGTCCTGGATCTCATCCGAGACTCCGAACTAAAACTCATAAACCAATTATCCATTCTATCCTAGCATCGATGCACGTTAAGTGTGTGACCCTACGGGTTCGAGAATATGCATACATGATCTTCTATCAATAATCAATAGCGGGATCTGGAAACCCATATTGACTCCCACATATTCATCGATGATCATATCGGATGAACCACGATGTCAGGATTCAATTAATCCCGTATATGTATTCCCTTCGTCACACGATATTTTACTCGCCCGAGATTTGATCGTCGGTATCACCATACCTAGTTCAATCTCGTTCACAGCAAGTACTTTACTCGTTCCGTAATCCGATATCACTTCGTGATTAACTCCTTAACCACATGCTTGCAAGCGGTGTTGATATCGATTACCGAGTGGGCCCGAAGTATATCTCTCCGACTTGGGAGGGACAAATTCCATCTCGATACATACAACCCAACAAGTACTTTCCGATCACCTGAGAGACACCTTTATTATCGCCCTCACATAGGATGACGTTTGATGACCTCAAAGCTTTCTTCCGATACTAGGGAGTTGTATTATCTCATGATCTAAGGAATACAATACATGACATAAGAAAAGCTTCGCAAAGATGAACACGATGACACGATCTAATTGCTCTGCTTTATTTGGGTCTGTCCATCACACCATTCTCCTAATGATATGATCTCATTATTAATTGACAACTCATGTCTATGGTTAGGAAACCTTAACCATCATTAATCAATGAGCTAGTCCATAGAGGCGTACTAGGGACACGGTGTTGTTCATAAACCACACAAGTATTAAAGTTTCCGCTTAATACAATTCTAGCATGGAATATAAACATTATTATGAACAAGAATTATAATAATAACATCTTTATTATTGCCTTTAGGGCATAATTCCAACAGTCTCCCACTTGCACTAGAGTCAATAATCTAGTTTACATCTGGCAACAATCTAACACCCATGGCATTAAGGTGCTGATCATGTTTTGCTCGTGGAAGAGGTTTAGTCAACGGATCTGCGACATTCAGATCCGTATGTACTTTGCTAATCTTCAGATCTCCATCTGCTATATAATCTCGAATTATATGGAACCGGCGGTTGATGTGCTTAGTCTTTGGATGATATCTTGGTTCCTTAGCCAGTGCTATGGCGCCAGTGTTGTCACACAATATCTCCAGTGGGTCCAAGGCATTTGGAACCACACCAAGCTCAGTGATGAAGTTTCTGATCCAAACTCCTTCACTTGATGCTTCCGAAGCAGCCATGTATTCCGCTTCTGTTGTAGATCCCGCGATCACGCTTTGCTTGCAGCTTCTCCAGCTCACAGCTCCACCATTCAAAATATAAACGTATCCTGTCTGAGATTTAGAATCATCCGGGTCGGTGTCGAAGCTAGCGTCGACGTAACCTTTTACGACGAGCTCCTCATCACCTCCATAGACCAAGAACATTTCTTTAGTCCTATTTAAATACTTTAGGATGTTCTTTACGGCTGTCCAGTGTTCCACTCCTGGATCACTTTGATATCTGCTCGTCAAACTAAGAGCATTGGACACATCCGGTCTAGTACACAGCATGGCATACATGATAGAACCTATGGCCGAGGCATATGGCACTTTGCTCATAGTTTCTCTATCTTTTACCGTAGCTGGACACTGAGCCTTGCTCAATATCTTACCTGACAACATGGGCAATGAACCTTTCTTTGCTTTATCCATTCTGAACCTCTTCAGAACTTTGTCCAGGTATGTACTTTGGCTTAAAGGTATTAGGCGTCTTTCTCTATCTCTATAGATTTTGATGCCTAATATATAAGCAGCTTCTCCTAGGTCTTTCATTGAAAAACATTTATTCAAATAACTCTTCACATCGTTAAGCATATCGATGTCATTTCTAATAATCAATATGTCATCCACATATAGTACTAAAAATGTCACCGAGCTCCCACTCACTTTCTTGTAGATACAAGCTTCGTAGCAATTTGGAACAAATCCAAAACTCTTGATCACTTGATCAAAACGAAGGTTCCAACTCCGAGATGCTTGCTTCAGTCCATAAATGGAACGCTGAAGTTTGCACACTTTATTAGCATCCTTAGGATCGACAAAACCTTCGGGCTGCATCATATACAACTCTTCATCAATGTTGCCATTGAGGAACGCAGTCTTGACATCCATCTGCCATATTTCATAATCATGAAATGCAGCAATTGCTAATAAAATCCGAATGGACTTAAACATCGCTACGGGAGAGAAAGTCTCATCGTAGTCAACACCTTGAACTTGTCGAAAACCTTTTGCGACAAGCCGAGCTTTATAGACAGTAACATTACCATCCGCGTCCGTTTTCTTCTTGAAAATCCATTTGCACTCAACGGCCTTACGGTCGCTCGGAGGGTCCACCAAAGTCCACACTTGGTTTTCGCTCATGGATCCCAATTCGGATTTCATGGCCTCTAGCCATTTTTCAGAGTCTGGGCTCATCATCGCTTCCTCATAGTTCGCAGGTTCACTGTTGTCTAACAACAAGACTGTTAAGACAGGGTTACCGTACCATTCAGGAGTGGCACGTGACCTTGTCGACCTGCGAAGTTCAGTAGTAGCATCGTTCGAAGTTTCATGATCTTTATCATTAGCTTCCTCTCTTGTTGGTGCAGACGGCACCGGAACAACTTCAGGTGGTGCGCTACTCTCCAACTCGAGAGAAGGTTCAATAACCTCGTCTAGCTCTACCTTCCTTCCACTCACTTCTTTCGAGAGAAACTCCTTCTCAAGAAAGGATCCATTCTTTGCAACAAACACTTTGCCTTCGGATCTGTGGTAGAAGGTATACCCAATCGTTTCCTTAGGGTATCCTATGAAGACGCATTTCTCCGCTTTGGGTTCGAGCTTGTCCGGCATCAACTTCTTGACGTAAGCTTCGCATCCCCAAACTTTAAGAAACGACAACTTAGGTTTAGCACCAAACCATAGTTCATACGGTGTCGTCTCAACGGATTTAGATGGTGCCCTATTTAAAGTGAATGCAGCGGTTTCTAATGCATAACCCCAAAATGATAACGGCAAATCTGTAAGAGACATCATTGATCGCACCATATCTAATAGAGTTCGATTCCGGCGTTCAGACACACCATTGCGCTGTGGTGTTCCGGGTGGCGTGAGTTGCGAAACAATTCCGCTTGCTTTAAGATGCGTGAGAAAATCATAACTCAAATACTCACCTCCACGATCGGATCGTAGAAATTTAATTTTCCTGTTACGATGGTTTTCCACTTCATTCTGAAATTCTTTGAACTTTTCAAATGTTTCAGATTTATGTTTCATTAAATAGATATACCCATATCTACTTAAGTCATCAGTAAAAGTGAGAAAATAGCGATATCCACCGCGCGTCGAAACACTCATTGGTCCGCACACATCGGTATGTATGATTTCCAACAAGTCCGTTGCTCGCTCCATTATTCCGGAGAACGGGGTTTTGATCATCTTGCCCATGAGGCACGGTTCGCACGTGTCAAATGATTCAAAATCAAGAGACTCCAAAAGTCCATCAGAATGGAGTTTCTTCATGCGTTTTACACCAATATGACCTAGACGGCAGTGCCACAAATAAGTTGGATTATCACTATCTACTTTGCATCTTTTAGCCTCAATGTTATGGATGTGTGTTTCATTGCTTTCGAGATTCAGAAGAAATAAACCATTCACAACTGGTGCATGACCATAAAAGATGTTATTCATATAAATAGAACAACCATTATTCTCAGATTTAAATGAATAACCGTCTTGCAATAAACACGATCCAGATATAATGTTCATGCTCAACGCAGGCACATAATAACACTTATTAAGGTTTAAAACTAATCCCGAAGGTAAAACTAAGGAGAGCGTGCCGACGGCCATCACATCAACTTTTGATCCATTGCCAACGTGCATCGTCACCTCATCTCTTGCTAGCCGCCGTCTATTCCGTAGCTCCTGTTTCGAGTTACAAATATTAGCAACTGAACCAGTATCATATACCCAGGCACTACAACGAGCGCTAGTAAGGTAGACATCAATAACATGTATATCAAATATACCTTTGATGGTGCCAGCCTTCTTGTCCGCTAAGTACTTCGGACAGTTGCGCTTCCAGTGACCCTTGACCTTGCAATAGAAGCACTCAGTGTCTGGCTTAGGTCCAGACTTGAGCTTCTTCTCAACAGGGGCAACGCGCTTGCCGCTGCCTTTCTTGAAAGATCCCTTTGCTTCCTTAGCTTTCTTAAAGCTAGTGGTCTTGTTGACCATCAACACATGATTATCTTTCTTGATATCCACCTCCGCAGCTTTCAGCTTAGCGAAGAGCTCAGTGATCGTATCAGTGGAACCAATTTGATTGTGAGTAACTACAAAGCCTTTGTAGCTAGGAGGGAGTGATTGCAGAACTCTGTCAATCTTGAGCTCCTCTGGAATCTTGCAGTCCAGTTGCTCAAGGCGTTGAGTGTAGCCCGACATCTTAATGGCGTGCTCACTAACGGAACTCCCTTCCTCCATTTTGCAGTTAAAGAACTTCTCAGAGATCGCATATCTCTCAGAACGGGCCTGAGTCTGAAACATCGTTTTTAGTTCCTCAAGTATCTCAAAAGGCCCGCGGAACTCCTCAAAACGATTTTGAAGTTCCGGTTCCATAGCAAACAACATGGTACTCTTAATCACTCCATAATCATCTTTGCGTGACTGATAAACAGCTTTTTCATCAGCCGACGCATCAGTAGCAGGGGCGTCACCTAGCGCTTTCTCAAGTACATAGGCTTTTTGTCCGCCAGCGAGAATGATTCTTAGATTGCGGAACCAGTTGGTGAAGTTAGACCCATTGTTCTTAAGCTTTTCTTTCTCAGCAAAAACGTTGAAGTTGAAGTTGGACTTAGCCATTTGATCTACAAAATTTGCAAGTACAATTTAGACTATGTTCATGATAACTAGTTCAGCTTAATCAAATTACTAGATGAACTCCCACTAAATTCAACATCCCTCAAGTTGTTTAGTGAACACGATCCAAATTCACCACACCTAATCCGATCTTCACGAGAAGAGATGTGGTTTCAATGGTGGACAACTCAGTGTCGATCATATCATTCATATGACTCATGTTTAACCTTTCGGTTCATGTGTTCCGAGGCCATGTCTGTACATGCTAGGCTCTTCAAGTCAAACCCAAGTATTTCCGCGTGTGCAAAACTGGCTTGCACCCGTTGTATGTGAACGTAGAGTTTATAGCACCCGATCATCACGAGGTGCTTGAAAACGACGAACTTTTGCAACGGCGCATATGAGGGGAGAACACAATTTTATCTTGATCTTTAAGTGAGGAATCATCTTATAATGCTACCGTCGCGATCTAAGCATAAAAAGATACATAAAATGATAAACATCACATGCATATAATTTTATGTGACATGGTATAGCCAATCTCCGCGCCATGATCTCCATCTTGTGCGCGCCGGCATGATCTCCATCACTCCACCATGATTGTCTCCACCACGAATAGCAACTACAACTATTGCTAACTACTTAGCGATAAAGTAAAGCTATTACATGGCGTATAATAAGTTGACACGCAGGTCATACACAATTATAAAGACAACCATATGGCTCCTGCCGGTTGTGAACTCATCGACATGCAAGTCGTGAAAGATTACAAAACATGATCATTGCATACAACTCAATTCATACACATCATGTCTTGGGCCATACCATATCACAAAACACTCCCTGCAAAAACAAGTTAGACGCCTCTACTTTGTTGTTGCATGTTTTACGTGGCTTATGGGAGTAGCAAGTTAAGAACGATTCTTACCTACGGAAAGCCACAACGGTGATATTATGGTTGCTAACATCCGATGTAAGTCCCATGACTACTATAGTGAGAGAAACTGGCATCCACCAGCCGCATGTGTGGAACAAGCCACACGTCAAGTGCGGAGCCGGTCTCGTGAACGCGGTCGCGTAAAGTTGGCCTGGACCGCTTCGATCTCACTATACCGCGCCATAAGAAATACACAACAAGAAGTTTGCAACAGAAAACATCAACGCCCGCAACCAGCATGTTGCGTTCTACTCGTGAAACACATCTACGCATAAACCTGGCTCTGATACCACTGAAGGGAATCGTAGCATAGTAAATCAAAAAATTTCCTACGCAGCGAACAAGAAAGCCAAGATCTAATCTAGGAGATGTAATCAACGAGAGAGGTAGATGAGATCTTCATACCCTTGAAGATATCGCACAGTGGAAACGTTCAATAGAACGTGGTTGACGTAGTCGTACTCGCCGTCTCCTCCTCGCGATCCGATCTGATCCTACGCCGCAAGTGGCGGCGCCTCCGAGAGTTGCACACGTGCGGTGCAGCGACGTCTCCTCCTTCCTTGGTCCAGCAAGTATGGTGGAGAGATAGATTGGATCAGCAGCACGACGGCGTGGTGCTTATGGTGGAGAGTTTCTGCGGCAGGGCTTCGCCTACGCACAGTCGCGAGAGAGAGAGGTGGAGGGGCAGCAATTGGCCGGAGGCTAGGGTTGGAGTGGGAGGGGGCTGCGCCCCTGCCCCCCCCTTATATGGGGGGCAGGCCGGCTGCCTTGGCCCCTCCTCCAAGCCCTAGGGCGGCGGCCAGGGGGGGAAGAGTAGGGGGCAAGTCTTCCCCCCCCCTTCTGGAAGGTTCCCCTAGGGTTTCCCCTAGGGCTGGCCGGCTGGGCCTTTGGGGCCTTGTGCGCCTGGCCCAAAGTGGCCAGGGCACTTCCCCTTAGGCCCACGCAGGCCTCCGACAAGTGGGCCCACGTTGGTCCCACTCCGGAACCTTCTAGAACCTTCCGGTACAATACCGATAAACTCCGAAACGATTCCGGAATCCAAAAATTGCTTTCCTTTATATGAATCTTATTCTCCGGACCATTCCGGAACCTCTCGTGATGTCCTGGATCTCACCCGAGACTCCGAACTAAAACTCATAAACCAATTATCCATTCTATCCTAGCATCGATGCACGTTAAGTGTGTGACCCTACGGGTTCGAGAATATGCATACATGATCTTCTATCAATAATCAATAGCGGGATCTGGAAACCCATATTGACTCCCACATATTCATCGATGATCATATCGGATGAACCACGATGTCAGGATTCAATTAATCCCGTATATGTATTCCCTTCGTCACACGATATTTTACTCGCCCGAGATTTGATCGTCGGTATCACCATACCTAGTTCAATCTCGTTCACAGCAAGTACTTTACTCGTTTCGTAATCCGATATCACTTCGTGATTAACTCCTTAACCACATGCTTGCAAGCGGTGTTGATATCGATTACCGAGTGGGCCCGAAGTATATCTCTCCGACTTGGGAGGGACAAATTCCATCTCGATACATACAACCCAACAAGTACTTTCCGATCACCTGAGAGACACCTTTATTATCACCCTCACATAGGATGACGTTTGATGACCTCAAAGCTTTCTTCCGATACTAGGGAGTTGTATTATCTCATGGTCTAAGGAATACAATACATGACATAAGAAAAGCTTCGCAAAGATGAACACGATGACACGATCTAATTGCTCTGCTTTATTTGGGTCTGTCCATCACACCATTCTCCTAATGATATGATCTCATTATTAATTGACAACTCATGTCTATGGTTAGGAAATCTTAACCATCATTAATCAATGAGCTAGTCCATAGAGGCGTACTAGGGACACGGTGTTGTTCATAAACCACACAAGTATTAAAGTTTCCGCTTAATACAATTCTAGCATGGAATATAAACATTATCATGAACAAGAATTATAATAATAACATCTTTATTATTGCCTCTAGGGCATAATTCCAACACACCCTACTAGAGGTACCGTTCTTTACTACGCCAAGGCCCGTGACATTATGGAAACCACAAATGGTAGCATGGCTACATATAGCTTGGTATTTTTGAAGACAACTAAAAGTATTAGTAAAAGATTCTGAATTTTTTTTAATATAGTTGATAAAGTGTTGTACGAATCTGCAAAATCTTGACCCAAAATATGTAGTATTCCATGCTGCACAAAAAGTGCAAATTCTGATAAAATTTGAAAAATCAAAGATTCAAGAGACCGATAGCCACCACTAGTAGAAAACGGGCCTTAGGCCTGGACCCTTTAGTCCCGGCCTCCATCTGGGCCGGGACTAAAGGCCCGGCCACGTCGCCCCAAATTCGCCAGCCGCCCGGGAGGCTTTGGTCCCGGCCCGTTACGAGCCTTTAGTCCCGGTTTGAGACACAAACCGGGACTAAAGGGCTATGCGCTGGGCGGCCCGCATGTGCGCCCCCTTTAGTCCCGGTTTGTGTCTCAAACCGGGACTAAAGTACTCTGCCTATATATATGGCCCCTGCAGCCCCTCTCTCCCCTCTTGCATTTTTTTGGATGAAAGTGTGTGAGTGTGTGCTAGCTCTCCTTTTTGCTTGGATGCACTAGAGGTGTTTGTTGAAATGTTTGTTAGAGCGATGCCGCTTCAGTTCACCGAACACAACTACGATATGAGGTGCCCGAGCCACGCTTAAGCCTCTTCCTCTTTATTTCCACTTATTCTAAAAGGTTAGCAACTATATTTCCTCGTTTAGACCGTGCGGTACTAATTTTTAGGATCGTGATTGTGTTTGATATACTGTTGCATGACGCAGATGAGCCATCCATGGATGTACGGTGATCGACGCACCGCCGCTTACAGAGAAGGCGTGCATTCTTTTCGAGATGCGGCCGATGCGAACAAGCATGGTGGTGGCTATATGTTTTGTCCATGTGTTGAATGTCGGAATGAGAAGGACTACACTTCCTCAAGAGTCATTCAGAGCCACCTGCTTCGGTCCGGTTTTATGTCGGGCTATAATGTTTGGACCAAGCACGGAGAAAGAGGGGTTATGATGGAAGACGACGATGAAGAAGAAGAGAACGATGATGACAACTACCGATCTATGTTCCCTGAGTATGCTGATACCGCAATGGAAGACAATGAAGAAGAAGATCAGGGTGCAGAACGGGAACCAGATGAGCCCGCTGATGATCTTGGCCGGGTCATTTCTGAAGCACGGCGAGGCTGCGACACAGAAAAGGAGAGGTTGCAGTTCGAGCAGATGTTACAGGACCACAACAAATTGTTGTACCCAACTTGTGAAGATGGCCAGAAGAAGCTGGGTAGCACACTGGAATTGCTGAAGTGGAAGGCAGAGACCGGTGTGACTGACTCGTCATTCGAAAAGTTGCTGGTACTGATGAAGAAGATGCTTCCAAGAAAGAACGAATTGCCCGCCAGCACGTACGAAGCAAAGAAGCTTGTCTGCCCTCTAGGATTAGACATGCAGAAGATACATGCATGCCCTAATGACTGCATCCTCTACCGCGGTGAGAAGTATGAGAATATGGATAAATGCCCGGTATGCACTGCATTGCGGTATAAGATCAGAAAAGATGACCCTGGTGAGATTGAGGGCGAGCCACCCAGGAAGAGGGTTCCTGCCAAGGTGATGTGGTATGCTCCTATAATACCACGGTTGAAACGTCTGTTCAGAAATAAAGATCATGCGAAGTTGTTGCGATGGCACATGGAAGATCGTATGAAAGACGATAAGTTGAGGCACCCCGCCGATGGTCGGCAGTGGAGAAAAATCGAGAGAGAGTTCCCGAGATTTGCAGGTGACGCAAGGAACTTATGGTTTGGTCTGAGTACAGATGGCATGAATCCTTTTGGGGAGCAGAGTTGCAGTCACAGCACCTGGCCCGTTACTCTATGTATCTACAACCTTCCTCCTTGGTTGTGCATGAAGCGGAAGTTCATTATGATGCCAGTGCTTATCCAAGGTCCAAAGCAACCCGGCAACGACATTGATGTGTACCTAAGGCCATTAGTTGATGAACTTTTACAGCTGTGGGCCGAACCAGGTGTACATGTGTGGGACGAGCACAAACAAGAGGAATTTGACCTTCGAGCGTTGCTTTTCGTAACCATCAATGATTGGCCTGCTCTTAGTAACATTTCAGGACAGTCAAACAAGGGATACAATGCATGCACGCACTGTTTAGATCAGACAGAAAGTATATATCTGGACAAGTGTAGGAAGAATGTGTACCCGTACAATCGTCATTTTCTTCCGCCCAAGCATCCCTTAAAGAAAAAAGGCAAGCATTTCAATGGCAAGGCAGAACCCCGGGGGAAGCCTGTCATCCGTACTGGTGCTGAAGTATTTGATATGGTCAAAGATTTAAAAGTAATCTTTGGAAAGGGTCCTGGCAGCCAACCTGTTCCTAACGGCCCTGATAAGCGCGTACCCATGTGGAAGAAGAAATCTATATTTTGGGAGCTACCCTATTGGGAAGTCCATGAGGTCCGCTCCGCAATCGACGTGATGCACCTGACGAAGAATCTCTGCGTGAATATTCTAGGCTTCTTGGGCTTGTATGGGAAGTCAAAAGATACACCGGAAGCACGGGAGGACCAGGAACGTCATAAAGGAAGAGATGACATGCATCCAGGGCAGTTTCAAGGGCGTGCCAGCTACGCTCTTACTAAGGAAGAGAAGGAAATCTTCTTTGAAGTCCTTTTCAGTATCAAGGTCCCGACTGGCTTCTCGTCGAATATAAAGGGAATCGTAAATATGAAAGACAAAAAATTCCAAAACCTAAAGTCTCATGACTGCCACGTGCTTATGACGCAATTGCTTCCGGTTGCATTGAGGGGAATTCTACCGGAAAATGTTCGCCTGGCAATTGTGAAGGTATGTGCATTCCTCAATGCAATTTCTCAGAAGGTAATCGATCGAGAAAGTCTATCAGGGTTACAGATTGATGTGGTCCAATGTCTGGTCAGCTTTGAGTTGTTGTTCCCGCCATCCTTCTTCAATATAATGACACACCTCCTAGTTCACCTAGTCGAAGAGATTAGAATTCTCGGTCTTGTATTTCTACACAATATGTTCCCCTTCGAGAGGTTCATGGGAGTCTTAAAGAAATATGTTCGTAACCGTGCTAGGCTAGAAGGAAGCATCTCCAAGGGCTATGGAACAGAGGAGGTCATTGAGTTTTGTGTGGACTTTCTTCCTGACCTTAAGCCGATTGGTGTTCCTGAATCTCGGTATGAGGGTAGGCTGACAGGAAAAGGCACACTAGGAAGGAAAGCAAAAGTATGTATGGACGGGCATTCTTTCTCTCAAGCACACTACATAGTTCTACACAATTCCACCGTGGTGGCTCCGTATATCGTGAGACACAAGAATATTCTACGCTCCGAAAACCCGGGGAAGACTGACTCTTGGATTAAAGGGGAACACGAGAAGACTTTCGGCAGTTGGTTGCAGACACATCTCATGAATGATGACACCGTTGGAGATCAGCTGTACTGTTTGGCCAGGCCACCATCTTCTACGATATGTACTTTCCAAGGGTACGAGATAAATGGGAATACATTTTACACGGTTGCCCAAGATAAAAAGAGCACCAACCAAAATAGTGGTGTCCGCTTTGATGCAACAGACGAGAATGGGCACTGTTTGGAAACATATTACGGGTACATAGAGGAGATATGGGAACTTGACTATGGACCTACTTTTAAGATCCCTTTGTTTCGGTGCAAATGGGTGAAGCTGACAGGAGGCGGGGTAGTTGTAGACCAAAAGTACGGTATGACAACAGTGGATCTCAACAATCTTGCGTACATGGATGAACCATTCGTCCTAGCCAACGATGTCGCTCAGGTTTTCTATGTGAAGGACATGTCTACAAAAACGAGAAAAAGAAATCAGCAAAAGAAGACATCGTCCGATGAGCCAAAGCGCCACATAGTTCTTTCAGGGAAAAGAAACATCGTGAGAGTAGATGACAAGACAGACATGTCAGTAGATTATAATAAGTTTCATGAAATTCCGCCCTTCAAAGTGAAAACTGACCCAAGCATCCTACTGAATGATGAAGATTCTCCATGGCTACGACCCAGAAGAAAACAGAAATAATAGATAGGAATGTTGGTGCAATAATGTAATAATGTATTAAACCTTTTATGTAATGCATGATGAAGATTCTCCATGGCTATGACAGACACGGTTACACCGCTCTTTAGAAAAAAAGCCTTCGTAAACAAATTTTGTAGAAGAAAAAAACCTCCTGAGTGTTTCATCATAAAATTAGATGAAACAGCAAAGATTGAATTTTGGTTCATCTTGACCAGTGGGTAAATTGCCAAAGAAACAAACAGAGCTATCACAAGCACCACGAATAGAACATTTCATACCGAACGCCACAACACTGGATCCTAGACTTCTAGATTTAACTCAGGCCGCCACCGCATAAAACTCACGCATAGTTCAAACTAAACTAAACTAGACTTCTAGATTTAACTCAGGCCGCCACCGATGGATCTCGTCCTGCGCAACAACAAATCCCTTGTATGGATCGGTCAAATTCTCAAATATACAAAAAGAATATTAATAAACATAGTTTTTAATTGAAAATGGCAAAATAGTTAATAGTTTGGATAGTTAAAATAATTAATTTTTAAAATAGAAAATAGTTTTGAATTATTTATTCAATTTCAAACACTTTTCATTTTCATAGTTTTGTCAAATTCTCAAATATACAAAAAGAATATTAATAAACATAATTTTTAATTGAAAATGGCAAAATAGTTAATAGTTTGGATAGTTAAAATAATTAATTTTTAAAATAGAAAATAGTTTTGAATTATTTATTCAATTTCAAACACTTTTCATTTTCATAGTTTTTTCAAATTCTAAACTATACAGAAGTTATTCAATTCAAATTTCAAATAAAATAGTTTTGAAATGAAATCTGAAAAAAATCATAACTGGCGCGCATTTATTTCACCTTTAGTCCCGGCTGGAGTAACCAGCCGGGACTAAAGGGGGGGGCTCGGGCGCGAACTGGAACCGCCCCCCCAAAACCCTTTAGTCCCGACTGGGGGCTTAAACCGGGACTAAAGGCCCCCCTTTAGTCCCGGTTTAAGCCCCCAGCCGGGACTAAAGGGCTGGGGTATATAAGCCCGCCCCTTCCTCCTCTCTTCTTCCTCCCGGACTTAGCCATTTGCAGGAGTCGACGACGCGCGCGAGGAAGCTCTGCCGCCGATCGTTGCGGCTGCGCGAAAACTCGCCGGCGCCACCGAGCCCCGCCGCGCCGCCCGCCACCAAGCCCCGCCGCCCGCCGCCCTCCCACGCGCGCCGCCCGCCGCCCTCCCGCGCGCGCCGCCCGACGCGCCACCGCCTGCCCTCACGCGCGCGCCGCCCGCCGCCCTCCCACGCGCGCCGCCCGACGCGCCACCGAGCCGCCGCGAGCCCCGCGCCACCCCGACCACCTCTCGGTGAGCCCCGCGCCACCCCGACCACCTCTCGGTGAGCCCGCCGGCCAAATAGAATAGAAATAGCAAATAGAAATAGAGTTAAATATAAATAGAGTTAATTAGAAATAGAATTAAATAGAAATAGCAAATAGAAATAGAGTTAAATAGAAATAGAGTTAAATAGAATAGAAATAGCAAATAGAAATAGAGTTAAATAGAAATAGAGTTAAATAGAATAGAAATAGCAAATAGAAATAGAGTTAAATAGAAATAGAGTTAAATAGAAATAGCAAATAGAAATAGAGTTAAATAGAAATAGAGTTAAATAGAAATAGAGTTAAATAGAATAGAAATAGCAAATAGAAATAGAGTTAAATAGAAATAGAGTTAATTAGAAATAGAATTAAATAGAAATAGCAAATAGAAATAGAGTTAAATAGAAATAGAGTTAATTAGAAATAGAGTTAAATAGAATTATTTAGATAGATATAGTTAGAATAGAATTATTTAGATACATATAGTTAGAATAGAATTATTTAGATAGATATAGTTAGAATAGAATTATTTAGATATACATATAGTTAGAATAGAATTATTTAGATAGATATGGTTAGAATAGAATTATTTAGATACATATAGTTAGAATAGAATTATTTAGATAGATATAGTTAGAATAGAATTATTTAGATACTATAGTTAGAATAGAATTATTTAGATAGATATAGTTAGAATAGAATTATTTAGATAGATATAGTTAGAATAGAATTATTTAGATAGATATAGTTAGAATAGAATTATTTAGATAGATATAGTTAGAATAGAATTATTTAGATAGATATAGTTAGAATAGAATTATTTAGATACATATAGTTAGAATAGAATTATTTAGATAGATATAGTTAGAATAGCATTATTTAGATACATATAGTTAGATAGAATTATTTAGATAGATATAGTTAGAATAGAATATTTAGATACATATAGTTAGAATAGAATTATTTAGATAGATATAGTTAGAATAGAATTATTTAGATACATATAGTTTAGAATAGAATTATTTAGATAGATATAGTTAGAATAGAATTATTTTGCATCATATATAGTTTGTTAGTTTATTAGTTAATTAATCAAATGTTTGTTTTTTGCAGAACTATGGATCCACATAGCAGGAACCTCGAAGAGGAAGAACTTATCGAAGATATAATCTTAGATGCCCCCGACGTTGAACCTGCAGAATCTCCGTCGTCATATCTAAACCCCTCCGGAGATGGAATGGAGGTTGATCGACACGAAGATGAAGCCGATGGGGCCGGAGATAGCTCCAATGATGGAGAAGGTGATAGCTCCACTGATGGAGAAGCCGGTGGAGAAGCCGGTGGAGAAATAATAAAGTCCGGCGAGGTATACATATGAAGTTCGACAATCACTTGTAATATGTGAATAATATTGGAGATAGCTCTATATTGTGTACATATACATTCATTTGACGAATGTTTCTCCCTCTTAGGCCTCCACATCGAGCAAAGCTACGAAACGAGGCCCGACTAAAAAGTTGGACGCACGGACGCATTACACCTTTGAGGTGATATTGCCTACGGGCGAACCAAAGCTTCCTAAGAATGCTGCTGACACATTCAAGAAGCAATGCGGAGTTCTCGTTAGGGATCACGTCCCGATCAGCGTTCGGGAGTGGAACAAGCGCAAAGGGGCAGCCGATAGTGACTATGTCGCCGAAAGGTACAAAGATAATCTTTGGAATGATATCATGTCACATTTCAACCTGCCAGAATGTGAGAATGAAGACGCCGCAAAAAAACTGAGGGCCAAAGTCAAGCAGTGGACTCTAAAGAAGATGGCCGAACTGTTCCGTAGCTGGAAGAAGAAGCTATGGAAAGACTATCTGAAGACAAAGAAAGTGCCAGTATTCGAGGGGTATCTAGCCAAGCAGGCGAATCACTGGAAGGCATTTCAGGAGTACAAGCAGTCAGAAGATGCCAAGGCATTATCAGAAAAGAACAAGAAAAATGCCGACAAGAAGAAATATCACCACACGCTGGGGCCAGGGGGCTATGAGACTGCCATCCCAAAGTGGGATAAGAAAGAGCAAGATCTGCTAGCTAAAGGCATCGTACCTGAACCCATCCGTGATGAGTGGGAAATGAGAGCAAGGAATTGGTTCCTTGCGCATGGTGGTTCGTACGACGAAGAAACAGGGGACCTCATCTGCAGTGGCGGTCTTAGGATACCCAGGGAGAATTGGAAAAAGATAGTGAAAGAAATTAAAGAGGGAAAAAGACAGTTCACTGCAGATAGAGAGAAAGATTTGCTCACACTGGTCCTCGGCAATGACGAACATGGAGGACGAACGCGAGGCTTCGGTCCTTCTTACCCGTGGTGGCTTGGGTTTGCCAGAGACCAAGACACTTACAGAAGCCGGGCGAGAGCAAAGAAGCGACAGCAGGATGAGGAGAATGACAAGTTCAACCAGTTGCTTGCCAGGCTTAACGAGCAACAGAAGCAGATCGACGAGCTTAGAGGAGTAGCGCGCCAGGAAGATCCTGGACTCGATATTATCGGCGCCCCATCTAAGCGGAAAAGCAGCGTGGCTAAATCTGAGGCCTCGCCCGACGATGCACGAAGAATGATAGAGGGCGGTCCCGGCTACCCCGTGGATGGAATCAAGGAGTCAACATCATGTGAACTCCATCGGAAATTCAAGAACATATCCATGAAGGTGGCCGTCGGACAAGCTTTACCTTCTGGCCCTGATGCACGCTGGCATGGCCGTGAGATTCCAGCTGGCTTTGCTAAAGTCGGGGTGGATGAAATCATGGCGGGGTTTCATGATATGGAGCTCGACATGGCTGGACCCGAAGATGAGAGGACACTCGGAGAAGTACTGGGTGGAGTCATCCTATGGGACAAGAACTACATCAAGCTTCCAGGCTCGGCCCCAAGGACAACACCGCCTCCGAGTCGTCGCAGGTCACCTACACCTCCATCACCTCCAAGCCCTCCACATGATGACGGCCACCACAACACGAGTCCGTCTCGATCACCGCCGCCGGACTTGGGTCGGCCGTCTCCGCCGCCACCCGCTAAGGATACTAAGCGGAAGCGTGCCAGCAAGAACGCTCCGTCCATGAGTTCTAAGCGACGGAGCTCCCCAAAGCGCAAACTGTCGCCCCTCCCAAAGGTACCTCATGCTAATCTTCCTATCAGACCTTATGATCGTACCGACGAGGAAAACGCCAGGATAGCAAAGGAACATTATGATGCGCAGATGAAAAAGAAGGAACCCGAGCCCCGCCCGGAATACACCGAGAAGCAAATAGCATATGCAAAATACTTCACGACCCTTCCATCACAGTATGAGTTACACCATAAGCCTGACGACTATACACGTACATTGCAGAAGGAAGGGAAAAAGAGCAGGTCACGTGCAAGTGCAAGTGCAAGTGGGAGCAAATCAAGTTCAACTACAAGCAAAATAAGATCAGACGTTCCTCAGCTTGGACAACATGCCAAACAGTCGATCCCACCCCTCAGGGTGTTACCCGAGAATGTTCCCTCTCTGGTGCAGGGGCAAGATTTGGGATTAGCAAAGAAGTGGGCGGATGAATGGGGTATCCCGGTTGAAGTCATTCTGGCTTCCCAAGACGACGTGGTACCCAAGGCTGTGGTAGCCCCTAAGCCACAGTTTGTCATGGGAGCGCCTTTGGTCAGCAAAGATAAGTTTGATGATCTCCCAACAAATATGCGTTACTTGCATACATGGTACTTAAGTGAATCAAATAAAGGGAGAACGATGATCGTGGCGCTTGTCCCACGGGAGTACTACGGCCGTCCCGAAGACATCCATATCGACTTTGATGAATTCTTCCAGATGTACAATGCTGACGCCCTCGACAAATCGCTTATGAGTTGCTATTGTCTGTAAGTTTTTCAATTCGTTGTCTACATATAACTTGTTCAGTTATTTCAATTCATTGTCTACATATAACTTGTTTAGTTATTTCAATTCATTTTCTACATATAACTTGTTCCGTTCTGACTTGTACTCTATTATGCAGAATGAAGATTCTGGAATATAAAAGTAGGAACATCCACAATATTGGGTTTATTGACCCAGATAAAATACATATAGCGACGCTAACTGATAACCCCAAAGAGACGGAGGAAAACCTTCTAAGGTTTCTAACAGATCAAAATTTCTGTGACCACATATTGTTTCCATACAACTTCAGGTGAGGGTCTTACTGTGTTGTGTCCATTCACTTATGAGTGTAATTGATAAGTTACTGACACATATATATATACATGTGCAGCTACCACTGGATTCTGTTGGACATTCAAATTGATAAGGGAAGAGTTGATGCCTTCGACCCATTATCGAGACCCTTGGAACAGTTCCAAAGCCCGCAGGACATGCTCCAAGGGTAATTTCAATCATTCTTGTGCTCTATCGGTCTCTTTCGATGATTTTCTGATATATCAATTAATGAAAAACTTAGCAAATCATTTTCCTTGTCGGGCAGGGTTTGGAAGCGGTTCAAGTGCGTGACTCCCGGTATCCGGCATGAGAAGCTGACCTTTAGAGCGGCTCAGGTAAGTAGTAGTATGATATACTTCTATTTTCAATACATTTGTAATGCTAGATTATTATTTTGATTATATATATTATATTCTCGTAAAGTGCGACCAGCAGCCACGGGGGACGCATCTATGTGGATACTATGTTTGCGAGACCATTCGCACGTTTACCTCTGAGCACAAGGATTACAGATACGATGTAAGCAATAAACATTCACACCTCTATTTTTACTCGTCATTCTTTGTTATCATGATTGATATTCATATTCATCTCCTCTTCTTATATAGTACACGGCCATGCGGGAGAAGTACCTACCAGAGCAACGCGCGATTGCTGTTGCAGAGGAGCTAGCGGCCTTTCTGAGGATAGAAGCTATAGACGACAAAGGACGATTTAGTGTAGCTAGGGGCCATTACTGATGTTGGTCCATGTAATCGAATAGACGGGCTCTTGTCCCGATAATTCTGATCTCCATATAATTGTATATATATGCTCGCTTGTAAGATAAGTTAATCTTATATATATGCATAAACTAATTCCCGAACACCAAGGCACCAAACGGGGCATCACGTTAATCCCCCACGTAAAACCCTAAAACCCCTAAACCCTAAAACCCTAAAGCAAAAAACAAAAATCTGCAGATGCCCTTTAGTCCCGGTCTGTGTTACAAACCGGGACTAAAGGTCCTGGCCCTGATTCGCTCCGAGGTGCCCACGTAGACACCCTCCAGTCCCGGCTGGTAAGCGGGCCAGGACTAAAGGTTCAGGCTTTAGTCCCGCGGCTGGGGTCCCGGTTTACAAACCGGGACTAAAGCCCCTTACGGGCCGGGACTGGAGGCCCCGTCCCCACTAGTGACGGAGCAGACTCCATGCACTGGGTGTCCGCGCCGCGGTACTATGACTAGTCAGGCTGCCTAGGCCTTGGAGTGGGGTAGGTGTACCCCACCCATTCCTCATCCCTCGCCAGCGGATATAGGGACCAATTGAGTTTGTCCTGCTTCATGACCAGAGCCAGCGCTGCCTCCTACCCCACCGTTGAGTTCCAATTTGGCTCCCCATTGTCCTCCTCCTTCTCGTAGTCCTTGCTATCATCGTCGAGGCCCTCGAGGTGGCCCCTGATTGACTTCCGACAAGCGTCATGCTTGGCCTTACGTATTGCCAATAGGGTTGCTCATGTGGTAGCTTAGGAAGGTCGTGTGTTAGAAATTAGCAAAACTTGGTCTCTCACTTATTTGAATAGTATTGGAAAACCATTGACCTAGGAATTGTCTACGAATTAATAATAATTGCACTAGTTCCATCTCAAACAAAAAAAGATGGTTCAAATCTCATGGGAGGTTGACGACGAAGTTCAACATGGGAACAGTTTTCTAGGACGACAAACCGGAGGGGATGAACCAAAATGACACGGAATTGTCTTTTGGATTTGCAAGCAGATCTATCGATGATTGAAAGAACAACGTTTGCTGAAACACTTTGCTACGCACCATTATAATTTTGTGGTACACTTGGCAAAACACACCACATGCCTAAAACAGAAAGTTCTTATATTTATTTCTGAAATTACTAGATTACCAAGCTAAACGTAAAACTTTACATTTTAGGCAATATAGTGTGTTACTTTACACGCTTGCTTGCTTAGCACGAGAAAATAGATTCCTTATTATTTACTTATACTTAGTTAAGGTTGGGTTCGGGAAGAGAACCATGTGTTTGGATCTTTTCGATAATGCTTTGAAGGTGGAGGAGATGGGATCGAAGGGCTTAGTGGCGGGAAAGGCCAAGGAAAGAAAGGCGGCGGAGGTGGTGGAGGGGGCGGAGGTGGCGGAGGTGAATACAACGACGGTAGTGGCGGAAAATGCGGAAAAGAAGGTAGATGTGGAATCGGCGGCAAAGGGAATGGAAATACAGGTGGCGGCGGCGGTGGTGGCGGAGATGGTGTTGAAAAAATCGGTGGCAAATGAGGGAACGGGAAAGCTGGTGGAGGTTCCGCTGCTGGTGGTGTCCATGGCCAGGGCGGCAAAGGGAAGGGGAAAGCCGGTGGTGGCGGTGAAGGTGGTGAGAAGAACGGTATCGGTGGTAGCGGGAAAGGGAACGCCGGCGGTGGCGGCGTGAAGAACGGTATGGGTGGGAACCATGGGCGCGGCGTGCAGAACGGGATGGGCGGCCACGGCCAGTGCGGGCAGTAGAACAGCGACGTGTTCAGCGCGGCCGGCGCCATCAACGTCCCCGCGCCGTCGCACCGGCCGCTGGCGCCCTTCTTGCCCGGTCGGTAGTAGAGAGAATTGAGGTTGTAGAGGCAAGCGTTGGGCTCCTGGGTCGAGAAGGTGATGTGGCTAGCCGTGGCGGTGACGGCCGGCACGTCGCAGAGCGCGGAGGGGTTGTCCAGAACGGCGGCCCGGCAGAAGGAGACGGTCTCGCCGGCGGTGGTGCACCCGAGGCCGTCGATCGCCGGGATGTCGAGCCGGTAGGCGCCGTAGCTGTTGGTGGATTTCTCGGCGGTGATCTTGATCTCCTCCTCGGACGTGGAGTTTACTCTGATCATGCAGTTGATTCTGACTTTGACGCCTGACGAACAAAGGGAAATCGCGTCAGAACATGCGAGAACTTGCAGACAGATTTCACTGGACGTAATTATCAGTTCCACGATGTCCAGAGTAACTGTGAACCTCGTCGTAGCAGTGTGACACTCATGATCATGAAGGTCTGTAACAAATTCCTCGTAGCTGTGTAACAGTGAACACAGACTGCTTGCATTCAGACATGCAATTGTTCCTAAATCCTAACGACTAACAAGGGGTTTGCAGGCCGAATATCGACGCTGTACTTCCCATATGAGGAGGAGGTAATGTAAAGCGCGCATGATTACTAAAACATCAGCATAGTAAGTATATTTGCATAAGGGCATGCGCCTACCAAAACAAGTGCTACCATACCTGGCAAGAAGTAGCTGTGGTTGGAGAAGGAGCTGGAGGAGCAGGCGTCGCAGAACACCGTGCCAGTCACCGTGAGGTTGGCTCCCCCGCCGCCTTTGGATCCCTGGCATGTCGCACCTGGAGAAATGAGTAGAAGATGTACGAGCAGCACCTCCAACACAAGAGACGGCATTGTCGTCTTCATGGCGTAGAGCTTCATAATTGAACAGCTCCCCCGGGAGCTGAGAAGAAGCCTCGAGTCCTGCCTGCTTTACATCCGATTACTGGTTTGGAGATGATCGAAACGAAGCCTGTGTCCTTAAAAAAATATGGTACGCTTGGAATTTGAGCAGGGAATGCTGAAGAAAGAGACCAGGTAGGACCGGCGACGCATCGCTCCAACTCACATGGAACAAGCACATGTGAACGGCGTTTGGACCCTTTTGTGCCTTCTGCAACCGTGCCCCCATTTAACAAAGATCACAAGCTTTGATTAGATTTCACGGGCTCAACCCGTGACGGCTGGAATTGTGGATTCTGAAAGCGTCACGGCTTGGAATGTCCTGTGTGGAGTGCCATCATCCACCGCGTAGCAACAGTTGGGAAGGAACAAAGGACTGTGATTAGTTCATTACTGTATGTTGCTGCCTGACTGCGAACTGGAATTGGGCAGATGGGAACTTTGTGTTCGCAGCCCCGTGGTCTGAAACACAACAGAGGACATCCATGAACAAACAGATGGCAGTGAATCCTCCCTCCTGCGTGATCTAGGCTGTGAGATGCTACAAAACGGTGGGCTGCACTTGCATTCACCTTTTGTTTTCAGATCTTACTACTGAGGAGCGTTTACAGTTATACATTAACTGCAGAGAGGACTACTATTCGCCCAGTAGTGTTACATGCATCATTTGTAAGAGCCCAGCCTTTTAGTTTGAGAAATTCTTAGGGCATCTCCATGGTCGACCTAAACGACCACCCGCTGTCCGAACCGGTCCGCGTGGACAAATAAATGAGTAAAAATGTTTCCAACGGGCTGACCCAAACGGACTGCGGAGGCCGGACCGACGCATTCCCGGCCCATATGTGGGCGTGAAATGCGGTCGGACGGACAGCGACGACAAATCCTTTACAGCGCTCAATGCGGCGCGGGGGGCTCGCGCCGCACACCCCGTCGCCGCATTGGGCCGGCCCATTTTTGCGTTGTGTTTTCGTTTCTGTTTTTTTCGTTTCTCCTTTTTTTGTTTCTTTTTTCTGTTTTCTTTCTTTTTTACTTTTTATTATTCAAACCTGATAATTGTTTAGAATTAAAAAAGTTCAATTTTTCTGAAAATGTTCATATGTAAAAATATGTTCAAATGTGAAAAATATTCAAAGTAAAAAAAGTTCAAATGTGAAAAATGTTCAGATTTTTAAAAAATGTTCAATTTTTTAAAATATTCTGATTTTTAAAAAAGTTCAGATTTCAAAAAAGTTCAGATTTGTAAATATTCAGTTTTTTCAAAAAGTTTATTTTTTGAAATGCGAAAAATGTTCAGATTTTTAAAAAAGTTAGATTTATAAATGTTCAATTTTTTCAAAAAGTTTATTTATTTCAAAAATGGTCACACGTAAAAATTTGTTCATATTCCAAAATTTGTTCAAATTCGGATAAAATATCGAATTTCTTCAAAATTTTGTCCGAATTTCAAATTTGTTCAAATTTCAAATTTTGTTCAAATTTCAAATTTTGTTCAAAATATAAAGCAAAAAATAGAAACAGAAAAGATAAAACAGCGAAAAAAAACTACTACTTGGACGGCTGGGCCGCGGCCCACTAGCGCCACGCGCTGGGCATGGTGTGCGGCCGCACTGCCCCGCGCCGCTTTGGGCGGGGTAAAGGAGCTCCCGACAGCGACCACGGTGGTTGGCTGTCCACGCATGTCCGTGCCTAGCCCGCAAGTCAGTGAACCAAAAAACTCCGGGCACGACGGCGCTACACAAAAAGTTGTCGGCGACCATCTCCCTACAAACTACTGCTACCCTACCCTACCCCTACACGTCGTCGCCGCGCCGCCGTCCTCGTCCTGCTGTCACCTACAGCAGGTCGTCGCCCCAGCCCAGGTCGACGGTGTTGGAGCCCTCGTCACCGGCCTGGCGGGCGCGCTGAGCCTGGCGGCGAGCCAGGTTCCGGCGGTGGCGGCGATGGGTGGCGAGCTCGTGGACCTCGTGGAGGCGTCTCGCCGTGGCCATGTCCTCGTCCCAGCGGCGGCGGTCCCGTGCCATCTCCTCCTGCACCGCCGCTTCCGCTGCCGCCTCCTCCGCTTGCTCCTCCGCTCGCGCCACCGCACGAGCCGCCTCGCGAGCCACCTCCTCCGCAGCAACCGCCTCCTCCCGGGCAGCCAGATCCAACGCCGCCTCCGCCGCGCGAGCCGCCTCCTCCTCCACAGCCACGCGCGCCGCCTCCCTCGTCGCGTTGGCGCGCACCACGAGCATGGCTGCGAGAGCCTCTCGCTCTACGGCCAATAACTGGCGCGTGCTCTCCTCGCGGTGCGCTGTCTCAAAGGAGGCCATCAGCGCCACCTGCTCGTCCGTCGTCGCCAGCGCCACCACCTCGCCGCCGTCGTCGTCGCCGAAGAGGGCCTCGATGTCGTCGCTTGCTCCGACCTCCTCGACGTGCTGCTCCTGAGGCACCACCATGCCCACCACGTAGGCCTCAGCCATGGCCATGTCATCGGCGGACGCGACGAGGTCGACGGCGGGGCGGTACGGTCCTAGGAAAGGCCTGGCCGTGGACTCGACGGTGGCGATGTCGACGGACTGAGCCTGCAGCATGGCCGCCGCCTGGCGAGCCGCGTCCTCCGCGACCTCCATGTTGTCCTCCTTCTGGTACGCGGCGACAGCGGCAGCCAGCGCCCACGCCTCCTAATCCGCCTGATGGGAGCCGACGATGCTGCACACGCTGGTTGACGACCAGCAGTGCCTCGCCGACCCTCTTCTCCTCGTCGGACAGCGGGAGCGCCTCCATCGCCGCCACGAACGCCGCGGGGTCGTCGGGCTGCTGGACGGCGAGCTCCTCCGCCCGGCGCATGGCGTCGGCCACCTCGGCATCCCCAGGGAAGCGGGCCAGGGCGAGCTCCCTGAGCACCGCCCACTTGCTGTTGTCGGTGGGCACCATTGCTAGCGGCGGGCGGGAAGGTTTTGGCGGCGGCGGAGGGAAAGAGGGTTTTTGGAGCCCATGGAGGCACGCTCCGGCCAGTTTTATAGGACCGCCAGCACCGGCGGGAAACGTTGGCGGGAACGCGGGAACGGCCGGCGGGAAACATTGGCCAGCGCGCCCCACGAAATTTCTGGCGGCAACAGTGGCGCGCGCCAAAATTTTGCGACGGGCGTCGTGCCTCCGCCGTCGGGACTTGCATGCCGAAGAGGTGGGCAATAAATGCGTTGGCCCGTTGGGTTGACCCCCCACCTAGTCGGACATGCCTCATGTCCGTGGCCCGACCCAAACAGATCGATTCGGACCGATTGAGACACTAAAATGGGTCGGCCCGCTGGAGATGCCCTTAGCCCAGCTGCATCGTTGCCTTCAACCACTGCTCAAAGGCAGGCACAGAATACCGGATCCCGACCATCGTGCAGCCCTAGAAATCCTGGAAATCCACTTAGGCCTTGTTCGGTTCGTCCCACCCCGGCCGGGATCGGGCCGCAATCCCCGTGTGTCAGACGGGATCAAACTCACCCGAGTTTAATCCCGGCCTTCTCTTTCGATGCATTCGGTTAAACCCCCTCGGGATTACACCCCGTCATATTCCCCTCCAATCCCCTTGATTTTCGCAGGGAAAAGAAACGCGACCCTCATGTCGTGGAAACAATCCCCAATCGACGCTCCTCTCTCTCTCGCCCAACCTTATCTCTCTGGCGCGATCGACGGCGGCGGCGGCGGCGGTACCGGCGGAGGGACGCCGGCCGTGCAACAGTCTAGCTGCTCAAATACACATGCTTCAATGCAAACTGCTCCCCCTTTTTACAGGTCATCAACAGAACTACAAATTGGATCAACACATGGGCGCTTCTTCTTCCGGAGGACCAGCGGGGATTTATGGATTCTGGATGCACACGACTGATGGCGGTCGTTCGGGCTATCTTCAGCCAGGGTGGTTGGCGGCATTCTAATAGGATCGAGAATGTCTAGCAGAGTTTTGTATCCCATTTTTAGTTGGCTGATCTCTATGTCATCCTTGGCTGATGACTAGCCTTTGTTTCTATCTGCTGGTGATACCGCTGTCACTTGTAAACTAAAACCCTTGCTACGTGTTTTAATAAAACGGCCGGGAACACCCCATTTCTAAAAAAAAAAATACACATGCTTCTCCCTCCCTCGCCCTTTCTGACCGGCGGCAGAGCTCGGCGGCGCCCGTGAGATTGACCCGAAGAGACCATCTCCGTACGAGCTTGGCAGCGTTCCGTGAGATATCACCTCCAGCGTCCTCTCCGCCTCCGGATGCTTCGCACTAGTAAGCGCCTCCTCCTACTCCTCCTCCTACCACAGCTTCTAGGGTTCTTGTGTGTTCAGATCCTTGCGTGTTTGTGTTCTTGCCAAGCTAGGACATGCCGCAGTAGTGGCTAGATTGCGTGCCATGTTTCCTGTGATCTATCGAGATGTTCCCGGACAGAATTCGAGTGATGTTGTTTACAGTTATTAACAACAGAACTCCACTAGTTATATGTTGCAGGGTAATCTGTACTAGTATTATACTGATTGGTCTCCATCAGGAGCAGCTGTTAGCAAGAAGCAATAATCTTGCAGAGAACTGACCAGTTTAGATTGCCCGGTAGCCTACACGAACTTACGTCGTGCACACTGAACTTTGGATTAAAATAGTGGGAACTTTCTTATCTTATACTAATATATGTTTCTTTATCGAAAAAAATGCAAACTTATGTTTTGGCTGCAACCTTGCCTGCCTCAGTACTGGTTAGTACCAAGAGCATATTTCTTCAAGAAAACTGCTTGTTTCTGTTTTTGACTGGTTCAACTCCTTGCTTTATAAAACCATCACAAATGGTTCTAATAATTTGGACTGAAGTTTCTGCATGTTTCACGATTTTTTGACCGGGTGATTTTGTGCGAGGAGAGGATGCATCATCTGATGTTAGTATTATGGTAGATATTTGTACCTACATCCATTGATCAGGTACCCTAGCAGTGAGCGCATCAATTTGTTCATACATGTCATGTGTGCATACTAGTTAGGCTCCCAGAATTTCTACATTTTTGTAAGTTTTAACTGAACATCTTATCTATCATTACGTTTACATCATGATGTTCTTTTGTCTATGCAGCTTATCCTTATAATGATTCTGTTGTCCAAGTTAGATTTTCAGTAGGATTGGTAAAGAATAAACTAATTGTCCCCCGAACTGCAGTAGTTGAATTGTGAAACTTGGTTTGTTGTTGATTGCGATGAGGAACTGCACTGTGTATTTTTCTTCTGAACTATGGTACTAAGGCATGAATTTGAGAAATTGATATTTTCTGAGCTAACCTCCACCTAAAACTTTATGTCATGAATGTCCTGAATGCTTGTTAGTCATCTACTAATGCTATATTAATTAGAGAAAAGTGGATAGTTGGGTTGAGCTTGATTAAAAAAAATGTCCAACTAGGATTTTCCTCACATTAGTCTTCAAATGTGTACCTCTTTTCTAATTATGGTTTTGGCATCTGCATCTGGTCCGGACTGACTTGTTAGATGAAAATCTAGGAAAATATATGACCTTTGGTAAATTGTTTCCTGCTAGCCAGAATATGTATATTTTTAGATGCATAGTGTTTGGTTATGTCAGTTGAGTTGCACCATGATTTGTGTATCCTTGGTTACTTGTCAATTCTAATCTATTGCAATTACTTATTTCCTTTGCACTTGCAGCACCAACCCAATGGCACTGCCAGACAGCAAGCCACGAAGGTATCATCGTGACGCCCTGCATGCATGTCGCCACCGACGTGCACGCTATGGTGTCATTCCAAGGAGGCATCAGCAAGCCAATTATATCATCGCGAGCAACATCGAGGTGGAGATGATGGCCAAAGTATTCAGCCACGGCTGGAAGCTGCTTTGTGCCGCGCGATGACTCCACCCTCTTCTGGGAGCCATACGTGGCGTGGCGGTGCACCACTGAGCCATCGGCAGTGTGGTGATCAGGGTGCAAGACCTGAACGACGTGCTCGTTGCAGACCCGTCGGGGAGCAGCGCCTCTTCGGAAGATCCATGGACGAGAAGGCACTGAGCATGATGGTGCTGTTCCAAGACATCTCTAGATACATGGAAGGTTCACGGAGCGTCAAGGTGCTGGTGTTGAGTTGTTCAATGGCAAGTAGAACCGAAAGAAGGCGACGGCGCGCTCATCGAGGCAACACAAATTCAGAGGCTGAGTACGCCAATAATAAGAACTGCACACCAAATATTTCTAGTGCAGATCGTTCCTCACAAATAGTACTAGCCATCCGAAGCCAAACATTAGCTCGATCATGCTATACACGATGTGTGTTTTGACTGGGTATCAATGCTATATAAATATGATGGTCTGTGCGGTGTTGAGATAAAGGAACGCATCGGGGGTTTAACCGAACAATACATAATGGCAGGGATTATGGGGTAAGAGGGAATAGTGGGGATTAGGGTGACAGACGGAGTTCACCCAAACCCCTGGGAGGTTAGTTCCCTGGGTGGATTGATTCCACAGCAACCGAACAAGGCCTTATCGTGCATGGTTTGAACCCCCTCGAGGGCCGGAATTCCTATATGCCGCACAGTTTGCATCCCGTTCAGGTCTAGAGATAGTCTCTATCTCTACTACTTATAAAATCTCCATTTCTATCTCTACTACTTATAAAAGCACAAACTTGTTGGGATACATTTAATCTTAGACGTCAAATTGCCTCCAATCAACCGCCCGGATCACTCCAATGTTGAGCACCTCAACATGTTGAGTTACCCCACGCAATTAGAAGGGTCTCCACTAATCGCTCCCTATTACAGGTAAACATGCCGAGTTCGCTGGCTGGGACGAGGAGTCCATCCTTCTCACGGCGCTTGTTGTCGAGGACACCCCGATCTGCGAATCACGTCGCAAGAGGCAAACCTCCTATGCTGGGGCAGCGCTGGATCTAACACTAGGTATTAAATTCGTGCCCCCAGTGATTCCTCGCCTTATTTTTCTGGCTGGCTTCTTCTTGATCCATCCCTAATCTGCAGGAAGCGGAGGTCGCAGAGGGAGTCGCCGGTCGAGATCCCAATCCTGCCGATGATGCTTGTGCTCGACGACGAAGAAGGTAATTCGAATAGCCCAGCAGGTCGGTGATTGCTTCCTCGGGCCAGTCTTGCCTGTTTGGGAATTTCGATCTTTTGTCGTTGACTTTAAGAGTTTGCAGATGACAAGAAAGAGATAAAGGAGGAGCAGAAGAAGGTTTCTACGGTGGAGTAAAAGGAGACGTCCAGATCCGCCAAGAAGCTCTGTCATGCCGTGTATGGATCGGCTAAGGGAGGAGCTGTCTTGCGATGTAAGGGCATCTCACAGATTGATTTATTTCGGTTGTCATTTGTACATGTGATAATCTCTTGGCTTGATTAGTCTTTGATGTTAATTACACAGATTTGTTTGGACATCCGTTGTAAGCCAAGAGCACCACGCCTTGTGGTCATAGGGAAATTTGCATTCATTTGTCATATGTAACTTGCTTATAACTATGCAATACCAAGTGAAGTACTAATTTAGTTTGTCAAAATGACATCGATAGCAGGTAATTTAGTTTGTCAAAATGTCATATATTAAGGAACAGAGGTAATAGATACATGTTAGCTAGAGCAGACAAAGAGTTTTCCTACTCAACTTCATCGTTAACAACTTTTTATCTCGCTTAATGCTTTACTCATCCATGGGCCTATAATTTAGCACTGTTGCTCCTTTCACTGAACAGCTTTTGTATGCAATGCTTAAAACATGCCGCATCTAAGTTATTGTCGTTTTGATCCGGTACTAATTTAAGATGATTTTTAATATATTTTTTATGGCAACATGTATATCTGAAAAAAATCATTGCACTTCATAGCATTTTGCAGGTACCAGATTATATACTATATCTGAAATTGTGAACAGCGTGAATGAAGCGAAGCCAGAGGAGCGGGGCATGCCCTTATGTCGACCATGTTGACCAGTGCCAGTTCCCTCATGACATTGCGAAGCCCAGCCCCAACGTCAAAAGAATTTTGATTTAACTATCTTAGAACGAATGAAAGCATACATAAATTGTCTATTTTGGTTTATTTACAGTATACTTCACCCACTGAATTCCACAATCTAGAATGGAAAAAAGCATACATTATTTTTTTGCTTGTGGTGCATTATTTACAAAGTCATTTTCACTTGTGCATTTTGTTTTATTAGAAATTTGGATTGCATAGATTTGGTTACTAGGGATTGCATTGGTGACTAAGATTTTGTATTTGTCTCTAATTCATAGAATCAACTACAATTCCTTGATACCTTTTTTTCCCATGGTATCGAAGAAGGAAAACTTCGGTCTCAAAGCGAGCTGGACGTCCCCAAATCAACAGCTGCCGTAGTACCGACAAGAGCATTGGTACTAATGGAGCTTACTGCTTGACCTTTGTTGACATGAACAGGAATAGGAGGAATAGTGTTGTTTTAAGATGGTAAGATAGATCTCCATATACATCGATGTAGCAAAAGGCGTCCTAATTGCTAGGCATTTAGAATTATAAAGGATAGTTATATATCATGTTGGCTGATACTCATATGGAAGTACATTATTTTAAGAAAAGTATTTGAAATGTTATGTGTTATTTTCATAGAGAGCAGAATTGATTAGTTGAGAGTTGAGACGCGCGTGTGCGTGCATGGCTACTAGTACTATTAAATAGAAGTTGATGATGGTACGTCAGAGTAAAACGCTCAATATACAACATTGGAGACATCTTATACGTCCAATCTACATCTAACAGTACGTAATGATTGAATTGGCTAATTACGCTTTTGTGCCACCGATAAGTGGAAACACCGGTAACATGACCAAGGAAAAATTAAGCTGGCGGCCCCGACCTTTTCCAAGGATACACTCTGGGAGGTGGTGTATCGGTTTCATAGAAGATAGGAAATATATCCATGCATTGCAACGGGATTGAATAAATCAACTTTTGGTAAAAACACGTCCGCATGACCTAAATTTTGCTACAAATTAAGTCCACCAGGCAGAATAAATTTATTTTACTACCAGGATGAACATCAAGTTAATATAGCAAAAATGCCTTGAAGCATATAAGGAATGTTCATCCATACATTGTCATATTTACCCTTCCACCCATTCTCTTTGAGTGGAGAACAAGCAGCGACTCATGTCCTTATAACCAAGTTCAAGTTGTTCAACTTATACGTTTGTCTAATTTCCTGAACGATGATTGATTTGACATTGTGATCCATTCTCTCAGATAACATGAAAATAAAAGTTTCAAATCAAATACTTAGATTATTCATCATATTCAAAATAAGAAATAAGAAATGAATGTATAAAGTGATATAGTAGTAATTTAAAAAGGAAGGCCTTTAAAAAATCCTGAGCCTACAAACAATGACATCCCTATGAAATTATTAATATAAGTATTGGAGAGAAGAGAGGATAAACTTGGCACGACCTTCATCATTGCCAGCGTCATCTGTCGTGTGTGGCCCTTGACTTCACATGAAACTAGTAGACACACTCATAGTGGAACAGAAATTAACTGAAGCATCAACTAGAACCGGATTACTGAAGCCACGGCGCTATAGCTGAAGCATGTAGTTTGTTCGGCATGCTATAACCACGTACTGCATCAGTGATGACCTCCTCAATTCGTCTTTGAGCCATCATCTTGCACGCCTTATTGTACTTGTACCTGCTAGTTATGTCCACTGGCCATTCATTAATCTGCACTTCGGGTATTTGACGCAGATAGGCTTGAAGAGCTGCAGGTGTGCCTGAGCGGTTGCTTGGCCAACTCCTTGATCTGTTTATGCATGCCACTCATGTCGTCCACATCACTGGATCGGTGTGCGGAAGATCTCGGTGCCAGTCGGCCTGGTCAATCTCCATGAACTTGAACTCGACGTTACGCATGTTGCTACCCGGATCTGCGCTTCTCCCGTACTTGGAGTCATCGTGGCAATGAGTCGGCAATGCGAACGCATATGTTCAATCGGACCACCTTGTTAATCCCCTCATCATATTCTTTTGGTAGATGCAGATCATGTTGCGGCGGTGCTTGCCCTTGAGGGCTCCTTCTGCTTGCCGAAAGTAAAATCGATCCTCAGAAAATTAATCTCTCATGAAAATCGCTCTCGATCGCATTGTCAATCGAAATTCTAAAACAACTAGCACGACACCCGTGCTTTGCAACGGGTTTAAATCTAAACCAAATAAATTATACAGAAAACATGAATTAATATTTATTTTTGCTTTATAATTACCTTCGAAACGAAAAGGAAAAGAAGAAGGAAATGACTAATCAAACCACAATATGGCAACCAAGGCTTGTTTTGCACTCCATTGATTCACATTGAAATCACACTATGATCAATTGAACAATAAACTGACTGCATTTTCAGAAAGATAGAAATATTGTGGATTCTGAAGTGTTACTATACAGATCAAGAGAACAACAAGAAGTCCTAGAAACCAAAGTTGCCGCTGGATCCAAATCAGTTCAAACTTCAGATAATACAACTTAAGACTATACCAATGCTAACAGATTTATTTCTTTTCTAGCCACAACAAGAATCTGCAAACACTATGGGAAAACAGTACTTTGCCATGTGTCATAAGAACACGGCAAAGGCACAATTGAACACGGCAAAGGCTTTGCCGTGTTTCGACACACGGCAAAACGTACATGGCATATATTGGCACGGCAAAGATATTTGCCGTGTGTATTTCTAACAAAGGCACGGCAAAAGTATTTGCCGTGTGCAATTTTGGCTACACGATAAAGAAAAGTAACTTGACGATTTAGAAAGGATTGACGGTGTATGAACGTTGCCGTGCAGCAAGAAAAACACACGGCAACATTTGAATATGCCGTGTTCATTTCCGCCATGCACGGCAGCCACTGCCCACGTGTACGAAAACTTTGCCGTGTGCTATCTCAGTTGAAACACGGCAAAGAAGAAAACTTTGCCGTGTGCTATCTCAGTTGAAACACGGCAAAGAAGAAAACTTTGCCGTGTGCTATCTCAGTTGAAACATGGCAAAGAAGAGGCACTGTGCCGTGTTCTATCTTTTCCGTTACACGGCAAAGTATCAGCGCTTTGACCGTGCTGTATTTTTGGGAACACGGCAAAGGTCTGTTGACAGTACACGGCAAAGATCTGTTGACAGTACACGGCAAAGGCCCGTTTACAGAACACGGCAAATGACCTTTTTGCGTACACGGCAAAGATTATGCAGTTTAAATACCAAGAAACAACCATTCAGAAAGGTAGAAAAATCTAGTGCTCAAAATATATTGTGAAACAACCAAAAGTATGCAAGGATATAATAAGCTAAAAGAATTCCACAAGCATCTCAGCATTCATAAACTTGGTCCAAACTAGGAGAGGTATCAATAGTTAGTCAGATCAAGTAGAGTCACTACTACTGGCAGAGTCTATGATCAGGCTAGTACTTCAAAAGTCTATCTGGGAACAAGCTTTGGAACATCGCTGTCATTGTACTCCTTGTCCTGGACGGCACTTGCTTCTCCATCTTCGCAACAATCCAGCTTGTAACCATTCCAGATTTAGTCATGCGCCTAAAGATTGACAAAACCGAGGCATAATCTAAAATTGCATTGCATAATCTGAAGTGCATACTGAAGTGAAAAGAACATAAACTTCCAGAATTTTCATTTCAGCATCTGAATTTGAACAAAGAGTAGTACGGTGCAGACAAGTTTTAGTGAGCAGTGCAAGTAGACAAGTTTCAGCAGTGACAATATTACTTTATTACTTAGAGAAACAAATTCACTTTAAGAAACCTAGACTGTCGGTCACTGTACCTATTATCACTTCTGCAAGGGCATGTAACAGCTAACAACAGGGCAATGCCATACATGAAGGTAATCATAAATTTTCATGTCTGTTGACTGTTGCACTGTTCTTCTATATGCAGAGATGTTTCTGAGTTTTAGGTTCACAAAATCCTATTATGTCTATCTGAAAATACAATTTTAACAGTCCATTGTATGTGTATAACAAGATGTATGGTTCAGATAAATAATTGCAATGGAAAGATAAATTGCAGGGGTAATTGAATTCATATCTACTTTGACTTCATATCTTAACCAATTTTAGACCACAATATATACTGCAGGGGTTGAGTTTGTTTCTGGATCAAAGAGACCTAGTAGCGCGCGGGGCACAAGCGTAGGAGAACTAACCTAGAGTTAGAGCTTCCTAGCCACATTCGGATTGTTGAAGATTTGCGTACCCACCATAGGAGGCGTCAGCGGGATTTCGTCATGATTTCCCGGCCGACCAAGCGGCACATTGTTGGATCCAGATGAAGTTTGTGTCTGCAACATGGAAAATTGTTAGCATTACACAACAAGCACTAGACAGTAGATGCAGTCATTGACACTTATTTTGCAAAGACAACTTACCCACGGGAAAGTCAGAGGAGGAGGAAGAGGAGGAAGAGTCACGCCGGAGGGCTGAGAGGCCTTCAAATCAAGCATGTGCAGGTAAGATGAATGGAAATAGGAATCCTCTTAGCTACTATGAGCAAAAACTTACCGTCAAATGGGCATCATAGCATGCCATCTTCTGAGCCATCCACTCCATCAGCTTCTGTTGTTGTGTCAGTTGCTGTTGCTGCTGCATCACCTGCTGCTGCTGCTGCATCACCTGCTCCTCCAGTCGCTGAGACTTGGTCTCGGCCTCCTCTCGCAGTCTATTTTGCTCCTCCACCTGAGCCTATATTTTGTCCTCGCTATGTCATGAATGTTGAAATAGCAAACATGTAATGAAATGTAGATGACCAAGGATGAAGAACATACTTGGATTCTGTCCATAGCTACACTCGAAGGCATGGGGCGGGTCTCTACTCGAGGCTGCGAGCTCTTCCTGCCACGTTTGAGCTGACGGAGTGATGGAACAGTCATACTATCGACGGAGCTGTCACCAATCCATAAGCGGCCATTCCTCTTGTCGTGTCCCGCCAGCACGACAACCTCGGCGTCCAAGGGAGCGAGGAGAGGGTCCACTTCAGGGCCATGCACCTCCTTGAACTTCTCGCGGTACTTCTCATCCCGGACCTGGTTTCCATCATCCACCCACATCGACCCGCCACGTTCCTGGTCCGGCTCATCAAGGGTATGCTTTTTGGACCACATGCCGAACATACTTGGCCGCACGCCTGTCTTTATTTGCTGCAAAAGATGCAAAATGTTGGTCACAAAACAAGCACTACCTGCAGTATCAATAAACACAAGATAAACTAAAACTGCCAAGTTTGGAACTGTATTGTGCCAGAATTGAAACGTGTGACTAATTAAGTATGAGAGAGTTTGCTAACACCAAAAGTATATGAAACCCATCAAGGACCTTATAACGTGTATGCTGATCCATAGATAGAATTGGGTATGATATATCATGTTTAATATTTTGTAGCATACTTAGACAAATTGGGTATACGGCATATCATAAAATTATACTTCTGTTAATCCTTCCAATAGATAGAACCAATTTTTTTTTTAACTAAGTGACTTCAAAAACAACATCAAAAATAGAAATAGAAGAGCGACGGCAATTGGTCTTGACAAACATAAGCACTACCTCATTTTGAATATGACCGCGGAGGTGGAGGCTTCCTTGGCAGTGGCATCCACCTTTCATCACAGCTCGACATTTCACACCATGGTCGTGTTTCTTCTTGAATGCTTTGCTTGTCCAATATCGTACCATTGCCGTGAAGACTTCCGTGTTCGCCAATCCTACATAGTGAGGAGGCACCTGCGTACACAAAATAAACATGTTAATGAAACTAGATGCGTTCACCAAGTCAATAATATGGAAATGAAACTACCTGCATGTACTGCCACGGCTGCATGACTATCCCTCGGGCTTTCTTCTTAGTCATGGGGATCTTACGTTTCTTGGCGTACCAATTGCGGACGCAGCCCACACGCCCCTCGTAGTGCATGTCTTGGACTCGCTTCAGTGCTACGACATGAGCCACAGACGTGCATCGATCATGGTGATCCGGGTCGGGGACAAAGAATTGCTACAAGGATGCACAAAGATAAAAAAGGGACAAAGCCATTAGTACAAATACAATCAACCTCGGAGTTCTTGAATGATGAGAAGTCAAAGAAACTTACCCAGAAATCATGGAGGACCCTCTGCTGGGCGTTGTCAAGAATGCCCTCCGGATCCGGTGCGTAGCTATAGTGCCTCCATGTCCAAGCAATACAACTTTACCAAAACCAAGACCAAATTTCATCGGTCAACCATCCTTAGACGCCGGTCAAAGGGGTAGACCGCGCGGGTCTTGTTGCCTAGGGTTTTGCCGTATACCCAGCTCCGGAGGGTAGGAATCCCTCAAAATCTTGCATGTGGCCCTAGGATATGTAGTTAAGTGCGGTGGAATGTTGAGATATCCATAACCTAGCCCCTCGAGTGAGACCCTCTAAGCACACATGCGATAAACACATAGATAGGTTTTGGACTTATAGCGGGAAACATCCACAACGGGTTAGCCGGGGAGAGTCTTCATAGATATTGGTCTCAAAGGTGGTATTTCATGTTCCCATGACACAAACTTACAAAAAAAAGACCAAATTTCATTGGTCAACCTTTGTTGGACGCCGGTCAAAGGGGTAGACCGCGCAGGTTTCGTTGCCTAGGGTTTCACCGTATACCTAGCTCCGGGGGGTAGGAATCCCTCCAAAACTTGCATGTGGCCCTAGGATTTGTAAATAAGTGCGGTGGAATGTTGAGATAGCCATAACCTATCCCCCGAGTGCGACCCTCTTGGCACACATGCGATAAACACATAGATAGGTTTTGGACTTATAGCGGGAAACGTCCACGACGGGTTAGCCGGGGAGAGTCTTCATAGATATTGGTCTACAAGGTGGTATTTCATGTTCCCATGACACAAACTTACAAAAACCAAGACCAAATTTCATCGGTCAACCTTTGTTGGATGCCGGTCAAACGGGTAGACCGCGCAAGTCTCGTTGTCTAGGGTTTCGCCGTATACCGAGCTCCGGAGGGTAGGAATCTCTCCAAAAGATGCATGTGGCCCTAGGATATGTATTTAAGTATGGTGGAATGTTGAGTTATCCATAACCTAGCCCCCCGGGGTGCGGACCTCTTAGCACACATGCGATAAGCACATAGATAGGTTTTGGACTTATAGCGGGAAACGTCCACGACGGGTTAGCCGGGGAGAGTCTTCATATATATTGGTCTACAAGGTGGTATTTCATGTTCCCATGATACAAACTTACAAAAATGAAGACCAAATTTCATCGGTCAACTTTGGTTAGACGCCGGTCAAAGGGGTAGACCGCGCGGGTCTTGTTGCCTAGGGTTTCGCCGTATACCCAGCTACGGAGGGTAGGAATCCCTCCAAAACTTGCATGTGGCCCTAGGATTTGTCGTTAAGTGCAGTGGAATGTTGAGATAGCCATAAACTAGCCCCCCATGTGCGACCCTCTTAGCACACATGCGATAATAAACACATAGATAGGTTTTGGACATATAGCGGGAAACGTCAATGATGGGTTAGCCAGGGAGAGTCTTCACAGATATTGGTATCCAAGGTGGTATTTCATGTTCCATGACACAACTTTACCAAATCCAAGACCAAATTTCATCGGTCAACCTTCCTTAGACGCCGGTCAAAGGGGTAGACCGTGCGGGTCTTGTTGCCTAGGGTTTTGCCGTATACCCAGCTCCGGAGGGTAGGAATCCCTCAAAATCTTGCATGTGGCCCTAGGATATGTAGTTAGCTCAGAAGAAAAATGCTTTGCCGCGAGCCCGTGACTTAGGAAGAAGAACACAGCAAAGGGGTGTCTTTGCCATGTACAAGCAAGAAGAACACGGCAAAGGAATGTCTTTGCCGTGTGTATTAACGTAGATCACGGCAAAGGAGTGTCTTTGCCGTGTACCAGCAAGAAGAACACGGCAAAGGCGGGATATATTGGCGCGCTCCAAAAAAAAGCGGGAAATTTTGGCGGCAAATAAGAAGCGGGAAATTTTGGCGCGTTTCTTTGCCGTGTGTTTCTGAAAAGAACACGGCAAAGGCGTTTGCCGTGTTGATTTTTTAAGAACACGGCAAAGAAATAGCGGGAAATATTCCCACACGCGGTTCACCGACGTGGCCTTCATTCTTTGCCGTGTGTTCGATGGCATACACACGGCAAAAACATACCGCCGTAAAGATTCCGTCGTGCCGCGCGCACGTGTCCACTTCTTTGCCGTGTTCTGAATTATTTCTTTGCCGTGTGTCTTTTAGGATGTGCATCGTGTTCTTTTTCTTTACCGTGTGTATTCGTCGTCGTTACCGTGTTAATCTCTTTGCCGTGTTGCTTTTGACGGACGTACACGGCAAAGGAGTTCTTTGCCGTGTTCCGCCACTTGTTACACACGGCAAACATTACGTTGCACGGCAAAGTCAGATTTTCCCGTAGTGAAACATTTGCAAACACATAGAAGAATACGAGAAGGAGAGGAGTCAGTTTATAACTGCACATGGGTTCGACACTGCCCAACCCGAGGCTGTAGGTTCAGATAGTGCATCCGTACACAACCAGCGATAAGTTGCTACGGCGACTCCCGGCAAGCACCCAATCAGCCATATATAAATTCCAATAGGTGACCATGAAAGCACTGACAGAACAAATGAGATACGATGCACAGGGATTAGTTCTCAACTTGTTTAATAATTAAATGATAACACTTTGGAGACGATGCAGAGGCGGCCCTCGGCCATGCCATGCTCGACGAACATCCTGGCCGCACACTTTCTATGCACGACTGAAGCCACCGGCGGTGTTGAATTGTGGGTTAATACATAGGTTTTTGAGGGGGCTAAATGCAAAACTGCCACGATGGACGGACGTACCACCGGTTGCATCGCCGCTTTATCTATATATATATATATATATATATATATATATCTAATCTATATCTATACTATACTACTTATAAAAGCACTAACTTTTTCTTTTCTAGAGCCACCCCACCAAATGTACACAAGGAAATCAGCACCACCAGATCTGTCCCAAGAATCAAATCTAACATTCCACATTGACATAATCCCACCTAAACAGAACTTTCGGGTGCACTTATCATTTTGCAACGACGGACAACTACTCATCCCTCCCGCATCCCGCAGAGGAAAAACTGAAACTAGCGCCCACGCCACAATCAGGGGCACGATCAAATGCAAAAAAGGAAAGAAATATTGACACCCACGATCAGGGGCGCGATCACCTCTCCTTGAACGCATCTATCACCTCTCCCGGAACACATCGCCCTACACAGCTTCATCGCCGCCTTCGTCGCCGGTGCCCTAGCCACCCTCGCCACCTGGACTACCCGGCAGCACGTTCGTCTCTGGGCGGCGCCCTTGCAGCTCGGTGGCAACCCTCACCTTCCTCATCAATACTGCATCGCGCCTTCGCCGCCTGGAGGAAGCCCCAAGACCGTCACCTTCCTCATCAACGTCGTACTACATCGCATCCATGGGTGGGCCGCCGCTCCCGCATCACCTCCTCATAGCCATCAAACCTGCTGCCATCCTGTAAAAATTGATTACAGTCAAGTAAGTTTCAAAAGATACCTCACCTATACAACTCTTTGCTTGGCAATCAGGAGTACAATCTGTGTGAAGTTTCAAAAGATACCTCACCTATACAACTCTTTGTTTGGCAATCAGAAGTACAATCTGTGTGAAGTTGTATGGATTACGGGTCAAACTCTATATGCAATTTACTTGTCTGCCACAATTTTTGGTCGATCCAATCTTTACCTACAGAAGATGCATATTGTAAACTATTGGTTTCAGAAGTATAGCGTTCAGATGTCTTTTTTTTGCCTATTCATTGTTTATTCTAACGTTGCCCCATAACTATATAAAACCAGATATAACTACCCAAAAATTCAAGGATTTAATCTGGTTCGTTGACCAGTTTCACGGTTCAGGTAGACAGCTTAAGATTTTGGTTAAATGGCATATTTAACAAGAGTATATCAGTTATAGAATGTTTGTTAGCACAAAATCTCCAACAAATATGGCACTGTGTCAAGGGATAACACACAGATGAAAAAAGATGAATAGCTATATTTAGTTATGTAAATGACTACCTATATCTTGCATCTAGCAGTTGTGTTCATCTTTATATGCCATAATATCCATTTTCTGATTTATTTAATAACATGCATATTTACAGGCTAGAGGATCAAATCTATTGGTATGTCATCTCCTAATCGCGCTGGGCCACACACCCCACTTAAGGATATAAGCAACACCCAATCCTTAGGTAACTATTTGCAACCGGTGCCTACTAAGTGCTTATGTGTTTTCATGTATAATGAAAACTATTATATGCTTATGTGCCTACAGACCCTAAATAATTGAAGAGACATAGGGACAGAGAATACTATGCACGACATAAAGATGAAATTTAGAAAAGACGGCATAAAGCTCGTGAAAAGAAACAGGCTTCAACATCCATATTCTAATGATCTACTCTGTGGTTATAAATGTGTTCATACAGTTCATGATGCTATATCGTCTGCTGCTCCCAATGGAATACATACACCGTTATAGGACATGAGCAATTCCCAGTACTCAAGTAATAATTGTCAGAATCTATTGCCTATTTATCAGGTAATGCATGTGAAGCTAAATATTTATTTATATTGCACTGTATATAGATCCTCTGGACCTGAAGAGGCAACAAGAGGGGGAACATGAAGCCTACAGTGCTGCTGCCGATATCAATGTCCAATAAAATAAACACAAACACCAGTGTCCATTTCTCTTGGTAATGTCAATCAACTAATGCATATACCTCTATTCTTTGACACTAATGGGATTTTTTTATCTATACAGGTCCTCTACTTCTAAGGAGGCAAAGGCAGAGGTTATATTATGCAAAAAAAGGAGAAAATAAAACAACAGCCAATCACGTGAGCATAAAAAAGCTACTACCGCCCTCAACAGCAATATAACGGTGCCACACACACCATCTACAGGACAATCGGCCTATCACCCAACTACACAAAAAAAACATGTGCAGGTTATGTAGTACCACATAATACTTTTAGCTTGCAAATTATTAATTATGTGATGATGTTATCTGCAATATTCTTGCAGGCTTATTGAATCTACCATCTTCAATTGGAGGCATCCCCCACGACAAGGATAATAATGTATCGGTCGATTAATAAAAAAAGAAGAATCAGGCAAGTTTCATCTACAAAATAGAAGCAGGCTGGTCTTCTTTGATACATATATTGTTCACTTCATTATCTTGTTGTTTGCATCGTCAAGGAAATTTGGATCCGTATTTTCGGTTATCAAAAGTAGTGTGTAACATATTTACAACACACATAATTATCATTTGCTTCAGTATCATGCATCTCCATGATTCAGTGAAAAAACACATGATTTTTTTCAGTGCCGCTGATTATATAGTTTAGTACTAAGTTAAAAAAATTGAGTGATAAAGAATGTGATACTTAAGCATTAAGCATGTGTGAAAGTTATTTGTCATTTGTATGAAGTTAAAAGATTGAGTGAGGTGCTCCTGCTATCTTCAGAAGTTGGTATTGTTGGATACATTCAATGCACGCTGCTAAAGAATATCAGTGTCATTCATGCTAAACAATTGCAGGCAAACGATATCTATACCATAGTCAAGAACTATGCCACTACAAATTTAATAGAAAATTTCTTGAAGTCAAGGAGCATAAATAACCCATTTCATGACCTGGTTGATACAGTTTATTACTACGGTAGCAAACAATGATAAATGTCAGAGCCTTTTCTTCCCTATTTACACCGAGCAGCATTTTAGGTGGCAACTACTGATAACAATTCGATAACATTCATGTATCGGTGACAACAGAACACAAAACCTTGATTGATACACTGATTTGGTTCCGAGAGAAACAATGAAATACGACTATTCCATATAAAAAAAGAGTGGTTAGCTAAGACAAGAATTACCTTGTATTTGGCCGCCGCCGTGGATCCGGTGGACACGACGCCCATGCCCCAGCCTCCGTCGGCTTGAGCACTGCCTGATCTCCACAGGATGTGCATCCTCGAGATATTTGGTGACCGGATCCTACGACTAGGACCAAGCAGAGACCAGAGGTGCACCGTCGGCGGCGGGGAGGCCGGGGAGTGGGCGGTCTTCAAGCTGGCAGCGAGGAGGTAGGGAGGGAGCAGAGGTCCCTGCAGCAGCGGGCAAGGGGTAGGAACTTTCTGTAGCGGAGGAGGCAGGGGAAGAGCAGGAGCTCTCGCCGGCGGCGAGGAGGCAGGGGAGAGAGCAGCGCCCGGCACCGGCGGCAGGGAGGAAATGGAGGGGACGGTCGGTGCGGGTTGGGGATAGAAAGCGAAGAGAAAGGGAGCTTGAGACTGCTGTGTCCGGTTTAGGCTGTCCACCTACCATCTACCTCCCCTTTCTAATTATCCACTTGCCTAGGTAAGCTATTACATCAATTTATTAAACTCTTCTCGGTAGGCAGCTTCTAGAAATAGACCAAGGGCAAAATCTCTCCTACTCCTCTGTTAGATTTGCTTTGCTCCAGCTAGCATTAGGACTATATCAAAATTTTAAACATCATACTAGCTTTCAAAATTTTAAATCTTCTAACATGTTTCGGATCTGTTTTAAATTGATTCTTTTTAAAAAATCATCATTTTCACAACATTGCATCATTAAAATTCCATAATGATGCGAGTCATTATGTGGTTTCTTATGTCAAATTATTTACAAAAAAACTAAACTATTTCCTCCGCCATTAATATCAGTCTCTAGCATAATGTATCTAGACACCAAAAAATTTCTAGATACATCATGCTAGAGATATATATTAATGGTCGGAGGAAATATTATTTTTTACTGTTCAATAACACATTAATTTATTTGACATAAAAATAAATGATGGAGACTGTGAGAAACTGAGAAGTTGATGATGGAGACACTGAGAAGCCGAGACTTTGAAGTTGATGAAAGCAATACAGATCTCTTAAATTTAAACTGATGTCGTGTGTTTCTGAATATTGTGTGTGCTTGCACGCGAATGCACTATTAGACTATGGAACCTACTTAAGTGACTCATTGAATCAAAACTATGTAAAAGAGCAACTCGATTTAAATAAATGGGATTTAAAAGATATCATTATAATTTGAGTGACGTGCGTTGCACGTGCATACTTACTAGTTAGAAAGAAGAAGAAGATCTGCAGTTGTTTCGCACTCCCGGCACCCGATCTTGTCCTCATAGGTGTCCGCCCGGACTTGCCATCAGCCCACCGATACGGGGCAAAAATTGATCGTGATGTTCAACGTGGGTCCCCTCTATGGCGCCCGCGCGCTATGTTGCGCTCATTTAGGTTAAGAATCGCGAGTTTGGCCTTGTTGGTGTTGCAGGGGGAGCTTCTATGCCCCGCTTTTAGCGGGAGCAAGCTGCTCTCCGCCCGCATAGCATCCGCATTGGGCCGGCCCAGGTAAGGCAACTTCTTTAGTTTTTTATTTTCTATTTTTATTATTGTGTTTTGAAAGAAATTAGATTCAAAAACAACATTAGAATAAATTAAAAAATTGGATCAAATTCAGAATTTGCACAAATTTTGAATTCGATAAAAAATTAATTTTGAACAAATTTAAAGAACAAAATACAAATTTGAACAAATTTCAAAAATGGAACAAATTTCGAAATTGGAACAAATTTCGAAATTAGAACAAATTTTGAAATTGGAACAAATTTTGAAATTGGAACAAATTTCGAAATTGGAACAAATTACAAAATTGGAACAAATCACAAATTTGAACAATTTCAAATTTAAACAAATTTCAAATTTGAACAAAAATCGAAACTGAACAAATTCTGACTTTGAACAAATTTTGAAACTGAACAAAATTCAAAACCAGAAAACAAATTTAAAATTGTTTAGATTTTAGAAAAAAAAAGGAAAAAAGAAACAGTGAAGAAAGCAGAAAAAAAAAGAAAAACAATCTTACCTGGGCCGGCCCGTCGGACGGTGCGACGCGTGCGGGACCGAATCCCTCCCGCAACGAGCGGGAGTTAGGATTTCCCTGTTGCAGACCCAACTATATGATTTTTAGTGGGCCTCGCATTGGGTGTGAGGGCAGATTACTACCCAGAAATGAGAGGATCTTTGAGAATAAGAGCCCCACCTTCAACACCTGGAAGGCTATTTTCCATCAAGAGCTCAAGCTTCTGAAGTGAATAAAAAAGAAGTTTGAGTCTGAATTCTTGTCTTGGCTTGAATTTTTCATGTAAATATTTTATTTTCTTTGTACATTCTCACTTTAGATAGGACCCTTTGTAAATATTTTGTACAGTTCTCTTCATATATATAAAAATTGCAGTGGGATTCTCTCCCAATGTTCCCCCTTCAAAAAAAAAAGATTACTCCCCAGCTGCCTTTAGCTGGATGGGCCTTGTTGGGTGCTGCGCGGACGTGGATGTTCACGCGACTCAACTCGCTGCTCGTTGTGTCGGAAGTTACTATTTAAACTGGTCCTTTTCTTATTAGATTATTGAGGTGGGATTAAAAAGAAGCTAGACATTACTACAAGCTGTAAGCTTGAGACTGACCCAGCGTTCTGAGGCCATCCAGGCAGCCTTTGCAGCCATTGGATCTCTATCTTAGATGATCCCTGTCTTCCATTTGGTTTGGTCGGTGATTTTTTTACACTTCACTCTCGCAGTCTCGCTGTCCTCTCTCGCTAACATTTGGTCCCATTTACCATCAGGACACAATTCACAGCAAAAGATAAATCTTCAAAGTGTAAAAGGAGAAATAACGGACCACCGCTCGCACCCCCAGACCCGACCCCGTAGGCCGCAACCATGCCATTCTCTCTTTCTCCTCTGCTTTCTCTCGAGCTCTAGGGTTTACCCCGATTGCAGCCGCATCCCACACCCGCCGCCGTTGCCCCACTCCATGACCGCCTGGAGCGGAGCTGAACAAGACTTGCCGCCGCCATTCCCTCACCTCTGTGGACTGGCGGTGGTTGCGGTGGCAGAGCATCAATGGAGGTGGCAGCGACGAGCAGGCGATGGGGAACGACGGGTGAAAGCCAGGTGTCCTCTCCTTCCTTTTCCATGGTCTCTTCCTCTCCCATGATCTCTCCTCTCTCTCTCTCCTATGTTGCCTTGGCCTTCCCTCCTCTGTCAGTGGCGGTGGGCATATGCAAGCGCTAGCAGCGGGGAACAGAACGATGACCGCTAGCAGCGGGGAACGGTGAGCGTTGGCGGCAGAGAACAGCAAGCAGGTGGCGGTGGGCAACAGAGGGTGCAGGCGCCTCCCTTCTGTTGGTGGCAGGGCCAGCCGCCAGATTGGGAGATCCACAGATGGAAGGAGGCGGAGCAGGAGGGAGTTGCGCCAGCCATTGGAACTCTCCCGTGGCATCCCCCTTTCAGTTGTTGAATCTAATTCACTGTCAAGATAGGTACACACTGTATGCATTCTTTGCATTTGCGCTACAGTATGATTGTTCTTCACTTCTTCCTCTTACTGTTATCATTACTATAATTTTTCCTATACTTTTGTTTATCACTGCATGGGGTCTCATATGGTACTTCTGAAAATGAAAGAACGAGAATATACTATTACTAGATGCCCGCATCTTAAGTATGATCTCCAATATGGGTACAAAATATTGCTGACAGTTTTCCCCATTCATGAATTTCACATTATAGGAGGAATAAGTAATTCTGTATCGCTGACAACTGACAAAAAAATTAGATGATTCAGATGGTATACCAACATGTGACGACCTCAAATTTGATACAAATTCGAAGTGCCCGTTATGTATTCCACCGCAATCCCAGAACCATTGTTGCGATATACATAACGTAGTTGGTACTCAGTTCCATAGACATTACAATACGATGGTTCAAATACAATGGTCATATAGACCAAGTCATATTACAACACAATATAGCAGCGGAAATAACGTCTTCGGGTCCATGCCGTTACCCTACAGGCAATGGCGACTCATGGAGACGAGCTTAGTTCTGGTACTCTTCTTCATACCCTTCCTCCTGGTATTCTTCCCCATAGTCTGGCCAAGTTGATAGTCAGGGACACAGCCGTGAGTACATTGGATGCACTCGCAAACCATCTTATAATTGAAATGATGAAGCAGATATGCAAGGTTTGGTATAGTGGACTAAGCACTAATTTGTTTTGCAAAAGCTAGTTTTATTTCCCAAGAATGTTCATTTATAGGAAAGAGATTTAGTTCTCTAAGTTCCATCTAAAAAGGATTTCAAGTATGTCAACAACATTTCAGGTCAAGTCATTCACCAAGTCACCATGGTCATTTTAGTCCTGACAAAAGTCAAGTACAGCTTGCCAACCGTCCATGACCGCGGACGCGGCTATTCGAATAGTTTCAAAACCTCTGCAGAGGGGTACACTTTACCCACAAGATTCGATACATCTGCCGGGAGAAATCCACGGTTCGACATACACAAAGTATGCGAGGTTCAGATAATCAAACAAACTCTTTCACTTGCTCATCCTAGTATAGGATCCTTCCCTAGAGCCCGGGATACGGAACCCCGCTCCGGCGCCTCTAGTTCTGCCCATCCCGGGTACCGGGTTAGTGGAATCCACTTGGTCCAGAAGTAACCGTTTCACGGTGTCCTTCCATGAAGCTTTGATACAAGGCCTCCCATACTAAGATAAACAAACTACGGATTAAGCCCCTTCCCATATAGGGGTAATGTGGTCGTACGGTATAATTGGCTCCCATAGTACATCACTCGTTGTCATTTGAGAAATATATTTCATAGTTCTTAGTCAAGATTAATTTCTTTTATAAAGCCATCATGTAGGAGCAATCTCCCATTTCAAGTTTCAAGTTCAAGTCACCACCTTTCAAATGGGGTTCCTCCAGAGATAGCATCAACTTTTATTAGCGACTAAGCAACTACATTGAGTGATAGTACTACTAAATAGGGTTGGATAAACTCAGCTTGATGCTCTTGATAATCAAGACATCAATACACTTCTATCATTCTACTCTAGCAATTCAATCATGCAATTTACTTAAAACAAGTAGAATGCAATATTAAAACTAGGCATGGGGAGTATGAATCAAAAGATGGCTTGCCTCGCTTGGCAATGTCAAAATAGTCTTCTTTATCTTCATCTCGGGTTGTGTAGTCTCCATCACCATTGCTTGGTTGACTTCGGGATCCATTCTCCTTACTCTTGTTGTCGTCTAATCGTTGGAAAATAAATACATACAATCACCAAACATTTCACAAACAACACATATTCACTCAAATAAGGATCGTTGGGGTAAGGGAAATGATCTAGGAAGTCTACGGAGAGTGGTTTCGACGATACTTGAGTTCCGATGGATGAGATGATTGAGTTGTTGTATCTAAGTAGGGTTTATTTATTTTGGATTATGAAAATATCTCCTGCAAGTCCTTATTGACCAAGGTCATGGACAAATGGAGATATTTAAGATTAGGGTTCAACCAAAGTGGCTTCATAGGATTTGGAGTATTTTTCTTTTATTGAAGCCAATTCTAGTTTGCAACTATTTAGTGATCAAGTTTGAATCTACAAGTAGGGTATATAGATCCTAGTTTACTTGGATTAGTAGTTATATAAGAATATATGAAGTTGTGGTTGGTTAGAATTGGTTTCATACCATTTCCATTACTTTGAAATATGTGTGCAAGTTTGAGTTTCTAATTACTACCATGTAGTATTAAGTTTCCAAATACTTCCTACAAGCTCACATGGACTAAGATCAATACCTACAGATGGTATTTGGAAATATGGTTTAACAATAAGAGTTCTATAAAAATTTTGATTATAGATTTGAGTTTAATAAAATCCTATATGGCAAATGCTTATTTAACCATATGGGTAAATAGCATTTGATTTAGAAGGTTCAAAAATTATATCTAATGCTACAAGAAGATGGGTATCACTAATTATGAATTTTGAGAGTTGGATTTATATTTTTAGGAATTTTATTGGATTTGATATGGATTTTCTAAGGTGGAAAAGCTCCTACTTTGCTATTTTTACTGCAATTATTATGTAAATCTAATTGTGTTAAAACCACTTCCATTAGATAGCTCATGTTCTAAGGTTTCCAGAACATTTTCATTTGCTAGATTTGGATCGGTAGATCTCCGGGAAAATTAAATATACTAAAACATCTGAATGAGTTTTTCAAAAATCGGAAATCGAATATCCCTTTTTTTTTAATCCGGGCCAGACACACAGACCACGCTGGGCCGGCCCGTTCGGCTGCAGTTGGGCGGGTGGCAGGGAGAAAAAAAAAGGATCGGCCGGCCTGCCAAGGGGGCCCACCGGTCAGAACTAAATCGAATCGGTATCGGGGTCATCTTCCTCGTGCTACAGGACGGGAACGAGGGAGAGTACTGGGAGGAGGGCGGTGGTCGGGGAGCTCACCGGTGGGGGCGGAGACCGGCGGCGAGGGTGTCTAGGCGGCGGAGGAGCTTCTCCTCCTCCACCTCGTCCAGGCGGCAGCTCGCGGGAGGCTCTGGAACGCCGGGAACGGGAGGCGCTCTGCGGAGCGGCGTCGACGGGGGAGCTCGAACGAGAGGGAGATGGAGCTTGGGACCTTGTCTGGGAGGTAGAGGGAGGTGAGGGGAGTCTTTTCAGGGAAGAATGGAGGCTTTATATAGGCGGGAGAGGGAGCACGGGGCGAGTGGATCGGCGGCCAGCTCACTGTGCGTGTTGGCTGTGGGAGTGAAGAGGGGCGGCGTTGGCGGGTGCTGCGGGCTGCGGTGTGCTGCAGGTGAGTCCTGGCGCGATGGGAGAGGTCGGGATGGTCTGGTTCAGAGGGGGACAAGGAAGTGGGCTGGGGTGTTCTTCTCTTCTCCTCCATGTCTCACGTCCGGTGTTTGGGCAGGGGAGACAGGGAATCGACAGAGGAGAGCCTAGGGCACTGCTTGGAAGTCATGGGCACGTCAGAGATGCAGGGATGCACTGCACAAAATAGTGAATGTGACTTTGTTTGATTCTTGCCTGCCAACTGTTTGATCAAATGCTCGCAAGAAATAAAAATTCAAATTTTTGAAATTTTTGAATTGGGTTGGTCACTATATTGAATAGGGATCCTAAAACAATTTTTGTTAGGTCAAGAGGTGGTGTTTTGCTTCAGGGCTAATTTGAATTTGGGGTTGTCATATGATTCAGATTCAAACTTTCGACAGATTTTGGAAGAGGTTAGGGTTTGAGTTTTTGCTGGAAACTTCTTGGTTGAGTTAGTATGTGACATGGTCAAGCTCAAATAACTGACCACACTCTTAGTTGAGTTGAGGATTGCTTAATCCAGGGGTCCAAAGTAGGGTAGTTGTTAACTTTTTCTAGATCATCTTTTCTTCTCTTTTTCTTTATTTCTCTTGTTTCTGGTTCCTTTGATCTTTGTGGTTCTTCTCTAATGCTTCTATTGGGTAAGTTTGAATTAACTAATCATTGCACCATAAATTAAAACCCACATGAAATCATAGAACAACATGTATTTTCAATACTATGTATGCATGCAATATGAAGTGCAAAGGTTTTAATTGGTCTAAAAGTGTTGGTTTTCTTGGAGATGAGAGGGAGTTGGGAAATGACATCTTATTTGAATTCAAACTTTGGTAGAAATTTGAATAGGGTTCCAAGTTGATTTTTGTTTCAAACTTTATTGTATTTGATTCTTTGTAACTTGTTCTTAGTTGTGGTGGAGAGATGCATGATGGTATAGTTCAAATATTGCTTAATATATAAGGGCAAAGTGGTGTAAGCAATAATAATTTGAAGATAGCTTTTCTTATCTTTCCGATTCAGGGTTTTGTGTTTCTTCTCATTTCTTTATGTTTTCTTCCTTGTTGCATGGGATGGGATGATTTTGTTTATTGGAACTATGTTTCCCGAATGGATTTGGCCTGCACTTATGCAAGATTTAAATATGTAGAAAAACTATTTTGATTAAATCATTCAAGAAGCACAGCTCTTATTTTGGGTCTTCAAGTTTGGCTAAGAAATCAGGGAAGGTTTTCAAAGGTTTTGAACAATACGTTTTCAAAATGTTGATTCCAATATTTTTGGAAATATCAACTTGAGAAATGAGAAATAGTAATTTTTGAAATGAGATATTTTTATTCTCCTCTTTTGAAAACAAAGATAGGTTTCTTGAGAATAAAGGTTTTACCTCTATTCCAAGTATTTCCTTTCTAAACGATTCAAGATTTGGAATCAAAGGATTTGTTTTAAAACCCTTCTCATACTCTTTGAAGCATGGGAGCAAATGCTCAAATTCACAAGTTTTAAAAGACAAGAAATTAATCTTGTATTTAAAATAAATTTTTTGTTGTCTCCAAAATTTGGTATTTTAATAAATCCATTTATTTTTATTTCCCAAAAAATTGGGTTGTTACAATCTTCCCCCCTTAAAAAGAATCTCGTCCCGAGATTCACAAGTTAAGATTGAGATAGATTGGGAGATGAGATTAACAGATAAGAGATGTAGTGTATCTTGATTCCTATCGAGATAGAAAGATTGGGTACACCCAAAATGTGATAAGGCCAAATGGGCCAAAACACATATTCATCAATCACATAGCATTTTCAACAAACAATCAGACATTTCAAAAACAAAAATATTTTAGGTTTAAACCATAGAACTTCATAAAACAAGGTCTTGTGGATTATAGGTCTGGTTTCACAAAGAGATAAAACAAGACTACTAGTATATAACTAAGGTGGCTCCGGCTTCTTGATGACTTGTGTTCCAAAATCTTGATCCAACTTGTTCATACTACTTTGTAACTAGGAGCAACTTCGAGGGTACACGGCTGGTTCGTGATGGTTGATTTCCTTCTCTTCGTGCCTTCAGGTTGTAAGAGTTGCTTCGGGGTATTCCGGAAAGGTTTCTTCCTTCTCGTGCAGATGTTGAGGTTATCTTCAATAGTACTGGGTTTTCGAGTACGGGTCGTAGATGACAGGGAAAGTTTTCAAAATGTTTCTCACATGGGGTTGGTAATTTTTCAGAGTTTCTGTTGGGCCAGAAAGACCAAAAACATTTTTGAGCAAACAAGTTTTCAAAGGGGTTGCTACATGTTGCCGGATGGCATATGAGCAACACATCTCCAAAACAAATCAACCATTCGAACACACAAGGGACTAAGTGCACACAGTAATCGTGAGGTAATGGTAGCTTAATCAAAACGAGTAAGCCTTTCCTATAATTCCTATTGGTTTGGGGTTGCCGAGTCTTCATCATTTCTGGTCACCATGATTTGATCTTGAAGTCTTTATCTTGAAGCGTGGCCTCCTGTCAGAAGATTTTTGGGAAGTTTGAATATTTGTCTCTCTTTTGATGGGAGCAGTCATGGTTGACATCAGAGGTTCACGCCTTGAAAAATATTGAGTCCCTCATCTTTTGCTCCAAAAGTCCTTCGGTCATAGGTTGGTTTATCGTGCATAGCATATATTTGAAGTAGATGAGGAATAGAGTAAAACAAATATTTGAGAAGACTTTGTAATTAAAGAGGTAAATAAATTCTTTGTCAAAATCTCTTGAGAGTATAAGTTGAGAGTGTAAGATATTTGAAGTGAATAAGATGGGAGTATAAGTTGGCTTTGGATACCAAAGCAAATAAGTTTCTTTTGTAGAAATAAGTGTTTGACAAAATATCACTTTCTTAGCTAACGACCATACTAACTAAGGTCTCCTGAGGTCATGATAGTCCTGATACCCAACTTGTGATATCAGAGATATCATTTTCTAACGACCATGCTAACTAGGGTTTCCTAGAGTCAGCCTAGGCTCTGATACAACAATAGTTGAGGCATGAACATCTGCTCCTATATGTGGCATCATAGATTTTGTAATGGAAAATGCCAAACAACCAGTACTAACTGTGGGAGTTGCATAACCTACTCTTATCATATAAGCATATGTCTAGAAGTTTCACAAAAATCAGTCTTGAGACTTGAAGAGCGATTGTTCTTTGCGTGAGATTGATGGAAGGGATGAGAAGACAAACAAGTACTCATGTTTGCTTTTAGTCACACTAAATGTACCGTTTCTTCTAAACTGACAGGTTTTGCATCTGGACTGCGTCATGATGTTCCTTATGCCAATATTTGCTGCTGCAGTTTTATAGTTTTACATAGGGTTTGTAGGAGAATTGGTTGGAATGTTAACCTTGGTTTTGTTCCCGCAATTCTATACCAAGGCAATAGATTTGCGATTTATTATATCTACCAGTAATTTAGTATACGGCTGTACGCTAATTTAGGAATTCGGTGCTCTAGGTAAAACCTGAAGGCGCTGGCAAAGGTGCTTAATTGCTGGCTGCAGTTTTGCACTTATTATCATACGGTGGAGTTCATAGCAATACTTGTTTCCGACAAGATCCGTTCAGGTGTTCTTAGGAGGTTCTTGATCTGCTTCCTTTGGAGTTGGGACCAGGTCGCTACAGCATTGGACAATAGCTAAGATAATAAGACAATTTTATTTCATTTGCAGGATCAATCTCAGATATGTGATCTCAGAATTTTGATAGGATTTCATTGATGAACATGCATGATTAGTTTTCTGTCCATCCTATGTATATAATTTTCGATATGTGCCTGTTGCGGTTACTTGTTGCGAGCTTTTATTTGTTAGATCATTAGTGCCCTAAAAATTGGTTCAACAGAATTAGTTTAATCTAAACAACCGATCAGCCTGCCATTAGGATATTTCTTTCATGTGCATTACTGTACAATTTATTGGTATGCGACATGTTGCTATAGTATCTTGGTGGATATGTGCCTGTTTGCTTTGGTTCTAACAAATACCAAGGAATAATCATTTTATTTATAAGCTACTGCTAAACATTGGACTCTCAGACTAATGTTCATGCTTTTGGCTGTATTTCTATCCAAAATCTTTGTTGGTTGTATTTCTTCTTTGGATTAAGTTTAATGGGCTCTTTATAATTTCTTTTTCAGTTATAGAATGTCTAAATGACCTATGAGAATGTCTAAATGACCTATGAGAATGTCTACATATGGTTCATCATATTGTCTGATTTGTATATATATTTGTTAAGTTCGACCCTTTTGTACTAAATTTTTTATTTCTGAATAGATTATTTTAGCTTTGAGCAAAACCATTAGGTGGTCAAATACTAAAATAAATAATCAAGGCCGTGTAAAACGTTTCAGTCATTATCTTGACTGTGATCATTGGAAGCACAAGGGGCCAACTATGACAAAACAAATTATGTGTTATATAGATACACAATTTCATCCGCAGTTATCTTCATATCCCATTATTACAGGAATAATAATGGGTAACATGAGCCATCAGGCCAAAAACATGCACAGGGAATTCTACAGCTTCACTCTTTTGCTTGCTACATATTTCGCCATGGTTAGCTCATAGTATTGAATTTGTTTGTCCTTCAAAAAATATACTAATAGAATCTACTGTCTTCTATTTCGTGCTGATTGATCGAATTTGCAACTTCGCATGTTTCCCTTTATAATTCAGTTCATATGACTGATTTATGGTGTGTTGTGTTTTTTGTATAGGTCGAAGTGCATAGGTAAGTGAAGGCTGCCTTCTTGTGTTGTCAGAAGATTACGAGTCCCTATAAATGGGCCTGAATACCATATGGTCTATCTAAAAGGTTTGAATACAACTTGGTTGTTTTCTTTATGTGGTTTAGTTTATCTCTATACCCTGTTGGAATTCTCAAATCATGATATGACTAATAACAAGATTTATCAACGTCTGGGTGTTTTAAGTGCATCTTGCAAGCGTGGGGCTGCTATGATCGTTATGATTAATAAATGCAGTGTGTTGGCCAAGCAGTTCAGCATGTGTTGCCGGCTAGGGACTCATCAAAGGTGCAATCAAGAACTCAGTAGAAGATGCGCTGCAGTTTCCGGCTAACCGCTCGAACCTCGATATCGAGGACCTCAACAACGGTGCAATGGTTTGGACTATCAGAGACAAGTCCATGACCAAAATGTACCAGGATTTGTACACGAGCATGTCAGCAAGCTGCATACGATATGTAATCTTCTTTTCATATCCTGTCATGTCTTCTTCTCCGTGGAAGTTACTAACTATCAGAGGCAAGTCCATGACTGATTTCCACCATCTGTTTTTATGCAAGTAGAGCTTCCAGATTAAATTCCTTTGTCTGATTGCCAAGAAACCAAGACTACAAAGAAGAGTTTACTAGGTAGCAAAATGGGTGCCCTTACATGGTGTACGATAAGGCTGGTTAAGTCCTAGCAGAAAATAGAAATATAACTGACGTAGCTTTGCTTAAGAAAGATTTTGAAATAATAAATTGGTATAATGTCATTAGTTGTGTTACTTGGCCGTCAGACAACAACAAGAGGATAAAATCACATGCACCGGTGGCACCTACCATTCTACCAAGCAACGTGCCTACGCAGTAGCAAGATGCACAGAACATACAATGAAGAAACGAGTGGAAGGCGGGCGCGGTAAAGCGCGTTGGCCCGTCTAGTATACTGCAAACCGTGAACGCAGGAGCGAACGCTGATGACTGACAGTCTGATACGCCTTCACGATATAGCCCGGTGTCTAAGACTGCCTCCATTCGGGTCAAAATAGGCACGTGGACGTAGGAACTACCGTTCGCAATGCTCAACTCCGCTCGTTGTCCACGCAAGATTGAGATGGCCGTGATTTTCTACCAGCGCCAGTTTGCATGTGCATTAGAGTGAAGATGCAGGTCTCGTTTTATTAGCATCCATGCATGTATGTATGGGCTTTACATGCAACGACAGGTGCACCTCTGGTTTTATAGGCTGCGAAGCACATAATAAATATCAAACAAAATTATTCCGCGAAACAAATCACAACTACTAACAAGGAATCTAGTCTGCGGAACAAAATCGAGACTATAGAGAACAAAATTTAGGTTGTAAAACAAATGAAGGCTATAGGAATAAAAAATTAATCCATGGAATAAATGACGACTACAAATAAGGAATAAAATTTAGCATCCGCGGAACAAAATCAGGACTATAAAGAGAACAAAATCTATGGAACAAGTCATGACTACAGAGGGAACAAAAAATTAGGCTGCGGAACAAATCAAGGCTTCACAAGGAACACAAATTTAGTTTGCGTAACAAACCATGACTACAAAGAAGTAACAAAAATTTAGCATCTACAAAATAAATTAGGCTTATAAAGGGAACAAACATTTAGGCTGCATAACAAATCAAGACGATGGGGAACAAAAAATGTAATCCACGGAACAAATAACAACTACAAAGAAGGAACAAAAAAATTACCATCCGCTAAAACAAATCGCGGTTATAGAGAGAACAAAAGTTTAGGCCACAGAATAAATAACGACTACAAAGAAGGAACACAAAATTACCATCCGCGAAACAAATCGTGATTATAGAGAGAACAAAAATTTACGCCACAGAACAAATGAATACGACATGGGAAACAAAAAATTAGTCAGCGGAACAAATCATGACTATAAAGAAGGAACAAAATATTACCATCCGTGGAACAAATCACGGTTAGAGAGAGAACAAAAATTTAGGTCACCGAACAAATCAATATGACATGAGAAACAAACAATTTAGTCCATAGAACAAATCACGACAACAAATAAGAAACAAAAATTTATTGCATGCGAAACAAATCATGACTAAGTTAAAGAAAAAATATAAAATTATGAAAGAAAATAATAATTATAAAGTGTATGTGCAAGTGAATGAATGAAATCAACAAAAAAGTACAAAGAAAAAAAGAAAAAAAGAGCAGAGAGAAAACATACGCATTAAGGACGCTATTGCCAACACAGACGTCGAAGAAAAAAAGTAGAGAACTAAACGTACGTGAACATGACACTAGTGGGAAAAGGGTCTAATGTTTAGGACCATTAGCACCGGTTGTCTATTAAACTGGTGCTAATGGTCCCTCCAGGGAGCCGCATTGGTACAACACTATTAGTTCCGATTCGTTAGAGACCTTTAGTTCCAGTTCAAGACACAAACCGAGACTAAAGGGGTCTACGGCTATCTGCGGCCGATGTCAAACCCTTTAGCACTGGTTCGTGGTTTAGACCGGTGCTAAAAGTTCTCCTTTTGTAACGGTTCATGGCTCAAACTGGAACTAAAAGATAGTGACCTTTAGCACCATTTTGAGCCACAAACCAGTGCAAAAGGGGACCTTTAGTACCGGTTTAAGACATAAACCGGTACTAAAGGGTTGACGTCCATTTTATTTCCTCTCATGCCTACCGCCCCCCCCCCCCCCCCCCTCCATCGCGCAGAAAAAATGTTTAAAAAATAAAAGAAAACCATAAAAACTTCAAATTTCAAAATCCTTTGACATGCATGTACCTCCCGCAACCAACTTTTAGGGAAAATTTGAAAATTTTGAATTTTGATATTTTTTGCAAAAAAAAGTTGTTCCGAATTAAAACGGCTATAACTTTTGCGTACAAACTCGGAAAAAACTGTAATATATGAAAAAAATATCTACAGAAAATTTGACATCTGATTTCAACGCATAGGCAATTTGCACAATTTCTTGCTTCTAAAAATTCCAAATGGAAATATGAAAGCACAAAAAATTTAGATTTTGTCAAAAAATAGAGAATTGATTATTTTTTGGATTTTTTTAATTTAATTTGTTATTTCTTCTACTTTTTAGTTATTTTGAAGTTTTTGTATTATTTTGGAATTTTTTTGATTTTTTGAATATTTTGAGTTTTAAAAACAATAACTAAATTACACATAAAGATTATTTGGAATTCATTGATGCTTATTATTAATTAATTACTGTTGCTTATTTTTAAAATTATTTGGAATTCAAAAAAGTAAAATTATATGTTATCAGAGTGTATGGGTTAATAGAATTCATAGCATAGTATTATCAAGAAGTCGCGAGCTGATACGTCTCAAACGTATCTATAATTTTTGATGTTCCATGCTTGTTTTACACCGTTTGCTTCATGTTTTGTTTACACATCGTGGCGTTTTTATGCGATTTCTGGAACTAACCTATTGACAAGATGCCATAGTGCCAGATCCCTATTTTCTGCTGTTTTTGTGTTTCAGAAAAGCTACACAGGAAATATTCTCGGAATTGGACAAAACGAAGACCGAAACTCCTATTTTTCCGGGACGAAGGACGAGGACCGAAAGAGAGCCGGAGGGGGGCCAGAGGGCAGGCTCACCATGGGGTGGTGAGGCTCCCCTGGTGACCCTCTGATGCCGCCACTCCGCCTATAAAAAGCCTTCCGAAGGAAAACCCTAAAACAATCGGCGTTTTTTCCAGAACAGTTCCGCAGCGCCGCCGCCGTCGAAGACAAATTTCAGGGGACAGAAGTCTCTGTTCCGGCACCCTGCCGGGATGGGGAAGTGGCCCCGGAGCCATATCCATTGACGCCGTCACCTCCTCTGCCGTCTCTATCGACTTCACCGCCATCTCCTCCAACCTTGATGTTTCCTATGATGAGGAGGGAGTAGTTCTCCCCCGGGGCTGAGGGCTCTACCGGTAGCTATGTGGTTCACCTCTCTCTCCCATGGTGTGATCTTTATGTGATCGTGAGCTTTGTATCTAGTTGAATTGGTAGATGCTATTATTCAGATATTATGCTACTCCAGTGCTTTATTATTATAATCTCCGGAGATACCTTGTATCATGGTGTGACGATGACAGTGTGCGCATCATATGTGTCTCTTTTGGCTAGTGTCTCTAGGAATTGTTGGTGTTTGTTGGAACCATCTAGTGCGTTCATGGTTAGTTTGGGGAAATGCGGACTTTGAGGAGTGCTTCATAGCCCTACGCATGATTAGTGTTCGTTATCCATTGGAGAATAGTTTAGAGTGGCATATTGAAGTTAGTATCTATTGGTTCAATTATGTTATTTTGTTGAGAGTGACCACTAGTGAAAGTATGATCCCTAGGCCTTGTTTCCAAGCATTGCACACCATTTACTTTCAGTTTTGTTACATGTTCGCTCGCAGCGATATTTATTTCAGATTACATTTACTACTTATAATCATCACTACTACTTTTATTTCACTATCTCTTCGCCAAACTAGTGCACCTATATATCCTGACAAGTGTATTGAGTGTGTTGGGGATACAAGAGACTTTCTGTATCGTAATTGCAGGGTTGCTTGAGAGGGATAGCTTTGACCTCCTCCTCCCTGAGTTTGATAAACCTTGGGTGATCCACTTAAGGGAAACTTACTGCTATTCTACGAACCTCTGCACTTGGAGGCCCAACACTGTCTACAAGGATAGAAGCGTGCGTAGACATCACAAGCGCAGTCTTGAAAGCTAGTGGGGAAGGAATGGACTCCGTCGGAACTATTCTGGACTCCACCGAAACTATTCTGGATTTCATCGAAACCATTTTGGACTCCGCCAAAACTATTTCGGACTTAGTTGGAACTATTCCCATCTCTCATATATCATCACACAGTGTTTCCAAATATTACCAAAACATCTCAAGCATCATGATCCCTTAAGCGTGTTACCCGACAGTTCGAGAACGGCAGAACGCGATAGACATTACCGAGAACTCTTCTCCGGTAAATGATCTTCAGTCGGATCATGGAAATCCGTGAAGACCCCTATGCATTCTTCGAAGGTCTTTCAGTCGTTGAACCATAAATGCCAATAAGCTATTCCCTTTGCTTCGCTGGTAGTAGTATTGCCTAAGATCTGATTGTGGGTATTTGCCAATACTTGGTTCGATCTTATTACCGGCAATGTTGTTCAACTCGTCCATGATAGCACATCTCCGTGTCCTAGTCACATACTGTAGCATTGATGTGTTCTCATCGAGTGGGTCCAGAGTATCATATCTGTCATGCACGACCTACCCCTTTGGAGAACCCAATAGACACCTTTTCAGTCAACCAGTTACATGAAGACGGTTGATGCAATTAGAGTTTCCTCCAAAAGTAGCGATTATATAATAACCTCACGGTCTAAGGACTAAGCTGCGACACTAATCATCTTGCAAAGTGAACATCATGACACAATCTTGTTGCAAATGATTCTGTCGGTAATGTCCATCATGGTACTATCAACAAGTGGCATGATCTCATCGTCAATCAGTTGTAATGCACCATGATTGGGAAACCTCAATCATTAGTTGATCAATGAACCAGTATCCTGGATATTACCGGGGACTCCTAATCATTTAATACTACACCTATGTCAATGTTTCCGATTGACATAGTTCTAGCATAGTACTAAACTATTATGAACCTAGCGGATTATGCAAATAAGTCCAATATTATATTCATCTAGGGCATAATTCCTTCACGTGGAACTCACGGAGAGAGGAGAGCCCTCAGTGCTTCTTCCTCCTCTCGCCATACAGCTCGAGGAGCGCCATTGTTGTACTCAGAGCTCGATATGCATTGTACTGCAGGAGTAGGGGTGTCATCTCCTTACGAGAGGCCCGAACCTGGGTAGCCCCGTGTCTCTTTCTGTGTGTGCTTCTCAGTGTGTCCTTCCTCCCTGGATTCCTCCAGTGTCCATCGACCCCAACTCAAGCCATCCCATGGCATCTGTCTGTTCACTACGATGACAGACGTGTTCGAGTTCGTCGTGACCCTCTACTAAGGATGGAAAAGGACACGATCAGGCTGCCCCGCATGTTCGCGGAGGTGATGGACGAGAAAACGAACCAGGTCCTGCTGCGGGTGCGCGGCGGCGCTACCGGCTACTAGACCACGGAGGTCCTGTTCGACTGCACTGTCACGCCATACCTGGCCAGCGATTGGAGGAGGTTGTCGTGGGAATTTAGAGACAGTAGCCATGGGGTGGCTTAACGAAGGGGCTCGACGGTGGTGACGATGGGTCCGGCTCGAGATTATGCCAACGGAGACACCTCGGTTTACCCAGGTTCAGGGCCCTCCCGGGTGGAGGTAAAGCCCCTACTTCCTGCCTGCTTCGTATTGACTAGACAGTATCGATTACAATGCTCCTCGAGCTGTTCGGGCTAGAGGGGGAAGAAGAAGATCGAATCTCCCCTAGACTAAGGGTCCAGGCCCCCTTATATAGGCAGGGGCCTGGTTACAGGTTAGGTAGCGGTTCGGCCGGCTGCCGGCTCCTCGGCGGCGGCGTCCTTGGCCTGATCATCTGGCCCTGCTCTGGCAAAGGCACTTTATAAAGTGCCTTTTCCCCGGACCGGCATCTGGGAGGCATATCCCCTCCCTTTTGCCTCGGATCCCGTCGTGGGGAAGGGTCTTCGATCGCTGATTAGCTGAGGCCGGTCGTGGCGCTCGTCACTCCCATCCTTGGCCTCTGTCGTTCTTGTCGGGGCCAGCCCACTTTTGGTGAAACAGCCGTTGGAGGGCTCTTGTCTTCATCGCCCGGCTCCGGCTCTCCTCGGTGGAGTCGCCAGCCGGCTGCTGGCACAGCCGGCCCTTCGGGCGGAGCCGGTCTTCTCGTGCTGAAGCCGCGGAGACTCCTGGGACGCCAGCCGGCATTTAGCTCGGCCCGTGGCATGCCCTATAAGTCATCCCCACGACACTAGCCCCCGAAACTGGCGAAGTCTCATGGGTTAGCATGGGCCTTTGGCGGGTTCTTCTTCTCGCCGAAGTCTTGCCCGTCTTCGTCGAAGTCCCAGGATTCTTTATTTGACTCGGAAGCGATTGGCCTCGAGGTCAAGCCTGCGGAGTGTTACCAGCCGTCTCGGGATGAGCCAGTTCCGAGACCGATCCGGCTGGCGATCGCCACGCGGCCGTCCACCGTGGTCCGGCTCCTTGGGACTTGCTCCCTCGGGGACTGGACCAAGGCTCCACTTGTCCGTGCGCCGTCGCGTCACGTCCAATCGGCCCCGGCCCACGATCTTTTGCGGCAACCACGGCGGTTGCCCGATCTTTACGCGGTCGTGGCTCGTGACGAAAGGGGTCAGTTGCCAGCCCATCGTGGGTGAAATAGGCAACTGACCCGCCCCCTCGCTTTTAAACCGGGGACCGTTCCTGAAGCCAAGCACCAGTCGCCCGCTTCTCTTCTTCCTTCGGCATTCGCTCCACCCAGAATCCCCTGCTCCCGAGCTTCGTCCCCAAGGGCTTAGGGTTCTCCGCCAACATTCCGCTTATCTAGATCTGCACCCGGATGGCTCCCAAAGCATCCCGGCCCAAAGGGAAGGGGGCGGCCGCGGATAAGGACGCCGCTCCTCCCGCTTTGCCGAAGGGATCCTGGGAAGGCTCTTGGGTGAAGGAAAAACAGATCGAGCTGCTGCGCCGAGGTTGAGTGCTCCCGCCCGCGGATCTCGTGGGCCGCCATCCCGCCGGCACCGAACGGGTCCCCGCTCCTGGGCCTGGGGAGACAGTGGTCTTCTACGACCATTTCCCCCGGGGCTTCGCGCTGCCCGTCAGCAGCTTCCTGCGCCTATTCCTGGATCACTTTCGCCTGCAGCCGCATCACATCGGGGCGAACGTGATGATGATATTGGCCGCGTTTGCAATCCTTTGCGAGGAGTATTTGGGCATTTGGCCCAACGTTGAGCTGTTCCACCGGCTGATCTACTTCAAGACCCAGACGGCGGAGACCGGCCCGGTGATATGCGGCACCGCCTCCTTCTACGCGCGCAAGACCGCGGACTTCCCTGGCATAAAAGGGAAGGAGTCTTGCAAGAAATGGCAGCGCTCCTTCTTCTACGTGAAGAACCTGAAGGAGGGCGCAGACCATATCAATCTACCGCCCTTTGAAGCGAGCGGGCCCGAGCAGGATAACTGGAGTGCTTCTCTTCCTCGCCCCTCGTCGGACATGGAGAAGATTCTTCATCGGATCTCCACTCTGCAGACGGAGGGTGGCCTGGAGCCGTCCGACCTCCTGCTCGCCTTCTTGGTCGCCCGCGTGTCGCCGCTCCAGCACCGCTCGCACAAGATGTGCTTCCTGGGATCCGCCAAGGATCCTACTCGTCACTCCTCCAAGGCGCTGTCAGCATTGGAGGTGGCACGGAAAGCGAACCGCATTGCTGATGTCAGGCTTCAAGCCTCGTGGACATGGGGCCTGGAACCTGACGACCGAGACAACCCGATTGCTGAGGTGAGCTTGCCAGGTTCGGCTTCTTTCTTTCCCCCCCTTGCAATTCTGATCACCTGACCTCTGCTTACTCGGCCCAGGCAGAACTTGTTCGCCCTGAAAGCTACGGAGAATTCGGTCCAGCGCCGATCTGGCTTCGCCGCTGACAGAGCCGAATCAGATGACAAGGTCGTTTGGGACGAGGCTGAGGAGGTAGAAGATGCTGGTACCCAGGCTGCTGTCGAGAGCTCGAGCGCCACTCATGGCGACGAAGGAAGTGAGGAGCTCATAGACTCGGGCGAGCCCCTCAGTCCCTCCAGTAAGTTTCCAGGTCCCTCCCTCTTAAGAGATTGGTTCGAGGATGATGATGATGAAACAGGATCAGCTGCCACCCTCAGGGGCGTAGCCCTCCATGTAGCTGCCGCAGCTGCTGCTGGAGTTCAAGCACCCCCGACCGTGGATCTGCCAGAGTCTCCAGAGCAACGTCCTGTTGCTCCGGAGCCGGCAGACTGATACGTCTCAAACGTATCTATAATTTTTGATGCTCCATGCTTGTTTTTACACCATTTGCCTATTGTTTCGTTACACTTAGTGGCACTTTTATGCATTTTCCGGAACTAACCTATTAACGAAGTGCCACAGTGCCAGTTTCCTGTTTTCTGCTGTTTTTGTGTTTCAGAAGTGATACACGGGAAATATTCTCGGAATTGGACGAAACAAAAGCCAGAAGTCTTATTTTTCCCGGGAGCATCCAGACATCCGAAGAGAGGAAGGAGAGGGGCCAGAGGCCACCCTCACAAGGGGCTGGCGCGGCCCAGGCCCTGGCCGCGCCACCCCTATGTGAGGAGCCCCTGGCTGCCCTCTCGCGACGCCCCTTCGCCTATAAGAAGCCTCGGGACGGAAAAACCTAAGCCCCCGATCAGATTTCCAGAAAGAGTTCCGTAGCTCCGCCGCCGCCACCGACGAATTTCGGGGGACAGAAGTCTCTGTTCCGGCACCCTGCCGGGACGGGGAAGTGCCCCCGGAGCCATCTCCATCGGTCTCCATCGCCGTCTCCGCCGTCTCCATCGACCTCACCGCCATCTCCATCAACCTTGCTGTCTCCTATGATGAGAAGGGAGTAGTTCATCCCCGGGGCTGAGGGCTCTACTGGTAGCTATGTGGTTCACCTCTCTCTCCCATGATGTGATCTTTATGTGATCGTGAGCTTTGTATCATGTTGAACAAGTACATGTTATTATTCAGATATTTAGTGTACTCTAGTGGTGATTATTAAAGTAATCTATTCCTCCTGCCATGGTGTAACGGTGACAGTGTGTGGATCATGGTGGTACTTGGTTTAGGCTATGATTGTGATCTCTTGTGGATTATGAGAATAATTATTGCTATGATAGTTTGAGTGATCTATTCCTCCTTTCATGGTGTAAAGTTGACAGTGTGTGCACCGTGTTAGTACTTGGTTTAAGTTGCAATGATTTCTATCTTGAGTTGTGATCTGATTTGTTTATCGCTATGAGTGGTGTTTGTCATGTACTTGATGAACTTTAAGGGGTGCTTCCGTAGCCACTACACAGTGATTAGTGTTATTCAATAGGAGAGTAATTCAGAGTACCTTAGCAAAGAGAAGTTACTTGTTCAGTCATGTTATATTGTTGGGAGTGTGTCCACTAGTGAAAGTATGATCCCTAGGCCTTGTTTCCAAGCTTTGCATACCGTTTACTTGCTATTTTGTTACTTGTTTGCTCGCAGCGATATTTATTTCACATCACGTTTGCTACTTATAATCATCTATACCACTTGTATTTCACTATCTCTTTGCCGAACTAGTGCACCTATACATCTGACAAGTGTATTGGGTGTGTTGGGGACACAAGAGACTTTCTGTATCGTAATTGCAGGGTTGTTTGAGAGGAATAGCTTTGACCTCTAACCTCCCTGAGTTCGATAAACCTTGGGTGATCCACTTAAGGGAAACTTGCTGCTGTTCTACAAACCTCTGCACTTGGAGGCCCAACAAGTGTCTACAAGAATAGAAGTGCGTAGACATCAAGCTCTTTTCTGGCGCCGTTGCCGGGGAGGTAAGGTAAAAGGTACTCGCATCCTCCTGTGTGAGTGCTCGGAGTTATTTCCTTTAGATTCTGCAATTATATCTTTTTGTTTCTTGTTTTTATTTTCACTAGTTAGGCTTAATGGAAAATAAAGAGTTCTTTAGTCTTTTTCCTGATTTTAGATTTGATGAGAAAATTGAAAAACCTTTGGAGCCTATTTCGCATAGCAATGTTATTAGTACGAATGCTTTGAATACTGTTAATGCTAATGCTATAGAAAAGTCTAAGCTTGGGGAAGCTGGTTTTGTTGAGTATGATATTTTTAGTCCCCTAGCTTTAGTGGAGAAAGTTTGCTCTGATGATATTTTATCTCCCATATGTGATGTTTCTAATGATGCTTGTGCTCCTCATCCTTTTGAAATACCTATGAAAATTGTTAGGCGTGTTATGGATAACTGCTATTTTGGAGATGAAACTGTCCATCCTGGTGATCATTTGCTTTTTATACATGAATTATGCGAGTTGTTCCAGTGTGCAGGTATTTCAATGAACCAAGTTAAGAAGAAGTTATTCTCTTTGTCACTAAAAGGCAGAGCTGAGGAATGGTATCGGCTGCTTGAAGATGGTCCATCTATTGGCTGGGAGGAAATTGTACCTCTCTTTTATTCTAAATTCTATCCTCCAAGTGAGATTCATAAAGATCGTAATCAGATATATAATTTTCATCCGCATGAGGGAGAAAGCATTGCCCAAGCTTGGGGAAGATTGAAGTTACTAATGCATAAATGTCCTATTCATGATCTTCCCCGTAATATTGTTATTGATAATTTTTATGCACGGCTTACTCTTCCTGATAAGGATTATTTGGATGCTTCTTGCTTTGGATCATTCACTCATATGAAGGAAGATACTAAGTGGAAACTTCTTGACCGTATACAAGAGAATGCTGAAGGATGGGAAAACGACAAAGGTAAAGGATCAGGTATGAATTACGAGTTTGATTGCATTAAGTCTTTCGCTAAAACTGCTGATTTTCAAGAGCTTAGTGCTAAATATGGTCTTGATCCTCAAGTTATGGTTGATTGCTTTAAAGCCTTTGCTTCCCATATAAATGTTCCTAAAGGAAATGGGGATGTGTATCATGAACCTTTTAAGGACACTTGCATAGAAAGTGATATTGTTATTGATGATTGCAATAAACATGCTCAAACTTCTAAAAGTACTATTTCTTATAAGCATGTTAATTTTTGTGGAATACATAGACCTTGTGAACAGAGTTACAACAAGGAAGATTATTGCATCACCCACGCAAATGAAGAAACCAGCATGTGGCTCAAGGATCTAGATGTGCTTGGTGAATGGGTTTGTGAGCTTTATCCTTTTCTTTGTGAATTTTGCGGTGAAAAAGGTCACTTTAATTTTCAATGCCCAATTAATCGAACAAGTACCGCAGATTTGTATTGTGATGATAAGATTACTCTCAATCAACATGATGAGCTTACTTTGTTTTTGAATTGTGAAGAGATATCTAGAAAGCTTTCTTTGGTTGACATGAATGATGTTGATATTAATAGCACCCTTCGTGGTTGTCATCTCTATTGTGCTAAAGATTGCCTCACAAATACTTACTTACAAGATCTTATTAAACATGATGATTTGCCAAGCTATGATAGGTCTAATAGATGTTTCGATCTTATTAATAGAGAGGAGGAATCCTCCAAAGTTTCTTCTGTTGTTCCTGTCAGCAAACCAGATTATGTGGAGAAGATGCCCTTCAAGTCTCTCCCTCCTAAAGGAGAGAGTAAGAAGAAGAAGAAGAAGAAGAGGAGTAAGAGGCGAGAGGACACGGTATCTTCCCCTAAGCGTTATGATCCTGCCATAGATTATGATAATTCTGATTGGGATGATGTTCCTATGCCTATTACTTATGTTAGTGATCATAATTGGGAAAAGCACTCTACTTTTGATATTGAAAATCTTTTTGGTACCAATTCTAAAGTTAATAATTGTTGTACCATTAGTGCTATCCATGTTCCTTCTTATGATGATATGTTTGATGAGTATGCTTTGCGACATAGTAGTTCTCTAGCTTGTGATGATGGGTATAATATTTTCAGTTCACCTACTTTTGAGGAGAAAATTAGTTATGATTACAATATGCCTCCTGTCTTTGATGATTATGGTGATGAGAATAATTATTCTGTTGAATCTGCTCCTACTACTATTGTTCATGTGGGGAGTATTAATCCTTTTATGCATATGGCTCATGATAGGGATGTTTTAAATGATAGTTATATTGTTAGTTCTATTCATGATGCTACTGAAAGTTATTATGAGAGAGGGAAACATGGTTTGATGGATCTCAACAATATTGAGTTTCCCCTCTTTATGTTGCAATTCTTGAAGTTATACTTGTTTTGCCTTCCTATGCTTTTTGCTTTGCGCTTTTATGACTTGTCTCTTTACAAGACTATTTTTCATAGGAAGTGGTTTAGATTTAAATGTGTTTCATACATGCTTTTTGATGCTCTCTATTGCTTTAAATTCCTATATGGCGCCTTTGCCTCAAGCTCTTATATGGCGCCCACATGAGCATCTTTGCAAATTACTGCGCCTAGCTCAAAGGCGTTAAAGAAAAGCACTCTTGGGAGATAACCCATTGTTTATTTTCAGTACCTTTTCTTTTATTTGAGTCTTGGAAGTTATTACTACTGTAATAACCGCTCCTTATCTTGTTTATTTCGTTTTTGTGCCAAGAGAAGCCTCTAATTTGAGTGAGGTAAAGATTTGGGGATGTTGCTGTCCTGAAACTGTTTTCGGTGCTACACCGTAAAAATTCGTGAAAATTCTCTGTTTATCTTTTGGACCTGAGATTTCTTATGCATATGCCCCAGGTTATATCCAAACTTTTCTTAGTTGAACACTTTTTGATTTGAGCAACAGAAAATCCCTCAAAAATTCGACCTTTGTCAGCTGTTCAGTTTTGACAGATTTCTGCCAATATTTGTGTTTGCCACTTTATCGCTTTCTTTTGAGTTCTTTTGATCATGGAACTTTTTGGGGAGTTGCTACCGTAGTATTTGCTATATATGTGGTGGTTTTGAGTTGAAACCTGAAGCTAAAAGAGGTCGAATATATTTTATGCTTACACTAATGTTGCTAATAGAATTGTATTTAGTTTTGTATGAAGGAAGTTTTCAAGTGTAGGGATTGGAGAATGATGAGATGAGTTGAAGAATGGACAAAAGCTCAAGCTTGGGGATGCCCATGCATCACCCCAAGAAATATCCAAGAAGTACAAGCGTCAAAGCTTGGGGATGCCCCCGAGGCACCCCTTCTTCATCGGCAAAAATCAGGTCACCTTTCAAAACACTATATTTTTATTGCTTCATGCACTATGTGTTTTTCTTGGAGCGTCAGTTGCTTTAGTTTTCTTTATTAGTTTAGTTTTGTTTGCTGCAATAAACGGTTTGATCACATCATGTTGTTTTGGAGAGAGACTTATTCCGTTTTTTATTTGCCAAGAACACTCCGTTTTTCACTCTTATCGTTCACCGAGTGTTCTTCTTTTTCTGCTACTGCTTTTGGTTTTCGTTTTCGCCTTGATTTGCATTCAGACCTTGTCATATCTTTTCATCAAGGTGTATTTTAGCCTCTGATCTTTATTGGTTTTCATCAAAAGAGGTGTCTTAAAAAATTTCAAATGGTGTTGGAAAAGAGAAAAAGCTTTGTGCAAAATAGTGGTACAAGAAGGAGCTTGTGTAGACTGCGGCTTAGGCTTTTTCATGTCATGCTTGATGTCTTTTTGATAGTATGCTTAGTGGTTTTGCTGTAGCATGACTTGTCTCAAATAACTGAGATTGCTTAATGAGCCTTTGAAAAAAATCATGCGTTGTTTTTATTGTATGGAAGCATTATTTTGGTTTTCTCCTTGATGCTTTATTTGGGTTGACTTGGCGCATGCTCACACATGTTAGACTCTTACAAAGTCGCCAATAGCCTTCATGATCATTTAGTTTTTGACTTTTGATGCCATCTTATGCTTCTTTTAATGTCGCTTTGTCGCTTTGCATGATTATGGCCATTATTGCTCTCTTAGTTGGTCGCTCCCAGTCTTTTGCTAGCCCTCGCCTTGTACTGAGTATGAGCTCTACTCGTGCATCCAACTCCTAAAGCCAAAGTTTTCCAAAGTGTCCACCATACATACCTACTAGCAATTTTCTATTCCAAGTAAATTTGACTTGCTTTTATATTCTCTTCAAATTAAACTCTTACCAGTGTTATGCGAAATTCGGTCAGTAAAGCTCTCACGAACCGGAAGGCACACTTTACTTTTTCCTGTTCTTAAAAATTTGACATTGTGGTCTTTTATGTTGAGTTGTTATGCTTGCAAGTTGTAAGTTGGATTCTAGCCCAGCCATGCTGTCATGGGGCAAGCTTTCAACATTGCACTTCTTATTTGAGTTGATATCGTGATCTTTTGTTTATGGATGCCCGCGATGTGAAATGAATTGGGAATCTTGTGAGGATCATGGAGTTTTTATATGCGTTAGGGAAACGCCGGGCCGCCAATCTAAGCCATGCATAATTCATGGTGGAAATTTGCAGCATACCCATGGTGAACATTCAATGACGCATCTCACAATAAAAAGCTAAACAATATAGCAAATAAAAGAGATGTCGAGGTGTTCATTGTCTGCTTGTCCTGTCATTTTGGTGTGGGCTTGTTCCATGTCATCGGGCACGGAGGTACCCCATTGGCGGTTCTCAATGATATGCATATACTTACAATGACAAGAGCCTTGCTTGGGACTCTAAGTAAAGTAGCATGGTTTGGGTACTCGTATTCACGGGACACGAGGTTTTCAACTTATGATTTGTCAAGCATATGCATCATAATTGTTCTCGCATTAACTTTAACCATTCAAGATGCTTATGATGGGGGCAATGAGAGCTCAAAGCCGGTAAGTACCATAATTTTTGAAGGTTATAAAACTTGCAATCACTGCTTCCCTCTACGAAGGGCCTTTCTTTTACTTTTATGTTGAGTCACCACCTTCTTTCTTTATGCACCATTAAGAGAGCATAGTTGTCATTCTTAGTGTGATATGCATTGTCCCAAAGTTCATTGATTGATTCATATTGTTGGTTTCACTTGTTCTTAAATTACTTGTATCTAGTCGCCCTCTTAAACTTTGAGGTGTCCTATGCATTTATGTTTTGCTCTCTTTGAAGGACAAGCTGAAAACCTCTTGCATGTTTTCCTTATGATTTGAACACACGTTTGACTTTCATTGTTTCATTATCATGATCTTTTGTTTGTGTTCATTTGCATGTTTACAACATGGTTGCTAAGTTCTTATTGTCATGATTATATCTTCATGCCCATGTTTTAAGTTCTATTGATCCCAGCTCACCAATGCTTGCATATATGATCAAGATTGTGTAGGTGCATGTCACCTCAAAAATTATTCTTTTGTTATCACTTACCTACTCGAGGACGAGCAGGAGTTAAGCTTGGGGATGCTTGATACGTCTCAAACGTATCTATAATTTTTGATGCTCCATGCTTGTTTTTACACCATTTGCCTATTGTTTCGTTACACTTAGTGGCACTTTTATGCATTTTCCGGAACTAACCTATTAACGAAGTGCCACAGTGCCAGTTTCCTGTTTTCTGCTGTTTTTGTGTTTCAGAAGTGATACACAGGAAATATTCTCGGAATTGGACGAAACAAAAGCCAGAAGTCTTATTTTTCCCGGGAGCATCCAGACATCCGAAGAGAGGAAGGAGAGGGGCCAGAGGCCACCCTCACAAGGGGCTGGCGCGGCCCAGGCCCTGGCCGCGCCACCCCTATGTGAGGAGCCCCTGGCTGCCCTCTCGCGACGCCCCTTCGCCTATAAGAAGCCTCGGGACGGAAAAACCTAAGCCCCCGATCAGATTTCCAGAAAGAGTTCCGTAGCTCCGCCGCCGCCACCGACGAATTTCGGGGGATAGAAGTCTCTGTTCCGGCACCCTGCCGGGACGGGGAAGTGCCCCCGGAGCCATCTCCATCGGTCTCCATCGCCGTCTCCGCCGTCTCCATCGACCTCACCGCCATCTCCATCAACCTTGCTGTCTCCTATGATGAGGAGGGAGTAGTTCATCCCCGGGGCTGAGGGCTCTACCGGTAGCTATGTGGTTCACCTCTCTCTCCCATGATGTGATCTTTATGTGATCGTGAGCTTTGTATCATGTTGAACAAGTACATGTTATTATTCAGATATTTAGTGTACTCTAGTGGTGATTATTAAAGTAATCTATTCCTCCTGCCATGGTGTAACGGTGACAGTGCGTGGATCATGGTGGTACTTGGTTTAGGCTATGATTGTGATCTCTTGTGGATTATGAGAATAATTATTGCTATGATAGTTTGAGTGATCTATTCCTCCTTTCATGGTGTAAAGTTGACAGTGTGTGCACCGTGTTAGTACTTGGTTTAAGTTGCAATGATTTCTATCTTGAGTTGTGATCTGATTTGTTTATCGCTATGAGTGGTGTTTGTCATGTACTTGATGAACTTTAAGGGGTGCTTCCATAGCCACTACACAGTGATTAGTGTTATTCAATAGGAGAGTAATTCAGAGTACCTTAGCAAAGAGAAGTTACTTGTTCAGTCATGTTATATTGTTGGGAGTGTGTCCACTAGTGAAAGTATGATCCCTAGGCCTTGTTTCCAAGCTTTGCATACCGTTTACTTGCTATTTTGTTACTTGTTTGCTCGCAGCGATATTTATTTCACATCACGTTTGCTACTTATAATCATCTATACCACTTGTATTTCACTATCTCTTCGCCGAACTAGTGCACCTATACATCTGACAAGTGTATTGGGTGTGTTGGGGACACAAGAGACTTTCTGTATCGTAATTGCAGGGTTGTTTGAGAGGAATAGCTTTGACCTCTAACCTCCCTGAGTTCGATAAACCTTGGGTGATCCACTTAAGGGAAACTTGCTGCTGTTCTATAAACCTCTGCACTTGGAGGCCCAACAAGTGTCTACAAGAATAGAAGTGCGTAGACATCACAGACCGTGAAGAGGCTGGAGGCGAGCCGGTTGGCGCTAAGAGAAGGGCTCAGCCGGCTCCGAACGCGCCAGCTGAGAAGCGTAAGAAACCGGAGCCGACGGCGAAGGACCTGCGCCGTCCTAAGACGAAGAAGGTGACCAAACGGCGAGCTACCGCCGTAGCCGGGTAAGGTTCCCACCTCCGTGCTTCTTATCATTACTTGACCGCCGCGGCTCTGATTGACTCGATCGTGGGGCGCCTTTTTTGTAGGTCTCCCCTTTCCGTTGATTTGGCTACACAACCTCCCCCCGCTCCCTCTTCCGGGGAAACCGTGATCTCGGCTCTCGACCCCTCATGCCACAAGAGGGCGCGCAGGGATGAGGTTGGCAGCAATTCGGGTCGTATTGAATACGACCGCCACTCCCCGCGGTGGGAGCCTGTGGTGAGCAAAACTAGGGCGGAGGAGCCTGTCCGCCGGAGGTGCCCGCGGATGCTGTTTCCAGCCCGGTTGCTGCACCTGAGGTCGATTCCACGCCAGCCGGGGAAATTACTCTAGCTGGGGCTGCCGCGCCCCTGCCTCCTGCTACCGAAGATGTCGCGACAGGAAACGACGCTGCTGCCTGCGCGTCCTCTGACCCACCCAGCCAAGAGGGTACGTGCGAGGTCGCGGTGGAAGCAACAGAAGAGACCCCAGTGCGCGCGGGGTTACTGGAGCCCCCAGAGCCGGCTGTCCGGACCCCTTCTAGCCCTAGGCTCATGTTGAACATGCAGGCTATGGTGCCTGCAGCTGGGACAGGGGCTGGCGCGACTGCTGGTTCCCTGCTCTTCAGGCTGGCCTCCAGCTCTGGCGAAGCTTCCCAAGGACTCCTCGCCACTCGGGTGACGAGGAATGAACGCGATGACAACTTGCCAGCTCCTGAGGTTGTGACCAAGGGTGTCTCAAGTGGAAAGGCTCCTGCCACTGCGGCTGGGTCCGGCGTTGGGAGTTTGAGCTCTGCTAGCCAGCTTCAGCAAGAATGGGCAGACACTGCCTCGAGCGCCGATGCTGGAGGAAAACTTAAGGTCCAGGGCAGCAAGCCAAACCTAGCGGAGCTGGACAAACCGTTCTCCGTGGTCAAGGAGTCGCTTCAGAACGTCGGCTTCCAACTCCTCGATGCTATACGGACGACCAATGTGAGTACCGCGCCTTTAGCCTCTGACTTCATCTGTTGGTTGAGAGACACGACCTACAGCTCCGTGGCCCATTTCGCCATACACCCTAGCCCCCGAGTTTCGAGGTAGCTGTAGGAACAGCTGACTCGAAAATGAATTTCGCTAAGAATCATTGCCTTTCTGTCTTCCCCAGGATCTGAACGCACTTCGAGCCAATGTCTTCCAGAAGCTGCTGGCGAAGTATCGTGCCGGCAAGGTTCAGTACCAGGATCTGAAGAGGGAGCTGGAGAAGCTGTCCGGTAAGCTCAGGACCCTTCGCTTCGACATGCTGCTACTGCCCCTTCCGTTCTCACACCTCCATTCTCAGATGCTGCCTCGCTTATCGCTTCGCTTGAGTCCCAGTTGGCCAACACGGTGTCGGCCGATGCAGTTGAGTCGCTCAAACGGAAGCACGCGGAGGAGCTCCAAGGCATGCGAGCTCAAGCTGCTCGGGCTCAAGAGTTGGAAACTAAGCTGGCGAAGGTTCGAGGGGCGGAGTCGTCACTGCGGCTGGAGTTTGATCGCCAGCTGGCCGAGGAGAAAAGAATCCTCTCTGTGAAGTACGACAGCGAGGTGAACGAGCTTCGCATGACCTTGGGGAGCGAAATCGAGAGCCGCGGCGCCCTAATCAACGAGCTGGAGACTCTCCGAAAGCTTGACAGTGAGCGTCATGACAAGGAGATCGGCGTTTGGCGTGCCCGCGGCCGCAGGGTCCAGTCCGGCCTGCTGGGGCTGGAAGAAGCTCTTCGTGGTATATTTCCCTTCCTACTTCTCAACCCTTGCTCTTTCACGCCGCCTCCTCATTCTCTGATTGCCCCTACAGGAGCTTTCCCAGACTCCAACAAAGGCCGCCACAGCGGCGCTGAAGGAGTATAGGACGGAGCAGAAGATCGTCCCTAGCAGTGACCCCAAGGCCGAGCTTTCCTCAGGGGAATTGGTCGCGTTGGCTAAAGGCCGGCTTCATCCAGTCACCGAGCTGGGAGGGGATCTCCGCGAAGCCATTGTTTCTGTCTTTAAAACTCTGTGGCCGGGACAAGCGGTGCCTGGCGAAATCCAGGCGCTCCTCCAGTGGATACCTCTCGCGCCCAACCGGCTCGACGTCTGGAAAGAGTCCGCGACTCGAGCCGGCGCGGAACAGGCTCTGGACTTCGTGGTCTCATGGTATCCAGGCGTTAACCTGGACCAACTGGAGAATCTTCGTGAAGGCGGATTAGGAGGCCTTGACAAAGTCAAGCTCCGCCAACGTGCTTGTGCCGTCGCCGAGTGTGCCGAGACCGATGTGCTTTTAGACGCTGGGGACAGTGATGAATCCTTGGATGGCATGGACTTCGAGGGGCCCAGCTCCGCGGAGGAGCCTCAAAAGGCCCCCGAGGATCTTACTGGCAACTCCATTCCTCCGTCCCCCAGCGGCGATGACTTCGTCTTGGCATCTCGAACTGGCGACGCTGCTCCGCTGGAGCCGGCGGGCTTGTCGAGCGCCCCCTGACCGTGTCAGGACCTCCTTATTCGTTTTTATGTACGTTAAACTTATGTCGTGCCCAACAACATTTTGTTCGTGCGTACCAGTGACGTTTCACCCTAAATTCCTTACGTATTGGTTTCTAGTTGTTTATGAACCGGATTTGGCCTGACCCCTTTCGACATTTCCTTTATCTCCCCATCCCTCGGCCCTTCTACCCCCAGCCGGCAGCCTGGTGCCAGCTGGTCTCCCTTGGACCGACAGCCGAATGCCGGTCTAGGGTGGGAGCGTGTCGCGGGATGAGGAGTAGTACTTCAGTGTATAAGAGATCCGGCTTGGTCCAGTCCACGCACAACTATTAACCAATGCGCGCGGTTTCTGGGTGAACGCTCGTTAACGGTTTCGCGTTCTGTCCTCTTAGCGATTTTCCAGTGTGGGTGACCTGCCGGCTCCATCACCCGCGGCTTGGGGTGGAGGTTGGGCACGGGGTCCGATCTGCACATAGTACTCATTCGTCTGACAAGGGACTCGATTCGTCGGGTCGCGGGCATTTCCTCTTAGCGATTTTCCTAGGTGGGTGACCTGCCGGCTCCATCCCACGCGGCACGGGGTGGAGGTTAGGCTCGGGGTCCAGTCCGCACATAGTACTCGTTTGTCTGGCAAGGGACTCGATTCGTCAGGTCGCGGGCATTTCCTCTTAGCGATTTTCCTAGGTGGGTGACCTGCCGGCTCCATCCCACGCGGCGCGGGGTGGAGGTTAGGCTCGGGGTCCAGTCCGCACGCAGTACTCGTTCGTTTGACAAGAGGATCGATTCGTTGGGTTGGGGCTGCCGGCTCCTGTTTGAAGCCAGTTTTCAGCCCCCGTGAATAACGTTAAGAAAGGTAAAAGGCACTTCAGGGCACTTTTTCTAGGGATCAGCCGTATGCCGCCCAACTTTCTTTTATTCAACGACACTTGTTCGGGATACAAGGTTTTTGCCTTGGCTTGGCCAAAGGTCTTAAGCGATCTCGACTTGTCTCAGGCGAAGCTGTGATGTGCTCCCTCCTACCTCGAGGTGGAGCCAGCCCCCGAGACAAGAACTTCTGCCTCCTTGCCCGCTTCGGGCGGGACTTCCTTGGCGCCGTTTGCCGGCTTGAGGTGGGGAGTCGGCAGGTTCGACGCCGGGCGGCCCAGCTGGACCACCGCCACCCACTACAGCAGCTGACGCTTCTCCTCAGCAATGACCAAGGCCTCCGCCAGCTTAGAACTGGCTCTTGCGCACTCTATTGACTTCTTGTAGCACCCGGTGACAGTGATCACCCCACGGGGGCCTGGGAGCTTCATTTTTAGGTAGGCATAGTGCAGAACTGCCATGAACTTGGCCAGGGCAGGTCGACCAAGCAGCGCATGGTAGGGGCTGTTAAGGTCTACCACCTCGAACCAGATTGGCTCACGACGATGATTGTCCTTCCCACCGAACAACACTTCCAATTCGATCCTCCCCATCGGCGTGCAAGAGTGTCCCGGCACGATCCCATGGAAGCTTAGCTTGGTTGGCTTCAGCTAGATCTCTGGGATCCCGAGCTTCTCCATCGAAGTGCGATAGAGCAGGTTGATGCTGCTACCTCCATCGATGAGCACGCGCGAGAATCGGCAGGTGTGCATCTCTGAGAACACAATCGGATCCAAGACCAGCGCGTAGCCCCCGGGTCTTGGCATGAGTGGCGGATGGTCTTCGCGCCCCCAAGTGATGGACGCATCAGACCAGTGCATGTACTGCGGTCCAACTTGTATGACTGCATTCACCTCGACACCAAACCACGGCTCATCCTTTGGATCCTCCATCTGGGAAGTGAACACGTGATACTATTCCACATTTGCTTCCTCGGGGTAGTCCCCAGCTGCTTTAGCCGGTTGCCGATTCTTGTTTCCTTGCGCTTCAGCTGGCAGACCTGGCGGGGGACCTGGCAATTGGTGGCCGGCCTGCTCCAGATCCCTGGTGAAACTGCACTGGCGAGTGGTATGCACTGCCGGCTTGCCCGAAACGCTATGGAACTTGCAGGGTTGATCTAGCATCACCTCGATGGTGTACTTGTCCTTGCTGAATTTATCTCCTTTGCGCTTCTGGCTTCCACCCCTAGCCCCCGGGCTTCCTTGAACAGCAGCCACTTGCTGAGAGCCGTACTTGTTGTCACGGCGCTCATCTTTCCTCTTGCCGTGTCGATCACGGTTGTGATGTCCTCCTTGGCCGGCTGCCGGCTAAGATTGGCCCCCAGCCGGCGCTGGCTCAACGTATTGCACTCTTGCAGTGGAGTCAGCGGAAGCGTACTTGTCCGCTGATATGTCCAGTTTGCATCACTATTTTGTATCATAATTTACTATTATTCATTGATATATTTCATATTTAGACATGATACTGATGTTATTTCCTTTGCTTTCACATGTTTGATGATCATCGGAGGAGTTGCTGCCGGAGTCAGGATTCTGCTGGAAAAAGGACCATCAAGAGACCATATTTTGAAGATCAGGAAAATTCCAGGAAAATACCCAAAAATTATATTTTCCCAGAAGACTCGCGAAGCCAGAAGGAGGAGTCGAGAGGAGCCAGGGGGCTCCACACGCTAGGGTGGCGCGGGCCCACCCCTGGCCGCGCGGGCCCTACGTGAGGCCACCCTGGCCTACCTCTGGTCTCGCCCCTCCGCGTACATCATCGTCCCCGAAAACCTAAGTCAAGGGGGGCTCAGAGTTAGACACAGCCGCCTCTGCAGGGCGGAGAACACCAGAGAGAGAAAGCTCTCCGGCAGGGAGAAATCTGTCGGGGAAATTCCTTCCCGGAGAGGGGAGATCATCGCCATCGTCATCACCATCGCACCAGACTTCATCGGGATCATCGTCATCATCATCTCCATTACCAGCACCTTCATCTCCACCATCATCACGCCATCCCGCTGTAACATCTTGAGTTGGATCTTGTTATATTCATAGGGGAAACTTTCCCGGTGTTGATTACTCTTGTAGTTGATGCTATTGGGTGGAACCGTTGAATTAAGGTTTATGTTCAGATTGTTATTTACCATTATTTCACCTCTGATCATGATCCATATGATGTCTTGTGAGTAGTTCGTTTAGTTCTTGAGGACATGGGAGAAGTCAAGATGTTAGTAGTGAATTATTGTTGAGAAATATTTAATGGTTTGATGTTGTTGTGGTGCTATTTCACTAGTGGTGTCATGTGAACGTCGACTACATGATACTTCACCATTTATGGGCCTAGTGAGATGCATTGTGTATTTGGCTACTGATTGTGGGGTTGCTGGAGTGACAGAAACCTAAACCTCCGTTGGGAAACCATTGCACCAGGGAGCGTAGGATCTTAGAGTTTAAGGCTATGGTTAGATTTATCTTAATTACTTTCTTGTATTTGCGGATGCTTGCAAGGGGTATAATCACAAGTGTGTATTTATCCTAGTAAGGGTAGTGTGCTAGCACAGGTTCACCCCCATAACACCTATCAAACCAATGAATACTATTGGCTCTATAAAGCGAAAGCTCTTGACAGAAAACTCCCGTGTGTCCTCGAGAACGTTTGGTTATTATAAGTACACAACCGGCTTGTCCTTTGCTGAAGAAAGGATTGGGCCACTTGCTGCAATTGTTACTACTGTCTTTTATTTACTCGCACTTTATTTACTCGTATTACCAAATATTCCTGAAAACCTGTTTGCTAGTATTTACAGTGATTCCTTGATCAAAACTGCTCATCAACACCTTCTGCTCCTCGTTGGGTTCGACACTCCTATTTATAGAAAGTACTACGATACACCCCCTATACTTGTGGGTCATCAAGACTATTTTCTGGCGCCGTTGCCAGGGAGTGTAGCGCTATTGAAGAGTGGAATTGGTAAAGGTAACCGTCGCTGTGAGTATTGTTTTTATTTTAGTCTTTTATTTTACTCTGCTATGGAGAACTCTCCGTTTGGTTTCCTATTTGGAGACACATCTACTACTACTACTACTGCTGCACATGCGGAGGAACCACCACCGCCACCACCTGCTGAAATTGATCCTTTTAAAATACCTATGAAAATTGTTGGGCGTATTATGGATAACTGCTATTCAGGAGATGGAACTGTCCATCCGGGTGATCACTTATTATTTATACATGAATTATGCGAGTTGTTCAGATGTGCAGGTATTTCACCAAGCCAGGTTAAGAAGAAATTATTCTCATTATCATTGAAAGGCAGAGCTGAGGAGTGGTATCGACTACTCCAAGATGGTCCATCTATGGCATGGGAGGATATTGTGCCTCTCTTTTATTCCAAGTTTTATCCTCCAAGTGAAATTCATAAAGACCGTAACCGGATATATAATTTTTGGCCTCATAATGGAGAGAGTATTGCCCAAGCGTGGGGGAGATTGAAGTTACTAATGCTCAAATGCCCCATTCATGAGCTCCCCAATAATATTGTTATTGATAATTTTTATGCGCGGCTTACTCTTCCTGATAAGGACTATTTGGATGCTTCTTGTTTTGGATCATTTACTCATATGAAAGAAGATGCTAAGTGGAAACTTCTTGATCGTATACAAGAGAATGCTGAAGGTTGGGAAAACAACAAAGGTAGGAAGTCAGGTATAAACTATGATTATGAATGCATTAAATCTTTTATGGAGACCGATGACTTTCATGGTGTTAGTGCTGCATATGGTCTTGATTCCCAAATACTTGCTAATTGTCTTAAGGCCTTTGCCTCTTATATTGATGTTCCAAAGAAAGATTGGAACAAATATCATGCGCCTTACAAAGATTCTATTAGTCATATTCCTGCTACAGCTACTGAAGTTTGTACTGTTGATAGCATTGTGCCTGAACCTTATTTTGAGAAGACACCTTTCCCTGCTAAGGTAAAGAAGTATTCTACTTTGGTAAGTGTGTCTAATAAAAGAACTAAGAAAGCTGCAGAACCTGATGAGCAAATTACTATTAAGTCTCCTGTAGCTATATTGAAGGATCTTGTTACTAAAGATGTAGGGGATGAATATATTCTTTTTTGTGAAGATGCTTCTAACATTCTTTCACATCCTAAAAAGCACAGGAAAGCAAGTGTTCCTGTTATTTCTGTCAGGATTGGAGATCATTGCTATTATGGTTTATGTGATATTGGTGTTAGTGCAAGTGCTATTCCCTTAGAGCTTTACAAAGAAATCATGCACGAGATTGGCGCTTGTGAACTTGAAGATATTGATGTGGTCGTTCAGCTTGCTAACAGAGAGACAGTTTGGCCTCTTGGTATTGTCCGAGATGTGGAAGTTCTTTGCGGTAAGACTAAATACCCTACTGATTTTCTAGTACTTGGTAAGGAGGCTAGTAAAACTTGTCCTATTATTTTTGGTAGACCATTTTTGAACACCTGTGGTGCCGTGATAGATTGTAAGAAGGAGAATTTTTTTACTAAGTTTAATGGAGAGTCTTATGAGTTTAATTTTTCCGAGTTTGCTAAGACTTCTTATGAAAATGACACGCCTAATGAAAATTTTCGAGTTGAGCAGCTTGCTTCTATTGCTCTTGCCCCTAATAATGCCTTGCAGTAATTCATGGAAGATCACGAAAGTGATGTTTTTAGCAAGGAAAGAGAAGAGATTGACGACATTCTTCTTCGTCAGCCGCCGTTACTCAAGCATAATCTACCTGTGGAGGATCTTGGTACCACTTTGCCGCCTAAAGAAGATCCTGTGTTTGAATTAAAGCCTTTGCCTGATAATCTTAAATATGCTTATATTGATGATAAGAAAATATATCCTGTTATTATTAGTTCTAAACTTTCAGGAAAGGAAGAAGAAAGATTATTGGAGATATTGAGGAAACACCGAGGAGCTATGGGATATACTCTTGATGATTTAAAAGGGATTTCTCCCACTTTATGTCAGCATGCCATTAATATGGAGAAAGATGCGAATCCAGTTGTGGAGCATCAAGGCCGCCTAATTCCGAAGATGAAGGATGTGGTAAGAAATGAGGTCTTAAAGCTCCTTGATGCTGGTATTATTTATCCTATTGCTGATAATAGATGGGTTAGTCCTGTTCATTGTGTTCCTAAGAAAGGAGGTATGACTGTTGTGCCTAATGAGAATAACGAGCTTATTCCTCAAAGGGTAGTTGTTGGTTATAGAATGTGCATTGATTATAGGAAGGTAAACAAGGTTACTAAGAAAGATCATTACCCTTTACCGTTTATAGATCAAATGCTAGAAAGGTTGTCTAAGAAGACTCATTTTTGTTTCCTTGATGGTTATTCTGGTTTTTCTCAAATTGCTGTTAAGAAGGATGATCAAGAGAAAACCACTTTTACTTGTCCTTATGGAACTTATGCTTATAGACGTATGCCGTTTGGTTTATGCAATGCTCCTGCTACTTTTCAAAGATGCATGTCTGCTATTTTTCATGGTTTTTGTGAAGAAATTGTGGAGGTCTTCATGGACGATTTCTCCGTCTATGGAACTTCTTTTGATAATTGTTTGCACAACCTTGATAAAGTTTTGCAGAGGTGCGAAGAAACTAACCTTGTTCTTAATTGGGAGAAATGCCACTTTATGGTAAATGAAGGAATTGTCCTTGGACATAAAATTTCTGAAAGAGGTATTGAAGTTGACAGAGCAAAAGTGGAGGCGATTGAGAAAATGCCTTGTCCCAGAGATGTTAAAGGTATTCATAGTGTTCTTGGTCATGCTGGTTTCTATAGGAGGTTTATTAAAGATTTCTCTAAGATTTCTAAGCCTCTTACTAATCTTCTTCAAAAGGATGTACCATTTGTCTTTGATGATGATTGTAAGGAAGCTTTTGAAACTCTTAAGAAGGCTTTAACTACTGCTCCTATTGTTCAACCACCTGATTGGAATTTACCTTTTGAAATTATGTGCGATGCTAGTGATTTTGCTGTTGGTGCTGTTCTTGGACAGCGCGTTGATAATAAGTTGAATGTTATTCATTATGCTAGTAAAACTCTTGATGCTGCTCAGAAGAATTATGCTACTACTGAGAAAGAGTTTCTTGTTGTTGTTTTTGCTTGTGATAAGTTTAGATCTTATATTATTGATTCTAAAGTTACTATTCATACTGATCACGCTGCTATTAGATATCTTATGACTAAGAAGGATGCTAAGCCTAGGCTTATTAGATGGGTGTTGCTTTTACAAGAGTTTGATTTGCATATCGTAGATAGGAAAGGTGCTAAAAATCCTGTGGCTGACAACTTGTCTAGATTGGAAAACATTTCTTTTGATCCTATACCTATTAATGATAGTTTTCCAAATGAACAGTTGGCTGCAATTAATGTAGCTTCACGAGACCTTCCTTGGTATGCTGATTATGCTAACTTTATTGTTTCCAAGTATTTGCCTCCGACCTTTACAGCTCAGCAAAGAAGAAAATTCTTTTATGACTTGAGGCATTACTTTTGGGATGACCCACATTTATATAAAGAAGGAGTTGATGGTATTATGAGAAGATGCGTACCGGAATATGAGCAACAAGAGATATTAAGAAAATGCCATAGCAGTGCTTATGGAGGGCATCATGCTGGAGATAGAACCGCGCAGAAGGTTCTACAATCAGGTTTTTATTGGCCAACCCTCTTTAAAGATGCCAGAAGGTATGTTTTATCTTGCGATGAATGTCAAAGAGTTGGTAATATTTCTAGACGCAATGAGATGCCTATTAATTACACTCTCGTTATTGAACCGTTTGATTGTTGGGGATTTGACTTTATGGGTCCTTTTCCTCCTTCGAAAGGCTATACCCATATACTTGTTGCTGTTGATTATGTTACTAAATGGGTAGAATCCATACCTACAAAGAGTGCCGATGGTGAGACTTCGTTAAAAATGCTTAAGGATGTTATTTTTCCTAGGTTCGGAGTGCCTAGATATCTTATGACTGACGGAGGTTCTCATTTTATTCACGGTAGTTTTAGAAAAACTCTTGCTAAGTATGATGTCAATCATAGAATTGCTTCTGCTTATCACCCCCAAACTAGTGGGCAGGTAGAACTTTCAAATAGGGAGATCAAGTCTATCTTGCAGAAGACTGTCAATAGATCTAGGAAAAAATGGGCTAGTAAGTTAAACGACGCTTTATGGGCTTATAGAACTGCTTATAAGAACCCCATGGGTATGTCTCCTTATAAGATGGTTTACGGCAAAGCGTGTCACTTGCCCTTAGAATTAGAACACAAAGCTTTTTGGGCAGTGAGAGAGCTTAATAGAGATTTTAAACTAGCCGGTAAGAAAAGGTTGTTAGATTTGAGTTCTCTAGATGAGTGGAGAAACGAAGCGTATGAGAATGCCAGACTTTTCAAAGAGAAAGTCAAGCAATGGCATGATAAGAGAATTCTTAAGAGAGAGTTTCATGTTGGTGAGAAAGTTCTTTTGTATAGGTCCCGTCTCAGATTTTTTGCAGGAAAATTACTCTCTAAATGGGAAGGACCATATGTTATTGTGGAAGTGTACCGCTCAGGTGCTATTAAGATTGCTTCATTGAAAGATGATTCTACACAAGTGGTGAATGGGCAAAGACTCAAGCATTATATTTCGGGAGATTCTTATAATGAAGATGTTGATGTTATTGAAACAGTTTCTCTGGAAGAATTCATCCAAGACAAATTGCAGGTACCTGCAGAGTTCGCTTTCGAATAGGTAACAGTTCTAGTCAGAAAAGTTTCGCGAAAAGTTCTTCCTTTAATATTTTTGCAGTTTTTACTAAATATGAAAAATCACGAGACGAAAAAGGGCAGGAAAAAGAGTCCGTGTGCATCTCACACATGGGTGGCGTGGGCCCACCCCTAGCCGCGCCACCCCTGTGTGAGAACACACCGGAACTCGTTTCCGTCCCGGTTTCCTCCTGTGACTTCGTTTTGATGTATAATTTTTGTCTATTTAACCCCTCGGAGTCCCCGAGGTCTGTATATTGTTTTCTCGTCGTGTTTTGTTTCGAGCTGTTTCTGTCAGGGATTGCCCTCGGCTTTGGAGTTATAATGTCTTCGTCTGGTTCATCTAAAGAGAACCCTCCTGCGGATTCCATCAATCCGTATATGAGGGAGCTGAAGATGTATCTGAAGGAGTTGTCACTCAAGGATGGGGAGTTGCAGATTAAAGATGTTCAAGGACCCAAGGGAGAAGGGAGTCTCGAAGCAAGGATGGAAGCATTGGAACAGGAAGTTTTCAAATACAAGAAGATGGCGGAACGTGAGGTGGACATTATCTATAGGATTAATCAAGAGCTTGTCGCCAAGTACAAGAAAGAGACTACAGAGCTTTGGAAGGATGTCCTCTCACTCCAGGAGACTACTAGCCAATTACAAGCACAACTCTACGACGTGCATAACCAAAATTGTGAGTATGAAGCTAGATTTCAACAAATGAGTGCTGCTGCAAGTTTTAGGATTTTGGAGACCAAGACATCCTTCTTTGATGGAGGACCTCTGCCATGGAAGTACGACAACGATGAAGTCCCACCGCCACCACCGAAGGAGTAATTCATCATCGGTATAGGCATCCCCTTGGCTTGTTCCAAGCTTGGGGGAGTGCCGCGGTATCACATCATTACCTTTTGTTCATTTACTTTTCAAAGTAGTGTCATATCATGAATAGAGAAGTTATCTTATAGAATAGTTTGCAGTTTGGAAGTATCCTCCTTAGTTAGTTATCTATGTATCCCTTGGTGTGAGTTGCGGTAATGAAATATTAATGAGAAGTTCTATCGTTTACTTTCCGCACACTTTATGTTAGTTTGCAATCTCTCTTGTATGACTAGTCTTGTTGATTGGTATTGGTATCACATTGGGAGCATGAGTAGATTTAGTTGGTTTTGGCAAACCTAGCTTGGTCAGTAGCAACTTTACCTTGAGGTTTGAGTAGAAAAGAATAAAGAAGTGCTTGCAGTTACATCACTTCAGTTTTCCCTTATGTTTGGCTTATAAGCATTGTTATTCTTAAAGTTAAAATCGTTGTACCTTCAAGGAAGTTTGCATGATTATTCTTATTATATGTATGTTTGTTTGTTTCATGCAACTCTTATGCTTGCTACCCAGCCTTGCTAGCCAAAAACCTGTACTGAGAGGAAATACTTCTCGTGCATCCAATTCCCAAAAACCAAGTCACTTCCAAAGAGTCCACTATAAATTCCTATGCATGGTATTTCAAGCCATTCTAAGTAAATTTTCATGTGCTACCTTTCAAAAACCTTCAAACACTTCTCATTTTGTGCCACTATTTTTAGCTCATGAGGACGTAGTGGATGGGTTTGTTATCTTCCATACTAAATTAAGTACCCCTCGACTAGGCAGCTTCATCTGCTCGTCATTAATTTTGCAAGGGAGCTGGTCAGACCATTTTAATCTCAAAAAGAAAAGAAAGAAAAAAGGCACTCCTCCAATGGAATATGAAAGTTGGTCGGCACCCGATGGAATCGATTAGCCATGGTTTGAGAAAGGAAAAGGGTGGGGAGGAGTGCAAAGCTATAAAAGAGCACCAAAGTGCCAATTAATCAAACATCTCGGAACCGCTCTCACTTGTTTAGTATGGAAGATATCAAGAACTCCGTTGCTAGTCGTTGACAAAAGCAACCACCTCTCAAAACAATTTTTACCTCTGCTTTACAAATGAAAAGCTCTAGCACATGTTTAATCCCTGCTTCCCTCTGCGAAGGGCCTATCTTTTACTTTTATGTTGAGTCAACCTATTTCCCTCTATCTCGAGCAAGCATTTGAGTTGTTATGTTTCACTCATCCATATGTTGATCCGTTTAATCATGTTTATTATCTTCCTTGTTTTGTATAATGCTTTTGTTTGAAGGAATATATCTTTGAAAGCTTTCTTTGAATGCAAAAGTTTACTTTGTTGAGCATATAGTCTTTGCTATATTAGCTCTGTTTTAAAAGGTTCCGTTTAAAAGAGAGAATAGTTTGTTCTCCACCCTTTGACCAAGAACTAAGGTTTGCCATTGACAATTATAATTTACTTTGTGCATCTTTACATATGATTCCCTTTTACCTATTGCAAGTCTATATCTTATAAAGGGAAGTTGCTGTCTATTATAATTTGTGCTTTGGTGAATGTGATGCTTCTTGTCCGTATTTTGATTATCGACACTTCACTCCATAAACCTGTGGTCATGTTTACCGAGTTTAGTTTTCGCTTGGGGACAAGCGAGGTCTAAGCTTGGGGGGGTTGATACGTCCAATTTGCATCACTATTTTGTATCATAATTTACTGTTATTCATTGATATATTTCATATTTAGACATGATACTGATGTTATTTCCTTTGCTTTCACATGTTTGATGATCATCGGAGGAGTTGCTGCCGGAGTCAGGATTCTGCTGGAAAAAGGACCATCAAGAGACCATATTTTGAAGATCAGGAAAATTCCAGGAAAATTCCAGGAAAATACCCAGAAATTATATTTTCCCAGAAGACTCGCGAAGCCAGAAGGAGGAGTCGAGAGGAGCCAGGGGGGCTCCACACGCTAGGGCGGCGCGGGCCCACCCCTGGCCGCGCGGGCCCTACGTGAGGCCACCCTGGCCCACCTCTGGTCTCGCCCCTCTACGTACATCATCGTCCCCGAAAACCTAAGTCAAGGGGGGGCTCAGATTAGACACAGCCGCCTCTGCGGGGCGGAGAACACCAGAGAGAGAAAGCTCTCCGGCAGGGAGAAATCTGCCAGGGAAATTCCTTCCCGGAGAGGGGAGATCGTCGCCATCATCATCACCATCGCACCAGACTTCATCGGGATCATCGTCATCATCATCTCCATTACCAGCACCTTCATCTCCACCATCATCACGCCATCCCGCTGTAACATCTTGAGTTGGATCTTGTTATATTCATAGGGGAAACTTTCCCGGTGTTGATTACTCTTGTAGTTGATGCTATTGGGTGGAACCGTTGAATTAAGGTTTATGTTCAGATTGTTATTTACCATTATTTCACCTCTGATCATGAGCCATATGATGTCTTGTGAGTAGTTCGTTTAGTTCTTGAGGACATGGGAGAAGTCAAGATGTTAGTAGTGAATTATTGTTGAGAAATATTTAATGGTTTGATGTTGTTGTGGTGCTATTTCACTAGTGGTGTCATGTGAACGTCGACTACATGATACTTCACCATTTATGGGCCTAGTGAGATGCATTGTGTATTTGGCTACTGATTGTGGGGTTGCTGGAGTGACAGAAACCTAAACCTCCGTTGGGAAACCATTGCACCAGGGAGCGTAGGATCTTAGAGTTTAAGGCTGTGGTTAGATTTATCTTAATTACTTTCTTGTATTTGCGGATGCTTGCAAGGGGTATAATCACAAGTGTGTATTTATCCTAGTAAGGGTAGTGCGCTAGCACAGGTTCACCCCCATAACACCTATCAAACCAATGAATACTATTGGCTCTATGAAGCGAAAGCTCTTGACAGAAAACTCCCGTGTGTCCTCGAGAACGTTTGGTTATTATAAGTACACAACCGGCTTGTCCTTTGCTGAAGAAAGGATTGGGCCACTTGCTGCAATTGTTACTACTATCTTTTATTTACTCGCACTTTATTTACTCGTATTACCAAATACTCCTGAAAACCTGTTTGCTAGTATTTACAGTGATTCCTTGATCAAAACTGCTCATCAACACCTTCTGCTCCTCGTTGGGTTCGACACTCTTATTTATCGAAAGTACTACGATACACCCCCTATACTTGTGGGTCATCATCCGCTATCGCCATGAAGTCTGCCATTGACTTCGGCTCAGCCCGGTGGAGCTTATGCTTCAATAAGGTTCCTTCTCTGCACCCGTCCGTGAAGTAGCCAATGGCTTGCTCCTCGCCCACTCCTTTGCATGAGTTGCGCAGCTCGGACCATCTCGTGAGGTAGTCACGCTCTGGCTCATCTGGGCCTTGCTTGCAGAGGGCCAGCTGTCGTGGGCGGGCCGGTCGCTTGTAGGTCCCCGTGAAGTTCTTGATGAATGCTTCTTGAAAATCATGCCAGGAGTTGATCTGCAAAGCCGGCAGGCTGTTGAGCCACGTCCGAGCAGATCCTGTCAGCATGAGCGGCGTGTAGCGCACCGCTGTCCTCTTGTTGCCGCCCGCGATGTCGACGGCGGTGACGTAGTCCGACAGCCAGTCTTTCGGCTTCACCGCCCCAGTATACTTGGGCATGTCGCGCGGGAGCGCGAACTTGGCCGGGAAGGGCTCGTTGCGGATGCGAGGGACGAAGCAGACCGGCCCCGCTGAAGATTCCTCCTCGTCGAACTTGGAGTCCGCCAGCAGGTTGAGCCAATGGCGCGCGTCGTCCTTCGGTGGATCGACGCGTTCCCCGATCCTCTGGCTCACGTGCGAGCGAGTTGGCTGATGACCTTGAGCGCCTTGGCCGGCTCCCTGAGCCGGCTGGGCTGGCGCCGCTGACTTGCCGCGCGCCGGCTCCACCGCATCCGCCCGAGGAAGGTGACGCGGCTTGCTGGTGACCGCAGCCGAATCTCGAGGCTGCCGGTTGTGGTGACCAGAGTGCTGGGTGCGGTGATTTCCACCGCTTTTGCCAGGAGCTTGGTTGCTCCGGTTGTGCTCCGCCGGGCCATGGTTGGGTGATGAAGCTTGTCCCTGCGACTTGTTCTGGCCGGCCACGACGATGCGGTTCTCGTATCGTGTACCGCTCGCCTCTCCACGCGGCTCCATCGCCTGTTGCTATAGATCGGCAGCGTCCAGGAGTTCCTGGATCCGGGCTTGCTTCTCCCGTAGGTCCTCGCCTTGCAGTCCGCCCAGTTCAGAGGTGATGTAGCGCGCGACGCGGAGGTTCTTCGTGGGCGTGCTGTAAGTGGGCTTGTTGATGATCGGAGGTAGCTTTGCCGAGGGCGCTGCCTGGTTCCGCTCCGCGCCCAGCTCGCGGCCCTGTTGACGAACTTGTCCCGTCCGGCTTGGGCCGTCTCCAGCCGGGGTGAAGCCGTGGGCGACGTTGTACTCGTTGATCGTGGAGAGGACGCGCCGACGAGTGTCATCGACGTCGACCGCTTCCTTGAGGAGGTTGAGGCGCGTCCGCTCCAGTTCCTCGGAGACCTTGACCGGATCCGCGGAGATGTCGAGTGGAGCGCGCAGGTCCGTGATGGCTGCGTCGAACATGTCCCGCTCTGGAGGTGGAAGATCTTGTTCCGGTGGAGGTGGGCGTTCAAGCGGCGGGCGCGCGGAGCGCGGTGGGCCATCGCCACCATCCTCCTCCAGGGCCAGCACTTCAACCATGTTTCAAAAGTCGCTGCTTTTGCCGTCGTCGGAGTCTGCGCCACAGAAGGGGTCAAGCACGTCGATTACCTCTTCCAGGAAGGGCTTGGCGACGTAGAAGCGGTGGCTGTCGACGTTGAGGAAGGAGCCGTTATCACCGAGGCCGTTCTTGAAGTAGTCCAGGTTGTCGTCGACGCAGTCGAAGGTGCCAAACCTCCAGACAAGGCCGGAGGCGACCTTCTCGCCGAGAGCCGATGAGGGTCCCGGCCGGAACTTGACTCCGCTCGCCGCCGCGCTTTGCCCCACGGTGGGCGCCAACTGTCGTGGGAATTTAGAGACAGTAGCCATGGGGTGGCTTAACGAAGGGGCTCGACGGTGGTGACGATGGGTCCGGCTCGGGATTATGCCACGGAGACACCTCGGTTTACCCAGGTTCAGGGCCCTCCCGGGTGGAGGTAAAGCCCCTACTTCCTGCGTGCTTCGTATTGACTAGACAGTATCGATTACAATGCTCCTTGAGCTGTTCGGGCTAGAGGGGGAAGAAGAAGATCGGATCTCCCCTAGACTAAGGGTCCAGGCCCCCTTATATAGGCAGGGGCCTGGTTACAGGTTAGGTAGCGGTTCGGCCGGCTGCCGGCTCCTCGGCGGCGGCGTCCTTGGCCTGATCATCTGGCCCTGCTCTGGCAACATATCCCCTCCCTTTTGCCTCGGATCCCGTCGTGGGGAAGGGTCTTCGATCGCTGATTGGCTGAGGCCAGTCGTGGCGCTCGTCACTCCCGTCCTTGGCCTCTGTCGTTCTTGTCGGGGCCAGCCCACTTTCGGCGAAACAGCCGTTGGAGGGCTCTTGTCTTCATCGCCCGGCTCCGGCTCTCCTCGGTGGAGTCGCCAGCCGGCTGCTGGCGTAGCCGGCCCTTCGGGCGGAGCCGGTCTTCTCGTGCTGAAGCCGCGGAGACTCCTGGGATGCCAGCCGGTATTTAGCTCGGCCCGTGGCATGCCCTATAAGTCATCCCCACGACAGAGGTTATATCGCGCCCATGAGATCATGGCCAGCCACTTCCTCGTATTCAACTATGAGGACGAGCACACGCTCACTGTCACGGTCTTCAACGACACCATGTGCCTTCGCCACTACACTGCGCCGTCCAGGGCCAACGCCGCCTCTAGCTCCTCCCCCGAGGACGATGAGTATCCACGGGCTACTATTTCTTTTTGTTCTAGGGCAACTATGGTTGCAATGTATCTGATCATGTATGCAACACTATGATTGCAATGTATCTCGTCGCGCAATGCAATGCAAGTTTTCGTTTTATTACAAATGATTTAACGATCGCCGACACTTCCACTCTAGACATCTACTTGTCTCTCCACTTCTAGTGTGTGCACTTCGGCCGCCGCCTCCAGCCTCCACTAGCTCTTGCACCGCTTGATCAAACTGAGCATGCAAGCCCGCGTTGTCGGGGTTAGCGCGCACAGCCTCGAACAGCTCCATGTGACTCTCTTGGCATGCTTGCTGCTGGAGC